>CM074453.1:13659681-14893431 GCA_037101425.1 Elopichthys bambusa | reverse complement strand
GTTCACTCCTATTAGTTATTAATGGGAGAAACTGCAATGCGCAATATGGCGGAATATGTTCCGCCTTCTAAGTAAAAGAGCCAATCCCTGATCGGTAAAGACATTGCATCACTGCAGCTGCCGTTAGAAGCTCCGGTTCCCATAGAAACCTGAGACTCTAGCTTAGGACTGCACATGCGCATTGGCTGGTCTAGCCTGAAAAATACGCTTTTTAAATGCTATTTGAGCATAAGAAACAACATTCATGGGTACAGTTCACGTCAGATTTTGTTACTGATTTGAAATATGTTTTTTATTTGTGAGTTCGACAAGCAGTTTTTGAGATTTCAGGATTCCCCCATTCAAATAGATAGAACTTGGTCTTGGATGCCAGAAATAGCTGCCTGGAGGCGTTGCAAATATGGCCACCAAGTGAACAGACTTCCCTTGAAAGGGACTTTGTTCGGTCTCAATGACATGAGTTCAACTCACTGATTTTGTCCCATTGACTCTAAATCAACTCACTGACTCAATGATTCAGTCTTACTGAATTGGGCTTAACTCACTGACTTACTGATTTGGTCTCACTGACTTGAGGTTAACTCACTGACTCAATGATCCAATCACATTGACTCTAATTCAGTGCATTGACTCAGTGATTTTGTTGCATTGACTCTGAATCAACTGACTGACTGAATGATTCAGTCCACTGACTTGAGTTCAACTCTCTGACTGAATTGTTTGGTGCTACTGATTTGAGTTCAACTCACTGACTGAATGATTCGGTCCACTGACTTGAGTTCAACTCACTAACTGAATTGTTTGGTGCTACTGACTTGAATTCAACTCACTGACTAACGTTCCGCGCACTGACTCAGATGATTAGGTCTCACTGACTCATGTTCAGCTCAGTTCAACATTTGTTTGCAGTGGTTAAAAACTCACTGCAGTAGAAGACAATCAGTGAATCAGTCTGTTCCGGCTCACACAAAGCAAGTTGGGTTTAAAAGACATGAGAAATAGTCGTATAGTCGTATAGACCATATTTGATTTGGTGCTTTTGCACTCTTTTGAAGCTTGAAAGCTCCAAATGAATTTCTAACAGTGATCACTATGTGATTCAGAATTTTTCCTTTTGTGTTCTACAGAAAAAAAAGGAAAGTCACTTAGGAATGACATGAGGTTGAGTAAATGATGACATAATTTGGTTTAACTACTGTATTGAACTTTTATCATTCAGAACAACCTGTGAATCCCTCTATTCTCTAACCAACTCTACAAAAATTAGTTAATGATTAGGTTGCCCTCACAGGTACATCAAATTCATGCCCTTTTCTCTATAAGGCAGGGTCTTTCTTTGAGCACTGGATGATGTCATAAACTAGGGCTCATGCTCATATCTGTATGGGAATCATATTATGGGTTATATTTTGCCCCTTGCTAATTTGGGATGCGTATTAAAGTTCTTCTAAAAATACCCTTCCAATATACCCTGGTGACTGTATTTGCAAACATGTCCTTATATACCACAGCCTGCAGCTCTAAAAGTGGACGGCCCCCTGCTTCCAGTGGCCTTCAGTGAAATTCGTCTCTATCACGGGCCAATAATGGACCCTGGGCTTTGAAATAGCCACAGTCACCCTGCCGAGCTGCAGGGGCTCTCAAGTGGCTGTACAGCAGATCCGATGGGATTTCCTGAGCCACATGTGTCTTTGAAACCTAAGCCGAGAGTGAGAGCTGTGCTGTTCTCTGACCCCAGAGCTACTGCAAGTGCATTTCAGCATACCAGTTATGGTAGCAGACGCTAAGAGAATTCTATCAATAAATAATGCGGAGCGGAGATACACATTCAGCACGTCATTCATTATGAATTAAATAGCCACGCGTGAGCCACTAGCTTACGACAATCTGACACTTGCTGACGGCTGAAATAATGATGGATGATTTTGAACTCTATTGCATGTAGTTTGTCTCGTTTTTTAAGTTTAATGGAACCTTGCAAGCAGAATTGTGCCTTTGCATTAATTTGGTAATTTGACATGCTTAGATAAACTGTAAGGATGGGTTATTATAAGTGTGAAAAGGATATTTATTTATTTATTTTTTGGTTAGTTATATATTATTTTTAGGTTTTATTTTTAGATTTATTGTTGTTGTAGGTTTATCAGAATCTGCACCATACTTATTTTAATTGTCAAACCTATAACAACAGTCTACTGCAGTACTTGATGATGATGAAATGTTATATAAATGTGCCTTTAGCAATAAACTCACTAAAAACTGCCATCACACTGCCTCTCTGCTGCATTTATGATTCAGCCACACGGACTGGATGCAGATCTTGTGTGATATAACTAGTAACTCTATATGCCAAAGTTTGTGGTGTCCATGGCAGCTAACAAAATAAGGGATCATTAAAATAACAGACATTTACATACAGTATAGTCCACAAGACAAAATAATAGCTGAATTTACACAAATGAACCAGTTCAAAAGTTTACATACCCTTAAATATTAGAACTATGTATTATTTCCTGGATAATCAACAACCGTTTTTATGTTTTGTGATGGTTGTTCATAAGTTCCTTGTTTGTCCTGAGCAGTTTAAAGGATTAGTTCACTTTAAAATGAAAATTACCCTAAGCTTTACTCACCCTCAAGCCATAGGTGTACAGTATATGAATATCTAGCTTCTGCCAGCCCGACGTCTGTATACAACTTACGAAGAAAGTGTAATGCCTCTCACAGTTCAAAACGCTTACTCCTACGTACGGAAAAAACTTAACTGGCGTGACGTCAGTTACGCTTTGATCCCAAGTTGAATACGGAGCCGTGTGGAGTATGTTTATGATGGATGGAGGCACTTTCTTCAGCTTCATACTTGTTGGCCCCGTTGCCATTATAAAGCTTGGATGCGTCAGGATATTTATTAATATATCTCTGATTGTGTTCATCAGAAAGTCATAAATACCTAGGATGGCTTGAGTGTGAGTAAAGCTTGGGGTAATTTTCATTTTAAAGCGAACTAATCCTTTAACTGTCCTTCAGGAAAATCCTCCAGGATTCTTTGCAGGATTCCTCCACATTCTTTGGTTTTCTAGCATCTTCTGTATATTTCAACCCTTTCCAACAGCGACTATGATTTTGAGATCCATCTTTTCACACCGAGGACAATTGAGGGACTCATATACAGCTATTAAAAAAGGTGAAAACATTCACCGATGCACAAGAAGGCAATGTGATGCATTAGGAGCTGGTGGGATAAAACTTTTTAAATTTGATAATTAGGAAAAATTTTACTTATTTTGTTTTCTGGGAAACCTGTAAATAACCGTAGATTCTGTAGGGCAGCACTAAATGAAAAAAAGAAAAAAGAAAAAGATTTTTAAACAAAATTAGAAAAAAATTACACATTATCATACTGTAAAAATTACACCCCCTGGCTCTTAATCCATCATGTTGCCCTTTTGAGCAATAAGTGAATGTTTTCACCTTCTGTAATTGTTGTGTATGACACTCAGTGTGAAAAGATGGATCTCAAAATCATTGGATTTGGATCTCTCTCTCTCTCTCTCCCTGTTTATAAACATTGATGTTGCCAAGAATGTTGCAAATATAGATCTACTTGTTGTATATAAAATTACATAAAATGTTTTACATTTAAACAAGACACAAATTTGTAATGATTCACATAGTTAACAGCATTACTTTCAGAGTTGCATGTTGGCTAACCACTGTGATCTTGTCAATTTCAGGTTTCAGGTTCAGGTTTTGGTTGTTTGGTAGTGCAACTGGCTCCCGATCTTCCAACATTGATTGATAATACAAAATCTAAAATAATATTCTCCTTTTTTTCTATTTATTTGTCATTCATATTGTAGTGCTTGTTTATAGTTTCAGTTTAGGATTTTTTATTTGATTTCTGTTAACAGAAAAGCTATTTTCTGGCTTTTTTGTAATATTTCAAATTATTATTAATATTTTTGCTGTGAGATAAGCCTGAGAAATATATATTCTTTGGCTCCTTTGTTATATGAAGCACTGGCTGAGGAAGAACTCATCACGGTAGCCAAGGACTGTTTTTTTTTCACAGTAGCTAATTATCTTCTTGTCCTCTCTCTCTTTCTCCCACTCTCTCTTTGCCGTCAGAGTTCTGTTTGTTACATGATGTTCAGACTTCATGACACCTCTGAGTTCCAGTCCCCAGGCAGATGTCCCCGCCTCTCCTCTTTCCCTCTCTCTCACTGTCTTTCCATCCAAGCTAATGTAGGAAACGCCGCCTCGCCTTTGTGAACGTTAGTTAGCAGTCACAGAAACGCTGTGTGTGCACATTTTAAATTTCAAGACATTTGCACATGTACACGCCAGTAGTAAACTGTTCTCACTATGTTATCTAGGTATGCTTTTATTTTGTGAGAGAGCTTGGTGTTTTTTGTTCAGAGCTGTAGAGTGTGTAACTGACACACACTTTTGAGAGACAGATCTGTAAGCACGTCTGTCTGTGTGTCTGAGCATGTGGAGAGAGTCACATGTTCCCACCGTGTTCTCTAGCCTGTCTGCTCACCTGGCCGTTGCCATGGGAACAGTCAGACAGCGGCAGACTTTGCACCGATGTCCTCAGAGGATTCATAGAACAGGTCTCCCAGCGCCCGACGCTCCGGAACACGCTGCAACCCTCTAGCACAGAGTGCTCACTCTCTGTCCTGATGTCTCGCTGTCTCTGATAGGCCTGGGAACCTGTTCTAGAACAGATTCAGTTCTATAACTTTTATTAATAATGCTTTAACAGTAGGGATGCACCGATATCAAAATTCTGGTGGATTACTTATAAGTCGATAATTATTTTCATGTTATGCCTGATTTTAACATTTTTGCAAAACCTGAATTTAGGCATCACAACATTATAGTATACAGTATAAAATGGATATTTAATGAGATTTGTTAAAGATTACATTTAACAGAGTTATTAAATTATTTGTGTTTTTAAAAATGTATTTTAAGTGAGCGTTAGATAATGCCAAACTTTAAATGCTAAATGTCAAAATAAGGTTATTGAGCATACACAATTAAAGATCCAATATTAATACCAATAAATTTGAAAATGTATACATTACCAATATTGTTACAGATAAATTGAAAATGTATAAATTCCAGTATTGTTACTGATAAATTATAAAATGATATAGATCTCTATCTAAAGGAATAGTTATTCAGAAAAATGTAAATTCTATCATCATTTACTAACCCTCATGTTAGAGCGGAATGAATAATCGCTAAAAGATTGTGATCGCAATTTAAACACCCACATGATCTCATTCCTAAATTCCAATGATTCACCAGTGTCTATGAAACCTTTAACCAAATCACACCTGCAGCTAAGCCAGAGAGAGCAGTTGTCGTGTATGAAATCGCTTCACAAACAGTCTTTTCAACGACACAGTATTTCATTATTTTTTCAAGTCATGTCACCTTTATTTATATAACAATGCAGATTGTGTCAAAGCAGCTTTACAGTGATAACTGGTATATAATTTTGGCTGCACAGCAGCTCTTAAAGAAAATGGTGTCATTGTCCATCTTAAGTAAATTCAGTATTGATTCATTCTGTTGTAAGTATCAATAGTTATTAATTTACTTAATTTATCTATATCAGTACTGGAGTAAACAGTGATGTCATCATCCAGCTCAGTTTAGTTCGCATACAATGGTGTCATTGCAGGCAGATCAAAACACTGTTGAATATCAAATGTCAAGTGTCCCCAACTAAGCAAGCCAAAGGCGATAGTGGCAAGGAACCCAAACTCCAACAGGTGACATCAGGTGGCAAGTAGGTGTTAAAATAGAGAAAAAAAACCTTGGGAGAAACCTGGCTCAGTCGGGGAGGCCAGTTCTCCTCTGGCCAACAGTGAACAGTGCTTTATTATGATTCAGGCAGCTATCATAAGTCCAATTGGGATCGCAACAGTATTTATTCCAGTTCCATCCAGTTGAGGATCGTATTCATCATGCCGATTTGGACAGTTGTTGAGGAAATGTGCCACTGGCTGTTGTGTCGATGAGGCCTTCACAGTGGATGATCTAGTTGATTTAATCTCTGCTGACACTTCAGGGCTGTGTTGTGGTCGTGTCAAGGCGCAGGTCCTCGATTTCACCTGGATACGGCCCGGATCCGGCTGACTACGGTAAACCTCGGGATAAACAGAGAGACTAATATTAGCGTAGATGCCATTCTTCTTCTGATGTAACGAGTACATCTGGTGTTATAGGAAGTGTTCCCTGTTCTGGCTGATCTAATTTATGCAGCCTAACAAACTTTTAACAGATTTTAAAACATAAATTGATAATGTGTTAAGTGTATGCCAGGTTAAAGAGATGCGTTTTTAGTCTAGATTTAAACTGACAGAGTGTGTCTGCTTCCCAAACAACGCTAGGAAGATTTTTCCAGAGTTTAGGTGCCAAATAGGAGAAGGATCTACCACCTGTGGTTGATTTTGATATTCTAGGTATTATCAACTGGCCTGAATTCTGAGATCGCAATAGACGTGAAGGACTATGATGCGTTAAGAGCTCGCTCAGGTACTGGGGAGCTAAACCATTTAGTGCTTTATAAGTAATTAGCAAGACTTTAAAATCTATACAATGTTTAATAGGAAGCCAGTGCAGTGTTGACAGAACCGGGCTAATATGGTCATACTTCCTAGTTCTAGTAAGAACTCTAGCTGTTGCATTTTGTATGAGCTGTAGTTTATTTATCAAGCGAGCAGGGCACCCACCCAGGAGAGTGTTACAGTAATCTAGCCTTACAGTAATCTAGGTTTTTGTGTTACATGCCTTGTTTTTGTGTACAGGTTTTTGTGTTACAGCCTTGATTATTTTTGTGTTACAAATATTCATATTATCATGAATATATATAAGAACTGGGATAAAAGTGTATAATTCAGATATAAACACTCATGTCTAAGATACTTCATTGTGCTTTCATTGGCATGCAATGAAAACAGTGATTTTTTTTTTTTTTTTTACTACCAAACTCCAAAAAAAAAAAGCACAATAAAACTATTGTAAATTTGGTCTGCATTACTTCTGAGCAATATTTCAATTTTTTTGAAGACATACAACACCTTTTGTGTGAAAAAGACCAAAGTTTAGTGTGCTGATAATCTTACCCTCTCATCTGCAACTCTCAAATCTCATTCACATAACAAATATGAAGACGCATTGTGAAGGCATCTGACATCTGTGAGGCCGAATGCCATTGATTCACACAAATATGTGAAAGTTATGGCAGAGAGAAAGATTTTCAGCTAATAATGATGTTAAAGTCGGCCTGAAACAGAAGTTGTGATCATCTTTTCTTCCCTATTGTGATGTATATCTAATTTAACTTGCTTGAGCAATTTAGGAAAATTATACTGATATAATAGATCAGGGAAATGTGAAATATTTACTCCCAGGTAATGAAACTTTGTAGAGGATAACTGAAATGGGAACACCCCACCTGGAATTTGTTTAGCCAAACTGGGAAACATTACTGGGAAACATTCACTTTTAAGTTTGTATCCAGAAAAGGATCCAAAGGTGTTAGAAATATGCAACAAATCAGAGACTGAACCGACAGGGTTTGAAACATAGAGCAGAAGGTCATCAGCATAGAGCGAGACACAATGTTCTATCCCTCCCCTAATGATACCTGAGAAAAGCAAGGAGTTTTTCAAAGCTATGGAAAGAGGTTCTATCGCTAAGGCGAATAATAGTGGAGAAAGAGGACATCCTTGACGGGTACCTATTGTGAGAGGAAAATATTGTGAATACAAAAATGTAGTTCTCATTGTGATGTATATCTGAGTGAAATGGCTTCTCAAACGAGAAATAATATAGAGCTGAGCAATATTCCATAAAAATCAGAACTGGCAATTTTGAATTCATGGTAACTAGCTGTTGTGTGACTTCAGAAGACTTAGCACACAAGTCATATAGACTAGTGGTTCTCAACCAGGAGGCCAGGGCCCACGGGCTTGAAGATGACTTAAAATTATTTAAAATAAGACAAAACAAGCATTAAAGTAAGTTAAAACAACTAAAAATCAAGATATTTATTAGTATTGTGGTTATTTTTATAACCGGGGCGCACATAACTTTTTTGGTCTGGTTCTCAAGGGAGCACCTGGAGATGTTGCTTGGTACTCACACTTTGCTCTCCTTACTATCTTCTTTTCTCTCGAACATGGTATGTGATGATAATGATGTCTTATTTTATTTTATTAACATTAATGACACAGACAACAGCAAGAATATTAGGCTGCTGTCACTTTAAGACTGAATGCATGCACAGACTGAATATACTGACACACATCCGGTTTCTTTCTCAACTGTTCACTAATGACATAACCGAGAGAATACTTGCAGAGACAGGTATTTTGACATAATTTTGTGTGTATGTGTCCATTCAAGCGAAAGTAAAAGCGAAACGGGAATGTTTGAGTGCTGTCTGAAATGCGCCTCTCTCTCTCGCTTCGGTGTGGCACAGATAACAGCTCGCGAGTCCCGATTTTTGCCTCTTCTTCTGCTTTTAAAATCGTTTGAATGTGTTAATTGGCGAGACAAAGCACGTCCAAATGATAAACTTTCACTCTATGATGGTTAAATCATTGCTTCGGCACGCATGTGATTAACATGTACCCCAACGCATGTGATTAGCATGTAACCCAAGGCTATCTCACGACCAATTTGTACGTATTTTATGAAGTGGCTAATTCGTACGAATTCATAGGATTTGTCTAAACCCCTGTGATAGGTAGGTTTAGGGGCGGGGTTAGAGATAGGTCATTCGTACAAATTAATATCATTCATATCATATCATATCATATCATATCATATCATATCATATCATATCATATCATATCATATCATATCATATCATATCAAATTCGTATGAGTGAGGTCGTACAAATTCATACAAATTAGCCACCTCGTAAAATACGTACGAATTGCAGTGAGATCAGGTTGAGTAACCTAAAAAGGACAACTTTGTACCTTTTTTTTTTACCCCTAAAAGGTGCATATTAGAACATTAGAGTATAATATGTACCTTAGGGTAGGCTACTACTTGAACCTTTTAATGGTAAAAAGACACAAAGATGTCCTTTTAAGGGTACTTCCTTAGTGACAAGCTGTTGTACCCCTAAACTGACCCTTCCAGTTAAGTTTAACTAAAAACTAAATCCTTTTGAATGTTGTCAATTAAAAAATAAATAAATAATTACATCGAAAAACAACAATTTGGGGGGCACAATTCATTCCCTTCCCTATATATTCCCTCATTACTTGTGTGAGATACCAAGAAAGATGCAGAGGGGGGTAGTGAATGGAGCTTTTTTTGTCTCTTTGTGACTCTAAAAGGCTGTGTTGGGCTGTCTCGTGAATGTGAAAGAATCGGGAGGGTCTCCAGTAGTGATCTTTAAGAGGGGGTTGAGGGGCAGAACACGGCGCGTGAGGATTTATTGTGTGGAGAATGTGTTCTGCTGACGACGACATGAGAAGATGTTCCCGGCTTTATCGCACCAGTTGCACACTTCTTCTCTTTGTGTTTTGCCAGCTGCCTGCGCTGGTGAGGGGGAAGACTGGGGTTCAGAAAGGGTGTGTGTCAGAGTGTGTGTGTATGTGTGAGTGAGGAGGGTGGAGGCCAACTGGACACAGGCCTATTCTTTTTCAATTCTTAATGCAAAGTCTGAGTCTCAGATCTTTCCGCCACTTACTCACATACACAAATATATCATTGTTGGAGAGTAAATAACTTGCTAATTCAGGCATTGCTAATGCTAACATGACTTAGTTTCAGCAGTTTGTCAGTAGCTCGACTGTTTTCACGTGTAGCTTTTCCAGTAACAAACTACTATTTCTAATAAGTACACTGTAAAAAGTGTACTTGTGAAACCCGTTGTTAAAACCATAATGCAGAATCCGCCATTTTGTCCGACAAAGCAGTCGGGGGAGTTAGCAGATTAACGTAGGTGGACTTGAACTTGAAAAATGGTGTGTGCTGACGTCTTTCCATGATTAAAACAACATTCCTTTTGATGTTAATTCATGTTTATTTAATGCTATAAATAAACTAGTAGGAAGAGATGATCGGTTCACGAGCCGCTTGAAATGAGGTGCTACAGCAATCTGTCATGACACATTAAAGAGCCACAGAATGGTATTTATTGTTTAAATTTCTTTCAAAATGACAAAATTGTACATTTGAGAGTTTTACATCAAAAGTAACCTGCTCTGTCTTGTTTGTCGACACGTCGTCAGTGTCCTCTTTGCTTCTTCGATGTATTTTTCACTGCATGAGAACATGCACGTAGCAACAGTAACTAAAAGGGGGCGGGTTTTTGCGAATGGTCAATTATTAAGTAAATATACTTCATGCGTAATTGAAAATGTGGAATTGTCAAGTTCACATAACTTAATTTTTTCAATTACCCAAGTTTATTAAGTTTATTTACTTAATTTTAAGGCAACGGGTTTCTTCCCTTTTTTAAGTTAAGTCAGCTGATCACTTTTTACAGTGTAGCTGTGTAGCATGACAAAAGACTAATTTGCTAATTTTACATCAATATTATATTTTGCGTGCACAACATTACAGCTGAGCAAACAAATGCATACTCATCTCATAAATTTATTTGTACTGTTGATTTCTGTCTAAAATAAGTTGAATTTGTTGAAGTATTAAAATTACCAACTGAATTAATTACTTATTACTTATTAATTGGTGCTGTTTATCCCTATGTTTTTTACTGGGGGTTAATATTTGGTTGTTTTCTGGTTTTATTAGTTATTCAGGGTACCTCTATCTTTAAATTATATTTAAAATGTATTGTTGCCTTAAATCTCTTAGATCATTTTCTTTAGTAACCTGTAGCACTACTTTTTCAAATGGGCACAGTTTTGTAGCTTACCCAACAGTGATATACACACACAAATATGCACGCCCGCACACACACACCCTGTCCCAGCTGCGTTTTCGAGTGCCAGGGGTGAAGCAGGGAGCAGAGGCAGGAAGAGGAGGGGACGGGGAGGAGAAAGGGCCATCCCACAGTCAGCCTGGTTAGTAGAGACCACAACATCAGCATGTGAGTCCTCCAAACATCCAGCCTCTCACAGCAGACCCTTACATAAAGCAGAACTCTCTCTTTCACTGTCTCAGCCTGGCTGTCTCATGCTCCCTCACTGTCTGTGCTGGAGCCAGACTCACATGGTGTCACATGTGAGGGCTCGCTGTTTTCCCTCTCTCTTCAATAGAATCAAGACACGGTCTCTGCCATCTCTCTTTTTGTCAGCTGATCTAAAGGTTCAATCTACCAGAACAACTGTACACTTTCCCCTTCACCCGCCCTGACCTTTAAATGGCCTTTCATAACCTGATTATAGAGGGAATTAGTAGAAGAATCTGTATAGTTGGCTGCCATTCAGAAAGTTCTACACATCCGCTAACACTTGACTGTTTGTTTGATCAATTCTTTGACTAATTTGAATATGCTTTCTTTCAGCTAATAAGAGTGTATACACTGCAGAAAATCTCACTGTGAAGTTGAACAGTGAAATTCATTAAATGAAATGAGTTTGTTTCACTCAAATAATAATGAAAGTTCATTGTACTTAATAGAAAAAAGTTGCGTCAACTACACCACACTGGCCTTGCTCTGCTTCCACGGCTCTCGGCCCCACCCCACTTATCACAAAAATTTTAAGTTCTACTAATTAAAAAAAATTAGTTTACTTAAGTGTTTTGAGGTAATAAGTTTCCTCAAATGTTTTGAGCATTCTGAACTTACTGAGTGCGTTTACATGCATGTTCTTAAGCCGATTATGCTTTATAAGCCGACAACGAACGTGGTCATGTAAACACGGTAACCCGTTTTCTTTTATCGGAGTAAGGTGATAAACGGCTTAAGCATAAACTGGTCGGAACAAGTAGTTTTTTTGCCTCTTACTCCGATTTCGCGCAGCATGTAAACGCATTAACCTGCTTTCTGTCGGCTTATTGAAGTGCGCATGTGTGATACATGATAGAAATGCATCCTTAGTGCAGATTTAAACGCATCCAGATAGAGCGAGCGTTTTGAAAGGAAGAAGGAAATATATCACAAACGCAGACTCTTTTAAGACCCAGACAATTTTAAAAATGTGTTCTCATCTCTCGTGCAGCTGAAGTAGAAGTGGTTCAGTCAAAACGCTGCATCTGTAACTACATGAGAGAATAATATATGAGTCGTAAGTTTCTCGCTGACATTTTTCAAGCTTGAACTTGAACATGAACTTGAAATTGAACATCACAACTGAATACTTGGAGTCAGATACGAAAATGATTCTTTTTTGATGTCACTACAGGGAAATAACCCTATGTATTAATAAAGTCATGTAAACGTGGTTTACTTGCGTTGTCAGTTTACCGGTTTGCATGTAAACGGGGAAAACTGGTTATTTCAATAAGCTGATATTTGTGAGTTATCAGCTTACTGGTGTGCATGTAAATGTGCTCATTGAGTTTTAGTTGTGTAATGTATTTAAACATGGTAAAATAGTACGTCATGTCAAATGTCATGTATTTTAGTATTATTTATTTATATATTTTGAATTGTTTTATTTTTATATGTTCAGGTTTAATTTTAGTTTGACACATACTTTTGTCATTTTTTTTTAGTGTTTTTTAATATTTCTATTTAACTTTCAATTTTTATTTTAGTTTTAGTAATTTTAGTACTTAAACTTATTTCAGTTAGTTTTCAAATCAACATTTCTAAGTTTTTTAAGTTTATTTTTAACAGTTTTAGTTAAAAATAACAACACTGGTCATGTTGTATGCTAATCAAATTGAGCACTTGTCCACAAACATGCTTGTCTTAGTAGTTCAAAACAATCTTAAAATTTTCTTGCACTAGACTAAACTGTAAATAGTTTTAGCTGAATGAAGTATCTGCAGGTTTGGGAAATCCAGGTGTGATTTAGACTTTTCTATTTTGAGCAACAGGGCCCAAGATTAGCAAACTGTTCCCCTGAGCGTGTCTATTCAGGCTTGCTGTGAGATCGCTGTGAGGATAGACCTGTTATGTACAGAGCCTCTAAAGGGACATGGTGATGAGAAAAAAATTAGATGAGAGGAAAACTGAAAAGCATTTCTTGGCAGAATGCAAAACATTTGCGAGAGAACGCTAAAGCATTGACATAATTTTTCCTCCCATCTCATATTTTCCATCACCATGTCCCTTTAGGGGCTCCGTAGTTTTCATTCATTCATTCTTTATTTAACCAGGATATAAAAAACTCATTGAAAATCTCTTTTACAAGAGTGACCTGGCCAAGAAAGCAGCAACAATAACATAAACATACAAATACACATCAAGACAGAAAAATACAATCAAGAATTTACCAAAGGATAAAACACATAATCTATTAAAAATAACGTAAACTCATTTAGTGATGGAAGCATAGTCAGCTTTAAGATGTTTTGTAAGGTATTCCAAGCACTAGAAGCATTGTATTTAAAGCCTTTTTTTCCTAGCTCTGTTCGAACTCAAGGAACTTTAAGATATAACAAATTGTTTGAACGAAGATTGTAGCAGACATTTGTG
Source organism: Elopichthys bambusa (assembly GCA_037101425.1). Classification (NCBI taxonomy): domain Eukaryota; kingdom Metazoa; phylum Chordata; class Actinopteri; order Cypriniformes; family Xenocyprididae; genus Elopichthys; species Elopichthys bambusa. The sequence goes on along the minus strand of CM074453.1, from coordinate 14,879,833 downwards.
TTTGAAAAGCTGAGAGACAAGTAAGATGGAGCTAGACCACAAATACACTTATAAATAAAACAATACCAATTAAAAGTTCTTTGAGTATACAGAGATGGCAACTTAGCCTTATCATATAAAATGCAATGATGTGCTTGATACCTATAACCAGTAATAAAATGTAAAGCACTATGATAAACGGTATCAAGTTTTTAAAAATAATGTGCAGGGGCAGTCATATAAAGCAGATCTCCGTAATCCAATAGTGGTAAAAAGGTTGCAGATACCAGTTGGCAAAGTAGTTGGCAAACCATTTGATAGCATTTTCTGAGAAACCAACAACGGCAAGTCTTTTTAAAAGGATGTCGTGATCAACTGTGTCAAAAGCCTTCGATAAATCAAGAAAAAGAGCTGAACAAATTTGTTTACAGTCTGAGGCATTTATAATATCACTAAACACTTTCATGGCAGCAGTAACAGTGCTATGCTGCTTTCTAAAACCAGACTGAAAAGGAGATAGAATATTATTTATTTCCAGAAAAGTTTTGAATTGCTCATTCACTAATTTCTCCAAAAGCTTTTTTTTTTCTCCAAAAACACACAGTTTAGATATTGGCCTATAATTGTTCAACTGCAATGAATCCCCCCCCTTTAAAAAGAGGAGAAACAAAAGCAGACTTCCAGATCTTTGGTGGTTTGCATTGGGAAATAGAAAGATTAAATAAATAAGTCAGTGGTTCAGCAATAAAAACAGCTGCTAGCTTTAAATAAAATGGTTCTAGCTTATCGGGCCCTGCAGACTTATTTGGAACTGACTCGGGACTTAATGGACCTGAGAAACAGAGAACTGGGTAAGTTCAAATTTTTGTGTAGTTAATTTACATGGAACATCAATTGAGGGTACGGTAAGAGAATAAGTCATAGAACAGTTTAGAGACTGAGATTCAAATAAAGAACCAATTCAAATGAAGATTCAAATGAAGATATAAAATGCTCATTTAAACTATCTAAAATAACTGACTTCTTTGTAGTCAGGTGATAATTTTTAGTAATAATTTTATTAATCTCCATATTATCATCTCGAGACAATGACTTGATTGTTTTCCAAAATTTAACTGGATTATTTAAATTTTGTGATGTTTCAAATAGAAATCTGATTTTATCTGGGAAGTACAAAGATTTCTCAGCTTTCTAAAATGAACAAAGTTGAGTTACGCCTTCTGCCTGTAGTACTCTGTCAGCACTGCAATGGAAAGTCCCATTTCTTGCATTTTATCCCTTACAATACTTGTCAAGTACCTGTCAATTGTTATGACCCACAGAATAACATTCTCATTTCATGTAATCCAAAATGATATTTAAACAGAACTAAAGCTTGTGTGCTTTGTTTTATAAGGGTAAGTCCATTGTGACATCATTGCAAATGCCAATAAGAGGATGGATTTCCCAGTTCTTTTCTGCAGGAACTTCCCATCAGTGTTGCCAGTGTATCAAAAGCTACTTAAGTGGGGATATTATTTAATATTTCTTCCTGTTTTTACTAAGGGAATTTTAGATTTTATCTTTTTTATCACTCCATAAATCAGAAAAAAAAAAATTGTAGAAATGTAGATACAGAAGTATATAAAGTGTAATAAACACGTAAGTGTATTTTGGATGTTTTCTTTCCAGTAGTCTGAAACAACACGTTATAAAAAGCCAAAATCTCAAAATTGACCAGTGCATGAAAATACGTTTTTGACTTGCTTAAAAAATAGTAATATTTCACATAATTACAGTTTTTACTGTGTTTTTGATCAAATAAATGTAGCCTTGGTAAACATAAGACTTTTTTCAAAAACGTTAAAATATCACAACCCATGGACACAACCCACTATGCAACATCTACAGTGGGCCATTTGTATTATAATACAACCTTTTCTTTTTTTTCTTTTTTTTTACATAAAAGTTTGAAAGGTACTATGTGAAATGCTTTATTGCATGAAAAAAGGGCCCTTAGCCAATCATACCCAGACAGCAACATAGTGTGGCCCAGATCCGGCCCACATCTGATACATGTGGATTACACAGGGACCAGATGTGGGCCGGATCTGTGCTGAAATGATGTTGCTGTCAGGGTAGCAGAGCTCTTAAAGGTGTCTTAAAGATGAAGTGTCTAGTTTCTGCCACTAGCATCTCCAATTGGAATTGTTTTCAAACAGGTATTCATTATTCTTCCATTGCTCAGGCAAGCAGATAGTCCAACCCCAAAGCCACTATTGCTGGTCAGGAGTTTTAGTCAAGCTACAAATAGGTAATCAACTAAATGGCTTACTTACAGTCATCTCTTCACATTAAACTCAGATAAGAGAAGTGAAAACTGCAAAAAAAGCTTTTTTCTATGTTGTCAAGTCCTTTAAGATCCATTTGCATGATTACAGTGCTAAACCGTAATTATCATTACTGGTGCATCTCCAGTGGCCCATTTAAGAGCATGTCTCCATGAAACAGCCGACTAACAATTGTTGCACTTTAGTTTGTTTTGATATATATCTGGGCCTTGTAGTAAACATGCGTTTTGCACATTTCAGTTGTTGTATGTCATTGGCAGTGCCTGAGCTTGGCAGCATGCCACTGAGTCGAACGGCAGCACACGAGAAGACAATGAATGAGTTTGTTCTCCTGTCAGCAATCTCCAGACCCCATACAAATCACCTGTCACATTATGCAGAGCTCTAGATTTCACACAAGCGTTCAATCACATGCTCTTGAACAACGATAAACCAGCACTCGCAACATTGTAAGACAGGCGGGATGCTATCTGGGATGTCTCATTTCATTGTATTCTTTTTGACACTTGAAAACATTACAAATACCAGAAGTTTTCTTTACTGTGTTGATGTATTTATTGTTGGAAGGTTTTGGGTGTGACATATCAAAGGACTTTTTTAAAATTGCCTTTAGATACAGCGCAGCTAGTGGAATTAGAGGGCGGGGCATTCTCATAAAGAGCATTTGATTGGACAAGAATTCTCAAGAATATTCTTCAGGGGTTCTTAAAGGGTTAGTTCACCCAAAAATGAAAATTCTGTCATTAGTGCTGATATTAGTGCTTTGTTTGCGCAAAAAACATAATTTTACACTTTATTTACAAAATATTACTCTTCAACGCATTCAACCAAAAAAATCTGCTCTCCCGTCAACAAAACACACGTGTCGTGGTGCTCTCGTGAACATGCGTTGGAGAATAATATTTTGTAATTAAAGTGGTAAATTGTGTTTTTTGCGCAAACAAACTCACGTTGCTTCATAAAATAATTGATCATTTTAATATATTAATAATAATTTATTAATTGAAATACTTTTTAGTCTTGAGGCCCCCTCGTTGAGGACCACTCTTGTACATTGTAAACGTGTATCTCTGCAAAGAAGTGAATTTTGTAAACATTTCTGAGTAAACTTTCATATAGATGGCCTCTCAGTCTGATTTTATGTTCAATTTGTTCTCTATGTATTCTGGGACTGTAATTTACCCAGAAGTATTGTGGGAGCTGGCAAACTGGCAGAGGACACCAGCTTCCTGTGCCTGTATATCCATGCCTAGCTTTTCTCTGTTGTAGCACTGCCTCATTGTACTGTACACTCTGAACTAGACAGATTATCTCTGGCAAGGCAGCAATCTAGACAGATTATCACTTTTTTCCTACCGCTGGCCACAGAGACTCCTGACTGTCCCAGTCATCAATATTTACTCTCTCGAGGGAGGTGAACAAAAGCATCGGCTTGGGTTTGTACAAAAGCGAGATGTTCAGTTCTTGTACATTCAGGTCAGTGATCATTATAGTTTGGGCTGGAAGGATAAGGACAAGTCTGTAACATATGCACCCTGTACCCTTGCTCAGAGCAAAAGGCCACTAAATCAATCTCCTCCATCGAGATTAAGAGTTCAAAGGTCATGATCTTGTCTGAAAATGCATAACTGAAAAGCCTTGTGTCTTGTACAAAGGTTTTGACCTTATTATTGTTGCATGCTATTAATGTTGCATGTTTAGTTTTACCAGTATTGTGGCAGAGACCTATATATGTTTTTATTAGGATTAAGGAAATTACTATGATAAAGGAAGACGGAGGTCAACGAAATGCAGAAGCATCCTTTTAAATCAAGAGAAGAAAATAAAAAGAGGAACTCAAGCGGAGAGGCTTAGTGTCTTTAGAGCTAAAAAAAGGCCTGTGGGTTTGTGCTTCATTCTCTTTGACCTGCTCTATATTTAGCTCAATCCCATGGCTTTGACTGACTGGGCAGCACTGGTCATTTGCGTGATTATAACAATGCCTCATTTTTTGGCAGCGTGAATATACAAGGAATTATAATGGAGCCATTTTTGTGCAGTTTATTTGGAGAGAAACAGCTTTTGTTGAAAACAAATGAATAGGGGGTGCTGAGAAGCTGCTGTTGTGATGTTTAGGAGTTCATTACATAGTTTCCCTTATTATTATTTCTATTTTAACATTTTTTTTTATCTTAATACCTTGAAGAAATAGAGCTAATTAGGTGAACGCAAGAATTAGAGCTTCACTATCGCTCAACATTATTGGAAGGCATTACAAATGCTTTGTTCCTAAACCCCTGGAAATGTCATTAGCCCATAGACAGATAGTTTACAGTGCAAGTGTCACAATAAGTCGGGCATATGGTTGCCAGGGCAACTGTGACATCACTGCAGACATAGTGATGCATGAAAATTCAAATAGCAGGGGAACGGTTGCTAGGTGACCTGAACTCGAAGTCATGGGGCAGCAGTCAAACTGATACTGGTGTTGTGAACACAGTGTACTTGAGTGGCACGCCGTGGGTCTATTAGCCTGCTGCTGGCTAAGACTTGACTTATCACTGTGGGTGGGGGAAAAATAGCTTATTGTGCATTTGTAAATTAGTATTGAGAAATAAAACACATTTTCTGATCACAACTGCCCTTAAAAGCTACATAAAATCACTTGACAAGTTCAGATTTCTTTCCTGTGTTGACATATTTCCTGTTGGAACAGGAAGTGTGGACAGGACATATCAAAGAAATGTAGTAATTGGCAGTAGGAAAGGGACATGGGACATTCTTATTCTAGAGAGGATTTAATTGGACAAAAATCTGTGTAGTGCAGGATGAGTCATCAATATTTTTTGCACTGTTTTGTTGGAAGAGAATAACTACAGTTTAAATGTTTATTAGAAATACACAATAGTAAAATTGTCATTCATAATGATAAGCTAATAATTATTTTTATGTTGTGTATGAGAAGTGATAAATGGTTGATATTAAAATTCTGTACTATTTTGTCTAAATAAATATGTAAATAATAAAATAAAATAAAATAAAACATTGTACAGTAAATTAAGGCATTTCAACATTATAATATACAGTATCAAAATGGATATTCATTTTGAGATTTACCAAAGATTACATTCAATAGTGTTATGAAATTATTAGTGTTTTTTAAAGATTAACTTTAAGTGAGTGTTAGATTACTTCAAAAGGTAATCTAAATGCAATATATTTTATATGCGACCGTTAATTTACTGATATATTGTATATCTTTGATGTACACTACTGTTCAAAAGTTTGGGGCTGATTTAAAAAAAAAAAAAAAAGATTTTAAGAAAAGTTTATTATGCTCATCAAGGCTGCATTTATTTGATAAAAAAAAGCATTAAAATTGTGAAATATTATTAGGGTTTATAATATAATTTATTCCTGATGCAAAGCTGAATTTTCAGCATTATTACTCCAGTCTTCACTGTCACATGATCCTTTAAAAAATCCTTTTAAGAAACATTTCTTATCATCAATATTGAAATCAGCTGTGCTGTTTATTATTTTTGTGGAAACCGATTTTCTTTTTTCAGGATTCTTTGATGAATAGAAAGTTCAAAATAACAGCATTTATTTTGTAAATATTTTTTTATCAATATATTTACTGTCACTTTTGATCAGTTTAATGCATCCTTGATAAATAAAAGTATTAATTTCATAAAAAAAAACCCTTTTTGAACAGTAATGTGTACAAGCAAAGTTTTGCCAACAAAATTTTAGCATATAGCAAATACTAGTGACATCAAAGCATACAGACATAGACTAAAAGCCACAAAACACCCATTTTGATTCCATAGGGTCTTTAATGTCAAAGAGATTAATTTCAGCCACCAATTTCCAGCACATTAAGTGATTTAGGCAAATAATCAGCTTTTAAAAGTGTAAAGACAAAATCCCATCCAGACCTGACTGTGGTCCTTACGCTAAACACTAAACTGAAATGATCTGACCTACAAAATCAGATTGTGTAAGTATTATCCATATGTAGGTTATTGATGATCCACGCGTGCACACGGTGACAGAGGCCTGTGTCAGGGTACGGGCTTCATGACTCAGAATGAGGTCACTGCATCTCTCCCACTGCTTAGTGGGACACTGTTCTCTTTCCCTTTCTCATGACTCAGATCTGGCAGCGGAGTTGTGAATGAACAGTGTCTCACCGTCTGTTTCATCGGTGCTGTATATAGAGAGCGATTACCACTCGCTGCAGGATCGTGACACACTCTACACCTACGAGCTGCCAAAGCAGAATGAAATCACATGCGGGGAGACAGAACAGAGAGAACCAGCAGCACAAGGCTGGTAATCACGTTCAAATGAGAGAGAAAAAGGCGCTCGGCTTATTAGATTTTCCATTTAATTTGGGGAAAATCTAGAGAGGTTTGCACAGTAGGGGATGAATTTCAGTCGTGACTCAGTTTAAACAGAAATGAGAATCTAGAAAGAAACAAAGGGCGCTGATGAGATGGATATTTCTGTGCGTGTGCTAGTGCACACCCTTGATGACATGTTTGTAGATTTTCGATTTAGATATGCAGAATATGCAGTGCTTATGGTTTTATCACCAATAGGGACCAACGTATAGAGAAATAATCAGTGGCTGCTGTTAATTCATTCTGATATCTTTGTGAAGTGTTTAAACCACAGTATGTGATCTGGGGAAATTTGGGTGAATCTTTTTTTGTGTCAAGAAAATGAAACCCGTTTCTGTATTTGCCATTGTGACATTATTTTCATGAAAATAAAATTTTTGTCCCCTAACTTGTTCTTGTTTGGCATGGTAATGGATATGACAATGTTGATGTGTTTGGTCTTGGTGGAATAGATCTGCTACGCTGCTGTTGCTGCTGCAGAGCAAGTCAATACTGCCAATACATACATGACATGCTGCTGTACAATATAGCATACATGAATTACCCATAGCAGATCTATACAGGTGAAGCTGGGGAAGGTGGAGGATTTCTGAAAGCATGCTGCACTGCTAGGTGTGTTTCCATATAAATATACATATACATTTTTATCAACACTTGAATGTGGGTAAGTTTAATAAAAAAAGCTAAATTTTGAACAAAAAGCAGAGAAAATCTGTGCCTGTGTTTTGATACAGGGATTCAGTACTCTTTCAGAAGATGCGTAATAGTGCCTCCTAACTCATAACAGTGAAAACATGGATTGCCAGAAAATTCCATCAATGGCGGGGAAGTGTCGTGTCATAAATTATGGAAAATTCCGTCAATGGCAGGGAAATATTTAAAGTACACTATTGCCGCTTTTCCACTGCATGGTACGGTTTGGTACGGCTCGGTATGACTCATTTTTTGCCACTTTTCCGCTGCGTTGGACGGCTCACTTAAATAGTAACACCTCGGTTGAGGTTCCAAGCGAGCCGTACTGATACTAAATGTGACGTGTAAACACTGCAGATCACTGATTGGTCAGAGAGAATTGTCACTACCAGCGTCATTGGATTTGAAACACAAGACACCAAACCCACTAGATTTAAATAGTCAGTGACAGCCACCGCAGTATCATTTGCTTGCGCAACTTTTTTTAAACGACTTGCTTTAACTGACCTTTGCACGCAACTTGAAAAAAGAAGTGGCTGTATTGTGGTCAGTAGATGAGGAGCAGATCCACGGCAGTAGAGGTGGCTCAACTATAACGATCAGTCTATAATCCCACCCACTTTGTAGCGGTACTAAACTGCAGTGGAAAAGCAAACCGAAAGCGAGCCGTGCCGTGCCGTGCCAAACCGAACTAAGCCGAGCCAAGTCGTTCCACGCAGTGGAAAAGCGCCATATGTAACTTTTGGCCCTCTAACGGTTAAAAACAAAACTGTATTTTGCAGAGGAACATTGTTTCGGTGACTGTGCAGATGAATATGGCTATCCTACTGCTCATAAAACATTCAATACTAGACTATAAGAGAAATAACCAGTTTAGAATGAAAGGATTTCAAGCTGACAAGCTGAAGATGTTACTGTAATTATATCCATTAATAGACAAAGTACTTCCTTTAAAATAAATTCCAGCACAGCGCTACAACAGCCATAATTAGGGTGACCAGACGTCCCGTTTTTCCCGGGACAGTCCCGTATTTCAGCTCTATTTTTAGTGTCTCAACTTATTAAGAAGAAAAAAAATCATATTTTGTCCCGTAGGCTATTTCATCTTTTCTAAAATTTTGTTACAACTGGGTGATCATAGAATGAGTAGTGATAGCAGTGTTCTGTCACGCAAGAACAGCCCAATCAGTTCGTCATAGAACAAAATTACCATCCAATCATATTTTGTTATCGATTAGTGAAGGCGGGATAGGCGGAATCGCGCTAAATGACACAGACCAGAAGCTCCCAGTTCTCTCAGACAGCACACGATCAGTTCTTCTTGCACCTGAATGGTCAAATGCACACATAGTTGTCAAAATGTCCATAATGTGGAGTATCTCATGTAAATACAGTAGGTTATGGCTTAAGTGGATGTAAACAGGTGGGTGAAAACAGGATTCGGTCCATGGATTCGGTCTTAAAGGGACAGTAGCCTAATTAAATATTTGTCTGTCATTAATGTTAATAAAACAACAAAACATGTTCAATAAATCTATATATATATATATATATATATATCATGGAATAAAATATCTCATGGTCATATTGCCCACTCGTCCCGTATTCCGCCATGAGAAATCTGGTCACCCTAACCATAATGAAATGACCCTTCACAATAGATAATGCTTTGCAATGAACTCTGTTAGAGAGCTACATATGCCAATTTGTCTGTTCAATAAAATTCCTTACTCACCTGCTGAATAATAAAAACGCCATCTCCGTGTTGCTGTTCGGCGTTTTTTTTAAAACAAGATCCACCTTTCTCACTCTTTGTTACAAGTGACTATGCCACTCTCACACTATACATGCGTCAAAGTAGCCGGAGCAACTTTATTTACGGATATGACGAGAAACGCACGGGCGAGTGACGTGTATGCAATTTCCAGCTAAAACCATCCAGTCACGTCTACAAATATAAACACTTATAATAGGCTTACCATAGTAAATCAGGGTAAGACTGAAAAAATATGTTTTGGTGGATGGATTGATGATATAATGAAATTTTGTTAAATAGCGTCATGAAAATAATGTCACAATGCAAAATGGTACAAAATCGCTATCATTGTCATGATGCAAAATATAATTTCATATTTTTTCTTTTGACTTTAGGGTTAATTATTACCCAAACATTTGTCTCAGTATGGACAATCCTCTGTGCTAACACGAGGTTGTTGTTTTTTTTTAAGCCTGGTTATTTTTTTTACGGCCTCATTAGTCTTCAATCCCTTTGAGTATTTAGAAATCCACATTGTTAATTGGCAAGTTGACAATATAAACCTATTATTTCACACAAAAACACTGGAAAAACACACACTATTAAACTCTGGTATGGTATGGTTAAGTTGAAGATCTACATTGCTGTAATGTATAGGTGTGGATCTGTTTAACGTGACTTTACGTAAACACACATGACTTCATCACATCTCTCTCCTGACCATATGTCAAAACAGCAGCGGAATAATCACTCAAAGTGTGTTTTGGCTTACATGCCTGTGATTCATCTTGTTCTGAAAGTTCATGTAGTTAAGGTAAAGCTGTTGTTTTGTTCCGTGGTTGGTTTATTCTATGCAGTTCCAGTAATTCTGCAAAAAAAGAAAAGAAATACATGGGCGGTTCTGAACTGAAATGCCTGAAACTCCTCCCAGTTTTACAGTAGACTGATGGGAAATCACTATACAGAGATGTTTCATCTACAGCCTCTGGGCAGCCACTCTCAGATTATTACCCTTCATTAGACCACACTGACCTAAACTGATTTAAGAGGCTGTGTATTACTGGAAAACATGAATCCCTCTGTTTTATGATATTATAGTCCAGGCATTAACATTTTACAGCCTTTTCTTTATTCTCTCATAACTATCTGCGCTTAATACTCCATGTCGATTTGTGTTAATGTATATGAACTCAGCGTTTTTTACTGTAACTCAGTGGTGAAATTAAACTGTCTTTCATGTGTCACTCATCTCCTGCTCGCAGTGAGTCATCTGTACACCCACCTCAGCATTGTGTGCAGTTTTCACTCACAACGCGCTCCTGGAGAATGACTCAGCTGTTACATGATCACCCAGCCAGCGTGCAGGCTCCGCCCCCTTTATTCACCTGCACTGATATCATAAGAGTGGGCTCTGTGAATAGTGCCATTCATCAATGATCAATCAGTTCTGTAAAAGTCGCCGTAAAAGATCCTGAGTCATCCTGAGCTTAGCAGTGGGAATAATAGATTGTCCATTTTTTCCACATAATATAGACTGGACTGGAATTGTGGAGTTGTTTAAGGTGATGTCATAGCAACTGAGTTGTTTGGTGGGAGTGTTTGATGGTGATGAGGTTGTTCTGGAGCATTAACAGAAAATTATTTGTGGGTTTGACATATTTATGCTAATTTAGGCTACCAGTGCACCATGAAAGTGTGTTGTTAGTTTAAAGAGTATATGAGTTTTTTGCAGTATACAAATATAGTTTATAGCAGTGTGAGTATTGTGTATATACTATACTATAGTATATAGTATACAGTGCTTCCCACAGGTTTGAAATATACTTGCGATGGTAGCCGGGTGGAAAGTCCTCCTGTTACCCACGGCACAAAAATTATATACTACATGTGACAAACAACAAATAATGTGACTTAAAAATTTTTTTTTTTTTTTTAATTGAAATTCATTTTGATACAGATTATGCTGTGTTTTAGGGGGATATTAAGTAGAATACGTTTTTATCCATTTACCACAAAATTCCTCAACTACACCATTTGTATGCATATGAAATATTACATTTTTATGAAGAAAAAAAAAAAGTTTTTTGAAATTATATGATCTAAATTACAAGTTGTTTCTGGATATTGATCTAGGTTTTAGAGGCCGAATTCTGTCATCTGCTGGTTAAAGAAATCTGTAGGAAATACATTTTGTAGTGTAATTTAGTGCATATACATCCAGCAGAGGACCCATTCATTTTTCTGGATGTAGCCAACTGCTCTTATACAGGTGCTGGTCATATAATTAGAATATCATCAAAAAGTTGATTTATTTCACTAATTCCATTTAAAAAGTGAAACTTGTATATTATATTCATTCATTACACACAGACTGATATATTTCAAATGTTTATTTCTTTAAATTTTGATGATTATAACTGACAACTAAGGAAAATCCCAAATTCAGTATCTCAGAAAATTAGAATATTACTTAAGACCAATACAAAGAAAGGAGTTTTAGAAATCTTGGCCAACTGAAAAGTATGAACATGAAAAGTATGAGCATGTACAGCACTCAATACTTAGTTGGGGCTCCTTTTGCCTGAATTACTGCAGCAATGCGGCGTGGCATGGAGTCGATCAGTCTGTGGCACTGCTCAGGTGTTATAAGAGCCAGAGTTATAAGGTTGCTCTGATAGTGGCCTTTAGCTCTTCTGTATTGTTGGGTCTGGCATATCGCATCTTCCTCTTCACAATACCCCATAGATTTTCTATGGTGTTAAGGTCAGGCGAGTTTGCTGGCCAATTAAGAACAGGGATACCATGGTCCTTAAACCAGGTACTGGTAGCTTTGGCACTGTGTGCAGGTGCCAAGTCCTGTTGGAAAATGAAATCTGCATCTCCATAAAGTTGGTCAGCAGCAGGAAGCATGAAGTGCTCTAAAACTTCCTGGTATACGGCTGCGTTGACCTTGGACCTCAGAAAACACAGTGGACCAACACCAGCAGATGACATGGCACCCCAAACCATCACTGACTGTGGAAACTTTACACTGGACCTCAAGCAACGTGGATTGTGTGCCTCTCCTCTCTTCCTCCAGACTCTGGGACCCTGATTTCCAAAGGAAATGCAAAATTTACTTTCATCAGAGAACATAACTTTTGGACCACTCAGCAGCAGTCCAGTCCTTTTTGTCTTTAGCCCAGGCGAGACGCTTCTGACGCTGTCAGAGTGGCTTGACACAAGGAATGCGACAGCTGAAACCCATGTCTTGCATACGTCTGTGCGTAGTGGTTCTTGAAGCACTGACTCCAGCTGCAGTCCACTTTTTGTGAATCTCCCCCACATTTTTAAATGGGTTTTGTTTCACAATCCTCTCCAGGGTGCGGTTATCCCTACTGCTTGTACACTTTTTTCTACCACATCTTTTCCTTCCCTTCTCCTCTATTAATGTGCTTGGACACAGAGCTCCGTGAACAGCCAGCCTCTTTTGCAATGACCTTTTGTGTCTTGCCCTCATTGTGCAAGGTGTCAGTGGTCATCTTTTGGACAACTGTCAAGTCAGCAGTCTTCCCCATGATTGTGTAGCCTACAGAACTAGACTGAGAGACCATTTAAAGGCCTTTGCAGGTGCAGGTTTTGAGTTAATTAGCTGAGTAGAGTGTGGCACCAGGTGTCTTCAATATTGAACCTTTTCACAATATTCTAATTTTCTGAGATACTGAATTTGGGATTTTCCTTAGTTGTCAGTTATAATCATCAAAATTAAAAGAAATAAACATTTGAAATATATCAGTCTGTGTGTAATGAATGAATATAATATACAAGTTTCACTTTTTGAATGGAATTAGTGAAATAAATCAACTTTTTGATGATATTCTAATTATATAACCAGCACCTGTAAATGCAATACGGAATGAACAGGAAGACACGACATGTGACATGCCTCTAAATCGAATGTGGATGGTTTCAGTATCTCGGGCGGATAAAAAAGTACAAGGGGATAAAGACAATAAAAGCAAAAATGTGCCACTAAATATACTTGGGCGGCCTGCCCAGGTAAGGTCTATGTGTGGGAAGCACTGGTATACTATACTATACTATAGTATACTATACTATAGTATACTATACTATATATTTGAGTATTGTTTCTCGGTAATCCAAGTTTAATTTGTAGTAATTGTATTTGCATGTCATTTTTATTAGTTTTTGTTTTAAGTAGTTTTCATTTACTTTTCAGTTTAATTTTTTTTTTATTTAATACTTAATATTTCAGTTTGTTGCCAAGGCAATATTTCATATTTTTATTTAGTTTAAGTTTTTTTATCTAATATTTATATTTTATTTTATTTCAGTCGTTTTCGTGTTAAGCCCAAAGTATACTTAGTTTTTTTTTACCCATAGGTCGAACGCACAGCCTTGCAAAGTATACTTTACTTGACTCGTACACAGCCGTTAAACGCATGTGTATTGTGACAAATTTCAATACCTCTGTGAGTTACAACCCCTGTAATCATCTTTGTATTCTTACATGCTAGAGTTGTACAAATGAGGGTACTTTCTAACCTCTTCACACAATCTCTCATCTGTGTAGGCCTTCATTGTTGCTGCAGCTTGCACGCATTCCTGTGTAGTGACAAATTGCTACAAGCGATCCCATTGGTTCAAATTGCTTTTAATAGGTACACTCTTCACACCTGATTACAATTCCTACAAAATCATGTTATGATAAATGCTGTTTCAGTTATGTTATAATGACCATTTATGTCTGTATTAGTTAGCTTATAGCATAGCATACAGATAAGCGATTAGCCTGTGTGTGTGTTTTTGTACACATTATATAGTAAGCTATGCACATTTTAAATTAATATAATTCGTATATACTTAGGATAATCATTAACTGACAGTTTGGGGAGACCTGATTTCGAGGGAGGACTCGATTTGTCATGACACTGGTCTGTTCTGTTTTTGCAGTTTTTCTTTCGACTACCTTGAGAATCGTTGCCCCCAGGGCACGGTTGCCACCTTGTGGATAAAGTAATTACTGCAAAAAAATTTTAATGCGCATATACTAAGTATGCACGGTTACAAAAATTTGACGGTGCATGTTCAGTATGCGCATACTATTCTGATGATGAAATTAGCGTCACGCGCACTGTAAGCTGACCCTGACCCATACACGTAAAAAGTGAAGTATACTTTGGGCTTTATTTTTCAACCCAGAGTATATAGCAAAAGTTTCTTTATAACAGAGTATATTTCTTTATAGCAATGGACAATGTACAGTAATTTTGTTATTATTTCAAAATAATCCCTAAAATTCTTTTATTTGTTTAATTTTTTTTTTTTTTATTAGATTACTTGTAGATAAGCTTAAAGTGGTCTGCCTAGATATAGCGTAGTTATGTATAGGAAATCAGCATATATTCTTTCATTTATTTGTATATATTCATTCTCTAACATATATTCTTTAAAGTATCAGTTAAATGGTTCATAAATAATTTGTAAGGCTTTACATTTTCAATAATAACAGCTGTAAATTGATAAATGTTTTTTTAAAAAAGCTAATTTAAAAATTAATTATAGCTATCACTGAAAATGTTGTACCTAATAAATTATTAGTTGTAATTTATTTTGTTACATACATACACCTCATAAAAGCTCCATAAAAGCTCCATATATTTGAGCCTTGACGTCAGCACATTATTTTTCTTGAGTTGTGGAGCTTAAAAGTAGAGTATAAAAAGTATACACTATAAAAATGTTAGTGTAGCCAAGAATAGATTGGAGTGTGGGCCCAGATCATGCCATGTCACTCTCTCTGGTACTTTAAAACAGTTCAGTGGGTTAAGTGGACAACAGTGTTGTAAGTGGGGTCATATACAGGGTGCCTGTGTGTATATGAGCATTAGAGTGGCGTAAAGTATGACGTGTGTTTAAGGTCAAAGATCTCTCTGCACTGAGGGCCACAAAAGTCAGAGTACACACAGCTGTCAGCTCCAGTTAATGACTGTGGTAATATCACATTCAAATGAAGAGTGTATATATATGATTTTGTGTTATATGAGTCCATGTGTGCATACTGCATGAGAGAGGGAACGGTCTCTGAGTTGAAAACTACACTCTTAGAAAAAGTGGGATTCTATATAGAACTTTAAAGGGTTAGTTCACCCAAAAATTAAAACTCTTTCATTAATTACTGTTCATCTTCAAAACACAAATTAAGATATTTTTGATTAAATTTGTGAGCTATCTGGCCTCTGATAGATTGCAACACAACGACCACTTTCAAGGCCCAGAAAGGTAGTAAAGACATCGTAAAAATAGTCCATGTGACTACAGTCGTTTAACCTAATGTTATGAAGCGACGAGAATACTTTTTGTGCGCAAAAAAAATAAAAAATAATAACATTAAGGTTGAACCACTGTAGCTCACGGATTTCATCAAAAATATCTTAATTAGTGTTCTTACGGGTTTGGAGCAACATGAGGGTGAGTAATTAATGACAGAATTTTCATTTTTAGGTGAACTAACCCTTTAAAGTCTGCTAAGAAACTAGCATAGTTATGTAGGAAATCGGCAAATATTCTTTCATACATTCTTATATATTCATTCTCTGTCATATAACATAATCAGTATCAGTTAAATGGTTCATAAATAATGTATTAGGCTTTAAATTTTCAATAATGGCAGCTGTAAATTCATGAACTTCATGAAAAAAGTTTATTTAATTATAGATATTACTGAAAATGTGATATATTATTAGTTGAGAGAGTTGAAAACTATACACAATTAATGTGTTCCAGGGTCCTTTTCAGATGTGTTTGCTGACTCAAGCAGTTAGTTGAACTTTGCCTCATCAATTCTCATTACATAACCGGTTAGGGGAGTTGTTTACTTAGAAACAAATGCACATAAATACATACTCTTCTCAGCCTAATTGCATTTTTAACTGCAATTACTGTAGTTAACACCCAGTATTGTGCTCTCTATGAATGACTTCATCTTTCACCAGAACCCCTTCCTTGAAATCCAACTTGAATAACTAGTGAGAGGGACATGTTGTTATTTTTAGGACACTCCCCACATGGGTGTCTGTGTCTCTTTGTGGCCACCTGGGTATAAAGAGAGCGCAGCCATGATTTGAGGAGTTGAACAGGTGTTGTCTGAACTCTCCCAGGTGTCCACTTAATGCGTACAGGTACAATGAGGGTGTGTATGTGTGAGCAATTATGTGTTTTTGACCTTATGTGTTCACTCTGCTTTCCAACATACCCTTTGTGATAAGATGTTCTTGTCACTGTACATTAATTACGTTTTATTAATGTTACTATTGTCTCTAGTGATCATTTGTCACACACTGTGCATTGCCATAACTAGTGTTTATGTAAGTGCACTTTTCAAAATGTACCATGTCTCAAAAGAGTGTCAGTCCTCATAGGTCAAACAGATGAAACTCAAGCAGCTGGACACTGACCTATAAGGTCATAAACAGGAATGAGACCACCTGTCCACTTGCATTAACTTTTTTCTTACAGATTTATCGCAAGTAATCTTTTCACAGTAAGAATGCTGCTCTACTGATTCCAAATCTGCAACATTAGCTATGTTTCCATCACCCTGTTTTTATGTGCATTTTGAAGTATCGCATCAGAAATGAGTGATGGAAGCGCCAAATTTCGGAAAAATATCCCTTAACACCCCCCCCTCCCCATCCCAATTTAAATGGATTGGATTATCTATATTTAAGTTTGTCTAAATTAAAAAAAAAATAAGTTCATAAAACTCAAAACAATGAAACAATTCAGATTACTTAAAATGTGTCAGTTTTGTGAACTAAAAAAAAAAAGAAAAGTTCTAAATTAGCTAATTTCTAACTAAAAGTTCTAACTAATTTGTTTAATTTGAGTTTGCCCTACTTAAACCAAATAATTATTTTGAGCGTTAGGGTTTACAGTGTAGGTTACCAATACCACCGTTATCTGCTCAAACAACTTGATGGAAACGCACCTTTTTTTTTTTTTTCTTTCTTTGCGAACTTTGAACAGATTTGCCTCACGTTTGGATGGAAACCCTGATTCGTGTTTTTCCAATAGATGATTCTTAAATCATTAGAATTTGTCCCTTCAATTATTAATTAATTATTTTAATTATTTAAGAATTATTAAAAATGTACATTATGGTTTGGTTAATTACTTTTATAGAAATCTTGTAGAAATAGTTAAAAAGTTTGGGGTTGGTTAGATTTTTTTAAATGTCTATTACTGTATGTCTCTTATGCTTACCAAGGCTGCCTTTATTTGATTTTTTTTTTTAAATGAAAAAACAGTAATATTGTGAAATAGTATTACGATTTAAAATAACTGTTTTCTTGTTTAATATATTTTAAAATGTAATTGATTTCTGTGATGCAAAGCTGAATTTTCAGCATCATTACTCCAGTCTTCAGTGTCACATGATCCTTCAGAAATCATTCTAATATGCTGATTTGCTGATCAAGATACATTTCTTATTATCATAAATGTTGAAAATAGCTGCTTAATAATTTTTTGGTACATTTTTCAAGATTCTTTTGCCTTAATAAACTCCTAATTACTTATTAATAGTTAGTAAGGTAGTTGTTGTAGCATTTAAGTTTAGGTATTGGGTAGGATTAAGGGATGTAGAATATGGTCATGCAGAATAAGGCATTAATATGTGCTTTATAAATTAAACAGTTAATATCCTGGTAATATGCATGCTAATAAGCAACTGTAGTTAAAAGTGAGAACCCTAAACTACAGTGTTACCGAAATATTACATGTATTTAATATTACATTGCTGAATAAAAGTATTGATTTCTTTAATATACATTTTTTTTTTGTTACACTTTATTTTAAAGTGTAGTTACATTGTACTTACTTAGATAAGTACTAAGTAATATTAATTAACTCCATATATACTTACTATGAGTTACGGTTAGGGTTAGAGTTTGGTTTAGGGTTAGTTACTTGTAATTATGCATAATTAACTGTTATTACTATAGTAAGTACATGTAGCAACATGTAACTACGTCCCCTTAAATTAAAGTGTTGCCAAAAATCTTACTGCACCAAACTTTTCAACGGTTGTGTACGTCATACAATTGTTACAGACACAGTAACAAGATACATGCTACATGCTCATTTTCCTGCATGTGTGCTTTCTGCACTGGTTTGGAGT
The DNA here is from genome assembly GCA_037101425.1 of Elopichthys bambusa. Lineage (NCBI taxonomy): Eukaryota > Metazoa > Chordata > Actinopteri > Cypriniformes > Xenocyprididae > Elopichthys > Elopichthys bambusa. Next base: position 14,861,506 of record CM074453.1, on the reverse strand, counting down.
CAGCCGTTAATGTGAGGTAACCCGACTCCAAGTCAGTTCAGATCACATGGCGGCAGCGCAGGAGAATGCCTGGGGGCTCATCACAGTTTATTATATCTCCCTGTGCTGAGAAGCAATTCTCAAAAAAAAAAAAAAAAACCCTCGCTGTGTAAAAGAGTTGTTAATTGCGGCAGATACTCCAGCATTTATTACAGTCTTAAATCAGCCTCTTTCTCTCGCTTTCCCTTCGCGAGGATGATATTTGTGCACCATTAACCAAATGTTGCCATTGAGACAGTACTGCATGAATGCCCCCATCTGTAGATCGTAGTATCTCCTTTCTCATGAAAACAATTACAGACCATTTGCATTTATGGAAAATATGGTCGCGGTGCATAAAACGTGGACGGCTGCGCTTGGCGCGTGTCGATGCTACATGAATATTTCATGATATGGCCTGCAACAACGCATAGAAGTGCAGACACTGTAATTGGTATCAGCTGTCAGTCAAAACACCATTAATTAGCACAATCATAACATAAACAAAATACTCTGGTCCTAATGAACAATGGCGTTATTAGCAGTATCACACTGCATAATGCGTTAATCAGCGTTTAAAAAGCTAGATCTCAAGATATGTTTCTGTGCAGTAAAAGCAGCCAATGTAGGTTTTGTAGATTGGTTGACACCTGTGTAAATGTGTTCTTAGTGTTGTCGGTACTGACGGTTTAATGATGAGTCTTTAGTGGGGTAAATGCCGGAGCTGGTGTGTTACACACAGACTGTGAAAGGCCTGCAGAGAGCTGATTGCTGGTTGACACAATGGTGCTACACACTTCCCCCACCCCTCGCCACTGTTCTGTCCCACCCATTAAACACTGAGGCTAGGTCAAGAGGTCACTTTTATTGGAGAGACACCAGACATCTCCACGGGACTGTAGAGTTGCGATATGGCCTGGGAAACTGGTTCACAATGCATGGTGACAAAAGAATATTTATTTATGTTGGCTTGAGAAAGCTAATATACTTTAATTTAAACATATTATTATTATGAGACCACAACCACCCATCCATCCATCCACCCATTTATCCATCCACACATCCATCCATCCATCCATCCACCCATTTATCCATCCACCCACCAATCCATCCATCCACCCACCCATTTATCCATCCACACATCCATCCATCCACCCACCCATTTATCCATCCACCCATCCATCCATCATCCATCCACCCACCAATCCATCCATCCACCCATCCATCCATCCATCCATCCATCCATCCATCCATCCATCCACCCACCCATTCACCCATCCATCCACCCATCCATCCATCCATCCATCCATCCATCCATCCATCCATCCATCCATTCACCCATCCATCCACCCATCCATCCATCCATCCATCCATCCATCCATCCATCCACCCATCCACCCATTCACCCATCCATCCACCCATCCATCGATCATCCATCCATTATCCATCCACCCATTCACCCATCCATCCATCCATCCATCCATCCATCCATCCATCCATCCATCCATCCATCCATCCATCCATCCATCAATCCATCCATCCATCCATCCACCCACCCATCCATCCATCTATCCACTAATCTATCCACCCATCCATCCATCCATCCATCCATCCACCAATCTATCCATCCATCCACCCATTTACCCATCTATCATCCATTCACCCATCCATCCATCCATCCATCCATCCATCAAACTCCTTTAAACTTCTGGTCAGGCCTTCTCAAGCCAACACCAAAGTTTGTCTTGACAAACTTTTTTTTTATCTAGTTTATTTATTGAATAATATATATGTTTTAAAAATTGCAAAGACTTAAGCAAATTAATCAGTTAAATATTGATTCAAATTTTTAAATCAACCCACTTTTCTTCAGTAATGTGATGTTAGGGATGCACGGTATATAGATATTAGAGTTGTTTTTTAAATGTTAAAAAGTCGTTTCAGATGCAGAGCAAGTTATTGCATTTCACTGAGAGATTACATAGACAAAAACAGATCAATTGTTCACACTAAGACCAGAAAAGAGAATAGGGTCAATGTTGATGTTATGAGACGTAGAAGTCAAGACAGATATGCTTAGGAAAATTGTATATTTTTACCAGACTGCTGTAGTTTATAAAGTGAATATTGAGTAATCTGATGTATTCGTTTTTCTTTTGTCCGCTTATGACTTCACATATTTGCGCTCTCTCATGAAAAACAGAGGACCTATTGTAGTAGTCCACCCACTGGGCTCATTGTGCCAGTCATCCGGTCGCTATAGGAACACATTTAGTATGTAAAGGAAGTGATCAGAGATTGGGTTCTCACACAAGTGGTGGTAATTTACACATCAAGACACATTGTCACATCAAGTCTCTGGAATGCTTGTTTGGCACACATGCACGTACATAAATAAAACACATTATGGGGCTTGTGATGGAGAGTCTGTAGCCCTTTCATGTTCTTGTGACACACAGCTAGTTAACAGAGTTAAAACTGAGTGATGTGAGCTTCTTAGTGAAGTATCCCTATAGAGTTTTCTTTATAAAAAAAAAAAAAAAACACATTTGGAGTGAATTTCATGTCATCTGGAGCCACATAGGTCTTCAAGTTACGCTACTGTACATCATTCACCAAAACAGATTATTTATTTGCTGTTATTGTTATTAATATAGCCTACAATTACCAGTACTTACATCATATTGATTATTATTTAAGTGACTCAAGAGCATATATTTAGGAGCATGATTTAGGTCATAGAGTGGTGCAGGTATGATGATCTAATTCACTGCTGGTTCCTTCGAGATTTTCCTATGTGGTTTTATAAAGTTTTCTTTTTTTTTTTTTTTTTTTTTTTTTTTTTTCAATTTATATGTAAAATAAAGCCTGTGGTTGGATGTGTAATTTGCGTTGTGGAACAAAACTTCAAAGTATTGTTATGTTATGTTTACCACAGGCTTTATTTTACACATAAATCGAAAAACCCCATTATAAAACCCCATAGGAAAATCTCGAAGGAACCAGCGACGAATTAGACTTCCGGGTTCTGACGTCATACCTGCACCACTCTATTGATACTTTCATTCAGTAAGAATGCTATTAAATTGATCAAAAGTGAAGCAAGACGTTTATAATTTTACAAACAATTTCTATTTTTTAACTTTCTATTCATTAAAGAATCCTGAAAAAAAAAAAAAAAAAATGTATCAAGGTTACCACAAAAATATTAAGCAGCACAACTGTAACATTGATAATAAATGTTTCTTGAGCAGCAAATCAGCATATTAAAATGACTGTGAAGGATCATGTGACACTGAAGACTGGAGTAAATTCAGCTTTGCCAACATAGAAATAAATTACATTTTAAAATATATTAAAATAGAAAGCAGTTATTTTAGATAGTAATACTATTTCTCAATATTCCTTTTACTGTATTTTGACCAAATAAGTGCAATAATCAAAAGAGACTTATTTTTAAAAAAAAAATCTTTACGACACCAAACTTTTGGACAAAATACCATAATCTTATGGATTCACTGCAGTCTTCTCAGTGTTTTTGGCATATTGCTTGTAGAGGGTGGTTTGAGTTATTGATTTAAATGTGGAAATGGTTGTAATTTCAGTAAATTGTATGTATGAAGCTGTAGTTGCCTGCAGTCACTGGTCTAGACTCAAATTTGCCTTTGCCACTCGTACAGTAATTATGGTTTGGATTTGGATGGGGAAACTGATCACAGGCCAGCAGTTACAGGCAACATTAACCAGAAACAGCAATTGGAATTGACGATTTGCTAAGCTCCGCCTCCCTTGGTTACTATTGTAACTCCGACAAGCTTTATAGAACATATATGAACTGGGAGTTTCTATGAAAAACATGTTTTTCAATAAAATGTGCCAATAAAGTGATAAAAAATGATTTTATATAAATCTAAAGTGGCTATGAATTGTTACATTGCAAAGAATTATTATCTGCTATGTATCTGGACTTTACATCACATAATAATGTGATTAAAACCGTGGAAAAATTCAAGTTACATTTATTTATATAAAGCTTTATACAATACAGATTGATTCAAAGCAGCTTTACATCAATTAACAGAAAAATAACAGTTAATGTTGTGAAATTCATCAATTATGAAACAAATTCAACTTCAGCTGTAAAGCAGATCTACAGAAGATATTAGTGTCATTATACAGCTCAATTCAGTTCTAACTGTGCCAGTGTTGCAAAGTTTATCAATTATGAAACAAGTTTAGTTTAGCTATAAGCAGCTCTACAGAAAAAGCTTCATCTGAATGCAAGTGATAACATGAAGTAAAGTAAAGCCCATAGCTCTTTAGTTACTATCAACACCACAGTGAAATGATGTTAACTAAAGTAGGATTGATCAGTAGTGATTTAAGTTGGGGCATAGTGAATATAATCATATATATGCATGATACTAGTGACTAGACATTCTTAATAAACTACGATGGCCTTGTTTTACTGGAAAGAGAAGCGTTTGGTTGAGGATGAGCATATACACTACCGTTCATACTGTATATTCAATATTACTACAATTTAAAATAACTGTTATATTTCATTATATTTGAAAATGTCATTATTCCTGTGATGACAAAGCTGAATTTTCAGCATCATTACTCCAGTCTTCAGTGTCACATGACCCTTCAGAAATCGTTCTAATATGATTTGCTGCTCAAGAAACATTAATCAATGTTGACAACAGTTGTGCTGCTTAATATCAGGATTCTTTGATGGATAGAAAGTTAAAAAGAACAGCATTTTTAAAAATAGATTATAAATGACTTTACTGTCACTTGTGATCATTTTACAGTAATGCGTCCTTGCTGAATAAAAGTATTAATTTCATTTAATAAAAAGAAAATTGTGCTGACCTCAAACTTTTGAATGCTAGTGTATATGGATACATACTTGCTTAACTGTGTGTGTGTGTGTGTTCGGTGACCTAGTAAATGCTATTGAGGAAGCTCAGTGCTGTGTTTCTGTGTGTGTATCACCTCCACTACAGATGGGCTGTGTGGGTGTACTCAGCTGGGCTTCCGCATTAGGCTATTTCCATAGTGCTTGACTGTGTCTATTTCACACATCAAAGATGCTGTCATCGAGGTCAGATAGACAGGAAGCGTGCCGTTATACAGATCTCTTCACCTCCAGCTCTCACTCTCTGCAGTGTTTTGTAGTGCACTTACAGTAGGCCCTGTGGTCAACTGATAAACAGCAGTTCTCGTTTCGCTAAATTATTAAACGCCATTTGAACAGCAGGACAGGAAGAGACTGCAGTGCTAAGAATAGCGAGATGTCAAAAATAGCTAGTCTTAAACCTTTTAGAGAGGCTTGATCATGAGAAATATAGACGTCAGGTACCCAGGTAGCGCTCAGCTGGGACTCGTCCCGTCTGTGCACTTGTAATGCTGTAAATAAAGGAAACTGTAATCTGCTGATTGTTTAGACACAGATTTAAACAGTTCTTGGCACCCCTTTATCTTGTCTAATAATAAATTCATGATCTCATAAAGCCTACGGGTGGCAGATTAAAAAATTTATCGTAGTTGTGTTTGAGGACTGATTATTTATTCATGAAAATCTGACTCTGTTTTTGAACAGAATCACATTTATTTACCTTAATATACCATGTTATCGTAAAAGGTAAATGTTTCTGTTCATTGAGTTTCTGTTCCCAGGTCGGTCACAATGAGTTTTTGCTGTATCTGTCTATAAATAATCAGGTGTGCTGCTGTTGTGAAGCAGCCCGGTGTCATTCAGCGAGGCTCATCTGTTTATTGTCATATGGGAGGTTACAGATATACGCTCTGAGGAGGATGGAGCTGTTTACTTCCGTGAGTGGCCAGCCGTAGTGGGTCAGCTGCACTAATCCATTCATCTGTCAGCCGTAGAGTCATTTGATTGACTTAGCAGAGGTCAGTCTCTGCATTGACCTTGTCTGCCTATAAGAACAAGCCACTCTTCACTATGAGCCCGCAATATTATTGTGCTTTATTGTCTTAGTGTAATTGGGATAGAAAATACACCCTCATATATCAGGGAATGGTGTAATGTATTCAGTGGAAGGTGTTTCTTCAACTATGGGCAGTTTTAACCATGTGGACTTCTAAAGCTCTTCACACCTTTCACCCTCTCACTAGTTCATTTCATTTGTCCACTAGCAATGTGCAAATACATGCCTTTTTTTCCGCATTTTGTTTCTAAAACATCATGATCATTTTGATGTTTCATGTTTAACAGCAATCTGTGATAGGTATGTGCCCGAAGCCTAAATCTGAATTCGGAAAGATGTGGAAAATGAAAAAAAAAACACATTCTATGGAGTCCCCAAAGGGACATGGTTAGGCTTGCTGCGGTAGTCGGTTACATTACAGTAGGCCTACATCAGATTTCACTTATCACATGAAGATATAAGGAGAGATGACTTGCAGGACGATGTCGGAGGATTTGGTGCTCAACAGATCCTGAGCATCATTGACAAATATATAATCTTATAAAATGTGCAGTCAGTACCGCCGCTCCCTACAGAGTACGCATGATCGCAAATTCGAAAGTGAAAGTAAATAGCGAGGGCGCATTCAAAAGCTTTTTCATAACCCTGCATATTGATAGCAGCTCTCTGATGCCCGCAAATAATATAAAATATAATAGATAATTGCAAGAGAACACAAAGGCATTGAAATATATTTTTTCTTCCTAATGTTTTCCTATCATCATGTCCCTTTAGGGGCTTCGTAGAATGCGTCACTTCCTTTCTGAATATAGTATTCGGCTTCGGCACATCCCTAATCTGTGATAGAAATGATGGTTGTGGAAACTACTTTTTTCCCCAAATGTCTGACACAATTAAATATATTATAATAATATATTTAATTATAAAATATAACATTATTTTCATTAATATAATAAATACATTGACATAATTGTCACAATCTGTAGTGTGGCTTTCCAAAATGCATGACTCGGGTAATAAAGACAAATAGTCTTTAATGAGCAAGGAGAATACTAGAATAACAAAGCATACACACTATAACCAAAGACGAGAACCAACAATTGCAACTGAAAACACAGGGCTATATATACAAGGTAAGAACAAAGTAAACCAAACTAGATACAGGTGAAACTAATTTGTAATTATAGAAACAAATGAGGACCTAATAAGTAACCAAGGAAACTAAACTGCAAAGAAGCACAAGAAACAAAAAACGACAAATAAACCAAACATAAAAAAAATAAAATAACAATATCTCAAACGTTTTTGCATAATTAAAATAAATATTATGTATTGTATTCTGTATATAATTATATTATGAATAGTGCTGTCAAACGATTAATCGCGATTAATTGCATCCAAAATAAAAGTTTGTGTTTACATAATATATGTGTGTAGTGCATATTATTAGTATGTACATATAAATAAACACACATGCATGTATATATTTAAGAAAAATTTGTTATATTTATATATAAAATATTTATATTTATATATAATATAAATTATATAAATATATACAGTATATACATGCAAATATTTCTTAAATATATACATGTACATGTGTATTTAAATATACATAATTATACACATTACACATTATGTAAACACAAACTTTTATTTTGGATGCGATTAATCGTGATTAATCGTCTGACAGCACTTATTATAAATTATATTCTGTATAAATATTCTATTATAATTATTCATCTTAAGCATGCTAGTAAGTGTACTTGATTTTCCACAGGGACAACAGTGTCCCAGCTGACATGAAACATTCTCAGAACTTTGGGTAACATTCTGGTGAGGTTCTCTCAAAGTTTAGATCAAATGTTCTTCCAGTAACGTTACTAAAACATTAGTTCAAAGTTAACTGGTCTTGTTAACTGGGTGGCTATGTACGATTTAGAAAAAACGTACAAATTCGTATGAGTGAGGTCGTACAAATTTGTAAGTTTTTTGCTAAATCGTACATATTTTACGAGTTGCCAAATTTGTATGAATGACCTACCCCTAAACCCACCCTTAAACCTACCCGTCACTGGGGTTTAGACAAAATGTATGAATGCATCGGGTGAGGTCGTACAAATTCGTACAAATTAGCCATCTTGTAAAATATGTACAGATTGGTTGTGAGATAGCATTGAGTCTTTAATAATGTTCTCAAAATGTTAGCACAAAAACATTATTTATACATAATTCATGGAATGTTTTTACCTGAAACTTTTAGTTGGATGTTTGTCTAATTTCTAATTTTATTAGCGTTTTTTATTAACTTTTTAGCAAAATTGCTGACATCACAAAGGAAGGACTTTTGTAAAAAAAAAAAAAATTGTTATTTTTACACAGTAATGATCTAAATGTTTATTTCATGGTTTCTTTAGATTATAGAAAGTCTGTGTCTAGGACAAGTGTAAAACTAGATAAAATTCTATTGAAAAGTAATGAAAATTATGAAAAAAAAAAAAACGAAACATTTTTAATGTGACCTTAATATAACAAAAATTTAAATATGTTCATTTTGATTCAAATCACCAGGGACAAAAACACTTCTGTAGTTGAGGAAACACCTGGCACTGCATTTCTTAAAAGTGGTAAATGTTTTCATTTGTTAAAAAATTATTTTATTCAGAAGGCTTATTTTGTGTTACTTATGTTGCAAAACACAAGCCCCCGAGCAAACTCTCACTTCCTTAAGAAGACAAGACATTTCTTATTATGCTCTGCAGAAAAAAATACCCAAGCATTATCTGTTTTTACCATAAAGTTGGGAGGGAGTGATAATGAAGAACACTGCATGACGGTCAATGGACATGTGTGGCAAAAAATGAGCACTGATGGCTCATAATGCAAAGCAGGGTGATTTCTGACATCCCACATTAACTCTTTCAACCTCTGAAGTCTTGCAAGTTTCTGACTTCATGTAAATGTTGTGTAGCTCTGTTTTCACTCCCTACATGTCCCTGTGATGGGTTTCATATGTTTGTGTAAACAGCTATGGCAGACTGCCGTCTCCTTCTGAGGGCAGATTAGCTTCAGTGGAACTCCAGGACGGAATTTGCTCCACATTTTTGTGTAAAGGAGGAAGTCTTGAAAGGACCTGGACATTCCTACAGTCTGAAAAAGCTGTTAGCATTGCTCTGTCTTGACCTCTACCTTATTTGGCTCACTGCAAGATTTATGGGCTTTACAAGTAAAACTGCTACACTACTACATTTCAGTGATAACAAATATTCAGTGTTGGACAAGCTACTCAAAAAATGTTGCTAGCAAAGCTGCACTAGAGTAAGTAGCTAGTAACATTAGCTTGCTACATTTAAAGTACTTTATGTTTTCTTTCTAAATGTATTTAGAATAAGTAGCTAGTTACATTAGCTTGCTACATTTATAAACATATTTTAAAGGTTTGTCAAATAATATAATAAAAGTCCTCAGTTCATATTTTGAGTTGATATATATATATAGATGTTTGTATTTGTATGTTTTTGTGTTCTCAAAATATGACCTTGTAAAGACACTAATTTAAATTACTAAATTAAAAGATTAATTTGACACTTTTATGTGCTACTTCCCTTCCTGTGCACTTGTTTTAAACAACACGCTGCTCATTTGATAATAATCCAGATTTGTGCAGATATTATACAGTCATGTTGCTGAAGGAATGGGTCTTTTGTTGAATAATCTTCTTAATCTTTGTCAAATCCCACCATTTTGCATTGGATTAGGTGTATTCATTATTAGATCCTTGTGGTCATAATTAAATGTTGAAGCAGCATAAGCCCAATTATCTGAAGAGAGTCTGTTTCTGGACACTCTTAAGCGACAGGTCGTCTGGGGACCCTCCACAGCCACAGATGGGGACCACCATGCAGGCTTTAGCACAGTTCCCTCCAAAACTCACTCAAGCTGTTCCAATGCCTGACTCTGGGGGTTAAATTATTTAACAAGCCCTGGCTTGCTTTGGGAAGCACTGTGGGAATGATCTGGACATGCAAAAACACACACAAACTCCATATTGTACACTATATTAAACCATTTCTAGCAAAACTATGAGCTCATTTTGTCAGAAAATGACAAAGATTAGGAAATATGTCATTTAATTAAACAAAAATGCTCACAAAGTAACATGATATTTACAATTTGAATCACAGTTACATTTCATAAATGTTAAAAGGGAGTTGCAAAAACAATGAGACTATTCAAACAGGTTTCCTAAACACCTCTTCAATTGGTAGAATAAACAAATAGTCCCGGCCCAAACTCACGCCATTGGTTGAGCCAAAGTTGTTCTTGTCAGACAGATTGTGATGGTCAAAGGGAATCATCATCCTACAAATATCATACTTGCAGCTGTTTTTGCATATTAAATTGGCAGAGCAGTATTTTAACATTTAAAAATGACTTTTAATTAAACATATTGACTTATTGTGATATTAACACAAACACACAACATACTGAAAATGTCTCTCTGTCATGCATAATGTACAGTGTTTGACTACAATTGCATGTGCTTAAGTCCTGTTAAAAGCATTTATGACTATTTTCATAAATGTTGCAAAAATAACTAGAATGTACATTTCCTGAAGAAAATGTGAATGGTGCTTGCAGTGGCAAAACTCGGCACTCTTGATTAGCAAGATGCTAACATGATTAGCATGCTGCTAGCATGTTGTTAGCGTGATGCTAACATGATTACCATGTTGCTAACATGTTTTTAACAAGATGCTGACATGATTAGCATGTTTGGCTAGCATGATGCTAACATGATTAGCATGTTGCTAGCATGATGCTAACGTCATTAGCATGCTGCTTACGTGTTTTTAACAAGATGCTAACATGATTAGCATAAACTAATTGCTATTAGCATGTAGCTATTCCCTGCTAGTATGTGTAGCATGTTGAAAGTCCAGTTTGCTAGCATGAGTCAAAAAATCCAACCCCCATGTCTCTACAATGTTCTGATGCAAAGATATAGGTCTTGCAAAACGGTTGCTAGGGTACTCTGTTTGGTTGCTAGGGAGTGGCTTGGCATCTGCCAATGATGATATTCCAAAGGCTGCTTGTCAGTATGAATGATATAAACCAACCCCTGTGCTTCTATGTCTTTCAGATGTGAAGATATCCCTCTTTGGATTTGGGGTGCTAGGGTGTGGCTATGAAGTGTTGAAGGTGATTCGTGATTGGCCGTTTTCTGCCCCGAGTCAAACGAGCCCACCCTCATGTTTCTATGACACTTCTATCTAAAGATATTCCTTTGATCTTTTTCAGTGGAAGTCTATAGAACTTGTTGCTAAGGTGCTCTAAATGGTTGCTAGGGCGTGGCTTGATAGCTTCACAATGATCCTGAAAGACTGATTGGTCGTCTGAGTAAAATGAGCCCACCCCCTTGTCTCTATGACACTGTGATCCAGAGTTATGTTCAATACAAAATGTCTATGTAATTTACCATAGTAGGAAAAACACACTGGGTCATGGGCACGGCTTCACCATAGTATGTCTATGGGGCAACTTTGGGAGCTCTTGCACCCCAGGGTACAACTTACACCCCATTGGGAGGTATGGTCTGACAGAGCCTGCCAGCCTCTTCAAACGTGGTAACCCACATGTTTCTACGAAATTCTCGCTAGGAGCTATGACTCGTCAAAGTTTGTCGCAATGCAAAGTCTATGGGATTTTTTTGGCCGATTTTTTTCGCTCGCCGGGCGAACATCGTACACCCGATTGCTTATAAAAGTCATAGCACACCATTCCTCAATAATCTGCATGATTTGACACCTCATTCGTGGGTCTATGACAAACGCTGCGGGAGGAGTAGCGCGCCGAAGTTTTGTGTGGAAGAATAATAATAATAAGTATGCAAGAGAACAATAATAATGCTTTGCCTTTGGCAAGCACCATTAATAATGACACTTTTCCTAAACACTTTCTTTGTCTTCTATTGGCTGGACAAACAGATAGTCCCGCTCCAAACTCACACCATTGGTTGAGCCAAAGTTGCTGTTGTCAGGCAGATTGTGATCGTCAAACAAACAAAGAGTAACATTATTTACACTTTTCAGTGGAATCATCCTACAAATTACATAGTTGTAGCTGTTTTTGCAAATTAAACTGGCAGAGTTTTACATTTTAAATAGCATAGTGATTTTAACAAACAAGCACACATAAATATACTCAAAATGTCTCTCTGTCATGCAAAATATACAGTGTCTGATTACAATCACATGTGCTAAAGCACTGAGAAAAGCATTTATCTCCAAAATGTGACTCTTCGATCTGGTGACACATGACTTATGACTAAATGAAAGCTGTTATGTAGCCAGTTCCTCAAGACCAACCTTATTTTAGAAGGCAGAAGTATGGTTGTAAATGTGTAATACATACGTTAGTGATGCTGCACAATTTATTTTCCCAAAATGACGTCAAAGAAATTGGAGCTGTAAATAAACCACAGGCAGTGCTGGTTCAATGCAATCTCACATATAGCACCGAAAGAAGCTTTGCTCATTAATTTATAATGATTATCAATAGGAAATGTTGGTTCCTGATTCCAGTTCAATATACACAAACACACAGTGTCTTCACTAGAACTCTACTGATAATGACCAGCTCGACAACATTCATTAAAACACTTCCCTGCTTCCTGTTTCCAGGGAAAACTCCTGGACAAGGGCACGAGGATGATAAAAAGGGGAGCACTTCATAATTTCAGGCAGACATTTTTCTTTCTTTTTTTCCCCCATGCACTCAAAAGATACAATGGGGCATTCATCATGGCGTACACAGTGCTAATTTCCCTGTAGGCAATATGCTCTATTTCAACCTTGCTGCTGTCTTCACAACAGCCACCGCTGGTTTCTTCTTCCCTCCTATCTCTCTCACTCTCTCTCTCGTGCTAAAATGCTGATTTGTGTAAGAGTGCTTATTACCCTCCCCCCACAACGAGATTAATTAAACCCAGGGTCCTATGAATGCCCAGATGGTTCTTCTATAGTTCCAATGAGCTTAATCTCCATGTGGTCTCTAATCTACTTCTCATTTAAGGAATTGCCTCAAAAACGCCTTGATCGGTGGACTTCAATTTCAAAACGCCTTTTTAGTTTTATCTGAATGAGAGCAGAACTGATACGGCCTCTGAGAGCGTTTCCATATATTTTATCCTCCTAGCATAGCTATTTCAGCTAATGCATGATGATTTTCAAGGGAGATGTATTTGCTTTGTGCTTTGTTACCTACTTGTCTGTCATTCCAGATTTGGTGATCGCAGACGCAGAGTGCAGCTGACATTGCCACATCCAGTACGCCTCCAGGTCTGCTGGTTTCTCCTCTTCAGTTTGTGCTGCCGGTGTTTTAGGTTTAGCGCGAACTATTAATACAGAGCATCATAGTGCACCCTTGTGCTGTTACATGTCTAAATCATTTTAATGCCAATTAGTCATGTTACCTAATGAGTCTTCCTTATTGTGGGGCTGTACATGAGACATGGTTATTTGAGGCTAATCAGCGCATATTTTCTAATTATCCCTGCATGCAAATATAGCTTAAATGATCATGTTTGTCACAATGCTAGTATAGCTTTGGTCCTTTGAGATTATTACACCAGTAATTGCAGGAAAGCAGACATTTTCTAGTTTACTCTCTTACTCCCTGCCTCAGGGCTCAGGCAGTGCCTTAGAATTTCATTTTGAGGGTTTGGAAATGCTCAACGTCGGTGTCTATGAAAATGCAGCAATTCTGCATGCAACGATTTCAGATGTTTACATCATAGACAATTGCACAACCATATTGTTTATGAGTTCAGATAATTTCTGTTTGTAAAAAGCAGCTGTTTTGGTGTGAACCAATATCTTTTTTCTATGTTGAAAGAGCCAAAGTTTTTTAGGGAATCAATTTTTTTAAATTTCCAAATTGCCAATTTTCATTAGAGAAAATTATTTTTAAAAAATTACATTTAAATTTTTTTTAATTGTTTTTATTATATTTTTATTCATTTTATTATATTATTTTTACACTACAGTTCAAAAGTTTGAGGTTGATAAGATTGTTTTTAAAGAAGTTTCTCATTAAGGCTGCATTTATTTGATGAAAAATACTGTAATATTAATATTACAGTAATAGTAAAAACAGTAATATTGTGAAATATTATTACAATTTCAAGTAACTGTATTCTATTTGAATATATTTTAAAATGTAATTTATTCCTGTGATGGCAAAGCTGAATTTTCAGCATCAGTGTCACATGATCCTTCAGGAATCATTCTAATATGCATGATTTGCGGTTCAAGAAACATTTAGTATTATTATCAATGTTGAAAACAGTTGTGCTGCTTAATATTTTTGAGGAAACTGTGATTTTTAGGATTCTTTGATGAATAGAAAGTTCAACCGAACAGTTTTTATTTAAAATAAAAATCTTTTGTAAAGTTTAACAAATGTGACTTTTGATCAATTAAATTAATGAATTAAATTAAATGAATTAAATGATGCACTTATCATTATCAATGTTAAAAACAGCTGTGCTGCTTAATATTTTTTGTGAAAACCATTTTTTTCAGGATTCTTTGATCAATAGAAAGGTCAAAAGAACAGCATTTATTTGAAATAGAAATCTTGTGTAACAATATGGAAGTCTTTAATGTTATTAATTCAATATTACTGACCCTTATGATCTGCAGTATATAAGAAAATATTTTCATGATTTGTTATCACAACATTTTTTCTTTTGTCAAATCAACTTAGATAATTAATGTGGTTCAGATAACATAATATCTTGAGTTACTGTTGCATTAACAAAAATTTTTTATGTCAATGAACTCAAAATTTTAAGGCAACTTAATTTTTTAAGTTTAACCAACAATTATTTTTTACAGTGTATTTATGTATTTATTCATTTTTATTATTATTAATTAAAAAACATTAAACAGTAGATGGGTGATAAAAGATGCTGGATAAAAGTCCCTTACTTTCTCGCTCTCTCTCTCCAAATCTTTGCAACACTGTCTCGATGAAAAGTGAGATGATTCAGACTTTAAAATCACTTGAGATTTATTGCACATCATCTGAGCTGATCCACCACAGGCATCCCATCCCTCACGTGTACATGTAATGACTGAACCTTAATGCACGCATACATACTCAATCGATCAGAGCCGCGGCGAAGTTGCATGTGCTAAATTGCCCTCAATCGACCACTCTGTCCAGCAGCCTGTGAAGGCTAGAGGAATGGCATTGGACTTGTCTTTGCTTTCCACATGGACGAGCATGTCCAGCCCCAGGGGTAGCAAGAGAGGTCATATTCTGACACTAGTCTGCCCTGCACTGAAATGACCCCCGGCTTTCCTAGCCCTCCGGCTTCATACACTGGCCCCTTTACGGAGTCACCCAGAGGGAGGGCCAGTGACAAGAGGGGAGTTTTCAATTAGATAGCTGAGTAGGCAAAGAGGCCCCTCTGAGCGGCTCATTAAAACACTTTGTACTTATCAGACGTAGCCAAACAAAAGCCAAAATGTGCTTCTAGATGGACTGTGGATGATAAAAGTGAAAAGTGGTTCATGATTAGTAAATATTAAAAATGTAATGGAGGGTTAAGATGCTCACCAAGGAGACAGAAGAAATAATGCTGCAAAGGGCCCAACAAAAAAGTAATCCGGCTTTCACATTGCTGTCAGGAGTGGCTCCCACACAATACCCATCAGAGAGTCCCTGGTGATTGTTCATTAGCAAACTCAGTGGGAGTCTACATTCGCAAAAAAGCACTTCACAATCTCTGTAGATGCCCATTCATTTACCAGAGAATAGCAAAACGGGCTACTTAATATTCATGAAATATTAGAACATAAAAAGAAAGAACGAAATGGAAAAATACCCCTCAAAAATGTTGCTCTATTTTGAAAAAAGAAGTGACCTTTTTATTTTCTTTCGCTGTAATTAGCATATATAATTTGAAAGTAATTGAGGATGATTTTGCCAGAACGGTTAGGAGTGTATCGTGGCTTTGTGTTAGCTGTGTGTAGCTACTGTATCTTTGTGTGCTGTCGACTTGTACATTACGCCTGAGCAGAGAAGAGCCCAGAGCCATTAATGTTAATGTGTGTGCATCTTCCCTTAGTACCACTGAGACTCTATATATAGAGCTGTAATGATAGCCAGCTTCAGGAGATAAGAACAGAGAATTAATAAGGTACGTTAGCGGATCCTCACATCGCCTCGAGACAGTGGCAGATCTGCTGTGGAACATCCACAGAGCTGCAGACGTGTTGAGCTTTTGTTAGCGGCGTGCTGTAGAAAGCATTAAGTATGTGTTTCTCAATCTGCAAAAAAGTAGGGTGAGAAAGAAAGAAAATAATATGACATATGAAAAAGATTTACTGCCTGATGTTTTTGGAGAACCTTTTTTAGAAAGCGGACAAGTAGGTATAAGTAGGTATAACAAAGCACTTTTTTACATGGCCTTTAGCCACATTAGGAGGAGGGCAGTTTGAATAAGGATTTATGTGCCCATCATATATTATGCATACCATACTTTCAGAGTACACTACCATTCAAAAGTTTGAGCTCGGTAAGATTTTTTTGTTGATGTTATTGTTTTTAAATGCGTTTTTATGCTCACCTGTATTTATTTGATCAAAAGTAAACTGTAATATTGTGAAATATTATTACAATTTAAAATAATGGTTTTCTATTTTAATATATTTTAAAGTGTAATTTATTCTTGTGATGACAAAGCTGAATTTTTAGCATCATTACGCCAGTCTTCAGTGTCACATGATCCTTCGGAAATCATTCTAATATGCTGATTTGCTGCTCAAGAAACATTTAGTACTATTATCAATGTTAAAAACAGTTGTGCTGTTTAATATTTTTGAGGAAACCATGATTTTTATGATTCTTTGATGAATAGAAAGTTCAACCGAACAGTATTTATTTAAAATAAAAATCTTTTCTAAAGTTTATCTAATGTGACTTTTGATCAATTAAATGAATTAATTAAATTAAATTAAATTAATTAATTGATGCACTTTCTTTAGCTTCATACTCATTAATCCCACTGCCATTATAGAGTTTGGATGCGTCATGATATTTATTTATTTAATATAACTCTGATTATGTTCATCAGAAAGAAGAAAGTCATATACACCTAGGATGGCTTGAGGGTGAGTAAAGGTTGGGGTAATTTTCATTTTAAAGAGAACTAATCCTTTAACATGTGGCTTTCTGAAAAGAACTAAAAAAAACCAACAAAATAATGGAAATCGAAATTTAGTTGCATTTAGTTTATCCTTGAATCCAAATATTCACAACTCCCTTACATTAAAAACCAATTCACTGATCTAAGATCTAAAAAAAAAAAAAAAAAGTAAACTTTAATTAGACAACTTTGTATCAAAAAAAGGTTATTGGTATTAGGATGCCTCAGGAACTATTAGAAAAGCTTTATTTTTAAGAGTGTATATGAGTGTTTCATCTCTCTGTCTATTCACTTCCATAGAAATAGATATAGCAGTTGTAATTCTCATTTCATTTAGCAGACGGTCTGGTCAGTGGAGTGTGTTTCTTCATTTAAATTTGTTTGCATGTAGTGGTGAAACTCATTTGCACTGTTTACAGTCAGTGTTGGGATAAAATCTCCACAAAGACTCAATCCTCAGATACACTGTTGCGGCAGAACTGCAGCCTTATGCCCGGGTAAAACTGGGATGCAGGCCACTAGTTAGACATATGGAGCCAAACTTAATGCCAGCTGCTTTGCTGTACATTGCTCCTTTTGAGTACAGAACAACTTTCATGTGTGAAGTACAAACAGGGTTATGCCACTACATTGCTGCCACGGGCAAGGTCCCAGTCTGGAGAACGTGTCGACAATCTGTTAACCTTGTAGTGTATTTATCTCCAAATCTCCATTTTTTACATTTTTTTATTTAGCATGAGCAATTAAGCATCTAACAATAATTTACCTTCTTTTAAGTGTGTTTAAAGACTGTTTAATTAAATAAAAAAAGTGATGTTTTTTATTGTCACTGGCTGTTTAAGAAGCATAGCTTTGTCCAGTGTCAGTATTCAGATTTAAAAGACAAGGTCAAGAGGTTAAGAAGTGCAAGAATTTGAGCAGATATCTCCCGCTAAAACGTGCACCAGGAGACATGCTAGCAAAAGAACAGAAAGATAAGTCTGACTAATGGCTAAGAAGTGCAAGAATTTGAGCAGATATCTCCCGCTAAAACGTGCACCAGGAGACATGCTAGCAAACAGAAAGATAAGTTTGACTAATGACACCTCGGACTGCGTTTCAATGCATTCTCTTGTTGCAAGGACCCAAACTAGTTTGCCCTCTCTGGAGGTCATGATCCCTTTTATATTCTCTTTAGTCACAGATCATGTGACAACTTCCCCCTGGGGCTGGAAAGAAAAAGTAGCGCAGATTGTCCTAGCATCTGTTTACTGCATTTTACATTGAATGAATCCACAGAATATTGTCAAATTCACTTAATGATCAGCTGATCAATACTGTCTGTTTGTTGCTTTTACTGCAGGGAGATCTTG
This sequence comes from Elopichthys bambusa, assembly GCA_037101425.1. Lineage (NCBI taxonomy): Eukaryota > Metazoa > Chordata > Actinopteri > Cypriniformes > Xenocyprididae > Elopichthys > Elopichthys bambusa. The sequence continues at coordinate 14,842,955 of CM074453.1, read as the reverse complement.
AATATCCCAGTTTGGATACAATACAGCGCTCTGTACTGTGATCAGTCTGCAAATCCTATCGATTTCAAATCTAGAAATGAGCAACGGCTGTTTTAAGTCATCAGGGATAAATGTACTGCTGTGTTGTTGAATGGAATGAGGCGGTTAAGCCTGAGAGTTGCTCTTGACTCTATAGATGCTCCGGCTGAGAGGTCTCACCTGTTTCCAGCCTGTAGACCATCTGTTTGGAGTTATACTGAACAATACAGGCCCGTGAGAGTGGAGAGTGAGGGCTGCTGCAGTGAAGCTGATGCTGGCAGCCGCAAACTTAACTCCAGCAGCTCTTGATTGGAGTGATTGAGTGCCGCTGGTCTCATTTCTACCGCAGTTTAATGTACAACAGCTTTATATTTTTACATGTTCAGATCATAAATTTCGTGTTGGTTAATATTTTAGGCTCTTCTAACAACTATGTCTAAGGTCGTTATGCATTGTGGTATGATCACTGTCAGAAAAAAAGATACGGTGCTTGTCACTGGGGCAGTACCCTAAGGTACAAAGGTAAAAAGGTACTAATATGTACCTTTAAGGTACTAATATGAACCATTTAGGGTAAGTAAGGTACAAAAATGTACCTTTTCACTTTTGTACCTTAAGGTATCGCCCCAGTGACAAGCACTGTACCTTTTTTCTGACAGTATACTTGTCACAGGTTGGTTCCACAATAAAGCAAGTAGAGGATCCATAACAGCAGTCTACCAAAACTAGATAAATAAAACAAAACACTCTTGCATAGGAAGGCACAAGAGTAGTACACAGAAGCAACACAAACCAAACTTAACAATGGAGACACCAGACACCAGAGTGGTTAACTAGACACAGGTGAGACACATGAGGACTAATCAAAAACCATAGAAACCAAAGAAGAGCAGGAACATAGGAACCAAAGAAACAGGAACAGAAACACAGGGAAACAATATAAAACCAACATAAACCTGATAGTACTAAAAGAATACTTTTCTTCAGCAAGGATACATTAAATTGATCAAAAGTGACAGTAAAGACTTAAAGTGACAGTAAAGACATTTTTTAAACAATGTTTTTCAAATTAATACTGTTTTTTAAACTTTCTATTCATCAAAGAATCCTGAAAAAAGATGTAACAGTTTCCACAAATATTAAGCATCACAGCTGTTTTTAACATTGATAATAAGAAATGTTTCTAGAGCAGCAAATCAGCATTTTAATGATTTCTGAAAGATCATGTGACAAGACTGGAGTAATGATGCTTTGCCATCACAGGAATAAATTATAACAAAAAACAGTTATTTTAAATTATAATAATATTTCACAATATGATTGTTTTTACTTTATTTGTGTTCAAATAAGCATTGGTAAGTATAAGACACTTCTTTCAAAGACATAAAACGTCTTTCCGACCCCAAACTTCTGTACGGTAGTGTATACTTTACACAATGTCAGAAATGCTGTCTTTTAGATGATTTTTACATTTAGAAAAAAATAAGTTTTAAACTTAATTTTGTTTATTTTATTTATTTATTTATTTTGAAGATTACTCCTGCATTTTGGACATTATACTCAAATTATTAAAATATAAAAATATCTGCATACATTTTAGTCCAAAACATTATGGTACAAGACAGCAAAACTGCAAAGACTCTACAATGTGTCAAGGCCAAAGACTGCTTTCCCCATCAAAACAAAATATGGTCTGGAGGCGGAGGATACACTCCTACAGCGTGTCTGTAGAATGAACATTGATAAGTGAGTTTTTCCCTTGTTTAGGAAAAAAAAAATCAGAGAACTACTACTCTATGCTATCAGTTTCTCTGCCCTGGAAATCCCCACACCATAGTTTTACTAACATCAGGAAACTCTCAATGTCTTCACCTCGTCGCCAGCACAGGACACCTGCAGGAGTTTATGAGACCGGCTCTTTACCTCAATACAAGCCTCTTGAGGGCACATTAACCACATTCCAGTGAAGTTTTTATTTTGCTTTTTCACATTGTTTGCAAAATAGACATGTAGAGAAGCTTGATTATTTTTAATCAATCAATTCATTACTAAAAGTTCACTTTTTGTGAACCACTTGACTTACATAAACACTTTCTTCCATTTGGACAGTTCATGTTATTAAGTGAATCATCATGAACTGTTCTAATGAAATTTGCTGAACTGAATCACTGATTCATTGTTCTCATCACTGTTTTTGACTTGACGTTATAGAATGTAAAGTCAGCATGAAACGGAAGTTGCGATAGTCTTTTCTTCCCTATGTGACATATATCTGAGTGAAATGGCTTCTCGAACAAGAAAAAATGTAGGGTGGGACTTAATTTTGTCCATGGGGAATTGAGTGGAGCATTGGATGGTTGTTGTTTGCTATTGGTCGATCTCATGTGAGTGACAGGTTGTCCTGCCCTTGTGCCAGTGAACATGTCATCAGATAAGAGTTGCGATGTCACTGCAAAAGGGAGGGGAAGTTATTTTGATTAAAGGTTATGAGGTCACATTAATTCATTAATTTATTTTTTATTTTTTGATGGGCATGGAAAGATCATTTATTACAAATACTGCTATATTCCATTAAAACAAATAGTGTTTTAATAGTGTTTAGTGTATGTTCAAGTTATATGTTGTCACCTTAACTAAGATCCCTAATCGAGGGTTTTTTTTAACAACAGGAATGTCTTTGGAACGATAACATCCAGCAGGCTTTTTAAAAATTATTATTCAGGTTTTGCCCAATATTCAGGTCTAAAAGTAGTTTGCCCTCGCAATTATCTACAAATCATGCTGATTTTGTGGAGAAAATCATGTTCTTTCTGATATGAGAGCCATCTTGGTAACCTATAGCTTGATTAAAGTCTGTGTAACAGATGATTGGTTTGTGTATATCTGCAGTTCTGTTGGTGACGTCTGTTATGACATTCACACATCATTCAGATCCAGTCTCTGAGGTCCCCTCACTCCTGCTCTCCAACAGAGCGATGCCCGTTCCACCCCTCACTGCTTCAAAAGGTGCTTAATCATTTTAATATGAAAGCTGTTAAGTGCCTCCAACAGTCACTTTGATGAAATGGAGAACATTTAAAGAGGCTTCCACCCAGCCAGCTTTTCATTCATTCTTTTTATCATCCTTTCATGATTTTTCATCCTTTGCTTGTCCCACATCCCTTACACTGGTTCTCATTTGCCATCTATTATCTCTCCTCTAACCTCCATTTTTTTTTCTTTCTTTCTGCTCCTCATCTTCATCTCCTGTTCAGGTCCAGTTTCTGTGTCTTAAGCACCGCAACATATCAGTTCTTACTTAAATCTGCTTGCTACTCTGAGATCCGTGTGCACAGGAGATTCATTTAAGCTGTCTATCTCTGCATCTGAGAAGTTTAATTAATTATTAAATAGTCAACACCTCATTTGGTTCTAACGGAGCTTGCTAAATACAATGATCATCACATAAACCATGCCACAACTGCATTGCTTAATTGCTTTAATCATTAAAGCCAACATTATGACCTTAATATGCTTATTTCAATAACATATATTAAAGCTATATTAAAGTTGTGCTTGTATATCTATCTATCTATCGATCGATCTATCGCCAAACAACTAAACTATTTGCTGGGTGGTTGGATAATTAAAAATAAATACATATTTATTTATTTACAGACAGTAAAATTGATCTTTAAAATGAACCTTTTAAAACAAGCAGCTAAGGCTTGTCTTTACACCATTTGTCGTATATTTGTTTTAGTATTAATTCCACAAAAGTAGAACTCATCATTTTGACACACTTCCAGCCATAACTGACCTTTAAACCTGAGCTTGTAGGTTATTCACCTGCAGCATCTCAACTGGAGCAGTAAAAACCAGGCATAATACACGCTAATATCATGTTATGCAACCTGGCTGCAAGTTCATAAGAGTGGGTCAAAGATTAGTGAATATATAACCTCAATATTGGGTTGCAGGGTTGTGTAAAATAGCATCTTGGAGAATGAATCTTGTGTGATGTTGAGTTGTTTGGTTATTGGAGACCTATTTTCTCACTCCGTCTGCTGTCAGTAGAGTTTTGGGGTGATGTATTACCCATAGTTGTGTGATGCAGGGGTGCTGAGAAAAGAGCACAGATATCAGAACATGATGCATCTGCCGGGCTATCTCTAAAGGTCACTTTTGTTATTTAATTTATTTATTTATGAGTATTCTTGATCATAAAATGTTCTAGAACAGGTAATATATCTCTATACATATACATACATATATTGTATATGTACAGGTGCTGGTCATATAATTAGAATATCATCAAAAAGTTGATTTATTTCACTAATTCCATTCAAAAAGTGAAACTTGTATATTATATTCATTCATTACACACAGACTGATATATTTCAAATGTTTATTTCTTTTAATTTTGATGATTATAACTGACAACTAAGGAAAATCCCAAATTCAGAATCTCAGAAAATTAGAATATTGTGAAAAGGTTCAATATTGAAGACACCTGGTGCCACACTCTAATCAGCTAATCAACTCAAAACACCTGCAAACACCTCTCAGTCTAGTTCTGTAGGCTGCACAATCATGGGGAAGACTGCTGACTTGACAGTTGTCCAAAAGATGACCACTGACACCTTGCACAAGGAGGTCATTGCAAAAGAGGCTGGCTGTTCACAGAGCTCTGTGTCCAAGCACATTAATAGAGAGGTGAAGGGAAGGAAAAGATGTGGTAGAAAAAAGTGTACAAGCAATAGGGATAACCGCACCCTGGAGAGGATTGTAAAACAAAACCCATTCAAAAATGTGGGGGAGATTCACAAAGAGTGGACTGCAGCTGGAATCAGTGCTTCAAGAACCACTACGCACAGACGTATGCAAGACATGGGTTTCAGCTGTTGCATTCCTTGTGTCAAGCCACTCTGACAGCGTCAGAAGCGTCTCGCCTGGGCTAAAGACAAAAAGGACTGGACTGCTGCTGAGTGGTCCAAAAGTTATGTTCTCTGATGAAAGTAAATTTTGCATGTCCTTTGGAAATCAGGGTCCCAGAGTCTGGAGGAAGAGAGGAGAGGCACACAATCCACGTTGCTTGAGGTCCAGTGTAAAGTTTCCACAGTCAGTGATGGTTTGGGGTGCCATGTCATCTGCTGGTGTTGGTCCACTGTGTTTTCTGAGGTCCAAGGTCAACGCAGCCGTATACCAGGAAGTTTTAGAGCACTTCATGCTTCCTGCTGCTGACCAACTTTATGGAGATGCAGATTTCATTTTCCAACAGGACTTGGCACCTGCACACAGTGCCAAAGCTACCAGTACCTGGTTTAAGGACCATGGTATCCCTGTTTTTAATTGGCCAGCAAACTCGCCTGACCTTAACCCCATAGAAAATCTATGGGGTATTGTGAAGAGGAAGATGCGATATGCCAGACCCAACAATGCAGAAGAGCTGAAGGCCACTATCAGAGCAACCTTATAACTCTGGCTCTTATAACACCTGAGCAGTGCCACAGACTGATCGACTCCATGCCACGCCGCATTGCTGCAGTAATTCAGGCAAAAGGAGCCCCAACTAAGTATTGAGTGCTGTACACGCTCATACTTTTCATGTTCATACTTTTCAGTTGGCCAAGATTTCTAAAAATCCTTTCTTTGTATTGGTCTTAAGTAATATTCTAATTTTCTGAGATACTGAATTTGGGATTTTCCTTAGTTGTCAGTTATAATCATCAAAATTAAAAGAAATAAACATTTGAAATATATCAGTCTGTGTGTAATAAATGAATATAATATACAAGTTTGACTTTTGGAATGGAATTAGTGAAATAAATCAACTTTTTGATGATATTCTAATTATATGACCAGCACCTGTATATATGTGTGTGTGTGTATATAATATAATACATGTAATATACTGTATATATTCCTATATAATTGTAATCATTTTAATTTTAATATAATACCCATAATATGCTTTAGAAGTGCCACTTTGTAGTAATGTATGCACACTGTGACATTACACCTATATTCCAGCTAATTTGAAGCAACATGCAGACATGAGACGCGACCCCCTACTTCGAGGAACTTCTGCTGCTGTGATTCTGACATGGTAATTAAAATCCTTCATTTCTGTTTTCCCAGACAGAAAAAAAAAAAAAAAAATCTAACAAAAACTCATCTAGCTCTATCTAAGGTGTCGGTTAATGTGTTTTTTGTTTTTTTTGACAAACATAGAAACACCAGAGAGTGATAACGAGTTGCTGTTTACTTATTTATCTCTCTCAGTGCTGTTACCTTGGTATCTTGCAGCCCTTCGGCAGTAGCAGAGCTTCGTAGTTTATTTATACCGCACCTCATTATTTATTAAAAACTCAGTTAGTGGGGCAGGCTCGAGCGCCGGGGCGCCGACAGGCTGTCGCGTTTCATCCTCCTGTGCCAAGCGGGGCTCCCTCTTGCCCTGCGCTTTGCGCCAACGCCGGGGAGGCGCAGAAACAAAGATGAGGCCATCGGGGATTGCCGCGGAGCTCCAGGCTTCAAAGAGCTCTCCCCTAAAGACATTACATGCACTCAGAGGGGCCCGCCAGACCTGCTGCATCTCTGATTCAGTGGAAACATTTTGTTCTTCTTCAGGATGGCTCAAAGACCAAAGAAATAGAAAAATAAATAAATTAAATGGTTGCACTTACATCTTCTCGCTCTGATAAAACAAAGGCCATGCTTCTCGATGCAGTTATTTTCTGGAAATTAAAGAGCATAAATACACAGATCTCTGAAATGCTTGATTCTGATTGGTCAGGCTGCCGCTTCTTTTTGTATCATACCATGGACTCGCTCTCTCTTGCTTCATTCAAATGCATCTGGTGCCATCGTGCACCTCAGTTATCTACTGAATTTACTGACTTCAGTATTAGTAGTAGGCCTACAGTAAAATTGTTGATGTGTTCGTCTTGTTGCTTGAATGATTACACTGTAATGAATTATAAGATGATAAATAGATACGATTTTAAAACGGTTTCTTCTCAAATCAATATTTCATGTCCCTGTCATTATTTATGTGGTGAAAAGCTGTGTAATAAGTGCTACAACTGTACATCTAAGCTGAAAGGGAACGTTCTCAGAACTTTAACTAATGTTACGGCAGGGTTCTCTCAAAGTTATGAATATGTTCTTCCAGTAACGTTAATAAAACGTTAGTTCAAAGTTAACTGGTCTTTAATAATATTCGCACAAAAACATTATTTTATAAAATACACTCAAAAAAATGAACTTTCACTGTTGTTAGTTTCACTCGAACCATCCTTGTTCACATTACTTAAAAACTTATGTAACTACATGAACTTAATTTAGTTGTTTCTACTAAAAGTTGTTTCTGTTGTCAGCTTTACTTAATAAGTGTTTGTTAAGTCAACTCAACATTGCTGAGTGAAACGCACAAATTAATGTTGACATAACTAAATGAGCAGTGGATCTGTAGTTCCCAGCATGCTTTGCAAAGGACTGCATTAGGAGAGTAAATTTAGGGATTGAAGTGTTATTTTATGTTTTTCAGGAAGGGGAAAGATGTTGTTAGTTTATGTTAGTGTTTAATGTTCAGTTATGTTGGACATTTAGAGGAGTTTCTGTATTGTTTTTGAATTTTGTGGTTACCATTATGCAAAAGAGTGACTGTTTATAGGATGGAATTCCTGCTCTCAGTTACATTGAGTTTGTTCAGCGAGCTATGTGAGTGCATTTTGTAGAGCAAATAGTTAATTTAATAAGGTAAATTAAGTCAATAAATGTGTTCACCTTACATAATAAACTTTTATAAATTTAACATAACATTATTAAGTACACTGCACATATAAATATATTATTTATATATATATATATATATATATATATATATATATATATATTACACACATATATATATATATATATATATATATATATATATAAAATATAATATTATGTAACAGTGACAAATTCAAATGTTTTGTATTTATGTATGTATTATTTTAACAGCTTTACTTTTATATTATATTTCTTTTGTTCATACAACTAAATTGTTGCTTGTACAAATTACTCAATATAGTTGAATGGAACCACTTGACGCTGCTTTTTTTAAAGTAAATCCAACAATTCATTGTTTTTGAGTGCATTTTGATCATTTTGCGATAACATTATCCCATAATATATTATTATTGGTGTACATTATCTGTTACTTACACATTTGTGAACATATTGCATCCTTTTCATTGGACGGAACCTGCGCAGGTCCTTTTACCAAGGACACTCTGTGACTACCAGTATAGGAAGGGGCTGAGTACAAAACATTCTCATACAGCGGCATGAAAGGGAGGCCAATGTGTAACGCCTCTCCGGAATGTCAAAGTCCTGTCAAACAGGAAAAGGGTAGCGGTGCGGCCAGCCCAGTCCCCGGACAACAGACATGGACACACTTCCGTCCTGTCAACACTTGAGCCACAAGGACCTGTAGTTTGAGACAGCGAGAGTGAGATGTATCACACACAGGTCTGATATACAGTGTAGACGCTCAATGCGATTACACTCGTTTGACAGATGTTTGAGTGACTTGTCAAATCCTGATACCTGATGGGCAGCTTAGGTTTAATTAGATGATATTATATAACCAAGAGACCATGTGGAAACATACCTCTTTTTTCTCCCTGATAATTGTTACATAAGCCCTCCAATAGCATGGGATTGTGTCATTTTGAAGCAGTGACCTTTGTTTCTGTACGCTTGGAGTTTTGACGTTGGCCGTGGTTGAGTGAACAGCAAATATTTCTCTATGATGTGAATTGGCTGAGACTATCAAAGTAAATCACATATTAAGGTTTTTCAGTAACAGTTTACAATAAGGTTTAACATTAGTTAATGCATTAGGTGTCATGAACTATCAATGAACTATCTTTACAGCATTATTTATATTGGTTATAATTGTAACCATGTACTGTGACGTGTATGTTCAGTTTTGGTTTCGTTTCACTGCATTCTGTTCCTGGTTAGTTTCCTTAATTAGTTCCTAGTTAGTTTCCTTTATTCCTTGACACTTGTTTCTGTTCTGTTTGATTACCCTCTCCATGTATTTAAGCCCCGAGTTTCATTCGGTTGCTTTGTCTGGTATTGTCTTAATTTAACGTGGTTGTGTTATGCCTGGTTCAGCCTAAACGATTTTGCCCGATTTTGCCACAGTCTGCTAGAGTGTCATGGGGATTCGTAAATGACAATAGGTATCGAGAGACCAGATTCGATCGTTTCAGCTCATGTAGTGTGTCATGTAGTGTGTCATAGTCATAGTGTGTCATACAATCCAGATTCCAGATATGTGTCCACTTTTGAGCTTTTTTGATGACAAGACAGAGCAAAACATGCTGTTAGCCATTGTTTGTTTACGCTCACGGCATTTCCTGTCAGCCGATAGTCCCGCCTTCTTGATAACAGCACGCACGTGGTTAAAGACAGCAAGCGATGAATGGTCGTGTATCAATGTGACATGTTTCTTGTTAACGACACCACAAGATTTTAATTTAAAAAAAGTCAAAATCGTATAATCTGGCACAGTGACTATCGTAACCGACAAAAAAATTGTGTAGTCTAAACCCGGCATTAGTTTGTTCTCCTACGATATCCTGAGTGTTCCTTATTAATTTTATGAAAGTCTGTTTTTGTTCTCTATTTCTTTCCTCGTGCACTTCATTACAGCCACCGTGACATTTACTAATACATATTTAAAATTTCACGTTATGAATTAGTTGTTAACCTTATAACAATGGGTTCAATGGGATACTATGTTTTTTTTTCCTCATTTGTCATTTTAAAAAAGAAAGGCTCGTTTCTCAAAATTACTAGATACGCTGCTTCTCAAGTTTGGACTTGGACTTGAGTCTCTTATGCTCACCAAAGCTGCATTTATTTGATCAAGAATACAGTAAAAACAGTAATATTGTGAAATATTATTACAATTTAAAATAACTGTTTTCTGTTTTAATACATTTTAAAATGTTATTTATTCCTGTGATGGCAAAGCAGAATTTTCAGCAGCCATCACCACAGTCTTCTTCTACATAATCCCACAAAATGTCTATAAAAACAAGTATTAATATTTTATGCAGTGTTGCTTCTCAAGTAAATTTATGTTGATTTTTTTTTTTTTTTTTTTTACTATAAACAAGTCAAAAGGGCAAACTGCTATAAATCTCATTAAGATGTCTTTTTTGCAGTGTACTTCTGAGTCATACAAGTTTCATATCTGTTTTTTCCCCCCCAAAACTAAATACAAATGCATCGTTTCACAATAAGGTGTTCATATAGAAAGCACTAGAATTCAAGAACTACAATTGTATCACAGCCAGCTAACATACAATTCAACACCAGTAAGCAAAACTGTTCAAACACCAGTCAGATGTATAAAATGGTCACAGATGATTCCATTGCATTCAAACAATACAAAAAGTTAACGGAAGAGGAAGTGAGAGGAAGGCCAAACATTTGTCTCATGTGAGATTTGTGCTATTGTACAGTTAGAAATATAATGACTAGATTTGATCCTTAATAAAAAAAAGTGATGATCCAGTTCATTTCCTCCAAGGAATAGCTATTTGGCAGGAAAAAACTTATTTTGAGACAAGAACATGCAAATAATAGAGTCGGAGATGTGTTGTGTAGGAAGGGATGGCAGTAATTTCCGTCGAGAGCCATATAGTAGGTGCCTGTACCCTCATCTACAAGATGTTCTGGCAGTGATATGTGTTCTTTGATCATACGAAGAGAGCGGCTTCAAAGAAGGCAGACGCCGTTTAAGGTTGCGAGATCTCCGGTGAAAGAACGGGTTTTGCATACATTAACTTAAAGCCACATAGCAGAGATAGTGAGTGTGAATTTAAACTGTTGTTAATCTTTACCTATCATTCACGTACCTGATATTTGAATGCAGCAATTTAACACTGTACACCCAGGTGAGGTCTTATTTGCATATGATCTTCATATCTGAATTCCACTGACCTATAGTTTTGTGGTCACTACTTGTGCATACAGAAAGTTTTTTGACTAAAGTGCAAAACTAAAGCTCTGTTCTGTATTTAGTTCTGCTGACACAAACATTAGAATAAGTCCTCACATAACTATGAAATAATAGAGGGAATTAGTCATTTCGCTGTATGTACTTTGGACTAAAGCACTTGGCAGACGGCAGTAAACCTCCCCCACTTCTCGCAGTTTGGATTCTGTGACACGCAGCCACGAGAATCTGCCAGGAATTTTTTTAGGACCTCTTGTTCTTGACATAAAACAGCGGGATAGTACTTTTCACAAGGTGGCAGGTCGTTCCTCTTTTGAAGCTTTGATATTTGACAGTGATCGTCCTCTTTCAGTGGCTTTTGTGGCCGCTGTTGTAACTCAAGAGCCGGTCAGGTGACAGATGTGACTTTTTTATTGAATATATAAGGAATAAAATGAAAGCAATCAATTTTTGTTTTTGTAATATGTACTAATTGATTGCTATAATTTTATTTTGGTAACACTTTATGATAGGGGTTCTTTTGTTAACTACATTAATAAACATGAACAAACAATGAACAATACGTCTACAACATCTACTAATCTTAATGTTAATTTTAGCATTTACTTATACATATACTTATAATTGTATCTGTTAACATTAGTTAAAACACTGTAAACTAACATGAACATGAATATATTTTATTAACTAACATTAATAAAGGTTAATAAATGCTATCAATTGTTCATTGTTAGTTTGTGTTAGTTAAAGAATTAGTTCACTCCAGAATTAAAATTTCCTGATAATTTACTCACCCCCATGTCATCCAAGATGTTTATGTCTCTCTTTCTTCAGTCAAAAAGAAATTAAGGTTTTTGAAGAAAACATTCCAGGATTATTCTCCATATAGTGGACTTCAACGGCTACCAAGGGGTTGAAGGTCCAAATTGCAGTTTAAATGCACTACACGATCCCAGCCGAGGAATAAGGGTCTTATATAGTGAAATGAGCGGCCATTTTCTAAAAATTTTTTAAATGATATACTTTTTAACCACAAATGCTCGTCTTGCACTGCGATGCGATGCACCACACACTACGTAATCATGTTGGAAAGGTCATGCATGACTTAGGCGGAAGTACAGATCCAGTGTCTACAAAGCGAACGTGCAAAGACTAAGTCAACTGGCCTTTACAAAAAAGGTAAAACAATGATGTCAGGCGATTTAGAAGTTGGAGGAGAAAATGAGATGGAGTTTTTCGCCCTACTGCGGTACTTCCGCTTACGTCACGCGTGACCTTTCCAAAGTGATTACGTAATGCGTGACTGATTGCAGAACAGTGCAAGAGGAGCATTTGTGGTTAAAAAGTATATACATTTTTATTTTTATTTTTTTTAAATTACCAATCGTTTCGTTAGACAAGACCCTTATTCCTCGGCTGGGATCGTGTAGAGCCGTTTGAAGCTGCACTGAAACTGCAATTTGGACCTTCAGCCTGTTGATCCCTGTTGAAGTCCACTATATGGAGAAAAATCCTGGAATGTTTTCCTCAAAAACCTTAATTTCTTTTTGACTGAAGAAAGAAAGACAAACATCTTGGAGAACATTTAGAATATTATGCGACAATATAAGCAATTAAGCACTTGAGATACTATTTAGTAAATATCACCCCATATAACAAAATGTGTAATTTCTGATGTTTATTTGTGGGCAGGTTAACAGTCGGTTATGTCATCATTCTGTTCTCTTGTATAGGAATATCATTTTTTTTTTTTTTTTTTTGGAAAAGGGGTGAGAGGTGTGACTTCACTGAGTTCATGTAAAAACCTGAGGATTTCTCCTTTTTGCGACAACTACTTAGCCTAAAGGCATGTTGCCTAGTTCCAAGCGGGAAAGAAAAAAACTCAATTTTTTTCTTCCCGTCTTCAGCCACAGAGTTCTTTGAAGTTTCCACACAGCAACAGTAAAACCATGTGAGCGATCCTGAGGCAACCCCACCCTCTCGTCCTACACACTTCCACCCTTCTTCAGCCTGTAAGGTCCAACTCACATTTTCCATTTCCAGTGACTCTCCATGTCTACTTCTGACAGGGAACTTTCCACATGCAAAAATCTGCATTTTTAAATGGCTTAGTTTATTAATTTATTCCAATTTTTCTATTTTTACTTGGACGGCTCACATCTAATACGTCAATAATCAGACAATGTGGTTGTACTTTCAGGAACTGCAGTAGGCTTAAACGTCACTCTAAGATAATTGCACTGCCAATAAGACATTTCTCACCATCACCATGAATTCCTGGGGGATATAGTATCATCTGTTGCTTTGATACATCAGCAGCACTGAATACATCTAATAATAACCTAGATATAGTAATAATAACCAGATGGATTTAATGGAAAATTGGTAAGAAACATTTTTCTTACTTCAAGGGCACAACCTTCACAAGTTTTGATTGAGAGTCTCACATATGATCACCTTCATCTTTTAGAAGGTTTTTGTAAAGGAAATGCATAGATGATGAGGGCTGGGGTGTGTCAGAGGTGGAGGCTGTGGAAAGCCCTGGTTCTCATGGTAAGATGATCCCTGTTTGGTGTACTGAGGGACTTTTGCAGGAAGGCTGGGAAATCTCTGTGCATTTGTGGCATATTTTGTGTAGGATGTAATGTTGAAAAAATAAAATGGGATTGCCATGTGTATGGGGAAGTCTATTGTGTTGAATCAAAGGATTTGCCCCTGTACAACCTCTTCCAGTACCTCATCCTAAAAATACAGTGCACAGCATAAATGAGTACACCCCCTCTGAACAAATTCAAAAGATGTATTTTCTTTATGATCACTAATACAATTCATGGAAAGATAGCAAAACTAAAATGTATTAAACATTTACATAATAAAAACTGAGAAATATATGTCATTAATAGCCAAAAAATAAGTAAATTAGCCAATTTTGTTTCTGATTGCAGAAATGAGTACACCCTAGATTTAATTCAACAAATGTATAATATTCTAGCACTTAGGATGCCCTCCATAATTTTGAATATACTGCTCTGACCCTTCTTGGCACGGAATGTACAAGTTCATGACAAATTGTCACATCTGTCCTGTTTAACTCCTGGATGATGAGCTCCTTAAATACCCTGATCTTTAATGGGAAGTGTTGCTCAACTCGTCTCTACAGAATCCCCCACAGGCGCTTAAGAGTCATAAGATTGAGTGCAATACATGTCCACAGAAGGTTTTTCACCTTGGCAGAATGCATGTCCTCATTGTCATGTTGAAAAAATGCCCAACAATGCAGGGAATAAGGAAAGGGTAACATCTTCTGTTTCAAGTTTGTGTATTAAATTACACAGTGGTGTGTGAACATGACAGCATTGATAAAGCACAACTCCCTCACACCTTCAGCACTTATACATCCCTATATAAGAGCTTTAATACCACTGAACTTTACACAGGAACTTCTCACTGTACTCCTCCTCTAGCAACACCATAACATTTTGGATGCTGTTAGATCCAAAACGATTGATTTGGTCTCATGAGACCAGAGTATTGATTCCCAGAATCTATATTTTGTAAATATGGGCTTTGGAAATGGCTAACTGACTTTATTGTGCTTTGGCTACAGTAGGTAGTTCCAGTGAGAACAACAGCCATGCATGTAATTTCTGCAGGCTGCATCTTACTCTGTGAGATAAACAGTCACTCTTTTCATAGCTTTTGCTAGCTCTGAGACACTCGCTTGGTATTTCTCCTGCTCTTTGTCTAGCAAAAAAATCCCTCATCACTAAATGAAAGCTTAAAATGAAGGCCTGATTATTTCAGGGGCCTTGTCAAAAGTCCATTGTTTTTGAATTTCTGTGTTACTTTTGCTATATTTTTACACTTAAAACAATGATTTGAGGGCCACTGTCCTCTTTTGTGCTAAGAAATAAGTCTCCTGACTCTCTCAAGTGCTTCCATTGTTGTCAGCATTAAGTCTGAGAATGATTCAGTGGGCTATATAACACTTTTAATTGTCAAGATTTACTTCTCTTTAAATATTTTGGTTCAACATACTTACCTGTTGATCAAACATTGTCTTAAACTCACACCAGAACATTTTTATTTCATTTTATTTAGTAACTTTTAGGAGGCTGTACTCATTTTTGCTACACAACATTTTATCACCTTGATAAGAAAATCTTATTTTCCTGAATAATTTTGACATGCTTCTTTGGTAATTGATTAAGGAGACTTGCTGGAACATTATATCTCTAAAGAACCCTAACATGTCTTTCTAAGTAATTGAGTAATTGCTGACTTTTAGAAGTTTCAGAGGGGGTTTACTCATTTATGCTGTGCACTGTACTTGTGCAATGAAATCTCTCATTTGAAATCTCCTGATCTCATTAGTATTCGTACATAACATTTATGTTTATATTTGTGTATTGGATATATGCTAAAATGTACAATATGTACTTACAATTTGTAGTTTTTAGTTATGCTTATAGAGTCAATGTAGATTTGACCTTTATGTAGTCTATACTGTTCAGCACCATATTAACCACAAAAACTTTACGGCAACATTACAGCAACTCTTAAATGTACAAAAATGAGTATTTGTGTACAAATGGGACAACAGCTGTTGCAGAAAGAAATGAAATATAATACAGATACATTTAAAGCCTCCCACTTGCTCTTTGAAAGTTTATTCACAGCACTTCCGCAAGGATGATAAGCTTAAACAAAGCACAACATTATTCAAACAATGACTCAAGATGTAAATGCATGTACAGCCTCACAGCAGATAAAGTGTAATCCTGTATAATGAAGTTTGGCAGCTTAATTAATACATACATTTAACACACTCTCTTCTTTATAATAGAGATGACAGCAGCATCCCAGCCTGTGTTCATTTTGTCTAGGAGGTGATTGTAATCATACACCTTCACAGGTAATTAGGGTGATAATTAGGGAGCTCCGACAGGTTCTGGTGACAGATGTGGCTGGCTTTTTGGTTACGGAGGTGTATACCAGCGTCATTCATGTTAGGATGCTTTAGAGGACCCCTACCATTACTGTCAGTGCACCCTATTGAGAAGCACAGCAGAGCCACACCTACACGCTACCTGGATCACATGTGTCTTTTAGCTCAGTTTCTGTCTTTTTGCAATGTTTGAAAAAATCGAATGCATGAAGACGGTGAGATGTAGTGAGCAGGGCAAATGCTGAATCAGTGTACATCCACATAATGGATGCATCTAAAAAACAAATTAGTGAATCAGTTAGCAGGTCTAGCGGACACTTTTATATTTATACATTTGGCTGACACCTAAAAGGTGTTTATTCTTTTTTTAATCGATGTTAGTAATCATACATATGATATTGGTGTTGCTAGTGCCATGCTACCAATTATTACAGGAACTTGTAGCTTAATTGGACACATGTAAATCAGTGTGAAAAAGACTTTACAGGATACAGGATATTCAACAAAAAAAAACCACCTTCAAAAGAATCTTGACATATCCCAATGGTAACTCTTTCTTTTCAAATATATTGTCATTCACTAGTATTGCTATAACTTTTATACACGAAAGTTAGCTGGCATTAAATTACCTTTAACTATAGCAATCTTTCAGAAAATTTTCTTTACTCAAGCAGTAGCCTAAAACAATACCTAAATGGTTTTTTGCCTATTTGTTTAACATTATTTTCCATGCTCACACAGCCTAGGTGACATCAGCCAAAATGTAAAGTTGTTTCAATGGTCGAGCAAGTTATATCTTGATGTATACACTTTTTGTAAAAGTCTGTTCATGTAGTTTAAACAGTAAAGGGTGTGGGTTTGATTCCCAGCAAATGCATGAACTCAAAACTGTATGTTGAATGCAATGCAAGTCATTTTGGGTAAAAGTGTCTGCCAAATGCATAGATATAAATTCAAAGTGCTTTACATTGTGAAATAAAAATATAACTGTGTAAATTTTTTTTTACATAAAAATTCATAAGAAAACAAATAAAACTATATATTTCAGTCATGACATCTATGAATAATTTTCGCATGTTATTGAATATGGCGATGTTAATGTATTTGGTCTTGGTGGACTAGATCTGCTAGGCTGCTACATTGATTTTTGCTGCTACAGAGTAAGTATGGACTTGTTACTGCTAATATATACACAGACACGCTGCTGTGAGCATGTAAGATATGCTGCTGCTGCATAAATAGACATACATACATCCTGTAGTAGATCTAGGCAGGTGGAGTTGGGGGAGGTGGAGGATTTCAGAGGAACTCTTGATAGCCTAATGCTATCTCACGACCAATTCGTACATATTTTATGATGTGGCTAATTCGTACAAATTCACATGATTTGCCTAAACCCCAGTGATGGGTAAGTTTAGGGGCGGGGTTAGGGGTAGGTCATTCGTATGAATTCATACGAGTTTAGCAACTCATACAATACATACTGTTTAGCAAAAAACGTACGAATTTGTACAAGTGAGGTCATACGAATTCATACGAATTAGCCATCTCGTAAATACGTACGAATTGCCGTGAGATCAGGTTGGATAGCCCGCTGCAGGACTGGCTTACAACAAACATTGAACCAGACAATTTAAATGTTAAGCAAGCAATCTCATTGGCTGCAGAATCAGCAGAGGCCAATCAGCTTGCATGTGGTGATAGTGTGATTGCTTGCAGATTCCATGTAAACAAAGTCCCTTTCAAGGAAAGTCTGTTCTCTCTGCGACCATATTTGCAACGCCTCCGGGCAGCTATTTCGGGCATCCAAGACCAAGTCCTATCTATTTGATTGGGTGAATCCTGAAATCTCAAAAACTGCTTGGCGAACTCCCAATTAAATTACATATTTCAAATCAGCAACAAAATCTGACAAGAACCGTCCCATAAATGTTGTTTCTTATGCTAAAATACATTAAACAAATATTTTTTCAGGCTAGACGAGCCAATGCACATGTGCAGTCCTAAGCGCGAGTCTCAGGTTTCTGTAGGAACCGGAGCCTCTAACAGCAGCTGCAGTAACGCAATATCTTTACCGATCGGCGATTGGCTCTTTTACTCAGAAGGCGTATTCCGCCATATTGCGTGTTGCGTGTGCATATTGCCCATTCATAACTAATAGGAGTGATCTTTTTTTTTTTTAGCTTTTTGTAATCCTGTACACATTTTGTGAATTTACTGTAATCTTATTTGGTCTTCCTTGTGTCCATTTCTTATTCTATGTCTCTTACTGTCTCAGTATAAAGTGGCAAAAAAGAAGTTTAGCAGCCTCAAGCTGTTTTAAGTATTTAATGCTGTACAAAAGAGCAAAAGATTACATGGAGAGAAAATATTCACCATCTCAAATAAATAGGAATAACATGCAAAACAAGATGCTCAGTTACAGAACATTCCCACTAATCACAATATGCTAAATATGTAACACTAATCACCAGTTTGAGAATAATGTCTTTCCTTCCTTCTGAATGACTGACAGCTCCTGTCATGTTCTCTCCTGGCTGAAGAATGTGTCTGCTACTTGCCGTTTATTATATCTCTCTGAAATTCATTTCATTAATCTCTCTGGAAATGTGTGTGTGGAGGGTTGAATCCCTGAGCTTGTCATTCTCCCTCCCCCCCCATACGGAGAAAAGGACTTTAGGGTTGAGGCTTAACACTGACCCCATGCCGAGAGTGTGTTGAGTATTAATTGAATGTGTAGCTTGTTTATCCCTATGGAACATCCCTTAAAGTAGTAAAGCACATGATTAATCCATTAAAGCTTTCATATTAAAACAAAGATAGCAGCATTGTTGCCTTTTTTCCTGCTACTGGAAGTGTGCATGTTGAATAGTTTTCAACACGTACCCTGGGAGCATCTTTTTCTTGAAGTCTCCCAGCTCTCGTATAATCAAATGCAGTGCAACATTCCTTTGTTCGAAAGCGTCTAATTCTGATTGGAGGTTTGCACCGGCATCTCACCATTGGTTGCGCTGAGGCCAATCGCGCACTGCAGCCGACCTCGGTTGCTACATCTCTTTGCACAGATTTGAAAAGACTTGCTTGTTACACCATGATGCCATTGTTTCAGGGGCACTGCTCTTCTCTTTCCTGAGATGATGCTGAACCTTGTAAAGTTTGAATGACTGGGAAGGTTGGACATGGGTGGTCTTGTCATTTGCATAAGCGACACACAGAGCCGTTTATTCCGTCTGCCTCTCTATCAGCCGTCATGCGTGCCTGTTGCACTGTGATTCTCGCGAAACAGTCTCTGAGCATCAATTCTTGAATTACTCCAAAGGAATTTTCCTTACACATCATCTTTGAGCTGCTTATCAGGACCAGAGCAGTGGTAATTGAGGTGCGACCCAAATAAGAGAATTTAACATGCTCTTGAGTGAGTCTGGAGCTTTGCTGACCTACATATTAAGGGAACATTGGCAAAGCAGCCCCACAATCAATATGCAGACTCAACGCACCAGCTTCCTCCAGCACTATCTCTTTCTCTCTCTATCGCTCTCTCTCCTTTCGGCTAATGGGGAGGCTGAGAAATGAGGCACATGTTATGTATTTTCAGTAAACCGGCAAGCCAAACATACCACGCAAAATGGCCTTGACCATAAGAGGTTCTGGAAAATGAAATATTTGAGTGCACTTGTTTGCTTACATTTCCAGTGCAGGTGCAGTCGTGTATGCTCTGAAATGTTGCGAGTAATGAAAGAGAGCCTATGAAACACAATTGTATCATTTTTAGATGGATGTATGACTTTTGACAGACAGACACTGCTCCCTCAGACTCAAAAATATGTGGGGAAAAGTTAGAGATTTCTTGAGTCAAATCTAAATGAACAAGTGTTTTTTAGGATATAACTAAATATTCAAGATTGGGTAAACCAAATTTTAAAGTTTAAGAATCAACCCTTGAAATAGTGATTTACAATTGGCAGGGACTTCTTTCTGACTTGTTTTTGTAATCTTGACAGAAGTTATCTAACAGTAATGCATGACCTCTTGATGTTCTATATTATTATTAATTACATTTAATAATATATTTCATTATTTATATATATATATATATTATACATGTGTAGTACATACATAATTTTTTATAATCAGATTTGTATGTTAATATATTTTAATCTAAAAGGAAAAAACATGTAAAGAGAAAATAAAGTCTACTGTAAGGAACTTTAAGATTTTTTTTTAATTGAGACATTTGCGACTTTTTATCTCACAATTCTGACTTTTTTTTTTCCACAATTGCAAGATTAAAACTCACAATTGCGAGTTATAAAGTCAGAATTGCATAATATAAGGTCAGAAGTGCATGCAGAAGTGCATAAAGTCAGAATTGTGTGATATAAAGTCAAATTTGTGAGTTATAAAGTCAGAATTGCGTGATATAAAGTCAGAATTGCATAATATAAGGTCAGATTTGCATGTTATAAAGTCAGAATTGCATAATATAAAGTCAGAATTGCATTTTTTTCTCTCGCAATTGTAGAATTGAGTTTATATCTCGCATTTTTTGACTTTATAACATGCAATAACATGCAATTGCAAGTTTATATCACGCTATTCTGACTATAACTCGCTATTCTGACTATATCACACAATTCTGACTTTATAACTCACAATTCTGACTATATCACACAATTCTGACCTTTATAACTCACAGTTCTGACTTTATAACTCGCAATTCTGACTTTATATCATGCAATTCTGACTTTATAACTTGCAATTCTGACTTTATAACTCGCATTTCTGACTTTATATCATGCAATTCTGACTTTATAACTCACAGTTCTGACTTTATGACTTGCAATTATGAGTTTATATCTCGCAAATCTGAGAAAAAAAGAATTGTGAGATTAAATGTTGCAATTACCTTTATTTTTTATTTTATGGCAGAAACAAGCTTCCATAAAATATACCATGGTAACTTTTGTTATACTGTATATATTATACTATATTCAGTTTTTTTCATTGATAAATTAATGTAATTAATTGAAAAACAATATTTTACTCTAATACAAAAATGAGAATACAGTAATGAGAATCATCATAAAAAAATAACATCAACCACATTTCAGTTATAAAAATTGGAGGTAAAATGTGCTTATGTAAAATATGATGTCCAATGAGTATCTAGGGTGAAATGTGACCTGGATATATCTTGACCGGTTTCATAAGATACACCCAAATATAAGACAGCCTGTGGTAGTCAGGTCTCTTTTAGTCTTCCTTCTCTCTCTCTCTATCTCTCTGATCTGGCAATCTGCCGAGTCAACTGACGAACTGATTTGTCCCTGCAAGAGAAGACCGGTGAAGCAAAAAGCACCCTCACTCAGGGGGAGCTCTGGGAGTTGAACTGAATAACTCTTCTCAGCCACTCTCTGCTTTAAAGCAGCACTTAAGTTGCTCAGGGATGGACAGATAACTGCTGTTTATGTGCTTGTTAGTTCATGTGAGGTAATTAGTAACACCCCACCACCATCTCCACCACCCTTATCACAGGTCCATTGGTGACCAGTGTAGGTAAGACTCAGTGGTTTGAATCTGATTGGGTCTTTAATGCTGTCGCTGAGATTTAAACAGTTGTAATGTAATCTATTGTGGGTGTCAGCCACAGATTTGGAAAAAAAAAAAAAAAAAAAGGAGCTCCCTGATATCAAAATCAGGCATGACAACAAGAAACCAATGAACAGTCAAGAAAATGGTAAAAGCAAACCTATAATTTTAATCAAGATTATAACAGCAATAGTAATAGTGATGCTTGGCTTCTATTCTATTCTATTCTATTCTATTCTATTCTATTCTAAGAATTTAAGTAGCGGCAAACCAAGTTGCACAAAATAGACAACACTTAACCACTAGGAAACATTTATACCCTGGATCTAATTGATCATGACAGACTCACTTCCTCTTGCTGGCAGGTCCGGTTCCTCTTCTAAAGAGCCTCTGAACTGGATTGATTTAGAGCTTCCTCCTCCCTGTTAATAACAATAAAAAAGCAGACAGGCTCCAGCAAGGCCTCATCACTTACTCCTCACCTCCACAGGGAAGGACCCAACCTCCATTACACGTTGTGTGAGTTGAGTGTCCTGCGGAGTCTCTGAAGTTTGGGATGGCTACTAGGTAATCACCCGGTCATTGGGTCAGTAGCAGCAGCTGAACAGAGAACACTATCAACAGCTTTACAAGTATGCTGGGGTTCTTCAAACCAATACTTCATTGGTTTGAGTAGGACAAACTTAAATTAAACAAATTAGTTCAGTTAAATTAACTGTTATGAATATTTAGAACTTTCTTTTTCTTTTGAGTTCACAGCACTGACATATTTCAAGTAAACTCAACTGTGTCATTGTTTTGAGTTGTAAGAACTAATTTCTTTTAATTTAGACAAACTTAAGTTTAACTGAAACTGGGTTTCAGTTTCTATTTCACAGCATGCTTTGCCCATGGCATTCGAAAGGGAGAGTAAATGCTAAAATGAAGTGTTATGTAATGTTTTTTGTGCAAGATTAATGGTAAGGGAGATTTAGTAGTGATTAATGTTTTGTTATGCTAATTTAGAAGAGCTTCTGTTAATGTGGGTTTTTAGAGAGTTATCATCATGGTGACAAGTGGTGCATGCTGCTTGATTTGAGAGCAGGTAAGTTACATGTTTTAAGTTACTGTACTCATTCAGTAATTGTTATACCATGCTATTGTTAACATGTCAGAAAATTAGCAAGTACTTTTATTTTTTATTAGGGTTTACAGGGAAGTAAATAACATTTAATTTGCAAGAACTCAAAATTAAAAAGTTAATTAACTAAATATTTTATGTTAATTGCTATCAAAAAGTTAGCTAACTCAGTACTTCAAGTTAGGAGGAATTAACATGCATGAGTACTACAAACTCAAAACTTCTGCTTACTTAAAATTGGGAACATCATAACTCAAAATCTGATGTAACTGATTCACTCAATTTTTTTAGTTAGCCCAACTTATTCGGGTTAACAGTATATTATATTATATTATTCTCTTTATATTTCTAATTCAAACCCTGCATGCTTGTACAGTAGGGAAAAATGGAATCACATGATTTATTTTTCTCACTCTGTTCTCGCCACGAGCACTATATATTAGGTATTCAAACATTTACTTGATAATTATGTAAATATTTTGTGAGTGTAATAACATTTCTAAATGGCTTTCAATAATCCTCCAGGGATGCAACACAAGCAGCGCTGTTGGGGACACACCACAACTGTCTTAATGAAGCTGCTAAACAACAACAAACTGCTTCATATGGATGGAGTTTGGCAGCTCAGTGATCCTGTAAACCTGCAACAAACACTCTCTTTAATCTATCTTCCCAGTCTTTTTTCGGGTTAGCATTTTAGAGCAACATAAGAGAATGGAAGCTTTTGTTCTGTAGTCCCTTTTAACACCTGATAAGATCTGTGGTTTGAAAGCGTTTGATGGAGTGCTTGAACCTCTTCTAAGTGCACACAAGGAATGATGGCGATTCCACTCATTTGCACAACACTTACTTCATTGTCCATGTTCTCTAAGGTTCATTATGTGGTCCTTTTCTAAGGCTGTTAAGCAGCTTTTTCTCTTAGATTGTTTAGTTGTGGATCATCAACCCTTTTGATAATGTTAAAAGAAAAGATGTCATCCCAGCACACTGATTGCTAGATGTTCACAGCGAATAGTGTTACTGATAGTGTTAATGTCTTGTAATGTCTTTTCTGTTCAGATGAAGACAACAGAGACAGTTGAATACATTTGCCATTGTTCTATATGAACAGTGTTGCATAATGTAAGAGTTTGTTTACAACAGAGCCATACAGGAAATAATTATTAGTGTTTTTTCTGAATGTGAGGAAATGTCCGTACCGCTGACCTGCCAGTTAGGATCAAAGACAGGAAGTGCACAAACAGGTCTGGAGGACCAAAAGGAAAGATACTGAGAGATATGGAGGAAAATATATATATAATGTTTAGATATGGTGAGAGAGAGGAATGAAAGAACATGGAAAAAAAGCTGACTTTGCCAGGAAGAGCTGTCTGAATGACACGTAAAGCAACCGATCAGTTCATTATGAAGGAAGGAAAGAATGAATGAGAATTTATTATTCACTGTATAAACATCCTCTCTTGATGCTCCTGACACTAAAGTCATTGCTTAGCTCTGGCTCTTCCTGCAAATCTGTTTTTTTTGCCACTCTTTGTTTTAAGACGCTTAATTTCTCTGGCTAATCTGGAAACCCATAACCAGGGCTCAACCTATTGCTTGTAAGATAAGGACTTTAAGCAGTCCAGCTCTTAATGTGATCTTGCAACCACCCTAAGAGAAAGGCCATTTAGAGATTGACTGTGGCTGCAAACTCAAACTTAGAAAAAATGTGATCTGCTTCTCATATGTTACAATCCAGGTTTATTTTGGATTAAAAACAGTTTAAATCCAAATGGATTAAAACAGTATAGGTATCTCTCTCTTTTTAACTCGGAAGAAAAATGTTAGAAGTCTTTGTATTCTGCTGGTAAGGGATGATGGGGGCTGGGCAGAAGTGAAGGAGAGAGCTTTTTTATCAGAGGAGGCAGACAGCCACACTTAATCAGAGAAGATTTAGCTCAGTGGAGTTTTGCTCGCAATTTCCAAAATCTGTTTCAAAGGGATGCAACAGATCAGCAGTATGTATCCGACAGCTGCATCGGTGGCATGAACATCGGAATTTGTAATGGACATAAGGAATTTTGAGGGGCAATTTATTACCAGTTCAAATGGTGTTTTGTTGCCTTGAGCTTAAAGTATTGAAAATCATCTGTAGACTATTTATTTAGACCCAAAATGAATGTAGTACAAATAATTAATATTTTAATATAGTAATGTAATAATAATAACTATCAATATTTATAATATTTATATTATAACATTTATTGTACACAATTTCTCATATATATATATATATATATATATATATATATATATATATATATATATATATATATATATATATATAATTTAATAATATATATATGAATATTAATATAATAATATTTACACTAGACTATATATATATATATATATATATTAGAAATTGTCTAGTATAAATATTATTTATATTAATATTGACTTATTTATTAATAATTAGTTATTAATACATTATGATGATTACATTAATACATATACATATATTATTATATAACATATATATTATAATACATATATTATTCATAAAACATTTAAAATATTTAAAATACTTTTTTCAGTCTTGAAAATCATCTGTATACTGTTTATTTACAGATCCAAAATGAATGCAGTACGAATAATTAATATTTAAATATAGTAATGTACTAATAAATATTCATATTTATAATATTTATATTATACTATTTATTTCATGTGATTTCTAATATATATATATATATATATATATATATATGAATAATAATATAAATAATGTTTACACTACACCGTTTACTTATTTATTAATAATTAGTTATTAATACATTATGATGATTACATTAATACATTATTATTAAATATTAATTATTATTAATTATATTATTCATAAAATATTCAAAATATTCACTGTATAGTTACAGGTGAGCTGTGTTGATTGTGGAATTAAGATTAAAAAAAAAAAATTAAGATGCAACTTGAATTTAAAATGCTTTGATAGTAGAAAAATTCCTAATTACAGGTCTGTGCCATGATTAATTATACTAATGTTTAAAATTATTATAAAACTATAATAAAAAAATAAAAACATAATTTTCTATTATAATTTTTTTTAATTAATGTGTTAAATCAATAATAACATTTTCTTCTGATTTTAAATTGCCAGTGTTGACTTTTCTCTCTGCAGCGATAATTTATGGATATTGCGCCAAGTGACACATTCGTGGTTGCTTTAGCTACAGGATCGGTGCACTACAGAAAGACTGAAAAAAATCACCGTCGCTCAGATCTAAAGACCCCACAGCGTAAGAGACCAAAGGCAAATGTGTGTGTCATGTTCTCAACTTTCCGTAGCAAGTCTTCCCATCTGCCCCACTGCCTAATGTCCAAATGAACACCACAGACTCAAAGCCACTGATCAAAGCTGAGAGAAAAGATCAAAAAGGAACACATACCTTATCTGACAGGAGTACATAACTGTCTTAAACAGCTCTGTGCTCCTCAACACCGATCTGAAGTCTGGGCTGAGGTTGTCTGGGCCTCAAATGGCCCCTTTCTGACCTGATTACAGCCCTTTTCCTGGCTCTTTGAACTTTTGAAGAACTGCTCTAAAATATGGCATCTAATTCAGCCATGCAGTTGAGACAGAAGTTTTACCTTTGGCCATAAACGATGGAAAAGGAGCTCCCTTTTTGCATTTTTAACACAGTGTGGATATGTGCTGCTAAGAGATCCTCCTACATGATCCTACACGCCTGGCCTTATCTTGACCTTTGTTTTTGTTTTTCTTGCAAAAGGAAGCTTTTAATAATCTGTTTAATGGATTAGGCATGGAATAGTTTATATCATTTAGTTAAATCACTCTGTAAACTGTACTGACTTGATCAGTGAGTTTTTCAGTGAATAATCATTGACAACATACAGTAAGCATTAATATATTAAAGGGTTAGTTCACCCACAAATGAAAATTCTGTCATTATTTAGATTATTCAAAATATGGATAGTCAACTGTTCAATTAGTCATCCAACAACTAGACCAGCTGATTAATGAACTTACTGAGTTCATTCAATAAGTATACTTCAGTTCAATTCACATTTATTTGTATAGCACTTTTCACTCTGCATATCATTTCAAATCAGCTTTACAGAAAACGTGTTTTAGTTAAGAGTAATCTGTTATAAGGTCTGTTATTTTCTTATTTTTAAGTTGAGATATTTAGCACCAGTGCATAATTAGTGTGCTGTGCTTTAACTAGCTTTAGGATTTTAGGTTAAAAACAGCTAAATCTAATGGCTAAAGCACAATACACTAATCACTGTTGTTTTTAAGCCTCTTCTGCCATTTTGTTTTTAAGAAGCCAGGTCAAGTTAAAGACAGAGGCTATTTACACGAAGTGCAAATAATGATAGGTGTATTTGCTTTGCACTGTAAACAGTAAATGGCTGTTAGATGCTATTTATACTTAAATATTTATACTAAGTAATGGCAGATACCATTTGCACATTGTGTTGCACATTTTACAGCTCGTCCAATCAACACCAACTGGAATACACCACATCCAATTTCAATTAGCCCTATTAAATAACTTTATTCCCACTATTAAATATCCGTTAAGCACTTTATTTCCACTTTTCGATTAGTTTCTTCATTTTTATTCAAAACAAATATGTGATAATATGTGATATGCGATGGGAAAAGGGAGAAGAATGGCGGATTACAATTAAGGTCCGTCGCGTCAAAAGCTAAATCCACTGTCCTTACTCTCCACACTACTGTCCCAGGTCTTATTAGGGTCTTATCTAGTGAAATGATCAGTAATTTTCTAAAATAAATAAATAAATAATATACTTTTTAACCACAAATACTCGTCTTGCACTGCTCTGCAATGCGCCACGCATTATGTAATCACATTGGAAAGGTCATGCTGCAGTAGGGCGAAAAAACAAAAAAAAACAAAAAAAAAAACGTAAAAATCGCCTGATATCGTTGTTTTACCTTTTTTTTTGTAAAAGGCATTTGGCTTAATCTTTGTTTGTTCGCTTTGTAGACACTGGATCAGTACTTTCTCCTACATCATGTGTGACCTTTGTACCATCATTACGTCATGTGTGGCGGATCGCAGAGCAGTGCAAGATGAGCGTTTGTGGTTAAAAAGTATATACATTTTAATTTTGTTTAGAAAATGGCCAATCGTTTCGCTAGATAAGACCCTTATTCCTCGGCTGGGATCGTGTAGAGACGTTTGAAGATGCTCTAAAACTGCAATTTGGACCTGTACCCCAGTGAAGTCCACTATATGGAGGAAAATCCTGGAATGTTTTCCTCAAAAACCTAATTTCTTTTCGACTGAAGAAAGAATGACACGGGGGTAAATAAATTATAAGGAAATTTTCATTCAGAAGTGAACTAATCCTTTAAAGGGTTAGTTCACCCAAAAAATGTAGTACCTTTAACTTTAGTACCTTTCTGGAACTTGAAAGTGGTTGTTAAATTGCTGTCCATTGAGGAGTCAGACAGCTCTCGGATTTCATCAAAAAGATCTTAATTTGTGTTCTGAAGATGAACGAAGGTCTTACAGATGTAGAACGACATGGCGGCGAGTAATTAATGACAGAATTTTCATTTTGGGGTGAGCTTGTTTTCTTTTGTACATTTGTCTGCATCAACAATTAATGTAAAATAACCTTACCAACAAGACAGGCTATTTGCATCTAGTGTAAATAGACACTCCACAAGTTAAAAGATAGTCTGAATTATAAAACGCATCTCTGAGTTTTCCACACCCATAGTCTAAAATCCCACTCCTCATTGTATGTTCTGACTGGCTGATTTTTTCCTTTCCGAGGCGACATACAAATTGCTTAACACTGAAAACGTCTCATGTAACACCTCATCCACATGCATACATGATGGTAAACTTTCACTCTGGCGCTCAACTGTCCTTACATGACTGTTTACATATATTTCTCTTGGCTAGGAAAATATTACTAATATTTATCATAAGATCAAGGTATGCGAGACATATGGAGCGAAGTGAGCAAATTCCCCATGAGATAATAAACACCACTATTGGTTTGTGGTTGAATAGTCAAAACAAAGCACATGTAACCAGACCAGCTGCTGGAGAGGTTTGATGGAGTATGTATTGGTGTAAGTAAGTGCAGCAGTGAAGGCATCTGATGCTTCGCATTAGGAAAGCTTTGGAGTGCTTGAGCGCTCTACGGATTCCTTATCCTCATCAATGTTGTGTAAAGAAAGGGAGTCTAATCCTATCAGGCCCTCAAATCCTCCGCTGGGGCCTCATATCCCAGGAACACAGGGCCCTGTTTCGCCGTATCCTTGGCCAAGTACGCACCTGGCAGCTGGCCAGCCCCGGTCTGGTTCCAGGTGAGGACGGCGGTTCACGGGGAAACAAAGGCCACATTTGTCTTTGACGCTAAAACTACTTGTGACATCACCGTGATCCATCATAATAAAGCTTTCCTCTGGGAGTCGTTCGCAACAGATAAGAAACAAAACTTGATTGTGTATGCATTCAACTAACATGACCATGAATCAGACTTATAGCTTGGCTGTAAATGTTACCGATACCATATGTTGCACGGTGAGGAAGTTGTGCATGTTAAAGCAACTACAGAGCTGATTGTCCTCATTTAAACTCCTGCTCACAAAATACTAATGATAAAACAACACCAGAGCCAAATAAATGTGGTGAAATAAAATGGAATGCAGCTCATTCCAGCTCCCTTTCCAAAGCGAAAACCAATGGGGCTGAATGAACCAGAGCGTTCATTGTGTGTTCTCAAGCTGGCTCCTATCATGTACAAACACTGTCCTTAAATTACAGGCTGTGCGTGTGTTATTTTAAGTGATACTCTGTACTGTCTCAGTCAGACTGACTCTAAATAAACAGAACTTGGGCAGACAGTTTGGATCACAAATCATGTTCTAGGAATATTCATGGTGGCAATGAGTGAGTTATGTGGTTATGTGCCGAGACTAATGATCCAGCCTGCTTTATTTCTGGAATACTGAGTGAGGAGGAGTTTGTGTGTGTGTGTGTGGTTCAGGTAAACCCTACATTATGGGGACAGATATGGCAATGTCTGAAATCCTTGACCTTGTGAGGACATTTTTTGGTTACGATGAGGAAAACAGCTTATAAATCATACTAAGTGATGTTTTTTGAAAATTTAAAAATGCAGAAAGTTTTCTATAGCCGCGTTTCCACCGAAATTACCTGGAACAATTTGTCCCAGGAACTTTTTTCCCAGGAACCAATCAGCATGTATAGCACCCCCGAAAATTCCAGACCTTTAAAAAAAAGAATTACCTAGCGAGCAGGTACTTTCTGAGGGGGAATTTTTTACTTGGAACTTCATTTAGACCCTGGTCCCTGCGGTTGAAACACACTGAGTACTACCCCAAAGTCCCTAGTTCCTGGGGAAAGTTCCTGTGGTGGAAACGCGGCTTATGATGGGTAGGGTTAGGGTTTGGGGACAGAATATACAGTTTGTACAGTATAAAAATCATTATGTCTATCGAATATCCTTATAAAACATGGAAGCCCAACATGTGTGTGTGTGCAGTCTGGCCCATACCTATGAATCCTCTGCCATCCTAATTTTTAACTTGAGCAATTTTAAATCGCTACTATGTTGTCTGTGAAGGATCAATGGAATAATGTTTCTATTGAACCATAGGTGAAATCAAGGATTCCTCTGGTTGTAATGGAAAACCTAGTATTAAAGTACGACAAGTTGGTGGAAAGTGAAGTTAGCCACAATTTTAGCCAGGACATTTCTTTGTGATTATGATGTTTCTGCTGGTAGTACTGTCATAAATTATTATTTAATATACATTTTCAGGATTTTTTTTTTTTTAAAACAGGCATATAACAGTGTCACTCATTTCAATTGCAAGATTAGATCAAAAAGAAAAAAGCTAATTCAAATGCAGTAATTAAAAAAATGCACAAATTATTTATTTAAAAAATAATTATTAAATAAGATTTATTTATTTATTTAAAAAAAATAAAAATGAAATAAAATGAAAGTAAAAAATGTATGTAATTTTTGAAAAACGTCTGTGTGTCAAATCATGAGTGTGGCGTAACCACAGGAAATCATTTTGACCTTTGGGCAGTTTTATGAAAATGCACTTTTATTCAAATTGAGTTACACTACAGAAAGTTGACATTCATGACTCAAAACAAAAAAAATAGCTATACTTGATAAATGTTTTACTTTTTTATTACTATTTTTGAAAGGGTGCAAGAAGAAATATTTTAGTAGTTTTTTATTTGATTGTTTGCTGGATTAAGGTAGTTTTTACCTGATGATTAGACACTTTTGATTACACATTATTTCATTCAATTTAAATTGAGGACAATGATACCATTCAAACTATATTTTTAACAGGTTTCTCCTTTTTATCTTTCCTCGTTATTGTTATTTGTCATTGACCTATATTTCAGTTCAATCAAGTCACAGCAGAACAAAAAATAACATTATGGGGCACATTTTAAGTTTTTGTGTGTGACTGTGTTTGAGCGTGCACATTTTTGTGATTTAAATGAAAATTTGTGTAATAACATGGGTATTACACTAGTATTACGACATAAACATAAAATATGAGGACATTTCATGAGTCCTCATATTTAAAATAGCTTTAAAAACGTACTAAACAATGTTTAATTAAAAATGTAAAAATGCAGAATGTTTTCTGTGATGGGTAGGTTTAGGGGTGGGGTAGTGTAAGGGGCTAGAATGTACAGTTTGTACAGTATAAAAACCATTACGCCTATGGAATGTCCTCACTAAGATAGCAAAATAAACCTGTGTGTGTGTCACTTTTGTGGCATTTTTGCTTTAAGCCCTAGTTAGTTCCTAATGCTGCTTGTAGATCTTCTACTGACTTTTACCTTTTACCCAGAATTTGAGTCAAAAGTCAATCTGAATTCAAGTAATTTTGAAACCATTTCACCACACATATACACACACACACACACACACACACAAAATATTACCTAAGGTGTTTAAACATCACAAAGTAAAATAATAAGCCACTTACAACACACTTGCTGGCCTAATGCCCCAGTGAGCATTTATTCAGTAACACTTAAACTCTGTCCTGCTAGATCTGTCATCAGTATCAGTTGTCCAATATATATCCCCAGAAATAATTGTGATATGTGATATTATTGTAAATTTTAAGACCATTTTATGCCACTGAATATATAATTATAATATAACAGCATAATAATGCAAGTAGGCCTATACATTTTCAAATGACAATGAACTTAACTCTTAAGAATATTTAGATACTGGAATTGAAGTGTTAAAAAAAGTAGTAATGTTGAATAAATAATAAATAAACCTTTGCTAACAAAAAATGCAAAATAACAAGTAGAAAAAAACCACAAAAGGCACTTATATGGAGATTTTCCATCTACAGGTTTTTCCCTGACCTTATTTTCTCAGTAAAGTAAAGGTGCACGCTTTTGTCAGATGTCCAGATGAACAAAACACAACCACAACACAGCCCTGAAGTATCAGCAGAGATTGAGTCAACTAGATCATCCACTATGAAGGCCTCATCAACATGACAACCAGTGGCACATCTCCTCAACAACCGTCCATACCGGTGTGATGAATACGATCCTCAACTGGATGGAACTGAATTAAATACTTTGAATGTTGCGATCATATCTGACTTATGATAGCAGCCTGAGTCGTAACAAAGCACTGTTCGCCAGAGGAGAACTGGCCCCCCGACTAAGCCTGGTTTCTCCCAAGGTTTTTTCTCCATTTTAACACCTGTTTGCCACCTGATGTCACCTGTTGGAGTTTGGGTTCCTTGCCGCTGTCGCCTTTGGCTTGCTTAGTTGGGGACACTTGACAATTGACATTTGATATTCAACAGTGCTTTGATCTGCCTGCATTGACACTATTCCTTACGAGCTGCTGTGCAGCCAAAATAATGTACCAGTTATCACTGTAAAGCTGCTTTGACACAATCTACATTGTAAAAAGCGCTATATAAATAAAATAATGGTGACAAAGACACAGATTTAGCAGTCAGATATGACCTGTTACGGTATCTGTTTTTCTTTTAACTTGAGCGCCACGTCATGCACGAGATGCTGCGAAAGACGCGAATGCAACAGTCAAACAAACACGTTTCTATGAAAAAACGGCGCAGTGGAATGCAAAAACGCGTTCTTTATGAAAACAAACTAGACACTCGTGACTGCCACGTCCTGTGTGAAACTAGCTGTGAGCGTGCACCATTTCGCGCTGTCATGTTTATATTTGCACCAGTGGATTGCGGAAACTGAGTGCATTTGCACTTATTCTTCCAAACTGTCTGTAGTTGTCAGGAAAACACTATGACGACTCGAATGCCGCATTTTTCCGCCTGTCGATGTGAGCTCTGTATGAAGGAGCTGCCTGAGCCCCGATTTCGGTTGATTTTTGTGTAAACATAATGGGATATATATTACGTCACCAAAAATTATCGAGGTCATGTCCATATATATTGTGCGACAAGTCGATATATCGACTACCGCGACAGGCCTAGCCACAGCAAAATGGCTGCCCATTAGGGGGGAGTGGGGTAAGATGAGCCAGTGGATAAGTTGACCCACTGCCTGTATCTTGGCAACCGTACCATTTTATTGTCATGCGACCATATATTTTAGAACCACCCATCATTTCTGCCAGACTGTGAAAAGGAGAAGCACATGGGAGGAGTGGAAGTCGCTTATTTACTTTAAAAACTGTTTTTGGCTTGTCAAAGTAAAATTTTAACATTACAGATGTAATGGCTGTTTCATCAAAGCAAATTTGTCCAGATCTAAAACTATTTATGATGCATATTGGTGATTTAGCAACATATAAAACCATGCAAGTCATTTAGCTAAATATTATTCTGAACTGGTAAGCTAGCTAGCTTTTCCTAAAATGGCAGCTATGGGGCAAAGTGAGCCAAATGTTGTGGGGTAAATTGAGCCAGCGTTTTAACATAAGGCAATGAATTTAAGTTAAATCTGAAGTATAAACTTGTGTCATTTCAATGTAATATTACGCAACAGGTTTAGTTTATCTTTATTTTCAAGTTTATTTGATAGGAACAGTGTACAAGTACACCAAATCCTTCTCTGATACGAACCAGAGGATGTTTAATCATATATATCTTTCCACCTGTAGTCTCTAATTGCCTAACATGGTCGACATTGCAGAAAAACTACCATATCAAGAACCTTTTGACTAAAATGTTTATTAGTTTCAGTGACATTCATTCATTCTTATTTAGTTTTTATTTAACTTTACTCAACAAACTTTGTTTAGTCTGTTTATGGGAAGGTTACAACTTTGATGTTCAACATATTGTTTCAGAAATGCAAACAATTAAAGATACTGAAATTTCAACTTCATTTGGTTGCTTTTATGTTGTTTAATTTAGCTTTAAAAAAAATATTTGTAAAAGGAAAATTGATTATTAAATTCATTTTTAAAATGGGTACATTATCTTTAAAATTTCACATGGGTTTGATTCAGATTCAGTTAGATGGTCAGTTTACACCCACCTACTGACTCGGCTCAACTTACCCCTAACCTGGGGTAAATTGAGCAAGAGGAACGCTTTTTTATAAGAAGTCATGTTTTTAGAACCCGTTGTCATAGATGTATTCTGATCATTTAAAATGATAGGAAACATCCTGAAATTACTTTAAATACTTTCATTGTACTTCTGCGTCATTTTCCCTTATCTTGAGGGCTACATAAGTAAAAATGCCCTACTCAGAGTAACCTACGGTTTGCAGTGTGTGTGTTCACTACTCCTAATGTGTGTGGACTAACTTGGATGCAGAGGACAAATTCCGAGTATGGGTTACTTTCTTTCTTTCAATCGTTGCCTCCTGGCATTCATACAGAAATGATTTCACCCACATAACATCTGG
This sequence comes from Elopichthys bambusa, assembly GCA_037101425.1. Classification (NCBI taxonomy): domain Eukaryota; kingdom Metazoa; phylum Chordata; class Actinopteri; order Cypriniformes; family Xenocyprididae; genus Elopichthys; species Elopichthys bambusa. The sequence goes on along the minus strand of CM074453.1, from coordinate 14,808,321 downwards.
GAAATGCATTTAAATATGTTGCGCTCTTAGATTCGGTTGACCACATCTTGTAGAGGTAGTTGAAATTATCCTAATGTGTCCAAGGACCTTGAAGATGCATTTAAGATGCATGTTAATAGGTATAAACAACTACAACTTGGTTGACAACTTGTGATTGAATCACCCAAGATGTTTACTACGTGTAAACATGGCCTTTCTAGATTTTAATCACATCTCTTTCAATTACTCCCATGTTGTTGTGTCCCTTTGCCTGTGGTATTCAAATGAATAATATGTTTGGGATGAGTGTAGCTGCTTACCACAAACCACCCACACAGGCCGACAAAACTGGATCCATATTTATGATCCCAGCGTTTTTCTTTTTAATAGAGTCGAGGGCAAACATGCCACGAATCCTCCTCACTGGGAGCTATTCCATTGCGTTTCTATGAATTAGCATTTTTATTAATCCAGAATCACTCACTTGAATGGGAATTATCGTTTGCAGATTAGTGCAGTTTTCTCAGAGGCTTTTTTTGTGGCAATCTATCTTTGCGCCGCAGAACCCATAAATTCTCACTAAAGAGGGAACACAAACACATGCAGGAGGGGAATGTGGCGAGGGAGTCAGGCGTTTAATCCTCCGTCATTATCTAGCTGCCCTGCGAACAGCCATCTGCCAGAGCGCGCAACTTCCATGTAGCGCGCAGGGTGACGGTTATGAGGGGTGAGGACGCACTCTGACCACAATGCCTAAATTAGCACATCTTGTATATGCAGTGGAAAACTGCCTGTTGTTCTAATTTACCACCCGACTCTCATATCTAATCATCTCATGGTCTAGAAAAGAGAAAGAGTGAGAGAGAACAAGCAACAGAAAGGGCAGTGGAAAAATAAAACTCCCCCTCTGTACAGCTGAGAGGTGCCAGTAAAAACAGAATAAGGGGTGTGAAATGATTAAAATGATGAGTCATCTTTGATATCAAACATGTGGTTAAGGGAGACGGAAAATACCAGGTTCCTGTCTCTCATGGAATGCGGCCAGCGTCGGGTTAATCAATGGGTCTAATTACTGAAATGAAAATACAGGATCGGCATCTTTATGGGAACAGCTGCGCCTATGGTGATCCATACCTAAGTCATTTGAAGTGCCTTCAGGGAATTGTGATAGTCTCCTACTCCAAAAACAAAGGAATGCCTTTGTCAAACACATATAAGGAAATATATTGAGATTTGTTCCTGGTGTAGTTTATTAAAGAGGCTGGTCTGATAGATTAGATGCAGCAAAACAGGGCCAGAAGAAAGGACTAATCGAGATAATCTGCTCCGCATCTGTTGGGGATGCATTAATAAGATGAAAAGGAAAGATGTTATTTGCTTATGTGATTACTTAAGAGACATTCGTCAGGATTTCTAAGGAGCACAAAGCTTTCTTGTTGTCAAATAATTCAGCTTACATTGCATGTGTAGATGTGAGGGCAGTCATTTACACAACACTTACATGCAAATTACGGTGTGAAATACATCAAGAGTGAAGTAGTTGTACTTTTCTGTTAAGGAATGAGTGACTTTCATATTATAAATGGAGGATTCACACCTCTCAGGTGTCAGAATGTGTCTCAACAGTGTTACACTTTCATCACTGATTGCTAATCTACTGGCAAATGAATACACTTTTGATAATACAAGTTAATCTATTTAAACTCATTTGTATTATGCATTCTTCTGATAATATAAATATAAACATCACTAAATTTGCTTTAAATATTTGCCAGCTGGGTAAGAAAAATACCTTTTTCCCTAAAAAACAAGTCTTAATATTTTATCACATTTTGCTTCAGAAGTTTTAATGAGGTTTAGATATTTGGAAAACAAGTTTATCTGCAGTGTAAATTGCATTTATACAAAATGTTTGTAAAAAACTAATTTATGCAAAATGTGTTAAAAGCAAACAAACATGCAAAAAGCCAATCAAGTGTTTGATGATTTGTTATTGTAAAAATACAAATCATTGTCTGCTATCTGATCTCATTGCATGTGTATGAACTGTTTAGGATGCTTGTGTGTGTCTGTAATCTGTGTATTGTTTCCATGATTAACAGCCTCTGATGGGTTGATTAATCACCGCCGATGGATGGGAGGCTTCCAGAGGCAGTGCTTCATCAAGCTGACACAGCAATACATCCTCACAGCCATTAGTGACCTCGCATAGACGCCCAGAATGCACACACACAACCCACAGGCCTGCTTACAGTGTTATTGTTCCATTCACTCAGTCTCTGCCAATCAAAAGGCACATTTTTCCTTGTTGAGAGTGAACAGACTAAATGATGACCTGTCCACATGTTTCAGAATAGTGTTTTAAGAAACAGTGTGCGAAAAACAGTTGTTGTTTTTCTAGCATATAATGTTTTGAAAAGAGACTGTTCCTGTACATAATGAGATTCCAGTGTTGGGAATGGGAATACTGATGGGTTAATCCGAGTTCACATAATCTAATCTGGGTTCAGTGATAAACATGTTTATCATGTACAGGAACAATGGAGAGACATCAGCCTCTCTGTCTTGTTTATGCTGCTGATGTGCTTTGTTTGTTGTTTATCTAATCGATTAATCTCTATGTTATGATACTATCATCAAAATCTGCATAATTTCGATTTTTTATTCGTTATTTATGCTGTAGCAAATGCTGTAGCTGCAATGACTTATATTAAATGATTGATCACAGCAACATTATGAATGTTATATATATATATATATATATATATATAACATTTATAATGTTGCTGTGATCAATATATACATAGTCAAATCAACATTTATTCAGACACCTTGAACATTTCATTCATTAATACAGTTTATTCACTGTAGTTTAAAAAAAATGGTAATAAAATATCAGAGTCTGTGTCAGAAAAAAATAATCTTAATTATGTCAGATAACACTTAAGCAAAACATGGTCAGGTCAAAGTGTCTGAATAATTTTTGGTTCCAAATTTTTATAAATTTTACTGGTAGTCCACTGTATGAAGAATTTTTGGGTATAATATGTCACAGTTTACTTTATTTTGCTATCCTCACTTACATAAATGAACTATAGTGTCCTGCACCCACTAGTAAAAATATATCAAAAATATCAAAACCGTCTGATTAATTTTTGGTTTGACTGTATATATATATATATATATATATATATATATATATATATATATATATATAAGCATTGTTGCAGACCATGAAAGGGTGTACATGGTCTGCAACAATGCTTAGGTAGGTGGTACGTGTCAAAGTAACATCCACATGGATGGCAGGACTCAAGGTTTCCCAACAGAACATTGCCCAAAGCATCACACTGCCTCTGCCAGCTTGCCTTCTTCCCACAGTGCATCCTGATGCTATGTGTTCCCCAGGTAAGCGACGCACACGCACCCGCCACGTGATGTAAAAGAAAACATGATTCATCTTCCATTGCTCCGTGGTCCAGTTCTGATGCTCACATACCCACTGTTGGCGCTTTTGGTGCTGAACAGGGGTCGGCATGGGCACCCTGACTGCTCTGCAGCCCCATACGCAACAAACTGCGATGCAAACTTCTTGAACAATTTGAGCTACAGTAGCTCGTCTACACGGCCAGCCTTCACTCCCCACGTGCATCAATAAGCCTTGGCCGCCCATGACCCTGTCGCCGGTTCACCACTGTTCCTTCCTTGGACCACTTTTGATAGATACTGACTACTGCAGACCGGGAACACCCCACAAGAACTGCAGTTTTGGAGACCCAGTCGTCTAGCCATCACAATTTGTCCCTTGTCAAACTCGCTCAAATCCTTACGCTTGCCCATTTTTCCTGCTAACACATCAACTTTGAGGACAAAATGTTCACTTGCTGCCTAAAATATCACACCCACTAACAGGTGCCGTGATGAAGAGATAATCAGTGTTATTCACTTCACCTGTCAGTGGTCATGATGTTATGCCTAATCGGTGTATATATATATATATATATATATATATATATATATATATATATATATATATATATATATAATTGTTCAAAATCAAATGACAGAAGAAGTGTGACAACCACGGATCTAAAAATCTAAAGTATGGCCAATAGAGGAACATGGTCTTATGTTTGCCCGGAAGTATTAATTTCCATTCATGATACCTGAGTGCAACACAAAAAGCTTGAAGGAATGCTGGAGGTGAAGGAACTGTGTGCGCACGTGACACTCGACTCTAGAGACTCTGTCACCTTGATGCTTCACAAATATTGCTCATTACAGAAGGGTTTATGTGCTGAAGAAGCCATTGACCTGCTGCTCTATCCGCCTCTCTCTTTCTCTGCTCTCCGCTGCTCTTTAAATTAGCATTAGAGAGCTGGAGGAGATGAGGGTGAGAGGATCTGAGTGACAGGAAGTTTATAGAATTGACAAATACTAAAAAACAGAATAGAATAGAATAGAATAGAATAGAATAGAACAACACATTTAAAATGAACTAGTGAAGACAAATATGTTTAGGCCTATATACAAATTGTAACATTCAGTATGGATATTGATATAAAAAAAGTGATGGCATGTTATGCCTCAGTAGACCCTTCACCGGGAGTTTGATTGACAGGCGATCTAACCAATCATAAAGCCGGATTCGCCGTTATGTCCGACAAAGCAGTCAGGGGAGTTGGTAGATTAATCTAATTAGTAGATTCAGTGGACTTGAACTTGAAAAATGGTGTGTACTGATGTCTTTCCACGGTTAAAACAACATTCATTCTGATGTTCATTCATGTTTATTTGATGTTATAAATTAACTAGTCGGTGCACGAGCTGCTTGAACTGAGGCGCTACAGTGATCTGTCATGACACATTAGAGCTACAAAACGGTATTTGTTGTTTAAATTTCTTTAAAAATTACAAAATGTGTTTCATATCAAAAGTAACCTGCTCTGTCTTGCCTGTCAACGCATTGTCAGTGTCCTCTTTGCTCCGCGATGTATTTTTCACTGTGTGAAAATATGTGGTGTGAGAACAGCATGGCTTGTCAGATATAGGAACAGTAACTAAAGGGGGCGGGTCTTTGTGAATGGTCAATTAACCAAATATTAAAGTTAAAAATATTATTGAATTATAAGGAAATACATGCAATATGCAAAACAATTTGTTACCATGAGCAGCGATTTCTGTTGTCTGGCAAAATGATATTGTAAGATGTAATAGATATGTAGGGCATATGTATATGATATAGTAGCTAAATATGTAAATTGGTAAGCATTCACTAACGTTCAGAGCTGCGCTGAGAGTCTGTATCCAGCTTTAGCAGTTTAGGTAAACAATCCTCATGTGAACATGCCAACAATTCACTGCTCTCATCAGGTTGGATTGCCAGCTATTTGACATTCTCCACCTCAGTGCAAGAGGATTAAAAGAACATTGCAGCTTTTCCAAATAGTGGTATTTACAGTACGCTTGGTTTTTATTGCATTCATGAAATGCTTTTGCATGCTGCTCACCCACATGAGTTCAGTAAATAAATGAATGTGAATGTGTGTGTGTGTGTGTGTGTGTGTGTGTGTGTGTGTGTGTGTGTGTGTGTGTGTGTGTGTGTGTGTGAGAGAGAGAGAGAGAGAGAGAGGAGCGATTCAGAGACTGGAGTCCAATTTGAATGTGTGTGTGTGTGTACCTGGTATTACCTACATTATGGGTAGTAAGGGTAGTAATACCAGTAAATTTTGACCTGGGTTAGTGCAGGGGGATAGAATATACAGTTTGTACAGTATAAAAATCTTTACATCTATCGGAAGTCCCCATAAAACATGGAAACCAGTGTGTGTGTGCTTGAATGAGGTGCTCTTTAAGCTTTACGAATCTTTGGTTTCGAATCAGTGGTTCGGAGTAATTTCAGTAAACGATGCTTTGTTACATCATAAGTGTTTCGAAATTTCAATAGTTCACGTGACTATGGCAGTTTGATACACGATCCGAACCACTGATTCGAAACAAAAGATTCGTAAAGCTTAAAGAGCACCTCACCTCAAAGCTTCGAAGCTTCCTGAAGCAGTGTTTTGAATCGTCCATCACTAGATATTGTTGAAAAGTCATTATTTTGTTTTTTTGGCAAAGAAAAAGTATTCTCGTCGCTTTATAACATTAAGGTTTAACCACTGTAGTCACATGAGCTGTTTTAAATATGTCTTTAGTAGCTTTCTGGGCATCTGAAAGTGTAAATTATCTTGCTGTCAATGCAGGCCTCACTGAGCCATCAGATTTCATCAAACATATCTTAATTTGTGTTCTGAAGATGAACGAAGGTCTTACGGGTGTGAAACGACATGAGGGTGAGTAATTAATCACAGAATTTTTATTTTTGGGTGAACTAACAAATAATTGTAGTCAAAACCATTTTTAAAAATTCAACTTCTAGCAGCCTATTCTGTTAAAAATGTTTAATGTCTATTTAATTAAATTAATAATAGTAATAATGTTATTATCATTAATTTGGCAGACATGTTGCATTCGAGGTAAACATTTGATCAATTCTTGCATCCCTGGGAATCAAACCTATGACCTTGGTGTTGCTAGCGCCATGCTCTACTGTCTGAGCTACAGTAATAAGTATTTTAAAATAATAATAATTAAAAATCTATTGGTTGTAATTTGTAATAATAAAATAATGAATTTTAATGTAATTTCTATTAATAAAATTATATATATATATATATATATATATATATAAAATAAACCAGTCATTTTATTTACAAAATCATGCAAATTAGGGGTTTGAACTGTACTTATGGCAACACAAAACAACACTGGACCCCATTGACTTTTATTGTATGGCAAAAATAACACTGAGACACCTTTCAAAATATCTCCTTTTGTGCTCTGCAGAAAAAAAGGAAGTCATACATGTTTGGAATGACATCAGGGCAAGTAAATAAAGTCAAATTGGCTCTCCCTTAAAGAGCCTCCAACCCTTATTTTGTGGAAAGTGAAGTGTATTCTGCATGTTTGCATTTAAAAAGTGCTAAATGTGTGCGCACATGCCTCTTCTGTGTGTGGGGTCCTGGGTGTAGGTGGTGCATTGCATAAGGGCAGAAGAAGAGAAAGAGAGAGCGAGAGCAAGAGATCTGCTTCAGTGATTAATGGGGGTCTTCTGTGAGACGCAGCCAGGCGCCGAACACAATCACGGCCCCAGACTGACGCTCCAACAGACTTGTCCTTCACATGGGAAAGAGAGGGGCCACTCCTCCCTCCCGCTCACCACCCAGCCTGGCTACTTCCTCTCCTGCACCTCCCTTCATATTGTTCACCAGGAAGGGAGAGGGAGACAGAAAAAGTAAGTGTCAGCACAACAAGCCAGTATGTGTGTTGAGGCTGACAGTGTGAGGCCTGCTGGTTCTGCTCTTAGTCAGGGTTGTGCCTCCTTTTCTATGCTGTTAAACAGGGTTTTCAAACACACTTTAACCTGGGTGCACTTTCAATGGGGCCTTTGTGGAAGCGGATGTGTGGACACTAGCCCTCGGCAAACAGGACAACTTGGTTCCTTTCTCAGGCTCTGAGGGCAAAGCTGGTCTGGGTGCGTTTGAGCGTATTTGTGTGCACTTTGGCTGCAAGAACGGGATTAGTTGTTTGAGTTTCTTCACTTGTGTACTTTTGCCACTTAACATTTTATGAGAGCCACAGAGACGGTGTCTTCCCTGTGGATATGTTTAATTTCGCCGTAGCGTTGGTGTCCTATTGAAAACTGTTAACCACCAATGATAGATTTGCCCTGTCGGGGGGGATCCCTTATTTTTTAAATCAGCCCCCCTGAATTAAACCACATCCTTAACTGTGTGATATGAATGAGAGAGGTACACGGAGAAGGGGGTGGGCATTCAAATGCCTCCCGAGTCAGCCTTTTGTTAACTTTAAACAACTGTGGATCCATTTAGTTAACCCAGCGCAGCCCGGGGCCACATTTCATTATTGGGCCTCTCTCAGGGTCCCTAATTGGGAAACGCTGTTGTTGCTACGGCACCTGCGGTTGGCCCGCACGTTGTTGTAGCCTTGGTAACAACACAGTGCTGAGATCCTGCCAAACTCACCACTTCCTCTCTCTCTCTCTCTCTCTCTCTCTCTCTCATACACACACACACTAGCGTGTTATAAACATTCCCTAAAGTCCCAGTGTAAAGGGAGAATTAAGGCGCACTGAAACTAGAATGTAGTAGTTCCTGGTGAGCTGTATTTGTTGTCAAGTATGTAAGTTCGGAGCTAATAGTGTTGTTTTATAGTAAAAACTGAGGCAAGTTGTCACACCATTTACTAATTTTAAGTTTTTTTTTTAAGTCTATTTCTTTATGTGCACATACCTTAGAGCCTTCGCTGCGAAAAACACACCAGAACCAAATAGTTCGATTACAGCACATACTGTATGACTGTTATGAGTCCATTCTTTTTACTGAGTCAAAATCATGCAACGCCACCAACCTTGTTCGAATCCTGAACTAATTTACTTATATAAACCAGTTCATTTTAGTCAATCAAAATCATACAGTGCAACCAGCGTTTTCAGATTGCCAAACAAATGACTCTAATGAACTGTTTGTTTTAGCGAGTGAATCAAACTCATACAGCTCAACCTGTGTCCGATTCCTGATCAAATGATCCAATGAACCAATTATGTTTAGTGAAGCAAAAACATAAGCGCGACCAGTGTTGTTCGATTCCCAAACGAATGACTCTTATAAACAAATTCTTTTTATTGAATCAAAAACATACAGAGTGACCAGTTCTTGTTCGATTCCTAAACGAATGACTCTTATAAACAAATTCTTTTTATTGAATCAAAAACATACAGAGTGACCAGTTCTTGTTCGATTCCTAAACGAATGACTCTTATAAACAAATTCTTTTTATTGAATCAAAAACATACAGAGTGACCAGTTCTTGTTCGATTCCTAAACGAATGACTCTTATAAACAAATTCATTTTAGTGATTCAAAAACATACAGAGCGACCAGTGTTGTTCGATTCCCAAACGAATGACTCTTATAAACAAATTGTTTTTATTGAATCAAAAACATACAGAGTGACCAGTTCTTGTTCGATTCCTAAACGAATGACTCTTATAAACAAATTCTTTTTATTGAATCAAAAACATACAGAGTGACCAGTTCTTGTTCGATTCCTAAACGAATGACTCTTATAAACAAATTCATTTTAGTGATTCAAAAACATACAGAGCGACCAGTGTTGTTCGATTCCCAAACGAATGACTCTTATAAACAATTTATTTTTATTGAATCAAAAACATACAGAGCGACCAGTGTTGTTCGATTCCCAAACGAATGACTCTTATAAACAAATTCATTTTAGTGATTCAAAAACATACAGAGCGACCAGTGTTGTTCGATTCCCAAACGAATGACTCTTATAAACAATTTATTTTTATTGAATCAAAAACATACAGAGCGACCAGTGTTGTTCGATTCCCAAACGAATGACTCTTATAAACAAATTCATTTTAGTGATTCAAAAACATACAGAGTGACCAGTTCTTGTTCGATTCCTAAACGAATGACTCTTATAAACAATTTATTTTTAGTGAAATCGAAAACATACAGAGACCAGTGTTGTGTGATTCCCGAACGAATTACTCTTATGAACCAGTTATTTCAGTGAATTAAACACATATACAGTGCAACCAGTGTTGTCCAATTCCCAAATGAATGAATCTAATAAGTTGGTTCTGTCTTAGTGAATCAAACACATACAATTTTTTAAATATAGTTACACTTAATTGTGTAGTTACTGACAATTTTTAAAACATTTTTAACTAAAGATACAGATTACGCATTTGTTACCATTAATGAACCAGAATCAGAAATGTTAAAATCTTTATTTAATCCTTTTAAAATCTATTCACATTCATTATGCATTCAGTTTGATTGTTTATTATTGTCAGCCCTTCTACAGTTCTTAATCTGATCTGTCTTATAAAATATCTCACTTCTACCAAGATACTGAGGAAATCATCCAAATGTTTACATAATAAAGTAAAATAAAAATCCCTGCCTTAGATCATTTTTCTTATGGGTGTGATTCGTGTCATTTGTGTTAGTCACACCAGTCATGCTAAATATACCTATTAATAAATGAGAAAGAAAATCCATTATTCCTGTTGAACAGCTTCTGTGTTTGAATGGAATGGAGGCAGTGTTTTGCTCATGGGTAGATCAAACACAGCTTGTCTATTTAAAGGGAGAAAGATTCTTTGCAAGCTTGTCAGTTCAGTAATAAGGAAGTGCCCTGCTTTAACGGGAAACTATGCTGTGTGTTTGGTTTCCCTTTCTCAGAGACAGAGTGTGACGTCTTAAAGGGGTTTCCGTCACTGTCTGTTATCTCCGCCTATTTAGGTGGAAACTGATATTTAGCCCTGGGAAAGTTATTTGGAAAAAACCTTCTGTGTGTAGTGAAGCACAAAGACTTGTTTATGAGAAAGAGGAAAAGAAAATCTGGAAAAAAAACTTGAAAGCACAAGTTATATAAACATAACAGATTTCATATACGGTGTATAGGCCTACAGATTAAGGTAATGCATGACTGTTTCATCCAACAGATCATAAACAATATTTAGTTTCAGAAGTAAAGTCACCAGTATGTGTCTGCTTGTGAAATATGAGTACATGCAAAACAATCTCTAACATCATTCTCCCTTTGTTATTTTTGGAGTTTTCATACACAAATATGCAAGCAGAGGAGTAGTTGTGCTGTTATCAGTCTTGTAAATATTCTCTGTTCAACTTCAACTGACAGCAGACTTCTTTCTATTGAAGCCGCAGCAGAGCTCAAGAAAAGAGAGTCTGAGAGCACGTGTGCTGCATGTAAACACTGCAATAAGGAAGTGCTGCAGACCTGCTGACATACACTCAACTGTGTATTGACTTCTGCTGGCTTATCTGAGTGCTCTCAAAGACATGCCCATTGTACAGGTGCTTCATCAAGGTGTTCTGGAAAAGCTGTGAAAATACTTAACAGTATATCAGTACAATCAATATGCTTTTTTCGAGGTGTAGAATTATTAGTAGAATATATTAATTTAAATGTATTTATTAAATGTATTATTTCATTTATTTAATCATTTATATACATATATTCAGCAGCTATTACTACAGTCTTCAGTGACACATGATCCTTCACAAATCATTCTAATATGCTGCTATTTAATATTTTTGTGGAAACCATGAATATTTTATTTCAGGATTCTTTGATGAATAGAAAATTCAAAGTAACAGCATTTATTTGAAATAGAAATCGGTTGTAAAAGTCAATGTAAAAGTCTTTACTGTCACTTCAAACTCACCCCAAACTTTTGTACAGTACAGTATGTTATTGATTTTGAATTTACATTTTGCACCAAATATTGCTATGGAAGCTCGTTTCCACCACCGAATAAAAAAAAAAAAAAAGAAAAGAAAAAAGATAATTGCGACTTTGTCAAAATTGCGAGGTATAAACTCAGAATTACGAGAAATAAAGTCAAAATTTGGAGTTATAAACTCGAAATTGATATAAACAATTATTCTGAAAAAAGTCAGAATTGTGAGAAAAAAACTCAGAATTGCAAGTTTTATAACTCCTAATTTTGACTTTATTTCTCGTAATTCTATCTGACTGCAAGTTATAAAGTCCAATTCTAAGAAAAAAAAGACTGACTTTTAGTTTATATCTCACAATTCTAACTTCATAACTCACAATTCTGACTGTATAACTTTATAACTGCATAACTCACAATTGTGTTATAAAGTCAGAACTGCGAGATATAAACTCGCAATTCTGAGAAAGTCAATTGTGAGTTTGTATCTTGCAATTGTGACTTTATATCATGCAATTCTGACTTTATTTCTCGCAATTGCAAGTTTATATATCGTAATTCTGAAGTCAGAAAAAAAAGACAAAAAAGTCACAATTACCTTTTTTATTTTTTATTTAGTGGCAGAAACAATCTTCCATATATTGCTCATATGTCAAATATCAAACTCAAATACAAAAACATATGTTTTACACATTACACTTATTGCATTTCAAACTGTCACATTGCGTATGTGTGTATCAAAATATACAAGGCTGCTAATGTGAAATATTTTACCAGATTTTAAATGTTTAATCTTAATTAGAAAAGTCTGAGAGAAAGAATAAAAAATGCATGACGGTTCATCTTGCAAACACTGTAATTATCTTTAAGATTCTGTCGGCATGTTACAAAAACAAGCAAAGAACAGAGATCATCTGACCACACACTGAGCATATAGGCTTGTATTCTGTTGTTTCTAGTGAGATGTTGAACATTGATGAATGATCGTTGAGGAGATCAGACTCCTTCGTGAAACTACAAAGATCTTTAACACTGGCGGGGGGGGGGCGGTCAGAGTCAGCCGCTGTCTGGGATCTACGGCCATTTTAATCCACTTGTCACTCATCATTAACCTTTGCAGCTTTGAATTCATGACCCTCTATTCACTTTCTACTGTGTTCCTGTGTGGAGACGGGGGCTGTGGCGCGAAAGAGGTTTGTCTAAAGCATTAAGCTACGAGAAATTAACCTGCTATTTGGTCCCTAATCATTAAAATGAACTTGCTCTCTGTTTTTTTGCATGCCACAACTTGTTACATCCCCTAACCTGTAATAAACTCGCAAGAGTCTTATACTGTAGAAGTAGTTTCTAATATAACCTGACATCTTTCCTGCTCTAATCAGCAAATCAGTATTGATTTAGTTTATAAAAACGGCAAATCAATGTGAGCAATAGTAAATAAAATCCCTCCAGGACAGGCGATCGTTTACAGCCTTGCAATGTTGCTAAGTAAACAAAGCCAGTTGAGTCTTTTTTCTTTCTCTTTTTTTCTCCTTCTCAGCTGCCAAAGACATGCACAGAGAGTCTGTGGAGGAGAAAAACACACATACACATTGAGGGCAGGGTCAGTATAATGAGTGTTTGTTGCGACTGAAAGGGACTATTGGAAACACTGAGTATAGTAATGGTGCAGATGCGACCGAGAAAATACCAGCACAAGAACTGTTCATTGAACACCTAATATTTTAGAAGTATGCAATAGTCAGCTTAAAAACGAGTTTATAAATATAAAAAGTTTATTGTATTGGATTTTATGAAGTCACTAATTAAACAAATGGTATAAAGCACTCACATTGGGTTTTACACATAAAAGACCGATAAAATGACTTAACTCTTTCCATATCAGAGGTTTAAAGAAAGTTCTAATGTCAAACAAACAAACAAACAGTTCTTTGTCTTTGCACCCCGTGACTGAGTTCCGGAGGGAAAAGAGGCTTCACGTTTCTGAGCTTGTCTTTAGAGAGAGGGAGAAAACAAGTAAACTCTCCTTTAATGGGCATCTGATGATGTCATATCACTGGCTGGATCCGTCTGTCTCTGAGTGAGGCAGAAGCTCTGTGTAGTAATTGGTTGGCGGTGAGTTGGGGGGAAGGGTGTCTCTGCTCTCCTCCGCCTGCAGATTAACCCCTGTGTCTAACACAGCTTTGGCTTCTCTGAGTCTGGTGTCTTTTTAATCTCCAATTTATATGCTTAATTACTCAAAAGAGGTATAAGTTAGTCTGTATTGCTTCTGTAGAGCTTATTTTCAAGTATTTTAGATTTATGTGCTGTAGCGACCCATCTTGTAGATTAGGGTTGGAATTTTCTGCTCACTTCTGAAAATTCCGCAAAAGTTGCCTTATGTTTATAATATGCTTCATTTTTTTCTGCTGCCAGCACACATCTTTATATAATACAACAAAAAGTTGTTGCTACTTTATAATTAGGAGCGGTGAGAATACAGGAAGACCGTAGGGTAATAATTGTGTTCTACTAAATAGTAGATTCAGAAGTGCAGTATCAGCACTTGTCTCAGCTACAGGTGACCAGCTGCCCAGCTTTGTTTCTCCCCACCCCTTAGGGACAGCTGGGGCCATCAATCTGTTCCCAAAAAACCTGCACTTCACCCTGACTCTGTAACCACCCCTCTCTTTCTCGACACTCTCTGAAAGGCTTTGTCTTGAACCTATCACTGCTTGCCACTGTATGTGCAAACTCTTGTGAGGGTGTTTCTTTTTTACTCTTTTCTAAAGGCATTTCTGAGATATGAAACATTTAAACAAACTTAAAAGTGGAGTTTACCTAAAAAATGAAAGTTTTGTCATGTAAGTTTATTCTGTGGAACACAAAAGGTCAACTTTTTAAAGAATATCCTGGCCACTTTATAGTCAATAAAAATAATTGAAAACTGGGGATGTCGAGCTTTTAAATACATTTACATTTACGCATCTGGTAGAAGCAAAAGCAACTTACATTGGATTCAAGGTACACATTTTATCATTTGTTGCTTTCACTGGGAATCAAAGCCATACTTTTGCTTTGCTAGCAATACAGTGCTTTATTGTTTGAGCTATAGATAAAAAAAAGCACCAAAAAATTCATCTATATGACTCATGCACTATATTTCAAGTCATGTGAAGAGATACAGTATAGCTTCGTCTAGCGGACAAACTGAAATTTAAGTTATTATTCACTGATAATCAACCCCTCAAGTGGGCTGTTACAGTAACTGTTGCAAACAAATCATTGAATCAATGAGACATGGTTTATGAACAAATCTTTCAGAATGGGTTTATGAACTGAATCAGCAGATTCATTAAAAAATTCAGAATTGTCATTTGGGTGAACTTTTCAATTAGGTGAACTTTCCTTTTAAAACCTGAATGTGAAACTTCAATGTGCACTTGTTTTCTAACGTATATGCACTAAGGAATATGTAATGTGTGCTCAGCTCAGTAATGTGTAATATACGAGTCAGTTCATGTGAGGTGCTCCTAGGAACACGTGCAGCAATGGCTTTTTTTCTCTCTGCAGATGGTAAGCATTGAGGGCCATTATTGTTCTCGATGTGGGGCGTCCTCTGCGGTAAAGTCTCTGGCACACTTTTAAAGACATAGTGGGTAATATATGCAGGCCTGAGCCAGTGGCCCTGGCGAAAGCATTCCCCTCCCCCTCCCAAGACTTCTTTTCTTGGAAGAGAAGACAAACATTTGTGAGTATCAGTGTTCATCCCCTCAACATTTTCCACTTTAGGAATTTGTGATGAGTTCTTTCATGTCCTGAACCATCTTTTATCAATATTATTGCATGTAACAATAATGTCTTCATGTAGGAACACGTTTCTGTTTCTCTCTTTAACAAGTTTTTCAGTGGGTCAAGACCACAATGGTACAACAAAGGCAACCTATGTCTTTAACTAAAAAGATAAGTGGTTTTGCTGGCTTGAGTTAAAAAGAGAAGTGACAGTGCCAAAAGACTGACTAGATCTAGATACGCTTGAACAGTGTCTAAAAACATGACGGCGACAGCCGAGTCAATCAGGAAGAGACTTATCTACATTTCAGACACTTTAACACACACTTCTTATGGTTTTATTGTCTCAACACGTGCACTAATAAGTAAACCAACTCTGATGAATCACACCAACAATTATAAGTAAACACCCTTTAGCAACATGAACATCAAATTACCCCTGTAAACAACAACATTAATTGAAAAAGTGCTCAAGAGTAGTGGTTTGAGCACAGCTTAGCCTAACAGCTTGATTTGTGTATTGCAGCAACAGCAGACCTGTGATTCTCAGCATGCCACCAGACCTGCGTATTTAGTTTTGGGATGGAGAAAGATAATGCTCTTTTCAGGACCCCAAGGACCGAAGCCCTCTAAATGAGGTCTGTGATCGTATGTTCAATCTGTTCACAAACACCAGCCGTCTTTTGGTGGCTCCACCCGAACACACTGGCTGCATTTTACACCTGTGTTGACACTGGCAGCACTCCCTTTTTCTCTAGAAAATGAAAGTTTACTCCACCTATACACGCTTGTATGCACACCGTTCTGATAAATCCTGCATTAGTGGAATTCTGTGTCATGCAGGCGTGCGCAGTTAATGATGACACGGCTGACACTTATGGTTTAGATAGAAGAAGACATAATGTGCAGTCATACCTGAAATCACTATGACCCATCTTGAACTTGCAATCAACCCCAGCCTAACTTTTAATAAATTTAGAAATGGCCAAATTGTCCCCTCCAATATTTGAAATTCTTACACTGCTCTGCTGCACTTCACTATACAGTGCTCTGTTTGTTGTTAGAATGACAAAAAGGTTTAAAAGTTACATTTTTAGGCTGGTCTGCCTCATCCAGTGTTGCCAGGTTTTCACAACAAATTCCGCACAATTGATACTCAAAACTAACCCCCCCGTTCCGGGGGTTAAAATCCACGTTTCTGGCGGGGTTCCCCTGGTAAAATATGCATTTCAGGGGCTAAATATCATGTTATTTGGGGTCGCTTCAACCCACAGACATGAAAAAAAAAAACAACCCGCGGCAACAGTGTTAAAGTAGCCCAATTCCAAAGGAAAACCACGGATTTGGCAACACTGGCCTAGCAGTGTGCTTGTCAGTGTCAAAATGATTGAGATAGCCAATCAAATCAAAGTAGACAGTGTTTACTGAAGCAGACGTACGAATTCCAGTGCGAATGTTTTAACGCTGAAAGAGAGCAAAGTAAGATTGAAGAAGAACAACATTTAATATTTGGCAACCGTTTTACAATAGAACTATTAAACAACCAATAGTAATATCCAGCAAACCAACTACTTAAATTTTTCTCAAATATGGCCATTTTAAATTGAAAATATGGTATCATTTACGTGATTCATGTAGGCTGATTCCTAACTGAATGTGACATGACGTGTAACATATTTCGTTTTCAACATATTAGGCATACAAATAAAAGTGAATGCATGCATATTTTAAAATATTATTTGAAAATAGTTCAAAATGATTTCTTCCCTACTAGAAATAGACCTGGCATTTCCTTCACTGTTCTATTCCTTTATACTTTATAAAAAATGGTCCCCCCCAATGCTCAATACATGGTTACGGCCTTTTCAGTACTGCACGTCTGCAACAATATGACCAATAAATTAGGCAATGGTTTTACAAGTTTTTCTACTGAATGATGCAAAAGTATTACAGGATTTACTAAATGATGCAAAAGATTTATGACTCATTAATTCTTTGGAGGCTGACTCAGGAAATGATGAATAATAACCATGCAAACTGTGTATATTTAATTTATTCGGTTATAATTAAGCAATATCACTATCAAGAGTGTTGAATAAATATTAAAATAGAGATAAAGTATATGTATGTATATATATATATATATATTACAATAGAGATGCATTATATATATATATATATATATATATATATATATATATATATATATATTTTAACACACACTATGGGTCAATTCAGGTTGATTGGGACACTTTTTGCCATTGAGATGACTGGGAAAGTGTCCCAATCAACCTGAATTCACCCTATAGGTCTATTTTTATTACCATTGTAGTACAATGTCTTACAATGTTTTAAGGAAATGTAATTTACTGTGTAGCTACTACGATATTTTGGCAGAAACTATGGTTACCATAGTAAATTTTTTCAGGGTTATGAAAGATTTACTGTTTCCCATAAGCTGCACGTTAATATGTTCCGGTCCTTTCTCAATCATGTTACTATAGTGATTTTCTGTCTGGATGCGAGCGCGCCAGGAGGAGTGTCGCTCCGCGCTGAAGGCAGGAAGCGGCGCGTGGGCAGTGTCACCGCCTGCGTCACACGCCAGGAGGGAGTTTTCCACTGACGAAAAGACTGCGCTGCTCAGCCGTCTGCTTCAGACAAGAGGAACAGCTTCAGCTGCTGCTTCAGTACGCCGAGCGCACAATAGCCACACGAACAGAACGGGATCTATACACGGATAAACGCTCGATCGAGTCACTTGGATTATTATCGCTTCATCTTTTTCTATACTGTGATATACTAATGCTGATCGGACACCTTATTGGTGAGTAGCGGAGATCCGCGCTGTTAAACACTGCACTTGTAATGTGTCTAATAGGCAAACCTCGGTGCTGGAGTCCAGCCAGATAGTTTCAATGTTCTTTTGTCGGCCAGAGTAAACCGATAAAATCTATTGTGTAACTATTTCAAGTAGCTAAAGCAGAAGAAATTGTTGTGTGCTGCCATGACATAAAAAAAAAAAAAAAAAAAAAAAAAAAACTAACTAAACTTTACATTATTTACCATTAGCTGGCGTTTTCAGTGTTAATGAATGAAACGTTTTATTTCACTAATAAACTCTTAAACGATTTATTATTTTAACCCTGATGCTTAAGTGTAGGCTATGTTAAGTGTATTGTTCGGAGTAAATATAAGCGTTTTCTGTCAGATTTTAAATGGCTGTGGTTGATGGGTTTGATTTAAAAGATAATTCTCATAAGCAGCTGTTGGCGGTTCTGATCGGATCCACTGGCAGAATTCCAGCATAGTGGACCGTATGTGTGTGTATCCGATAAGCCGTAATTGCTGGTTTGGATGTGTTCATGTGTTGAAGTGCATTCCCCGTTCACGTTTATAGTGCTGGTGTGTCTTCTGAAGCGCGAGCGACTCCTTAAGGTGCCACACCGCATCATTTCAATAGTCTGCCTGCAGATCTGCGCTCAGCCTCACATGCACTTCCAGTGACAGTGACGTCACCGGGGGTGCATGCGAGGCTGAATGCAGGTCTGAGGGAGACCTCACTTGATCCGATCCAAACTTAAAAAAAAAAAAAAGTGTGTGTGTGTGTATATATATATATATATATATATATATATATATATATATTATCCTTTGATGATTGCTGTGATTGACATCAGTCAATCACGAGGGGAGGGTCATCACGAGAAAGGAGGCAACAATCACTGACACCTTGTACGCGGCGTGATTGGAATAACTGACGTAAAAATGCAACGTGACGTTCTCATTTCACACGGGTTTGTTAGTTGCTGAGTTTGTTACTTGCATATTTTCTATATTCTTTTGTGAGATAGCTTACTGTCCCTGTCTGTAAGCAGGTTGGATGTTTGAGATGGGAAGTTGTTGCATTCACTTGAGCTTGTATGTAAACTTTAGTTCAAGCATCTCGGTATATTGTGAAAATCCCAGCGCAGCAGCACTTGCTATCTTCTTTGTGTTTTTGTGACTGTTTCGTAAGTTTGAGGGTGTTTATGCTGCGCGTGCTGCTATGTTGAGCGAGTCGCGGTCTCTCGCGCGGCTTCACGCGGATTGTTTGTGGGAGCAATTAATATGACAGTCGGATTTTTTTTGTTTATATACCTCACCTACATGATCGTGTTTATTCCTAAATTGACCTAAGTACGTTTTTTAAAAAAAATGTTTTTATGTCTTTTAAAATGTTTGTCACTTGTTTTCTATGAAACCACAGTGATGTTTTGAATTTTAGTACATGCTAAACTTATCAAATAGGACCCATAAAAGATAAGCATTATTTAGTTTACATAATTCTGGGTTGATGAGGTGCGAACTTGCACGTAAAATCAGCCCTTACTTGTGATTCAGTTAATTTGTTTAAGTGACATGTCTGGGTTGTTTCCTTCCCTCTTTTCATGCGTCTCATTTAAACCAGTCATACTTTTTAACCGAGATGATGTCGGTATTATTAGCGTGTCATCTTTTTTATTAGGCTCTCACCCACAGACTGGGTGTTCCTATTTGGGCTAGTTCGGTGTGTGGCTTTTGTGCCCTGGTATTGGGGGAGGTGGAGGTCCTGATGTCTCAAAAACAGAGAAGCAGAGGGATCCCATCTGTTTTGTCACTCTCGAGCATTCCTCCCAGCTTGTGAGGTACCAGTGAGCGCCCCAGACATGAGCTGCTGACCCCTGAGCTCCCCCGCCCTAGACACACACACATACTCTCCCTTGAGAGTCTTAAGAGACTGGTAAAGATGGCTACTATTTGTTTAGCCACCATTAAGTTATTCATGCTGATGACTTCTCAAGGAAGCTACACTTTGCGCACTCTGTTGGAAGTTTGCATTTCGGATATTGATGCAAATTGTTCTGTGTGTAATGGAAATATCTCCTTTCAGTTCAGGCAGTTTCCTGAACAGTCATATTTTCCACTCGTTGACTTGAAACGTGAGGAACAATTCGCTCATAACTTTCAGAGGGTGTTTTGAGATGTTTTTGTTTTTTGTTTTTTTTTAATAATCTAAGTCAGGGGTTTTCAGTGTTTTAGATGCCACGGACCCCCAAATATGATCATACAACATGTGAAGGAACCAATTCTAAAATTGAAAAGGCAGCTAGATATTTTCTTGTATAAAGACTGAAAAAGTAGTTTGAATATAATTTGGAAAATATCTTACATCAGATTTTTTTTCTATGTGCACTATACTATGCTATTATATGTATTTAAATCTTTTATTTATTTTAATATACATAAAAAAATTAATTTACTTTTTTTCCCAAAAGTTTATTATTACTTTTCTACGGACCCCAGTATGGAAAACTACCCGAAAACCAACTAATTCAGAATTATTGTCTTTTTTTTTTTAGATACTAAATGTAATAAACTTGTAAACTGCAGCACAATATGTGGTGTTTTATAAATCTTGTTTTGTCTGCATATTTCAAATTTGAAAATTCATAGTAGAAGAGGCAGCTATGCTTGTGAAACAAATCTTCGTCTCCACCATAATAACATAATCTTTGATGACTCGTGAAGCCCCGTCAGGTGTTTTTATAGATGTTTCTGTCTGAGGTGATTCCTCTTGGGCAATAGTGGTCTGGACTATACAGACACATCTGGGATAGATAGACTATTACAGAATGTGTCACCATGCCAGAGGAGAATTCCTGTGGGCTGGAGACATTGCATTATTTATTTGTTTAAAGTTCTCGCCCGCTACACTCCTCCCACATCAGTGCACACTCCTATTTGGGATGAATGTGTACTCTGCATGGGTTGAATCTCAGGAACAGAATGTCTCTGGCGTAGTTGAACATCTAGAGTGATGATCTGAACAGCACACAGCTCCCTCCTCCCCCCTGACTGCAGTTCTTGAGAGCTGACCAGCAGGGGGAGTGTTTTCTTTTATTCTGGTGGAATTGTGGAATCTGGATTTGATTCCAATTATCTTGCAAGTGCTTTTACACCATCTTTAGCAGCCAGGTTTCATAGCCACACTTTTGTATATTTTTAGATAATTTAGTTGAGCTACATGGTACTCATTACATTATCTTGGATGGAAGCCGTGAGCTGGAGGGGCAAAGTCAATGCTCTTGCATAAGATGAGGTCGGGATTCCAATGTTTGCAGTTTACACAGGCTTCTCCATGGTGTTTTTACGCTTTTTGGTGAGTTCAAGAATTTTTAATAAAGCTTTTGTGTTTAACTCATGCTACGTGAGACGGCAGATAAAGATCCAGTTTCAGCAGTCTACTGCTTTTGTGGCCATTCTTGAGATTTATATCCACCGTCCTTAGTGACTACAGCATTGAGAATTCCTCATCAGTGCACTGCCTTTATCGGAATGACAGTCCTGCATAATTTATGCTCCAGTGCGAACATCTCACCTGCTCAGAGAGTCTGGGATACCTCGCTGGTGACAGCTTCTGCCTGTATGTGAAATCCAGACCTGCTCTATGGCGGATTTATGGGTAGATGGTGTGTTTTGACTGCTCATATTTTATTTGTGAGATTTCTTTCTCGTATTTCTAGTTGCTGCTGATGTTTGAGTGTAACAGGACAAGCTCCAGATTGACCTACAGCTGAGCCCCCCACTTCCCCCCTCTCTTGTTCCTGGGATTAGCTCGTCGTCATTGTTTCTGCCCGTTAAGCAAGATTAACAAATCAATGTGTCAGGTACGCTGCAGTCAAGAGACAATGACCCACTTCTAACACCCAGGTTTTGCACTCTCTCTCCCCCCTCTATCTCCATCTCTCCCATGCTGTCCTCCCCCTCTCCTCACTGTCCAGAGTCCTTAATTAAAACTCCTCTGCTTGGTAGGCATGCATGCCGTCCTCAGGGAGTTCTCACTTTTTCCTCTGTTAAATGAGGAGTAGCGATAATGGTTGAATGTGAAGGTAAACTCCGTGTCTGAGACTCCGATAAGAACGAGGGTTTGATGAGCACCAGATACAGAGTTCAGGTGGTTTCTTGTACAAAGCGTGAGTGGATTGCATCTAGAAATGTAACAGCCAATTTACTAGTCAAATGAGCAGGATGAATTCTTAGTTGTTTTGCAGTCTTCTTCACTTGAGTGGTGAGAGTCAAGTGTCAAGTTCTCTCTCATCATCTTGCTATATATATATAAGTTTTTCCTGCCAAGGTCTGTGAGCTTGTCTGTGCAGAAAGCTTCTTGTTTTCAATCAAGACGTAGCATGTAAGGGTTCACGCTCTCTACGCTAGCTCTGTTTGCATGCAAATGAGGACAGATCTGGACACATACAGTTTGCAATAAAAATAGATTATGTCCTTAGCCCGTACTGCCATTTTTAGACAAGTCAGCTGTTTGCTGTATCATTTTGTCTGTTTAAAACTCATGTCCGAGTATTAACGCGTGACAAACTATTGCATAAATTTCCAACTGTTTGGCTTGTAGAGTTCCTCTAGTCAAGGTTCAAGTATTGTTTGCTTTCAGCTGGTGTTGCATGAGCAGATAAGTTTGACTCATGGAAGATATTGTGGGGTTAGACGCAGATAAGATTCACCTCGTGCTTTTTGGCAGCGACATTTGGCAGCCGAGGAGACACGGCTGAATGTGCAGACGGCACTGACGCGCCCTCGATGTCTGGCACATTTGCGACGGTGGCACTAATGTGTGAAATGCACATGCACCAAGAGAAGTTGTAAACAGAGCAACCTGTGGGAAAGGGAATTCTACATAATCTTTTCTGAAGATTAGGGACTCACTAATATTATTTCATGTTATGGTCAATAACGATGAATCACCATTATTTAAAATTCTACACTATTCTGTACTATTTTGCTTGGTATAAAAATAAATTGCTTAAAACTAAAATCAATTTAAAACAAATGAATTTAGGCATCACATCATTATATTGTGTAAAAAATAAGCCTATATATTTTGCGATTTACTAAAGATTACTTTTAATAGCGTTAAGTTTTTTGTGTTATTAAAGAATAACTTAAAATGAGAGTTAAATGATAGCAAAAGTAATCTAAATGGAAAATAGTGGAAATTAGCATGCACAATTAAATATTCAATTAAATATCAATATATAATTACATATTATAAATAAAATAAGTCAAAAGTCCATATAATAAAACATATAATATCTAATATATAATTAGAAAATATCTAATATTGGTTATATCGTGTATCCCAAGGGAAGATTAAACAACATTACTCAATTTATTGTCACACAAATCCATCTTATTGACTGCTAACACTGAAAGTCAATTAATTAAATTGCTCAATTTGAACTCAAACAAAAAAGTATTTGTACACTTTGGTAATGTAAAATTAAGTTGATTATTAGACAAATGGCAGACTACTATTGAGTCATATTGTGTTAGTCACACTCTATATGGCAGGGATGAATCAGTGTCAGTTGGCTCTTTATTTTTTTGTCGATGACACATAGAACAACATCATGAGCTGTATAATCTGCCAGTCACGACCGTCTGTCACTTTTTCTCAGAAGTGGGAACAAGCCTTCTTCTGAAACACTTATTTACTGCTCATTATCACTTCTGGGGAAAAATGGCCCTGTTAGTACAGTCATAAGTCAGTACTAGAATTATATCCTGTCACATCTCAAGTTTAATTTGTCGATTCGCTCTAGCAGCAGTGAAAACTTTTATCTCTAAATCGAACCTTTTCCTTCCTTCCCCCCTTCCTTCCTTTGATTCTGCCTGTTTCAGCATTAATGTGTCTGAGCTGTGGAGTGTAGCGAGAGGCCGAGCCTAAGGTGAACTAGCTGGCTGGGGTTTATCTCGGGGCAGAGAAAAAAAATTAGTCCACAGCCGCCAGTATCAAATGATGGTTTCATGTAAACGCGGCTGCGCTGCACCGGCTCTGACCCTTAAAAGCTGATGGGCACCGGCTAGCCTCTTCCTGCCAAAGGATTGATTGCTTTTATTGCCCAATAAGAAACCTCTCCACGGAGGTAATGACAAATGCAGCCTAGGCTTACATAAACATGTTTACTGTGCCAAGCTGTACACACATTTACTACAGAGTCTCATAAAATGCATTTAGCAGCTGTGTGAAGTGTAATTGCCGCTACTGGCTCAGTGATGTGTGCTTTTTGAGTGGGGTAACCTAAATTTACCCTCCTTGCTAATGTGGCTATGTAATCAACCCCCATCCTAATCAATGTATTTGTCTATGTGATTGGATTTGGAAGTGGGTGAAGGGTCTGGTAATTGTTGACTTGCACCTAAGGGACGTGATTGATTACTTCCTGTTTTCCTCGCCGCTCAGAGGCAGCATAAAGCGTGGTCCGCTGCTTGTTTGGAGTGTAATGCTCATAGCCTGTGTTTAAAAACCTCACTGGACATTTAACTGCTATTAGGACAATAAGAATGCTACAGTGCAATATTCATAGCAAAACAAATTAGCTGTTGGTCAAAGTCAGATTGCTTGGAAGTGAACTTTCATTTTTGCTCCCTTTGGCTACATCTACACTAATCCAGATACACTTGAAATTGCATCTTTTTCTACATGTTTTGGCCTTCCATCCACACTGAGATTCGCATTGTAGTGCGGATTGTGAAAATGGAGATATTTGAAAACAATGATGTTTAAGCCCAAAGTTCACTTTTTACATGTACGCGAGGGTCAGCCGGATTTTTGTAACCGCGCATACTTGTACGCGCAAGTTGCACATGCGCATTTAATTTCATTAACCCTCAGCCTCAGAGATTGCTCAACTGCGCATGCGTCGAATGCCTGTGTACGCGTACGAGTCAAATGAAGTATACTTTCCAAGGCTGTGCATTCGACTGTGCGCGTACGCATAAAAAAATAATTAAAAAAAAAGTATACCCAGGGCTTTAGTTATGTGACCCTTTTTTACCCAAATGTGCTGCTGTGATTTTCACTTTCACAGTGTTGCTAAAGATAAATGTTACTTTGTACAATCTTCATTCTACATTCTTTAACACTCCTATAATTATTTTCTGTCTTTGCTTGTTTCCCACAGATCACCAAACATTAGCGCCATGAGCGGGGTTCTCAAGAGGAAGTACGAGGAGGTGGAGGAGGACCCATGCTACTCTTCCTCCTCACCCTCCTCTCTCTCCTCCTCCGCCTACTCCGAATGGGACTCGGATGGGGAGAGCTGCTACTCCGACACCCTGGATTCAACCCCCAGCAACCCCAGCTCCCCAGCAACGTCCTTAAACAGTGAGTTTATAATTTATCCTCCAATTAGGGTTCTTATTTAAGGTGGGAATTGTCAAACTCCCATTTCCATTGCCATTTCCCATGCATAAGGTCTGCAAGGCTTATCTCAGCCATTCTGTGTCCTACCTGATAAGGTGTTATTGAGATGGGGGGGGGGGGGTAATATTAATTGCATGGATGCAGCTAATTACACAGGATGTTTTGATGCATGCCACATTTACCAGGTCACCTCCTGCAGGCCGCTCATCCAGGTTGTTGGGGTGAGTCAGGGAAGGGAAAGCAAACAGTTGTGAGTTTCCCAGGATGGCAGGGCAGGGAGCCAGAGAGTGTGCCATGTGACAGAGACAGAATGAACGCAGAGCTTTGTCTGAGCACCGGGCATGAACCCAGCACAGGTGCTGAGAAAGACAGAAGGGGCGCGGAGCAGGAAGGCAGGGATGAAGAGAAGAGGAAGGGAAACGATATGGTTGTCTGCTTGTGTTTATGAAACAAAGTCAGAAAAGAGAGCGCAGTCAGGTTAGACGGCATATTTCATTTGACGTGAAAGAAAACTAAGCTGTAAGCGGCAGATGTATACTAGCATTCAAATGGACAGTAAGATTTTTGTTTTTGACAGAAGTCTTTTATATCAACAAGGCTGCAATTATTTGGTAAAAACAGTCATAATGTGAAACATTACAATTTTAAGTATTTTTCTTTTTATATATATTTTAAAATGTAATTAATTCCTGTGATGGAAAAGCTGAATTTTCAGCATCATTACTCCAGTCTTCAGTGTCACATGATCCTTTAGAAATCATTCTAATATGCTGATTTGGTGAGTTTAAACTGTATTACTGAAAACAGTTTTGCTGCTTAATATGTGGAAACTGTGATACATTTTTTTCTTTACTGTCACTTCTGATCATTTTAATGTCCTTGCTGATAAGTGTTTTTCTTACAAAAACAAAAACTTACTGACCCTAAACTTTTGAGCAGTAGTGTACAG
Source organism: Elopichthys bambusa (assembly GCA_037101425.1). Taxonomy (NCBI): domain Eukaryota; kingdom Metazoa; phylum Chordata; class Actinopteri; order Cypriniformes; family Xenocyprididae; genus Elopichthys; species Elopichthys bambusa. The sequence goes on along the minus strand of CM074453.1, from coordinate 14,782,026 downwards.
TCTGTTCAGTAGCTTGCACATGTCTAATATATTCACAACCCATGTTTTCTGGAGTTTTTGGATGTGTTTTCAGAGTTGCATAATGATTGGCACCAACACACTTAACAGTACAAACCACTGAACACGCTCTTTGTCTTTCCCTCACCACCTCGTTTTCATTTACCTAAAATAAAACATGCTGTCTACCCTGACTAACATCCATAGATTATCAATTTCAGCATTTTAGATGAAGTCACAAGAATCTGACTCATTGCATAACTGAGATGTCAAATCAGTGCTTGTTTACTCTAATTCATAAGATCACCAATACCAACTTGATAACACATAAAGCTGCTCTGTTCTTCAAACAACGACATGTCATTGTGTTTCTGAGATGGTGCTGCCTATATATTAGGTTCATGTGAGGCCCTTTATGTACTGTACTTTTTAGGCTTGTCCATCAGATCTTTTTGTTCAATGAGCAAAACAAGCTTCTAAAAAATGAGTGCGAGTTTGAGTTCCCACCATTGCAAGTCTAATATAAACCAGCTGTGGGGACAATGAGACCCATCCCCTCCATTCCCTTCAGATAACAATCAGTGAGCTGGTGGCCTCGAGGGAAAATGAGCTTCTCTCACAGAGTTTAACAATTCAACTTTAAATATTCTTGTGGATATGGAATTTACAATTAAAAAAATATGGTTTTCTTGTTTCAAGAAGAAAAGTCCTCACTTTGAAATGCTTCGACCGCTGACATTGACTAATTTTTGACTGGTTGTAGGAATAATTAGCAAGACTTCATATAAAGATGGAGTGTATTTTATTAAAAAGCAAGTGTCTTGAGGGCCCTCACCACTTCCAGAAACCTCAAACCTCCAGATCATCCAGCCGCTGGGTTGTGATTTTGGACTCTCTTCTCCCCCTGCACACTTCAGTGCCAAAGGGAAATTCCTTGGTGGATTGTTTGTCAGACATGAGTGAAGAGGAATGCAGTTCTTTGCATGTGACTGAAATTGATCGAAAACTGTTAGCTGAACTGTTGCACATGTTGATTGGTGAAATATATTTTTTTTAATTTTTTTTTATTTATAGCATAGTATGATGGAATGAGCTCTGACATTTACAATGTGCTGATTTGCTATGTGTGGACTGCCATCTAGTGGCGAAGTAGTGCACTCGCAACAATAACGTTAATGTGATCTTGATGTTTACACAAGAGACTCACCCACTCCAAGTCTTCCCATTAGGTTTGGCACACTTCCTACTCAAATACTCCCCAATGAGATACTAGGAACAAAACTTTCTTTTTTTCCACCACTCTCTCAGACATGTGCTCCCAATTTTCCATTAAGAAATTCCAAGCATAAATTCCGGTGAATGTATTCGCCCGCTGTTTTCCACTTAATGTTTTCTTTTTAAGTCCACCACAAGCCTGAACGTCTTATATTTATCCTCTTTATTTCTCTTTTTCCAGCCACATCTATCCTGAAGAAAGCCAAGCGCACACGGCGAGGCAACGTGCAGTTTGACCAGGTTACGGTCTTCTTCTTCCCTCGCTGCCAGGGCTTCACCAGCGTGCCCAGCCGGGGAGGTTGCACCCTTGGCATGGTGCAGAGGCACAGCGCCCAGCGCCGCTACACGTTGGCGGAGTTTGCCGTAGCACAGCGCCACCTTCGGCGAGAGAAACTCAAAAACCGAATGAAGGAGGAGAAACTGGAAGCTCTCAAGCTGAAGGTAGCGAATTTAATTTTCACACATTGAGGTCAAACAAGTTGTATTTAAATTAAAACGTAATCATAATCATTCTTTTCTTGTGGCAGCTTACCAAAAATGGTACCCAGGAGTCTGAAGAAGCTGAAAGGTTGACTGTCGATGACATCCCTGAAGATGAAATCGACCTCAGTGGAGTGAACTTGGATGACGGCTCCTTCCTGCATCCCTACCCGTCTAAGAGAAGGCTAGCCATCCTCAAAGCTGCTGGCGTGAAAAAAATCGATAAAGAGGAGAAGCGTCAACTGCACGAGCTGCGTACATCGAGGGAAGACTGCGGATGTGACTGCCAGGGCTTTTGTGAGCCGGAGAGCTGCAGCTGTAGTTTGGCTGGGATCAAATGTCAGGTGAGCGCTTAGAACACAAGGTTATTGGTTATTTTTACAGGTATAATTCCTGTAGCTCCAACTGTAGAGAATGCGCCAAATGCATAAATACAATGCAAACATTATTGTTTAAAATTTTGGGGTCAGTGTTTTTTTGTTTTTTTTTTGTTTTGTTTAACCGAAAAAACTAAAACAAAAAACTTTTATTTAGCATGGACACACAAATGTATTAAAAGTATATACAATTTTGTAACATTATGAATGTTCTATTCTATTAATCAAACAATCCTGACTACTAATTGTACTACTGTATTCATTTCTTAATACATTAATGTAATGTTTACTGTCTTTACAGATGGACCACTCATCCTTTCCATGTGGCTGCACTAAAGATGGCTGTGGAAACACGCAGGGCCGCATAGAGTTCAACTCCAGCCGAGTTCAAACCCACTACATCCACACCATCATGAAGCTGGAGCTGGAGAAGCGTTTGGAGGAGCACACACCGGAGAGTGAGTCGCCGCCTGAGGATCAGCCAGACTGCAGTTCCCCAAGCCACCCAGCAGAGAGCAGCACCACGCCAGAGACACCCACATTTCACTTCAGCTCGGAGCTAGTATCTGTGGGAGAGAACAGCTGTAGCAGCGACATGACAGATTCATCTAGTTCTTCAGGCCAGAGCGAGGACTCAGAATCGGCCGAAAATGCTCAGAGAGAGCAGTCGCCGCTAGATGTTGACGAAAATGGACTCTCGAGAATCCTAAGCTTTAGCGACACAGACAATGAGGACTGTTCTATCAGGGAGTGTAACAACAACCAGCAGAAAAAGAGCGAGTCGATGGGCTACGGCATCTTCAGTGCGGCGGATGACAAGTTCAGCACGTCACAAACGGACAACAGCCGCACAGCCATGTCTGAGCTCTTAGACGAGAACGCCAATCAAGGTATCGCTCTATTCCACAATGGCTCCGTCCCCCACACGCCCTCACCCTCCATCGATCACTCGGCCAGCTACATGGACCTGAGCCTGTCATCCGAGTCGGACCTGGAGTTCTTCGACGGCTTTCCCTGTCTGGGACCGAGCTCGCTGTACAACTCCCTGAAGGAGTACGAGCACGTGGACAATTTCTTTCAGTTCCAGTTGCCTACTTACCCCAGCCTTCCGCAGGCGGCCGACCCGGGCACTTGTCTCCTAGAGTCTCTGATCGGCTTGTCAGATTCTGTCCCAGAACCTCCGGCCACCTTCACGGACAATCAAATGCTAGAAGATGCCATGAAGCTGTCAGTGATGGAGTCTGTAAAAGTCTAATGGGGGGCTCTTGTATGATCACTGTACAAATGAACTATGGGATTGTAAATGAATGCCATTTGTTTTGTTTTTTCTTTATGAATGGAGACCCTCCATCCCAGGATATCAATATTTGCATTATCTGCCTTTAAAATGTTAGCAAAGCTAAGTTATTATAACAATCTTTATTATCATTATTGCCATCGCAGTGGCAGCTAACATTTCAGTTCAAAAACAAGTCTGGCCGACTGATTTTTGAATATTTGTACATATGGCCAGGAAGGTGAAGAACTTCTCACCCACATTGGTGGTATTATCAACATTTACCATTAATATTATTATTGCTAAGGTTATTTATATGAATTGAGAAGGGGCACCAATGGGAGTCATAATGCTGATTATGTATCTCAGGGACTTTTTCTAGCTTTCAGAAGCAATGCATTTTGACCATCGCTGTTATTTGGCGTTTTTCTGAGAATTTCCACCTAAATAAACAGCATTCAGGCCTCTTTTTTTAGGGGCTTCTGTCTCAGTCACTTTTTCGACTTGAGATGGTGGTCTGTAGTTTTTTTTGCAAAGCTAGAGGAAGGATTCCTGTTTCACAAAACGGCTCCTTGGGATTTTCTAACGGTACACAAATCCCCCAGAGGCTCCTCAGTTAGCACTTTATCTGTGAAAAAATGAACCAATCAGAGAGCAGATGGGTCAGTCTAACACCTGCCCAGTTGTCTCTGAGTCTAAGATTGTTTTCATGCCATTTTATGGTGTTGGATCATCAGCACAAGGTGGAGAAAAGTGAGCGATTTTCTTTTAATTTATTCTACACGCTGCGGATATTGCGTTATATAACCACGATATCTGTTGACCATTATTTCGAATTGCTTTTATTTATTCTTACCGAGTTATTTATTTTGTTTTGGGTTTTTTTTTTTCTCCGAATGCCAGCTGAATATTATCTGAGCCACACTGTGCTCTGGAGAAGTGGAAATAAAGCAGCTTGTTCACGTTTCCCACCTACATTAACCTATGTGAAGCACATGTTTGTTTCAGCTGTGGAGGAAGGGCACCAACTGCAAAGTATTTAATAATCTATTCTATTACTATGAAGTAACACTTTCGGTTAAATTATTTCACATTTAGCATTTCAGCATTAGGACTATTTATTCATGGTTTGGGCAATAAAGAGAACAATGTGATTAACAAAAGAAAGGTTTAGTGTTTGTGCCTGTTAACACGAGGAGCCACTGTCTAATGAACTTATATATATATATATAACCTACCTATTGATTAAAAATCAGAGTTTCCGGCCTGTAATGTGACCGCCGATAACGTTGCCTGTGATATAGAGAATTAACATTTTGTAACTATGTAGATTTCAGAGAATTCTAATCTGTTTATTGACAAATTATTTTATTAAGAAATTAAATCCTCATTGTTCTTCGAATATTGAAACATTTGTAATATATAAATAGAGCTAAATCTATGCTTGAAGAAAAAAAAAAAAAAAGTATTCTGGACAGGCATAAAGTGGGTGTTTACTACGATGTAACTACCTAAACGAATTTACCTAGCTCAATTTGATTGTACTCCGACTGGTTGGTTGAACCCAAATGACAACACGAATTGTGGGTATAAATTTAGTAGTTTCAAAAACATTTTGTTGATAAAACCTGCATATATTATGCAACGTGTATCATATGCAAATTTGTGTTGCCCATATTGTTTCCACTTCACAGTGAAGACGTTTAAGTTTGTATGTTTCTGAATGAGCTTTGAGGAAATGAATCGATGTACATATCTGACCATCTAGATTTCCGCTGTCAGCGCAGCCTTATTTGACCCGATAGGAGCATTTGCATGCAAGACCCATTCATTTGTCTCAGTACTACATGCGTTTAGAGCAAAAATGCACAATCAGAAATGTACTTGCTTTATTTTTGCCTTCACGTGCTGTTTAGGATGTGGGCGTGGCTTCACTCATTTGAGTCCAGCTTATTATTCCCTTGTAAAGATGTATCACCTCATCGCGATGAAATGGAAATGATTGGTATTTATTATAGTCATGATTGATGTATGTTTTGATCTCTGATGCTTTTCAAAGTGTTTCTTACTTCTGCCTTTTTGTTGTATATATTTTCTGCTTCAACGGAACTAAAGACAAAACCAAGCAGTTCTTTTATATTATATATTTTCACGCTTAACAGTTTAAAGCTATTCATTTCATTCAAGTCATTTGACAGTAGTTTGTCCATTGAAAATAAAAGTCCAGCTTTTTCTTACAACTGCTATTGTTTGTCTCATCTTTTGTGCATGCGAGTTCATTGGTGAAAATACTCAAAACTGAAAAATATACTATATAATATACTATAAAAATGTTATATTTCAAATAAGTTGAATAAATAGATTTAGTTCTCAAAACATTTAATTCATTTCACCTGTTTTCACACATTCCAAATTTCTGCAAAACTCTACACAAAAATAGCCTCTTTTTACACAGGTTTAACCATGATCTCATTCACAAAATACAAACACATAATATAATTAACTGAAGCGACACAATGTGAACTCATAGCACACGTTTGTCCATGAGAAAACATTAAGTAGCAAAACTGATAACACACCAATCAGAATCTCAGGATAATAAATAGGGCCACAGGTGATTGTGCTTTAAAAAATGCATCCTAACACTGAGAGAGAGCTGAAAGAATCATCTACAGGGTTTTTATACTAACACATACTGTATAATCACAGTAAGAAGTAACAGTACTTTATAGAGGGACATGTACTATGTACAGTAAACTGTGGCACATGTTCTACACCCTTAAACTCGTGATTGACAAATTTATTTGTAGCCAATGAACCGAGAGCTGAGAAAGCCTGTATACTGTAATGAAATTTGGCCAAATGTGCAGAGGATGATGAATTTATTTTTACTGTACTGTAATTGACAGTATACTCTATCGTGTTGAATACCAAGTTATATTCAATTCGTTGGTATTTGAACTTCTTTTCTAGTGCTTTTCATCTACTGTAAGATCAATTTACAGTAGTGTAATGAAAATAATTTCCCCCTAATGCTCACTGTTGTATTTTACAGTATCTGCACTCTTTCATTTTATGTTGTATACTGTAATAGACATTGAGCTGCAAAATCATTCCAGATTCCCAAGAGGTTTTTGTTACAGAAGAGTTCAAAGAGTGATTCTGACAAAAAAAAATATGTTTTTGACTGAAATATTTGAATTTGACATGGAAGTTTGAGGTTTGTACTAATTGGTGTGCAGTTATGAGATTGTTTATAGTTGTGAGAAAATGGTGAATTGTTTCATGAATTGTGTTAGCGATCGAGAAAAACTGTTATCTTTGTTCATGTTCTTAACATTTACTAATTCATTATTAAAATCAATAGTTGTAAGCCTATATGTTTAATGGACCTGAGTTAACGGGTTAGTTCACCCAAAAAATGAAAATTCTGTCATTTACTCATGTAACCCAGTACAATACAATTCTACAGGTAACGTTAGGGTTTATTTAAATGTATTTGTTTTTGTTTGGTTCTAATCCACTTAAATGTGAAATAATTTTACATCTATATATTGATGTAAACTATTTGTGTGCCTTTAAGGACGCAATCATATCAAGTTTGATTGATAAACACATGTGGAAAACTAAATCCCGCCCTCACCTGAGTGGTTATTCACGGAGAGAGAAGCTGAGAGATTGCGGTAAACAAAATAAGTTGTTTAATCGATTATCCATCGCTTTAAAACATCGAATTGTGCATAGGATCGAGTGTAATACACACGAGTTAGGAATTAGTACTATTATTTTGTTTTGTAACTTGAGTTTGCCATGTATGTTCGCTTGACATCGCGGCCTTCATTCTTTAGATCGCTAATACACGACTGTGGCCATGTTCACATTGTACCTTTTTGGGGATTGACAACAGCATTTACTTACAAGTGTGAGTCTCGAAATGTCCCGTTCACACAGCAACTTACAGTAGCGTCTGGAACACTGCCTGTATGAACGTGCAACGAGAGTCAAGCCCGTATTCTCTTACTAGTAACCATGACGACAGTGACCAACATAATATTAAAGATGGCGACGTCCATAAAACTGAAAAGTATGATCACTTTTGACATGACAAGAGACTAATTGAACCGCGAGTTCATCCATCAAAACTTCATTAACCAACAGCAGCATGTAAACACGCGCTAGCCGGAGTCTTTAACGGTTGCACTCGCGTGTCATGTCCTTTGCGATGTCTCAGGAATGACACGGCATTTGAATTTGGAAAAGAAACCCAAAACTTACTGGAGCCGCTCCGGTGGAGCAGAGTGACTGGATCTTAACACCTTAAGACGCACAGCTCATATCTCTGTCGCTGTAAGTTACCGAAAGCGAAACCACACACAAAACACCTTAGAAGCGCGACTCTCGCACTGTATGACGTGACAGACAACTAGTTGTCCAGTACGGTTCCGTTCGTACAGCGCGGATGTTCCGAGAATGCGGGTGTGAGTTCGGTTATAGAATGCGGTTATCACTCCCGTAAATAACCGTACTGTGTGTAAACGTGAACGTAACCGTATTAAGGACTCAAATACAGGAATGACAACCGTATTCTGCTGCTGTGTGAACGTGGCCACACTTTATTTGCGGTTTGTTGATCTATGTGTGTGAGGACCACAAAGTGCCCAGATTAATGTGAGCATCGGGAGTTCGTTAGCTGCGAGGGAGGAGTCGGCACCTACTCAGAGAGCGGGCGCTGAAGGAAGATTCCCCAGAGGCCTACTACTGTGTTGCGGAGTTCAGGTACCTTTGTTTGAGTTTATTTTTCTTGCTCAGCATAGCCAGTTTGTTGTTTCTAACGTACTCCAGCAACGCTTCAGGCCTGCAGGGGTTGTGAATGACTGGTGTGTGTGTGTGTGTGTGTGCGCCCACAGCGTTTAATATTCTTTCATAGTGGTTTATTCAGTGCACTTAAAGGGTTAGTTCACCCAAAAATGAAAATTATGTCATTAATTACTCACCTGTAAGACCTACGTTCTTACGTTCAACGCTTCCAGGTTCTACGGCCCGGTCCCAAATGGCACCCTAAACCCTCACGGTCTTCCTCCGAGTCCGGACTTTAGTGACGTAATGCCGCCGCTTTGACTGCCGGGTAAAGTCCTCTGTGTAGCTCACAAACTTGCGGACTCCACTGAAGTGCGCATCGAGGACACATAGCGGCCTCAAAGGGGGCGCTCGCGAGCACCCTTCTGAAACCTAAAATGATGAATGGGACACCCTACTGCGGCCTCACAGACTTAAAGGACATGCGCACGCGGCAGCCATTGTAAGTCCACGAGACCGAAAGTGCGTAGAAGTGTGCCATTTGGGATTAAGCCTAAGTCAGATCTGAGCCGGTTTTCTGACGTAGAACCTGTAAGTGCTGAACGTAAACAGCATTCGAGAATGACATAGAGAAGATATTTTTGAATAAAGTCGTTATTTTTCTTTTTGCGCACAAAAAGTATTCTCATCGCTTCATAAAATTAAGGTTGAACCACTGCAGTCACATTGACTATTTTAACAATGACTTTAGTACCTTTTTGGACCTTGAAAGTGGTGGTTAAATTGCTGTCCATGGAGGAGTCCGATACCTCTCGGATTTCATCAAAAATATCTTGATTTGTGTTCCGAAGATGAGCGTGTATCAAACTGCCAAAGTCACGTGAACCACTACTGTTTTACATATGTCTTTAGTAGCTTTCTGGGCATTTGAAAGTGTTAATTATCTTGCTGTCAATGGAGGCCTCACTGAGCCAACGGATTTTATCAAAAATATGTTTGTGTTCCAAAGATGAACGAAGGTCTTGCGGGTGTAGAACGACATGAGGGGGAGTAATTAATGACAGAATTTTCATTTTTGGGTGAACTAACCCTTTAAAAACTGATTTTTCAGAACGACATTTGATGCGCCATCTGAGTTATTTTGTCCATTCGTTACAAGTGCATTTGTGCTAAACCAATTCAGTAGTTTTCAGTGAGTTTTGTCACCTGAATATTGTATTATCAGTGTGATATTGTGTCAGTTTTTTAATTTAAAAGACGTGACTGTGTGAATTACTCACATTCTGTTCTGAACAGTTTATTTGAGATAAATTAACTTTTATTTTAATCTAATTTTGTTACTTTCACAGGAGTTATTCATGACAGTTTAATCAAATGCAAGTATACATTTTTAATCATAAGTAATTTTCTATGGGAGAAGTACTTAATTTAGTGACATGAGAGGGGCCTAACTTCAACATGTGTAGGCATATATTTAATGAATCTGGTGCGCTGCCCTGTTTAATTAAACGAAAGACAGGTAGGGGGCGGTACACTCACCCTCAAGTTGTTCCAAACCTGTATGAATTTTTCTTCTGCTGAACACAAAAGATATTTTAAAGAATATGGGTAACCAAACAGTTGATGGCCCTACTGACTTGCATAGTATGGGATGGGAGGGGTTAATTTTTTAATTTTTTTTTTTTGGTTTAATTTTTTGGTTAAACCAACCCTATAACATGAATTTATAGTAATGAAAAGTTTAATAACTAACGTTAACTAATGGGAACTTATTGTAAATTGTTAGGCCTACCATATATGTACATGTATTATTTATATGTAGGCCTATTATATAAATATAATACGTAAAAAAACAACGGCTTTGAAAGATTTTTATTTTGCTTTAAAGCCAAAAAAAAAGACTAAAATATTTTATTCCTTCCCTTTTAAGAAAAAAAAGAAAAACTAAACTATAGACCTTATATAGCCCCGCCCCTTTTCAGCGCTGCGCTCATTGTCTTTTGACTTCCGGTTTGCATTTCCACAGCGATCTTACATATTTATGAATAATCGTAATCTTCGATTATTTGAAGATCTTCCCGGTCTACTGACATTTGTTAAGACATCTGCTTTAAACATACAATGCTCATGATAACTTTTGTTAACTCTACAACAAGTAAATTCACTTCACCTGCTAGTTATTATTTGATAGCAATGCCATAGAAATATACAGAGCTACCTGTAGACCTTATTCGCCAGAGAAACAAGTGCGCCGCCATCTTTATAATATTGTCTTTGAACTTCTGTTTTTGCGGTAGCTCTGTATATTTCTATGGTATTGCTGTCAAAGAATAAGTTATCATGAGCATTGTATGTTTAAAGCAGATGTTTTAAAGCAGAGTTTAAAATGAGCAGTTCATTCATAAATACATAAGATCGCTGTGGTAATACAAACCGGAAGTCAAAAGACAATGAGCGCAGCGCTGAAAAGGGGCGGGGCTACATAAGGTCTATAATTTCAGTGAATTCGTAGACAATATAAAGATAGGCCTAACACCAAATGATCTAATATATGCGTTTAAAGGGATAGTTCACCCAAAAATGAAAATTCTGTCATTTACTCACCCACAAGTTGTTCCAAACCTGTATAAACTTAGGAACAAAGGAAGATATTTGGAAGAATGTTTGTAACCAAGCAGATCTCACCCCCCATTGACAATTTTTTTTGTTTGTTTGTTTTTTTCCTACTATGGTAGACAATGGGGGGGATGAGATCTGCTTGGTTACAAACATTCTTCCAACTGTGAACTATCCTTTCATACATAGCCTATGAAAGGGGCACTTGAGCCTTATTGATGAAGCTGTGAGGGTACAAAAAACTAACTTCTGATATTTCTCTCACCATTAAAAAGAAGTGTTACGTTCCTGGTCTTAGGGCGAACTGTACTGTAGGTGGTGCCATTGTCTACTGGAAGACGAAGCCTAGTTTCTAAAGAAAAAAACATTTCACATTCTATGTACTTCCTTATAGACAGACAGACAGACAAACAAAAGTTGTCTCCATTGTCACTTCTCTTAAATTCTTTTATTTCAATAAATACATCAAAATATTGAAGACAGACAGAATTGAAGTAAATGTCTAGATGAAGAGTCCACATGTAGGAGTTCAGGTCATCTGTGTCCATGAGTAGTGAAGATAGACAAACACAGCTGGCCTTTACACTGATCTAAAATCAGCCCTGCAGAGACACCAACACATTCAATTTTTTTGTGGATTACACAGCAGAAACAAATAATTATTGAGTTCTGCATGTAGTAAAATGTAGTAGGGCCTAAATTGTTTTTTATTTTTCAAGTCTACTTGATCTCATTTATTGATATTTTAAGCTGTTTTGCAGCCCCTACATGACCAAATAACACATTACAACAAGGTTGCAGTCAGTTTATTTGTGGAATTACTTTTCATGTTTATTGATTTTTGTGCAGCTCACATTGTAGGTCAAACTAATGGGGAGCTCCTGATTATTTTAAAGAGCTTACAGACTTTCTCTCACCACTGTACACCTTATGTTTCACTAACATAAAAAGAAAGCCATTTCAAATTCAAACAACAGCAGGGCTTGATTTAACCATCTTAGTTTTCAATGTCACATTCTAATACTGAAGTCAGCATCTGAAATACTACTTCAAAACAATCTTTTATGAAAAACACTTTGACAAACAAATTCTAGAGGTCTGGAAAAAGTATGTACTCGTAATGTGGTTATGAGATTGTGACCATAATACAGTACAGCTTACAAAACAATTTCAAACTGGAGATATGTAAAAGGATGTAATACAGAAGTCTCCATTTTTTTAATTAAAGCAGAGTTCACACTGTACGATTTATAATAGCCCTTTAGAACTGCTGCTTGCCACACTGTATCTCAGCTGTCATTAATGTCAGGCTGTATGGCAGTCAAGAGCTGCATTTAGCTCTGCTTTTAGACTGTTAAACACTACATTTAGAGAATGTGTTAGTGTTTTTATATGTATTAACTCAATACTACAGGCTTTTACGTTTACTATGGTAACTTTTTAATGTTGTGTTAGTTTAGCAAAATCATCTGCTGAAGTCTATTGCAGATACAGATGTTCACACATGCGTCTAACTACGGTTGCAGACGCTCATTCAACATACTCTTGAATGTTCACGGACTGGCTTTGACCATTCCAATATGGCAGACGGCTTATTGAAAACAGCTGCTAATGAGGCATCTATGTGTAAATCTATGTTTGGCTCTCCTATTGACTTCTGATTTGACAGTTGTCATAGAAGTCACACTACAGGACTGTGAGTCAAAACTTCTGACACTGCCAGAATTTCGTCTGAGGTAAAATTTGATCGCAATGATCATTAATCGGTTGTCGGTGAACATGTCAAACTAGCGATCAAAGGCTCTGTCTTGTGGCCAAAATCGTACAGTGTGAAGCCCGCTTAAAAGCTGGGTTATTGTTGTTTGCATGCTAAGCGTTAAGTATCTAACTACCATGTTAGTCCCTCATAGATCATAACTGAACCCAATAATACCAATGTCAATCATTGCACATGGCTAAATAATTCATTACTTCTGTACTGTGTATTGATCTAAATACTATATTTCTAATGAACTGCCAAATTGGCATTATAAACCAGAGTACTAAAAATCTGAGGTTTGCATATTTTTAGGCAGAAGTTGAATTATACATAGTTGGTGCATAAGAATAGAGCCAGTGCTTGAGGATCACGCTTTAGCTGGAACACATGCTCATAAGTCAGCAGCTCCCAAACCAAAGCTGAGTATCCATTCTGATTCTGCTATGGCTTTACGAATGCTATCGTTAAAACTGCTCAGACATGCTTAGGTACATGGACGCAGCAGCGGCATGAGCGGTTGAATGAGTCTTCCTCATTTGAATCGGAGATTGACTCGATTTATTCACACTGCACACAAATCCGATTTGGTTTTCAAATCCGACCTTTAGGAATGACACTTTTGATGTGTAGTCAATGTTTGGTTGTAACATTAGTTGCTTTAGTAATGATAAGGTCAACACTATGCCAAGAAACTCTCATACTGAGTGCAAAGGGCCGTTCACACCAACGACCATAACTATAATATAGCTTTAATACTATAAAGTTTTGATAAGCATTCTAATTCCACACCACAATGATAATGACACAGAAGCAATATCACATTCAGAATGCTTTTTTCCCCCCAGCTAATTAACGATAACTGACAGCCAATCAGAATCCATCTGACTTTAATGAGCTTGAGTATTTAACGTGGCAGATAAAAAATAAATAAATAAATAATCTGTTGGTGTGAATGCTTATACAGTTATTGTTATCTTTGTTACCTATTATTTGTGGTGTGAATAGGCCTTAAGAGTGGAAAGAGAACAAAATAAAATTGTCATGGCATTGACGCTTGAGTTTTTAGGAAATCATACTGTTCAAAACTTGTTCACTAATTCACTACATAATAATGAATGTCACTGTTTGCTACACACTCTTAAAAATTAAGGTTCCAAAATGGAGGTTTTCGCAGCAATACCATAGAAGAACCTTATATACACTCCTAAAAAGTGTGTATATAAGGGAAGAGAGAGCGAAAATACACGTCGATTTGTCAATCCAAGTCTGATCAAATCGTTCATACTGAGAAAAAAAAAGTTTTGAATCAGATTTTAAACTAGATGTGAATCCAGTTTAGATCGGGTTTGTAAACATCAGATTTCATGTGTTTTTTGCTGTTCACACTACAACAAAACTGATTTGAATACAAATTCACCAAAAAATCCATCAAATTGATCTGAACTTTTTTGAGACCTGATATTGGACCACTGAACAACATCTCTGCTAAATCATGCTAACATCTGATCCCACAGTATGCATCAAAACACATATCGCCATTGAGAGTCAATCACTGAACAGACAGAATGATTATGAAGATGAAGAATGAGAAGACTAAGCTTCAAAGTCCTTTTCAAAATGCATTTTAGCAGTCCACTCAGTGCTCAGCCTGATAGCCAGCAGACCTCACTGTTGATGGGGCAATTTGAGGCACTGAATTCACATACAGCACTGTGTAATCTGTCTGGAGGAGGCTGAATGTTCCTATACAGCTCCTTGAATACCACCCAAATCACATTGACGATAACCAACCCCTTCAGAACTAGCCCGAAGGGAGTTATTTACACCATTGTGATGTGAATTTGTCAAAGATTTGTTCAGAAATACCATGTGAGATGTTCTGCTGTTGGGAATACTGTTGCGAATGATGATAAACTGCCTGAAGGCTGTAATGCAGTACGGTGTTGCATAGAACTGATTTCTATTTGTGCTTGTGGTACGTCTTTGATATAATCATCTTGTCATCCAAGATCGGAGACGAAGAAATGTCCTCCCTCTTCCCCTTTTAGCACCATGAGATGTCTTCCATACGCTTCTACAGCAAATACGGCATGATTTTTATGTGACGTGTATTTGCTGTGAGATTGTACTGGTGACATTGAGATCGACGAGTGCAGCAAGCCCCTGAAAGTCGCGCAGGAGGGAAAAACAGGCGTACATTGGCCCTGTCTTGTTGTGGAGGAGGACACCTGACAGGAAGGCACATGGAGGCAGATGTCGGGGGACGCGTCTTTAAATGCGATTCATTTCCTGCATTGAGCGGGCAGGCGGGGTTATTGCTTTGAGGGTGTTTCCAGGGCAGCTCTGGCTGCAGTGTCCACGATTAAGAGCAGGCTGCTCAGGGGGCTCGGGGCGGGGTGTGAAAACAGGGCAGGAGCGGGTGCGAGCATGGCTCTTGTGGCCTCCCGCGTGACAGATGAGCTCGCTGACGGTGCCCAGAGGCGGCAGATGCTGCTGCCAGCGCTTCAGCCGATCCTCTTTGTATTTAATTGAGTACCAGGTGAGGAAGATAAACACAAAGCCCACAAACTTGAGGCTGGCAGCCAGGCCGAAGTAGACGAAGCGGAAGGAAGTGACGTCGTACTCCCAGCAAGAGCCGTGAATGCCGCAATCCTGCTGCCACAGCATACAAGTGGTGTCAATCACCGCCCCAAAGTAGATGGGTGTGGGAATGTAGGCTGCAGACATGGAAGAGGAGGAGAATTATGGTAAAGTGAAATCTGAGTTAATGTTTCTGGTGGATTTTTAATTTATGGTTCCTTAAAAGGTGCAGCAAGCGATTTCTGAGAAACGAGAGATTTTTGAAATCACCAAAACAAACACTCCCCTACCCAAAAGGATCACCCTCCTATCTTGATAGCTCTGCCCCCAGTTTCAAGAAAATGCTATGCAACGTAACGAGTGTCTACGCCCCTTACTGCTGATTGGCTAACAAGTGTGTTTTGGTGCTATGTCCGATCCACTTTTAACAGCATTTCTCAGAAATTGCTTACTGCACCTTTAGGCTTAATTTTATGCTATATTTGCTCCATCGTAACTCAAATGTAGAATGCTTAGCTGTAATTTAAGTAAGTTTAGACTAGGTGGTGCTATATGAACAGCTCTGCTGCAGTGATAAACAAGGCTGATGGTTTTCATGACAAAGTTAATATTTAAATCTTTGAATTCCTTGAAAAAATTAAGCATTTTGACTTACCCAGAGTTCTTAGCAGCACAAACTGCATTCCTAAAGCAAATGGTCTTTCTTGCTCTTCTACTGACCTGCAACAGAAAATGACTTTATTGTATAATTTGCTACTGTCTACTACTAATTGCATAGTGTTATTTAAATTCAAATCCCTTATGTAAACAGACAGGTAGATAGATAGATAATTTATAATGTTACAAAATATTTCTATTATAAATAAATGCAGTTCTTTTTAACTTTCTATTAATCACATAATACTAAAAAAAAGTTAACATTTTATTTGACAGTATCCTTGTTACACGTTACATGTAGTTAGTATAGTAATAACTATAAATTATGCATAATTACAAGCCTAAACCAAACCCTATTCCTAACCTAAGAATATAGTTACTTAATATTATTCAGTACTTACAGTATCTCACAGGAGTGAGTACACCCCTCACATTTTTGTAAATATTTTATATCTTTTAACACACAGCCATTAATGTCTAAACCGCTAGCCACAAAAGTGAGTACACCCCTAAGTGAAAATGTCCAAATTGGGCCCAAAGTGTCAATATTTTGTGTGGCCACCATTATTTTCCAGCACTGCCTTAATCCTCTTGGGCATGGAGTTCACCAGAGCTTCACAGGTTGCCACTGGAGTCTCTTCCACTCCTCCATGACAACATCACGGTGGTGGATGTTAGGGACTTTGTGTTCCTCCACCTTCTGTTTGAGGATGCCCCACAGATGCTCAATAGGGTTTAGGTACCCTCAGCTTCTTTAACAAGGCAGTGGTCGTCTTGGAGGTGTGTTTGGGGTCGTTATCATGTTGGAATACTGCCCTGCGGCCCAGTCTCCGAAGGGAGGGGATCATGCTCTGCTTCAGTATGTCACAGTACATGTTGGCATTCATGGTTCCCTCAATGAACTGTAGCTCCCCAGTGCCGGCAGCACTCATGCAGCCCCAGACCATGACACTCCCACCACCATGCTTGACTGTAGGAAGACACACTTGTCTTTGTACTCCTCACCTGGTTGCCGCCACACATGCTTGACACCATCTGAACCAAATAAGTTTTATCTTGGTCTCATCAGACCACAGGACATGGTTCTGGTAATCCATGTCCTTAGTCGGCTTGTCTTCAGCAAACTGTTTGCGGGCTCTGTGCATCATCTTTAGAAGAGGTTTCCTTCTGGGATGACAGCCATGCAGACCAATTTGATGCAGTGTGCAGCGTATGGTCTGAGCACTGACAGGCTGACCCCCCACCCCTTCAACCTCTGCAGCAATGCTGGCAGCACTTATCCAGAGGTTGTGTTTGGGAAATAGATGTATATGACGCTGAGCACGTGCACTCAGTGTCTTTGGTCAACCATGGTGAGGCCTGTTCTGAGTGGAACCTGTCCTGTTAAACCACTGTATGGTCTTGGCCACCATGCTGCAGCTCAGTTTCAGGGTCTTGGCATTTTTCTTATAGCCTACGCCATCTTTATGTAGAGCAATTCTTTTTTTCAGATCCTCAGAGTTCTTTGCCATAAGGTGCCATGTTGAACTTCCAGTGACCAGTACGAGAGAGTGAGAGCGATAACACCAAATTTAACACAATTGCTCCCCATTCACACCCAAGACTTTGTAACACTAACGAGTCACATGACACCGGGGAGAGAAAATGGTTAATTGGGCCCAATTTGGACATTTTCACTTAGGGGTGTACCCACTTTTGTGGCCAGCGGTTTAGACATTAATGGCTGTGTGTTGAGTTATTTTGAGGGGACAGCAAATTTACACTGTTATACAAGCTGTACACTCACTACTTTACATTGTAGCAAAGTGTCATTTCTTCAATGTTGTCACATGAAAAGATAAAATATTTACAAAAATGTGAGGGGTGTACTCACTTCTGTGACATACTGTAAATGTATAATTACACTGTAACAAGGACACCTTAAAGTGAAATGTATCACGGTTTCCACAAAAATATTAAGCAGGACAACTGTTTTCAATATTGATAACAAGAAATGTTTCTTGAGCAGCAAATCAGCATATTAGAATGGTTTCTAGAGGATCATGTGACACTGAAGACTGGAGTAATGATGCTGAAAATTCAGCTTTTCATCACAGGAATAAATTACATTTGAAAATTAATTATTTATATTGTAATATTTCAAAATATTACTTTTTATTGTATTTGATTAAATAAAAGCAGCCTTGGTGAGCATAAGAGACTGATCTTTGAATAGTAATATACAGGGATGCACCGATACCATTTTTTTTAAGGACCGAGTACAAGTACCGATACATTTATTAATTTTTTTTTTTTTTTTCCCAGTCATGTTGCAGTTTTCCAAGCACAACACAGTGAGACTAATGAATGTAGGACAGCTTCTTTATTATTACTCTAATGAAAAAAGTAATACTTTTTATGTCCTTGCCACAAACTTAAAGAACAGAAATTCCACAGTGTTCAATAACCTTCAAAGGGCATAATTACCAATACATATAATTGTTGTTATATAACAAATTACAAATAATACAATAGAGATACAAATTAAACTTTTTTTTTCCCCCCAGATACAGTTTGTATTAAATTTATTTAACATCTTTTGTTGTTTTAGTAACCTTAATGACAAATATTTAATTAGGCTACGGTCCCTTTAAGACCAAATCCATGGATACTGACACACATCCTGTTTTCACCCAAATGTTTGCGTCGACTTAAGTCACACCATGGACATTTTGACAATTGTGTGTGCATTTGACCATTCAGGCGCGAGGAGAACTGGGGCACGTTCAAGCTCAAACCGGTGCGCAACTTTTTGCTACGGTTTCTGGGTTGAACGACATGTTTCCTGGAAACTGTGTGCAATGGGTTTGAGATGTTTTCTCTTGTTTGGTGGGTGTGTCAAAAATGTTAGCCCAATCAGCATCAACATGTATATAAACCACGTAGGTTTAAAGAGACAGCTCGCACAATGGGTATGAATGTAACACAAAAGCACTATAAATATTTATATATTTTGCTATTGTATTTTGGAGTGACACTTTCATAAACTTTCTATTCTCCGATGATTATATAATGGTAAATATTACAATATCATAGCACAACAATAGTGATCATCAATAATGATAAGCCTAATACTCACAAAAATAAATGTCATATAGATCATAACGGTCTCAGAGGCAAGAAGTGGATTATCCTTCATCTGAAATGTTTGTCTTTTCATCCTGAAATGCGAGGCAAATGTTGGATCACAATAATTAGGAACCAGTTTCCACAAATCCCTTCACTCGATTGGGATGTTCTCTTTTTATTCTGGACGGCAAGGGCAGTGACTGTAACATCAAGCTTATTTTGCAGTATTAGTTTGCAGTATTTATACCGACTTCATCAGGCTCCGAAAATTCTTCAAAAAGAACACAAGGGATGGTCTTCTCAGCTGCCATAGTTGCAACTCTTGCGTCATCAGAACAGGGTGTTCAACGAACCACCGTTTCTGTTTAAAAAAACGTTTTGCAATGTTTGGTCGGGGCTGAATGCAGCCCTGATCGCGCGCTGTCTGAGAGAACTGGGATCGTGCGCAAGAAAGAGAGAAAGCGCTTCTGGTCTGTGTCATTCAGCGTGATTCCGCCTATCCCGTCTTCACTAATCGATAACTAATTGTGATTGAAATGTGTGGGTTGTCATCATTAATTTTGAAGTATTTCCACAGCCCTGAGGCTGACATTGTTTCTGCTTCTGCCGCTGGTGTCTGTGCACGGACAATTCTGTAAGTTACGTCACGTGAGGTATCGGTCTTTGGTATTGGGGGTATTTTTACGAGTACAACTACATGAGCTTGATACTGTCTGATACCAATACCTGGTGCATAACTAGTAATATATTTTTAAACATTTCAAAAGTGCTTAAAGTGCCTGAATAATTTCTATATGATTTCTATTTCTTTAGTAACTATATACATTAGTTACTGTTGCCTACCTGAGAGTGACGATAATGGCGGAGGGCTGTGCACAAGCTGTGATGAGCGTAACAATGAAGAGGAAGATGAGGAAGGGGATGAGCGTGTTGCAGGTGCGATCACACTTCCCTGACACAGCGAACCCGTTCTCGTTCAGGTAGGTCTTCACTATGACCAGCTGCAGCTGGTTGCCTTGGCCGCTGGTGGGTGGGGTGATGACCTGTCTGCTCTGCACACATGCACAGTCTGTGTAGTTTCTGATCTACATAAAAAAAACAAATAAAAAAAAAAACAAACATACAATACATTAGTCAACGAGATTTAACAAAATACAACATGTTTCTGGATCAAGACCTTTGTTGATCCTGGAACAGCATTCCAATCAACCAATCAGGTTTGAGGGACAAGTTTACAGTTTATGTCAAGTTTAGGCCTATATCCAGGGTACTTCTACATTATTTGCCTATCATTTCCCTCTGAATTTAGGGATAAGTTATCGATAGGGTTAGGACTACATTTTCAGACAGGAATGTTGTTCCAGGATCAACAAATTCAAAAGGCATTGTTTCTTTTCTGTGATTAAGTCAGGAAAACATTAATATTGAATTAAATGTCTTAATTTCACTCTCTTTAAAATATAACGACAATAATTTAATTTAAAATGCAAACCTTGAATCAGGGATGCAAAGTTTTTGCATAAATTACACTCTGACAAGACATGCTGATGCCACTATATCAATGATCTAGATCAAGAGGCAAGGATAATAAGATAAAGTGTTTACATGTAAATAGAAATAGCTGCAAAGAAAGACTTTTACAGAACATCTGTACAGATTGAACTAGACAAGATGATTAAGATTTATTATCAATGTTTGCAGTTTTAGATCTTGACTTGAAATGATGTGTGCGGTCCTAAAATATGGATCATCTCCAAAAAGACATGAAGTCTGGCTCACCCCAGTGCTGTCATTGCCAACTGTACTGCATCCCGCCAGGCAGGGGTTGAAATATGTGATGCCATCTGAGCCACACACAGGAGCATACTCGTTGATCCGACAGCCACAATTCACGTTACAGCCTCCAGTCAGGTTTCTGTGGGTCAGAGTGAGTGTCGGCCTGAAAAGAAAAAAAAAAAAAAAAAAAAAAACCGAGGCAGAGGGGGAGTTATTAGTTTAGGAATAAAATGCATCATATTAGCTGCTGTAGGCAATGTTTGGAATAACTCTAAAATCTGACCTGACATATAACACTCAAATAGGTGTTCTGAGTAATCACACTTAAGCACTGTATTCATGCATTAGCCAATGAAAGAACTTATAAGTTATATATATTTGCAATTCAAAATAAAAAACCATTCACACACACATTTTATATATTATATTATATTATATTATATTTCATCTCCCTCAGTGAGTAAAGGAGAGTGATAGGGAGACAGACAGTTAAATACATAGAGATACTGTATAAACAGTTATTTTAATGCTGTGGGAACGGCAGGACAATTCAAACAGAGCTCTTTCCCACACTAAACAGAGTAATCAGCAACAGCTCCGGTTGACTTTACATTATCCTCACAGATCTACAGCAGAATGAGGGGATGAATCATGGCATAACACAACCAACAGGATGGACTGAATAGAATCCAGTCTTTAAACACTAAATGAGACCGACTTCTTTGCTACAAAACTAGACACCATAATAGTCAGCTCTCATCCGTACAGGACTTAAAGGGATAACATGGTGCTTTTGTTTGTCATTTTGAAGCTTGGCAGCTCAGATCCTGTTTCACTTTATATTATATGGATAAGTATGGCCAGTTCTTCAACGTTTCTCATTCTGCATTCCATAGAAAAAGAAAGTCATATGGGTTTAAAATGACCCCCCCAAAAAATAAAAAATTCCTCTAAGCTTCAGTTAACAGAAGCAGTTTTCTCATCAAGGTCACCCGAGCTGAAATAGCTGTGGTTAACAAATGAATAAATAATAAATAAGCACTTCTGCATGTGAGTGTCCTTTAACATAAGAAATACTGTAATGTTGAGAAAGGCCAACCTTGAGAAATGTGGCAGAAAGAAACAAACTGTTTGGACGGATGTGGAATGTGAGCGTGAACTCATTACTTTGAGCACATTTCTACATCTGTGTCTCATAGGGCAGCTCTATCTGTTGAAAGGGCCTCACACTTTTGTGCCATATCTTCCTCAAACATGCTGTCTCAGGGCCATGCAGACTTCAGCCCTAGAAATCAACTCTTGCCCCTCTATAGTGCCTTGTAAGGTGGATGACAGAAAATGGACAATGGTCAGGACAGGACTGTCAAACACACGGCACATGGGCAGAATACATACTCCAAGGTTTATAATGGTTGTGAATGGCTGCCCAGATTTTGAAGACCAAAAAAAAACATTAATCCATATGACTAGGAGGTTAATAAAGGCCTTCTGAAGCGAGTCGATGCGTTTGTGTAAGACAAATATCCTTACTTAAAACTTTATAAAGTAAAATAACGAGCTTCTGGTGCGACAGCCATATGCGTTCGATGTACATCCAAAATGCGTTAACTTCCGCGACGTAGGACATAGAATAGTACGTCATGGCGTAGTGTAGAACATCATGCCATTGTACTGTGTTGCGTAAGTTAACGCTTTTTGGCCGTACGTCGAATGCATATGGCTGTCGCACCGGAACCTCGTTATTCTACTTTATAAAGTTTTAAGTAAGGATATTTGTCTTACACGAACGCATCGATTCGCTTGAGAAGGCCTTTATTTTTTTTAATGAATGGATGCTTTTTTTGTCTTCAAAATCTGGGCAGCCATTATAAACCTTGGAGGACTAAGGATATTTTTAAATGCATCTCCGATTGTGTTCGTCTGAAAAGAAGAAAGTCATATACACCTAGGATGGCTTGAGGGTGATAAATCATGGGATAATTTTCATTTTTGGGTGAACAATCCCTTTAATATTAAATTATTAAATTTAACATAGCACAATTCGATTTGCGCTGGAACAAGTAATAGATTAATAAGACCAAAGATTGCCTGTTTTATGTACCCAAAATAAATTATATCTCATGTTTAACCATATAAAACACAGCGGCAAATCCCCGAAGCACTGGCCGAGATGAAACTGTTCTTGGCGGGTACACGAGCACTGAACGGCCGCTGATGGCCTGGAACTTACATCTAAAACATCTAAAATTTTAAAATAGGTACTATGACTAAATAGGCGTCACATATTTCAGGTCTAAACAACTACATTCTCGCCTAAAAAACTCTTAAAGGGGACCTATTATGCCCCATTTTACAAGATGTAAAATAAGTCTATGATGTCCCCAGAGTGTGTGTGTGAAGTTTTAGCTCAAAATACCCTACAGATAATTTTTTATAGCATGTTAAAATTGCTACTTTTTGGGGTTGAGCAAAAACACGCTGTTTCAGTGTGTGCCCTTTAAATGCAAATAAGCTGCTGCGCTCGGCCTAAGAGGGCGGAGCTTCAAGAGCTGATTTCATTGGTGTCAGGATTCAATCAGGATGCACTATAATGTCAGAAACTGCAAATATATGCTGCATGGAGATAGAACAGGTAGAGTTTAGTTCAATTATGGTTATAACTTATATCGTCTTGTTTTTATCCACTATATTAGTACAAGCCTGTTGTACCAGACCCCGTTCGACTTTACAGTTGAGTTTTATGATGTTTATTGTACTTCACACAAAAGATGAAGCGTCCGTTAAGCATCGCTTATCATCAACATACATGGCGAAGTAAACACTCTTTACAACTAATAGTAAACAAATATATAAAGACCATATGCCTTTTTGGGTAGTGCTTAATAAACTAGTAAACTTTATATCCGTAAATCAACTCCGATGAACTGTAATAAAGTGCTCTCACCTTCATTACTGGCATATCCAGTATCACTCTGGAGGCTCAAAGCTGGATCACAAACAGTTTACTGATATATGCTTGAGTAACATTTTTAGCACAACCTCTGTTTTGCATTGTCCCTTTGTATTAACAATTTGTATTGATTTGCGCTGACAAACGAATTTCGGTAGAGTTGAGGGAGCATTTTCTTCTAAAACAAAATGAATCCACCTCGTCTTCAGCGGCTCAGATTTAGGGAGTAAATTGAGAGAGCTATGTGGATTAATCCATCCAGCTACAAAACACTTGGGAGACATTCTCGTCAGTGCAGCAATGGCGGACTGTACAACTGGCTGTGAACTCGCTCAGGGCAGTTTATGTTAAAACGACAGTATTTGTCAACATTTGTGGGCGGGGCCTGTGGCTAATGTGACATCACACTGCCAGGGATCTAAAAAACGGCTTGTTCTGAGACACTGCTTATGATTTATGGGGATTTAAAAAAAAAAAAAAAAAAAAAAAAAAATTATCATTATAGGGTGGTTGTGTACGCACACTGCCAACACACATTTATAGCCAAATTTTGCATAATAGGTCCCCTTTAAAACTACAGTTTGTGGTACAACAAGTGTAGTATTTGCAAAAATTATGGTGGATTTGCTCGGCCGCCATGACAGTCGCTTCAAGCAGAGTGATAGAAACAGTGAAAAAGGTAGGAGTGCAGTTATCACTAGAACAGAATCAAATTTGAGAACCAGAAAGAACTGTTGTAGATAGATAGATATTAAAAATGAGTAATAGTTTCTTCAAATAAGTAAAAAAGTACAAAGTATAAAAATATATATAATATATAGATGGATGGATAAATGGATTGATTAAGAAGAAAAAAAAAGATGTGTAGAGTTGATTAGCTGGAAACAACCATAAAACTGATCACATACTGACTCACGAAGAAATGTTTTTTCAGACCATACGTGTAGACATATGTAAGGGCATTGAAATGTGCCATGATGCAAGAAATGGCCCTTGCACCTGCTGTTCAACATATGCTTCTAACATGGTTTGTAGTATTTTAATGTTTGTAAAACCTCAATATAATTGAAACAATAAAACATAAATAGGATACCCATATCCATGCAGTATGCCTCAAATCCTACACTGAAAAGGCTTTAATGCCTGTGCAATTCACTTACCCTGTGGTATAAGGGATATTGATGCCGCCCAGGTTTATGCTCTCACAGCCCACGATGAAGAGGGTGGAGAAGCACAGAAGAGACACCCCACTGCAGATCATGGCCAGCTTGGCAGACTCACGAGCTCCAAGCTTAAGTTTCTTTATGATGTAGCCACCCAGTACGATGCCCACACCTGCACTGGGCACGATAATGACCCCTAAAAGAAAAAAGAGAGATCAGTCATAATGCGTGTCCAAAAAGCCACGTATCACAATAAACATCATACTTGAAGATGAAAATATTTAAATTAAATATGTGGACTTGAACGTCACAACCATGAACACATTAACATGTGATGACATCACTCGTCTTTAGTGTCACATGATTCTTCAGAAACCATTCTAATATGCTGATTTGCTGCTCAAGAAACATTTCTCATTATTTCTTATGTTGAAAACAGTTGTGTTGCTTCATATTTTTGATGAAACCATGCCCCCCCCCCCCCCCCCCCCCCCCACACATTGTTTATCATTATATGTGGAAGAGAACAATCAAATTCTACACAAGTACAATGTGATGACGCAAGGAATGTCAACACATTTCTATAGGTGGAAGTTAATACAAAGACCTGAAGGAATGTTAACTTCCTGGACAGGATTCACAGGACCATCATGAAAAAAAAACAAAAAAACAAATGCTCACATTACTGCTACCATGTGGCATTTTTGACTCTAATGACTGAAGCAGAAAGAAAGGAAAAAAAAAACTAGTAAAAAAAGATTAAGTGACTAAGAACCAAAGATAGACATCACAGGCTGGCAGAATAACAGTGAGGGGGGACAGAAATGTGCGGCACAGTGCGTGAGGCAGAGCAGCTTCCATCAGCATGGCACACGTGCTGGCATCACAGCTTGGGATTTGAAAGTCAAAGCTGACTGCTGGCAGTCTGAGGTCGCTGTGTAAATCCATTGGGTGGGCAAGGCAAGCACATGCCTGCTTTCAGCACGGTCATGAACAAGTGCCTCATAAAAGCAAATATGTTGTATAATGTATGTGTTTACTCCATCAGGGTTGTGCTGTGGTATCGCCCCTTCATTTTTTTGTTTTCTGCATTGTAACGGAATTTTTTTGAAAAAATGATATAACAAAAAGCAATTTTTGTCTCCCTCATGCCATTTAGATAAAGGGAATTTTTTTTTTTTTTTTTTACTTCAGCAAACGTCATTTGGGGTCAAAAAGACCCTGAATAGCTTAGAAGGGTTAATCATCATATTCATGATGAAAAATGTTAACATATTTTAAATTACATATCACATTATATTACAGAAGTTAAAAATGGTCAAATCAAAATATGTTGTTTTCAGTTAGTAAGTTGACAGCTTAGCTTAAAGGGATAGTTCACCCAAAAATGAAAATGATTTACTTCAAAGTCCCCCATTCACTGCCATTATAAAGCTTGGAAGAGCCAGGATATTTTTAAACATATCTCCGATTGTGTTCGTCTGGAAGAAGATACACCTTGGATGGCTTGAAGGTGAGTAAATCATGGGAAATTTTTCACTTTTGGGTGAACTAACCCTTTAAGCTTAGTATAGTGCTACATGAAAAGTACTCTGGCCCTGGTAAAAATCAACATAATTAAATATTAACTATTTATATATTCCTTAGCTTATAGTTTCAAGTCAGCATGAAACGGAAGTTGTGATAGTATTTTCTTCCCTACGGTGACATTAATCAGAGTGAAAAAAAGAA
Source organism: Elopichthys bambusa (assembly GCA_037101425.1). Classification (NCBI taxonomy): domain Eukaryota; kingdom Metazoa; phylum Chordata; class Actinopteri; order Cypriniformes; family Xenocyprididae; genus Elopichthys; species Elopichthys bambusa. The sequence goes on along the minus strand of CM074453.1, from coordinate 14,755,484 downwards.
AAGAAAAGAAAAATAGGACAGGACTTGATTTTGTCAGCGGGAATTGATTGGATTGTTGGATCATTGTGCTTTGCTATTGGTCAATCTAATGTAAGTGACAGGTTGACCCGCCCTCATGCAAGTAAACACGTCATCAGAGAAGAGATGACACTGCGGGGGAGGGGAACTTATTTTGATTAAAAATTATGAGGGCACATGAATTAAAAAATAAGATGTACACCGATAAATTTATAATAAATACTGCAATATTCCATAAAAAAACCCCCAAGAATTGTCAAATTTAATTTCATGGTGACTTTAACCTACTATATTAGCATAGTGATAACATAAAATACTGCACTGGTAAAAATCTACTGTAAAAATAAAATATTTACTATTTATATATCCTTCAGAATGCACAGCTACCTTTGAAAGGTTTTTCCAGATGGTGTAGTTGCGACATCATCTAGCAGGGGCTAACTGGATTGTGCTAACCAGATAAACTTTGACCCCAAAGCTAAACTAGCAAGGCTTACTTGGTCAGCCAACTTCATCGGCTAACAAGCAAAAACTAGCATGGAAATCCATGCCACTCCGCTCCAAGCTGATTAGACCTAACTTCCATTACACTCCAACAAATGTCAGTACACCCACACATGGATAAACACACATACCCTTCCAACCTGACAAGGTGGTAAGAACGCCCATTCATGAGACAACCACGGCTGTGTGAAGCCAATAAAGTGTTCCTCTGGGCTATATTTAGCCAACAGTGCGTCAGGAACACCTCCCTATCATGAGAGGAGAAGGAGAAACTAGCACTATTCACATAAACCCTCAGTGTATCTAGAAGGAAAGCAGGGAAAGTCTCTTTGAGAGGATGTCCTGGGAGACTCGACCCCGGCTGCGTGCACAGCTGACAAAGAGCTGCGTTTGTATGTTGAGGAGGAGGGCAGCGTGGGACATGCAGAAACAAAGTACAACAATTCCTGTAGGCCACAAGCTGGAGCAAAGCAGGGTGTTAATGACCACAGCCTACTGACAGATCTCTTTTGCACGCACATACACCCACTCTCACATCGCTGTCATTAGTGCCGTCTGACGTCACGTGGACTTGAAGACAGTGAGATGCAAGAGATATGAGAAAGCCATGAAATCAGGAAAAATGCAATATCATCAAGCCACTGTTTTAGTGTTAATTTCAATAACTAAATGATTACGGGGCGACACCAATGTTATTAAGCGATAACTGACTATATCAACACGCAATATTGTTGATGGAAAAACAAAACTAAAACTTAGTTTAATAAAGAAAAACATTACCAAAATCGGAGACAAAATATTACACATACTGTTTTTAACAAGTCTCTACAAGCTTCCATGCTTGGGGTTGCAAGATGTCAAGCGTTTAAACCCCTATCAGAAAATTTTCTACCCAGTGTTTTACTTAATCTTTGCAGTCTGGGAACCATGTGCACATAGACAAAACAAGCAAGCTAGAGTTTAGTGATCTCCATTGATATATTTTGCTCAAATGAAAGTGTAATAGAGTCAGTCTGTGTTCCTTCACAAGCCGCTTGCGACTGTTTGTGATTGTGGTTGCTGAATAAATGCACTTATGCAAATTTTGTGTGACAATACAACATCTTTTTTGCTGTCGTTTCAATAGAAAAAAAAAAAAAACATTATCGTAATTTAGAATTATTGGAATTACTGTTGGGAATTTCAGTGTTTTAGATTTTGAGAAAAGTTCCTTGTTTTACCAGTTTTCATAATGTAGAGAGCGTGTTAATTTATAACAAACAGCCTATAATAAATCAGTACACTAGATGAGGTCAAATAAACCTCAAAAAAAGCTGACATTTTTCTTAATTTGTGCTTGGTGATGGGTGAATGCTAAAATTCTGAAGAAATGTAAAAATACATTTCTCCAATTTCTAAAATAAAAATAACTGATTATAATTGAGCAAAATTATAGTGATTATCAATTTAACTGTTATGCAGCATAACAAATTTCATTGACGAGTGTTTACACAACAACGATGTAATAAAAACAGAAAAGTATTTCCTTTGCGTTTTCCGCATACAGACGACAACGCTGTCAAAATGAGCCGCAAAAACGATTAAAAGCACTGTATTATGCATGCCAGGCCAGTAGATGGCAATGTCACTTTGTAAAGAGAAACTATGCGCCTATAGACTGAACACGTAATGATGTCACCGTTTTTACAAATTCACATTTTTGTAATTTACATGGAAACTTGTATTTGGAAACCAGTTTTAAAAAGTGCGTTTTCAGGCCCCCCAAGATGACATTGTCGTATAAATGAATGGCCAAACGCAATTTTTTTTTCTTTCTGTTTTTAGTTGAAAACGTTGGCATGTAAACAGCCCCTAAAACTAAACTAAAATGCCCAGACATTTAGTCCACTAAAACTTGACTAAACAAAACCAGGAGAAGTTTGACTAAATATAATAAAAACTAAATTTGACTCAGGTCTAAATTAAAAAAAAAAAAAAAAAATAGCTGACGAAATTAACACTACACTGTTTGATATTCAAAGAGTTTTAAAGGGTTAGTTCACCCAAAAATGAAAATTATGTAATTTATTACCCTCATGTCGTTCTACACCCGTAAGACCTTTGTTCATCTTCAGAACACAAATTAAGATGTTTTTGATAAAATCCGATGGCTTAGTGAGGTCTCTATTGTCAGCAAGTTAATTTACACTTTTAGTGCCCAGAAAGGTACTAAAAACGTATTTAAAACAGTTTATGTGAACCAGTGCTTCGGAGCGCCAAAGTCACGTGATTTCAGCAGTTTGACACGCTATCCGAATCACTGATTCAAATCAAAAGATTTGAAGCAGTGTTTTGAAATCGGCCATCATTAGACATCGTTGAAAAGTCGTTATTTTGGTTTTTTTTGGCGCACAAAGTATTCTTGTCGCTTTATAATATTATGGTTGAACCACTGTACTAACATGAACTGTTTTAAATATGTTTTTAGTACCTTTCTGGGCACTGAAAGTGTAAATTAACTGGCTGGCAATAGAGGCCTCACTAAGCCATCGGATTTTATCAAAAATATCTTAATTTGTGTTTCGAAGATGAACGAAGGTCTTACGGGTGTAGAACGACATGAGGGCGTAAACAAAGGCTCATTTTCAAGTTGGTCACATAAATTTGCCACGTTGACCAACAGAAAGCTGCTTGATTTGAAAGTGAATTCTGTGCTAATTCATCTCTATGCTATTGACAACAGACAGTGGACCTTTTTTGCTTGTGAAATTTTGCTGCAATTCCGCTAATGTGGTCGCACCTTTATGGCTAATTAAATAAATGTTAATCATAATTTGTCATACAGTTTTAATGCCTCTATATGATTCAAATATTTATATATGAGACCTAGGAACAGTTGAATCATTCTATGATTTATAACACCTTAAATTCCTGAAATTAATTTGTAAGAAAGCTGGAGTGTAAATGTAGATCTGATGCTCTCTGGCCTCAGTTTTCCGTTTTATAGTACACCATCTGTCTTCTGTCCGTCTCTAGTTTACTGCAGCTGCAGTCTTACAGGCTGAAGGGAATCTTGGCAGCCATAACCGACGAAACAGCACAAAAACGACAAACTGCTTGCATCTATTGATCTGTAAAACTTCCAGGCCTTTGTGAATGCTCTGACTTCAGCAGACACATCAATCTGCTGTTACTATGGCATGGTTTTAAATCAGAGGACATGTTTTCATGCTTCTGTTTAAAGGGGAGACCAAATCCATCAGGGATTGTTGGGATGTCATACATTTCTACCCAGTCTATCAGAGGTTACGTCCTGACAGCTCTAGCCAACAAGTTGTTTTCCTGTTATAATCTAAAAACACACAAGCATAGTTAAGAGTCAACATAGCAAGAATACCATTAATTTGTTTCTCTCCCTGTATCCTGGCAACAAGCTTAGGGGCCAAAATAATGACTCTAAATCAGAAGCATGCTAGTTTATATACAGACACTGTGCACGGAGATATTAATAGGGTGCTTCCTAAGGCAAAGATCATTATTATTATTGCTCATATTTGAAGAAAGCCATCATTATTTTTGCTCATATTTCAACAAAAGCTTAACTAATTATGAAAATTCTGTCATGACCACTCTCGTAATGTTTGGCATGGTAATGGATATGACAATATTGATATGTTTGGTCTTGGTGGAATAGATCTGCTACACTGCTGCTGCTATTATTGCTTCTGCTGTTATTTCTGCTTCTGCTGCTGCAGGGGACTTACGCGACTTGCTACTGCCAATACATACACGACACACTGCTGTGAGCAAGACCGACATGCTGCTGCTGCTGCTGTACAAGATAGCATATATGAATTACCCATAGCAGATCTATACAGGTGGAGCTGGGGAAGGTGGAGGGTTTCTGAAAGCGCTCTGCAACTGCTACAGCAAATGCTGACCTAGTATTTGAAGAGAGCTCATTGGCTACTGATATAGCAGGAACCAATCAGCTGTGCCCTATAGAGAATGATGTGATTGCAAGCAGGCTAAGCTAAAGACCTATCAGTCTGCGCTATCTAAAGTTTCGTGACAGAAATTTGTAATTATTCTCAAAAGTAAAAATTAGTAAAAACACTACAAGAATATCTAGCATTGTGGTGTTTAGTTTTGAACTCATATTTAATTCTGCTACAGAGCCAAGAGTCTGGCCTAGGAAAAATGATTAAAAATGCACAATGAAACCTGCCAAATTGTGCAGACATAATTTTTGGCCAGGCTGTCATACAAAGAAATAATAAACACATGCAATAACAGAAGAGAACCAACAGAATATTAATAACCAATTATGTTGTAGTCCATGTATGTTTTTTTCTTGTGAGCTCTGTTTTTCTAGGCATTTTTTGCAAATTTAAAAACATAAAAGTTTCCTCATATTTTGATGGTTTAATCAAACTTGTAAGGCCATTAAAAACAAATCCCCAAACTAATTCCCTCCAGACATCACTTTTGGCCACTACTGTATGACAAAGGTTGAAAATATAACGAGTATTACATTTTTTCAGTTTTAATATTGCGATACTTAGTATATAGTAAATAAACTGGATCTAAGGATCAGTGACCCGTGCTGACAGAAGTGATTAAGGATCCTGGCCAGTCTCCCGTTACCTTATGAGAGAGCATCTGTGCTGAGATATTTGGACATATGCATAGCTTAATAATGATCTTGAGTCTGAGATGAAGGTTTTTGAGAGCTTATTTACATAAGCAAGAACATAAAATAGTGAGAAAGGTATTTTATGGTATCTCGAAATCCAGTGCTCAAAGAAGCATATTTGGTTGTGCAGCTTTATATAGAAATCAAATATGTCTCTACAAAATAAGTGGGAACAGCTGTGAAAAGAAATATCACACATTTCTTCACACGTCATTTTTAACACATGTTCTTTAATGTGATGAACAGAGTGTGAATCATGTGAAATGTGTGATATGACAAGAAAAGAAACGTAAAAGTGTTAGAGAGAAAGAAGAGAATATAGAATAAGAGATTTAATTATTGTTATGCTGAAAACGTGATAATCGTGTACCTGTGTATATGCTGGCGTTGGAGGCAGGGATTCCAAACTGTGACTCGATGAACTTGGGGATGAAGGTGATGAAGGCAGTGACAATGGCACTCTCGGCTGTGTAGGACAGACTCACAAACAGAAACGTCATGTTGCTGAGGATCCTTATGGCAGCCTTGGGGAGGTCTGTGCAATGAAACAAACAATCAAACATGTCATGTTATGGTTGATAATCGTTAAATGGCCAATATTAAAATACTATAATATTTTAAAATATATTTAAAATATAATTTTTTTTTTAATATTTATATTTTATATAAAAAACCTCATAGGCTAATCGGTTGACCAGTAAAAATTGGCTAATTTGTGCAGATGCAACACACCAGTCAGTTGTTCAACCACTCTCAATGCTTCTTGAATGCTTCATCATGGCCAACAAAGTCAATTCTTTTAATTAGCAAGTTAGTGCTGTAGCATTGTTTCCATGGTAAATAACTACAATCACACTTTAATTTGCTTCAGAATGTTGAACTCTCACCTCTCAGAGCATCTATGGGACTGACAGGAGAGACACAGGAGTTGGTACAAAGCAACCATATTCAATAATTTAACCTACTAATGAACAAAACAGCTTGCCTGTCTCTAAATCAAAGTCCAAAAAACTACTCTACCCTACTGTAGGCATTGCAGTTATGTTGAAAGCCTACTTATGCAAACACATGCAGGCCAGGGGGGAATGGAAGTAGGTTACAGTGGGTTTGTAGAACAGGGCTTGTCTTGATTGTAGTCACTTGTGTGAATTTGTCAAAGCAGGACAAATGTCTCTGCAGGCAAATAATAATTGCCATTAAGCTAATTCAGAACAGCAATGAGATTTGTATCACTTAATATACACTACTGTTCAAAAGTTTGGGGTCAGTAAGATTTTTTTTTTTATGCTTTTGAAAGAGGCTCACCAAGGCTGCATTTATTTGATAAAAAAAAAAAAAAAAAAAAGTGAAATGTTACTACAATTTAAAATCGATTTAAATAATTTTCAAGTATAATTTTTTCCTGTGAGGTCATAGCTGAATTTTCAGCATCATTACTCCAGTCTTCAGTGTCACATGATCCTTCAGAAATCATTCTAATATGTTGATTGGGGGCTCTTATTGTTGAAAACAGTTAATTTTTGTGTGAAAACAGTGATACCTTTTTTTAGGATTCTTTGATGAATACAAAGTACAAAAGCATTTATTTGAAATAGAAATCTTTGGAAACATTATAAATATCTTTACTGTCACTTTTGATCAATTTAATGCATCATTGCGGAATAGTAAGATAGAAAGTATTAATAGTATTAACAGAAAGTATTAATTAATTAGTATTAATAGAAAGTATTAATTAACTTACTGACTTTATTTGCTCTGCATTTTGTACAGTCAATATCCTTGTTTCTGAAGCCTTTGGTCATTTGTAATTCTCTACGATCATATATTGATGTATTGTGCCATTTCTCATTTAATTACCCATTTTATTTTTATTATAAGGCAGAAACCGGTTTCTATTGTCTCTTAGATAAAGTTTCAGCAATATTTTCTTAACTTCCCAGCAGCACTGTAACAAAACGGACCATATTAGTGATGAGGGTGGCAGAATTGTCATTAATGCTCTTCCCAGATGAATAATGAAAAGCAACTTCTGCTAGCTTGCAGTCTTCTAGTCTTCAGTTAGAACTTTGAGCTTGATCATCAATCTTTATGTTTATATCAGCAGCGCCATTTGAAAATCTCCTGACACTAGTGGTCAGCAGCGCTGTATAATTAAAAGAGAGAGGAGGTGTGGTCTATTGGTTAAAGATCTGGCCTGACAACTGAAAGACTGCAGGCTCAAATCCTGTCCAAAAACTCTAGGGGATTGTCTTTATAACGGTGCCTAAAATACTTTAGACAAAGCATCAAATCACTACTTTATATGAAAGAACCAATCTGCAGGGAAGCAGATTTACAGTGGCCAAAGGCTTCGCAATATGATGACTGAAGCGTTAATCTCCGCTAATCTGATGTTTCTTAGAATGTGTTGTGAGCCAGAGGGACAAATATAGTCAAGGTAACACTCCAATATGTAGATGCACGTTTCCTGTAGAGTGCGTCACCACATGACCTTTATCAGACACACACCTTTGATGTCCTTCCCAAAGCCCATGGAGGACGCCACGGTCTGGCCTTTGCTGTTGGATTTCTCTTTCAGGACATCGTCATCATTAGAAGTGCTGTCCGTCCCGTTCTTTTTCTTCTTCTTCTTGTGACGAGGGGGCAGTTTTTTGGGAAAAGCGAACATGGGGAAGATGACCAACAGCATGGCGAAAGCACAGAGCAGGAAACCACTCCACCTAAGAACAAAGCGATACGCAATAATGATAATTACCCTTTTGTAAAAAAAAAAATAAAAAAAAAAATAAAAATAATGTAGCTACGTCTACATTAATCCAGAGACATTTGAAAATGGAGTTTTCATTTAAAAATGCTCCTCATTCAAAATATTGTTTTTTTTTTTAGTATAATTTCTCATCACTCACTGTTGCGTCCAGGTCACGCTCAAAATAGGGTTTAAAATACAACGGTCATTATATTTTGCCACGCAGGACAGCAAATGTGAGTAAATTCAATGTCATCTTAGCAGGAATTTAATATGAATATTCTACAAAGGAACATTTATCTTGAGCAATACTGTTAATGTAAATAGCAGGCACAACAATGTTGGTATATCTATAGATATCTATGGGTACAATATGCGTCACATGACTAAACATGCGTCATCCTTTTTAAATGTATCCACTTTGGAGAGCATTTTCAAAAAGGGTCCTTTTTCCTTGACAAAAAACACTGACCCGTATCCCACTTCAATAGCAGCAAAAGTGGTTTGCAATACATGGACATAAGTACATTGTACCTAACATTTTTTTTATTTTTTTTTATGCAAGTACATAGTTAAAGCGTGACCAAAAACTTCAGAATTTCAAGCATTATTTTTTTAACATGTGCTCAAAAAAAGTGGTAAAAATTGAATTAGTTATTTTTCATAGGTTGGAATGAGGCTACACACACTCTTATGCAGAACAGATCTTACCAGTTGCCAACAAAGCGTGGATCACTTTGCTCAATGTTGGCAATTGTTTTGGGATCCACGTAGAAACCAATCAGAACGCCTCCCAGGAGGTACCCCGCAGCTGGCCCCAGAGCACCCATCACATACATAATAGCTGAAAGACACACAAACAACATCATGTTACAAAACACCCACATAATTCCTTTTTTCATATCACAGCATGTCTGATTAGGGCAGGTAATGTTCTTTCCACTTTTAGTCCCACTCTTGACTCATTGGGCGACTGAGTCAGCCACACTGAGATGATGGGCTAATCATTAATAGTGCGTCATGATTCCACTCAGTTGAGGAACAACATGTATATTAGCAGTGTTCTCTGTTTATACACCAGCATATGGAGACGACTGTACACCTGTTGAAAAACAAGAGAAATCCAAACTCTGAGCCAGTTCTTTTTAGTGAATCAAAAACATCCAGTGTGACCAGTGTAGTCTGATTCTCAGATAAATTACTCTTTCAAACAATTCTTTTGGTGAATCAAAAATAAACCACCAGTGTAATCTAACCAATTCCTGAGGAAAAAAAAAAAAAGACTCATATGATAATTTTTGTGATTCAACAACAAACAGCATGATCAGTGTAGTTTGATTTTTAAATGAATGATTCTTTGGAGCCAGATCTTCTTATTAAAATCAAAAACATACAGCAAGACCAATATAATACAACTGAATCCCAACACAACTCTTATAAGCCTGTACTTTTTAGCAAATCAAACACACACAGCTCAACCAATGCAATAACTGACTCCCAACGAACAACTCTTATAAGCCAGTTCTTTTAAGTGAATAAAAAAAATAAAGCGCAACCAAAGAAATCCAACTGATACTGCAACAAGATTATCCAACAGTTTTGGAGATTTCAACCTTCATCCATTGGATGATTCTATCAGTAGATACAAGCTGTACCCGCATGACTGAAAAAGTCCAAAGGTGAGTATATAAATGACTGCTGAGAGCACTGACTTGCTTTAAAAAGGAACTTCCTAATTCTCTACAGGTGCATATGCAAGGCTCGATTACTATGTGTTTTTGCTTTCGAGGCTGGATCCCCATGTGTGTACTGTGGGGAGAGCATTATCCCTACAGTCATCGGTTTGCGCCTGTTCACAGAAAGCAGCAGTGGACTCTCTCCACTCCTACATGGCCCGCGCAGCTGCCAAGCTGGTTCTGATACATCCAGAAGTTCACAAAGAATGGAGACAGGTGCAGCAACACAACTAGGCCTAATCTCTAATCTGACTCAATATGGGAGAAGATTTGGCCAAAGGCCTGCTGGGTTATATAACACAAGTACAAACATATTGAGGGAGACAGATAAGTCACTTTTTATTTGATGTAAACAGGACTACACTGGCTTAGACTCGTCTCCTGTCCTTACACGAGACCTCTAAAGCCAGAGCTGAGAGAATGAGCCAAATCTAATATGCACACTCACACTCGCACATTACAGGCAGAGCGGCATGACATTTGGGCACAGATATTTCACACTCTGAACCATTTTTAGCAATGGGTGATGATCACACTGCGAAATGAGACCGGCTGACTTTTGTCTGTTTGATTACATATTATGCTGTCTTCAAGTCCTCTTGGTTCAGACACCACCACTACAATTGAGGTTCAAGCGGTCAATGCATGCAAATGATTTTGGTCGGAATAAAATTGGTATAATATAATTAATATATATATTTTAAGTAATTTTAAGCATAACAACATGGCAATTCACTCAAGCATGTACTATTAATGAAAGTGAAAGTAATGTGTGGCCAAGTATGGTGTCCCATACTTGGAATTTGTGCTCTGCATTTCACCCATCCAAGTGCGCACACACACAGTAGTGAACACACATACACACACACACACACACACACAATGAACACACACCCGGAGCAGTGGGTAGCCACTTTCGCTGCGGCGCCCTGGGAGTGATTGGGGGTTAGGTGCTTCGCTCAAGGGCACCTCAGTTGTGGGTAGAGAGGTGTGGAAGAGAGTACTGTTCATTCAATCCCCCAACCTAAATTTCCTGCCGGTACTAAGACTCAGACCTGCGGTTACAAGTGCGACTCTCTAACCCTTAGGCCACAACTGCCCCTGGGACAGCACTCTTCAATAGATGCTCTTAAAAGGTTAAATATGTGCTATGTTGATACAAGCTTGATAATTACCTAAATCATAAGATGGTAAGAAAAAATTTAATATCCAATTACATATTTTAGTGTTCTAGTGCTGCCGCAGAGAATTATGGTAGATGTAGCTTTGTCATGCAAGACTGTCACCTCATAAACCATATAAATTAGTATATTCTTGCACAATGCATTACTAATCTTCAAAACAAGGACAGGCAAAGTATTAAGTATGTTTAGTGGTCATTTAATATATCACCATGGCCAATATTTGGCATTTTAAAATTGACATTTTTAAATTAGTGGCCAATAAGTCTTTCTGTTTGGCGACCGATTAGAATCAGAAGTAAGACTTATTTTGACAGTGCTGAGAACCCAGTGCCTGTGTAGATGCACAGCAGCTTTTATTTTCTTCATTAGGTGTCTTCATTAGTTTGTCTCTGTTTAACAGTTTAAACTGAAAGGCAATAATTAATATACAGTCACCACTCAAAAAAATACATCTTTGAATATCTTAAGTACATTTAATGCCACAAACCTTTCAGACTTTATATCATTCAAATCGCAAAAATGCATATTATATATATATATATATATATATATATATATATATATATATATATATATATATATATATATATATATATATATATATATATATATATATATATACATATATATACATAAAACAATGTTCACTTCAGAAAAACTAACAGCTGAATTTGCCAAAGTTCAGTCAACATATAGTTCACTGGTTATATGGGGTGCTTCTCAAACAAAAGGCTGCACCCTAGTAAGGCTGCGCTCCATCAAAGGATGTCTCAGTTTGAAGATCCATTGAAGGCAACCTTCATTTCTTGTCTTTCCTTCGGCCTGTTTTGAAGGATACATCAAGTGTATCCTTTCTGTCCTCTGATCACCCACAATCCTTTGCACACATTCCAATTCACAAATAAGAATTATCAGAAAATTCATCCAATTTCACTATATAATGCAAGACAAAAAAAAAATGAATAGATAAATAAAAAATTAAAGATGAAAGGCATTGTTTTTGTTGTTTTTTTGTAAATTAAATCGCATAATGCGAAACTATGTTTAATGTAAACCACCGGGATACCACAGATGGTTGTTATTACTTGTACTGCTTTAATAGAAAGGCAGTTTTTTAATATCAAGTTTTTTTCAAATGAGTATTTTCACATCTTGAGCCACTTACTAGACCATCTCATTCTAGCATTTAATTTTAAGGAGGACTCTAGCCTACAAGCCTTCGAAGTACTGGACTAGGAAGGATACAGCCTCACTAGGATGCAGCCTTCTGGGCCCTGACCCAAAGGACAGCCTAATGACTCGCGGTCTTCCTACGAGTCTGCACTTTCGTAACGTAATGTGGTTTTGACTGTCGGGAAGATATCTGCGCAAAAGTGAGCATCGAGCACGCATAACGACCGAAAAGGGGGTGCTCACAAGCACCGTTCTGAAAACTAAAATTGACAAATGGGACACCCTACGGTCTCGTGGACGCACGCGGCAGCCATTGATAAGTCCACAAGACCAAAAAGTGCTATAAAAGTGTGCCATTTGGGACAGGGCCTGTTTGAGAAGCACCCATGATTGATCTCAAATCACAAACACTTTCATCCTGCCCTTTGCCTTCAACAAATCCACGATAAATCAGTTTAAAGAGAAAGCTACGTCAGTGTGAAGTCACTTATACACTACAGTGCACACAGCCGAGAAATAAAATGGCAAAGAGTCTGAAACGTATCACCATAATTTTCTTGTGCACTTCAAAGTGTGAGACGAGAAAATCATGCTCCAGGCTTTTCCCGTAATGCTCATTTATTCACACGGGTGGCTTTCTTTGCAAACTCTGGAACACCAGGGTCTCTTCTAGTTTTGACTTCTTAAATATTCAATCAGCCTATTCTAAAGCCTAATTAAATAACAGGTTCCTTTAAAATACCCCTGTAGACTATTGAAAGGGAAGAGGAATTATTCCTAAAAGCACAAAAGCTGCTGATAAACGTTCTTATCAGCCCAAAGCAGAAATGCCCAGCACACAGAACCGCCGGCCAACACCTAACAAACAGAGAGAGGAAACATGCACAGCCTTAACCAGATGGTCTGATACAAAAGAATAATCTGCCTTTGTCTGAAGCTTTAAAGTCATCAATTAATTCATCGTGAATTCTTCAACAATCCAAGCTATTTTATTAGTGCTTCTGTGGTAGCAGGCCTCCCATTTTTACTACACGGCATAAGCAGATAAAAATGTACTCTAATGACAGAATGACACATGAAGAACGAGTACAAGTCTGTTGTAAAGCATCCGAAATCAGAGTGGCATGTCATTACATTAATGCTTCAATACTAATCCACTTTGACAATAACAAGTGCTCACACTGAGTGCATAATGAATATTGGTAAAGACTAACAAGAGCCTCACTTAATAAAGTTAAATCTTGATTTCCATGTCAGGTAACTGAGAAACTACAAATTATGCATAATCTTGCTGAACAGAAGAGACAGGAAACAGAGCAGATGTCCCTGAATGAACATACCGATTAAATCGGTCCAATAATATTCACATTTTTGTGGGGTCCAATGTTGGTCATGAAATGCCAGATATAGCCTTGATATACAGACACAAATATGTGGTGCATTTTTATTGTGTAAAAACATACCCAAGCATGCCAGTTTATCAGCAGGTGTCGAGTCGAGAGCTTTTAAGGTGAGCCAGTTTTGAATTCTTTGGCACGGCAAACGTCACAGAAATAGACTTTGCTTAATGTCATGAATGCTTGAAAGCTAGTTTTAGCCTTAGTGTAAAAAAAATATAACCGGTAATTGTGAGATGAGGTTTAAATAAGAAAAAGTTGCATTGTGAGATAAGTCACATTTATATTAAATACTGAGATATGAAGTGCCATTGTTAGATAAAGTTGCAATCGCATGAAAAAAAGTCTCAATTATAAGATATAAAAATCACACTGCAAAACAAGATTTCTTGCATTTACAAGAAATAAAGGCACAATTGCGAGATATAGTATCAAAATTTAAATACATACAAATGCAAAAATGAGAAATAAAGTGATATAAAAATCTTAATGTGAGGAATAAAGGTGGGGACAAGCTTCCATAGAAAAATTTTAAGATTTGCATGCAAGATGCACTACTGGATTAACAAAAAAAAAAAAAAAAAAAAAACACAGCTCCAATTTTTGTAATAGTACTAATAAACTGAATGTGTTTTAAATAAATATATAAACCTGGTTATTGTTTATCATAAATCCAATTTTTTTTTTCCCCCTCCAAATCTCATTCATCAACTGAATATTGCTTAAAAATCACATGAGAGGAGGCAATGCCACACATTACTGAAATTGGATGGTATAATTAACAAGTAAACAACTGACTCACTCTTTTTTTTTGGTCACATCACAATCAAAATGAACTTGAAACATAATGTGACCTGTGAGCTAAATATTAATAGCCAAATATAACAGTTAAATTCATTTTCTTCTGTCACCACCATCAATACATTTGCAGTTGTTGTTTTTTTTAAGTTAAAAATATAAAATATATAAATATTAAAGATACACAAAATATTCTAGTAACTTTATTATTGTTTTTTAGGTAACAATTTTTTAAAAGCAATGTAAGGAATGTATATACTTATTTAAAAAGTAATTTACAATTTCATTAACTCATCATGACACACATACAGAAAAGCAGGTTTAGAGCCCACAGAACCAATCCATAATCATAAACGTAACAGACATTGATCAATTAGTAGTCAACATATATACACCAGAAATCAATATATTATTCATCATTACTGGTCTCCGTACCATAACTGATAGAGCTCACCTCAAATGTCACAAGGTGAGCGTGCACATATTTAATTCCAGATTGTATAACGGCTTTGTTTGGCTCAATTGATCATGTTAATAACGTTATGTGTGAACAGAGGGTGAAGGAGGGTCATTTAATTGGAGATACTTCAAGGTTGCCTGTTGCCTGGCAGAATACCAGCATAGATTTTACCCAATGTGTTTTTTCCTCCTTCTTCCTGGGAAGGACAGAGGAGGTGCTTGCTGAGGAGAAAAACATGCTGGCTATGCAATACCCTACTGTCGTAACCAACGTCAACAACTGACGTCACAAAAGCATGCTCCACGAATTTCAAATGAACCTTTGCAATAAAACACAACAGACCTTCTCAGCAGATATGTCGTAGAGTTAATCAGTCGACACAAATGCAGTGTTGACAATGTGGTCCTCGCAGTGCTAAAGAAAAAACCTCAAAGGATCCAATCAGGTTACAGTATTAAAAAAAAAAAAAAAAAAAAAAGCTGCTGGAGTGGGAGTTGAAGGACATTTATGCTGCAGCTGTGCATCAGTAGAACCACACAAATGTCACTCAAGGACATCACTTTCTCCTAAGAGACACTGGTTCCTCTTAGATGGGAAAATAAATCAAACATTACTAAATATGAGACAAAATAATCTATACAAATAATGAAATACAGGTGAAAAATAAATAAATAAATCACATGAGGGGAGGCAATGCCACACATTACTGAAAGTGGGTGGTCTAATTACCAAGTATTTAACAAGTACTTTTTGATCACATCACTAACAAAATGAATTTGAAACAATGTGACCTGTGAGCCAATTTTTAACAGATAAATTAAATACCTTCCATCTCCATCAAATACATTTGCAGTTTTTACAGATTTTTTTTAAAGGATTTATTGACTTATTGTCCAAAAAGAAGGTGACTATTAATAAATAATAATAAAAAAAAAACTTACAAACTATTCAAGCAACTTTTATTTTGGTAACAATATTTATTAGTTTTTAAAATCTATTCTTTTTTTAAGCAGTGTAAAAAAATGTCAAAAATGTATATACACGATAATACTTTAAATATTGTATTAATTAATTAATAATATTTAAAAAAAATCATATATACACACACCTGTCTATCATTATGATAAAGTAAAAAATGGATATACTTGATTAGATATTTATTTCAATTAATAATAACTCAAATATTGTATCCATTTATATTACACTTTAATTTGTATATATTGTTAAAGTATATAAATTATGCAGTAGATAATATATAAACAAAAAATAAAACTATATAAGAAATTACAGAATTTTAGTATAATAGCATAAGATTAAAAGTGTCCCTATGCCTTTTAAACATCAAATATAAGTGAAACATTCATTTATATTAGATTAATAACACCACTACCACACACCACTGATCGCTTTAGAGAAGTGCAGCTGTGTGTGTTCTCTTTTTCCATGTTTGATGGATGTAGATATGGCTTGTTTTATGGTGCATCAGACACGGTACCGCTCACAGAGGTTGATTGAAATGCTCTCGACCCTGACTGACTCCTTGAGGATTTGTTATCTCTACAGAAGAAGATGAAGTCTGAAGCAGGCACCTTTCATGCTAAATGAGCTGCGTCCCCAGTGGCAAAAATAATTAGTGAAGATTAATAAATTGATTTCATTAAATGCCGAAAAATGAAAGCCAGAATGTGCACACTGACATTGTTGTGAAAGAGAGCAAAAGGTTGTACAAGGTGAAGTCCATAGTGCTGGAAATAATTAATGGCCCTTTACAGCCTTAAACAACCGAGCATGAAGCATATGATGAAATAAAACATTGCAATGTCCCCCAATGTCACTGATTGTGCCCTGTGGGGGATTCATTGCAGGACTTCTGTCCTGTTATGAGCATGAAGCTGATTAAATATGGGCATGAGTTGTATAATCTCACACTGGGCTCTAATGAAGCCTTGTACCCCGAGAGAACTGTGCTTGAGCACAACAACAGCATAATATGATGCAATTCATCACACACTGTTCAGTTCGGTGAAGCCCAAAAATATATCAGAAGAAGATGAATTCAGAGAAAGGCTTTCAGCCTTTTTGTTTTCACGATAGAAAGTGATGTAACCAATGAAAAGCAGAATTCTGTGTAAAATATGGTGTCATTTAAATGTAGAGGAGGAGGCAGGGAATAATTCCAAGCTTCTGTAAGTATACAACACTGAATCTCTGTGGTCGTTCGACCTTGTAACCTTGCTAGGAGACAGGGGTAAAAGACAATGAAATGGGGAATGACATTGTCATGGCAACTTGCTGATGCAGCAGTGTCTTCTTACAAGTTCTAACCTTATATATCTCTCCCAGAGAGCCCCATCAGAATGGCCTGACACAGCTATCCCCTCACCAGCCTTTGCTGTCAGTCCAATCCAGTCAGAGTGCTGGATGTGGCTTTGTCAGTATAGCAACAACACTCATAACTTAGAGAAAATGTCTAAATAAGAGTTTTGAACAGCAAAACAGAAGTGCCTCTGTTTAGCTCTACCTACACAAACACGGTTTGATTATAGAGCGTTTATAGTTTATAGGTAAACAACATGTAGCAGCGTTACGTCACCATTAGTTCCTCAAGTCTGCGGAAACACGCGGACAGTTTGCGATAGGCCCCAGTTCACCTGGCTGGGAATAGGCTCTGGCTCTGGCTCTGGCTCCAGAACACAAACTATTCTGGTGGAAAAGAGCTATGAGTAAAGTGTGAACTAGGGCTGGGTGGTATGATGGTATAAACTGTGAGACATGCAAATGTGCTACAGTTAGTACCACATTATATACATATATATTCACAGTGCATATATCAATGAGGCTCATGCAAGAGTGATTAAGAAACATGGAGTAATGAGAAAATATAAAGAAAATGTGTGTGTTAAGCAAACAACTAGTTTACAAAGTCTTCAGATGTCTTTAAATATGTCTCTTCCAATCAGATTTTAAAGTTGAAACTATTCATTTTAAGTTGTAACTGTTATTAAACTATTATAAAGTTTACACCCAGGGCCCTGGTGCAGGTTGTTGCTGTGGTTGTGGGGGGGTGTGAATGTCCCCCCCAGTCGAAACGGCGTTGGAAATCAATTAACTGAAGGACGAGAAAGCAAAATAAGTGGACAGACAACACCTTGTGTAGGAAAGCTGCAAGAATAGGAATGGGCTGACTACAGAGCCTTGAGGTACTCCTAAAATTATGGTCAGACACTTCACAAGGAATAGTATCAATAACTCACTTCACTAAGCTGTAACTCAAGCACAAATCTGTGAATGCAGGAAACCACAGTCCTCTCAGAGGGCATTTGTGTCCCTGGGGCAGGTGTGACTTTGAGGCTAATGAGGTACAGAGAGGACACGGGGGCCTCAAAGGCCATAGAGCAGCAATGATCCATCAGACAAAAAGAGCAATGTAGCTGACACAGAGGAGACAGAAAGAGAAAAATGAGAGAGAGAAAGAACTCCATGCTTCATTCAGCAAACAACTAGCAGGACACCAATGATTAATCTCACAACTTTTCATTGACATTGACCCACTAACAATATCTTAACCACACTGACAGAGCAACTTCCAGGTCCATAAGACATTTTTACGTAGTACAGATGTTACTAGTGATGCAATGCTCACGTGCTGTAATTGTTTTGGACTCTGGGACTTGACTCCTGACATGGACATACAAACACTTCTCAGAATGGTAAACAGGAAGGTTATGAGTTTCAGCTGAGAGAAATGGGTGATTCTATATATACACACACAATGTATACACACACATATATACATACACATATATATATGTGTGTGTGTATATATTACACATACATATACACATACACATCCTTCTAAATATATCTAAGAATATGAATTTTCACTCCTAAATTCCAGTCCGTTTCTCACACAAATCTGTAATATAACCTTGAGAGACTCAAAATATAATGCAGTAGTACATTTATTGTACTTTTATGGTGATTTGTTTTTTCTTTTCTTTTTTTCAAACTTGGGAGCTTGACAGGGTCCGTCCCCATTCACTTCCACTCCGTGACATGAATGGAAGTGATTTGAATTTGGCTAAACACCTCCTTTTGTGTTCTGCCAATGAAATAGTCATACAGTAGGTGTCTGGATTGACATGAGGGTGAGCAAACAATGAAAGAATTTAAATTTTTTTTTTCTCTTTGACACAAGCTGATGTATAATCAAAGTGACAACACTTAATCTTAACTGTCAGTAATGTTGATTTTTATCATTATTACCATGTCCTTTGAATACTTCAAAGGGTGTTTTAGGAAAAACTGTGCCTTTCTGTGTCACAAAGAAAGGTATTTTGAAAATGTCAAATGTTGTTCAGACCCCAATGTTCTTCAAAATATCTTTAAGTTTTGCATAAGAAAGAAAGTCATACAGGTTTGGAATGACATGGAATGTACATGATAACAGAATTTTAATTTTTGGGTGAACTATCCCTTTAAAAATGTTTTCTGCTACAGCCAGATCTTTGTTAACTGGGTCATGCATTACCACCGTACTAGACAGGTTTCCTCATAAGACCAGATCTTATTCCAGAAGCTGTCACCTTCAGTAGGCTCTGCCTGAAGACATGTTAAGATATATTCTAACCTTTTCAAAGCATGCTGGTAAAGCTGTCCACCTGTACACATATGCATATGGTCAGTCCCTCTGGCTACATCTGATGCTAAACTACACTAACATTCAAAAGTTTGGGGCCAGTAAGATTATGGTTTTCCTGGCCTTGTTCAAAAATCAAACTTGGCTTATACTCAAAACACGTGATTTCAACTAACAGCATGATGCATTTCTAAGAGCAAATGTGTTGAGATGTTCTAAAAACAGACTTTGTTGTTTCTCCAGTGGGACCACTTACAAAATCTTATTTAAATAGTATAAAATGAGATGAGACACATTATATCAGCTGCTTTATTAGTAAATTTAATCAGTCAAGCTACCGAAAAAACATTTACACCAACAGATGTTGTTAATGCAATTAGCTACAGCTCAGCTACAAATTAAATTTGTGTATAGGTTATGATATAATGGAAGTTGTAATATTTATAAGTCAAACTAGAGCCACAATATGCAAGCACAAGTATATAGAGCCACAATATACATAAGTACTTTTATATTGAATAGCTTTTAGAAATAATTGATGCTCTTGTCTGCTATGCATTAGATAAACTTGCACAGAGCATTATCAAAATGAGACCTCAAAGATTGTTCTGGGTTCTTCAATTATTATTACTTAAAGAAATAAAATAAAATAAAAGTAAATAGGACAGGGCACCCAGCCATGAACATTTCACTCATACCAAGCGACTGAGCACTTTATTTGCTGAACCAGTAGGTCTCACCAAGGGTTCTGCTGCACATTGCCGACTCCCTTCACAGTTTCTGCTGATTCTGATGCAAACGCGTGGAACTCCGACCGATGCTGACAGCAACATTCACTACAAATCTGAAACACTACTGCTGATGTTCCAAGTTCTACCCTAAACTGAAGACCATGGCAGGAATTGCCTTCATTAAAAATGCTTCGGTCGCTACAGGAATTCTGTAACTAACTTCATGAACTAACATTTTCACTGCATTAAGTAAAAAAAAAGCTTTCAGTATAAATAATACAATAACTATGTCTAGCTCTTTTTGTTCTGTATATACAGTTAAGTAGTGACAGATCCAGAAATTGACCATATTTGAAAGTATCAGCATGATGTCATGCTTTAAAATGTAAAAGCACCATTAAAAGTGGTCCATAAAATCCCAAAAATGAAATGTAGCAAATTTTGCTACTCTTACTGAAAGAAGAAAGAACAAAGCTGGTCTTTACAAAGAAAAAGAAAAAGAAAAAAAACTTAAGCTTAAGACAATGTCTGGTGTGTGGGAATGGGACGGTCTACTACTCCAGATTCCCTAAGCGCTCCACTTCAGCTGGAGATATCACTAGGTAATCTTTCAGGGGGCTCTCATCTCCCTCCTACATCCTGAGGTGGCGCTAAAACTGCTGATATGCTCCTCATGGACCTGACCTCCTGTTCCACAGACTAATTGCCACCTTAATGTTATTTTCCGCTTTGGTTTTATTGGCCAAGAAGTGCACTCGGGACCAATTTCCAGTAAGGTAAGACAGGACTTCAAAGCAAGAGAAAAACTTTTAATGGACATGTTACCTGCTAATATGACTTATCAATTAAAACAACCCGTAGTAAAACTGGCCATGTTGTATTCAGCGAGAACCAATGCCACTGACATCAATGACAGTGCCGAGCTTTTTTCATTTTGGGGTGAACTATTCCTTTAACTATAGCTACGTTTACGCACATGTCATCAAGGTAAAAACATCAATTATACTCACAGTAGCATTGTTGCCATTAGTGCGTTGTCTGTCTTTATTTCCAAATGCGGCGACTAGGCACTATACACATTTAGATGTGTTTGGAAGACATGTAATGCACATGTAAACTAAATCTCACTGTACCAATCAGATGGTATTGTAGGACTATAAATAGGGCAAGCCTTTATGACTGATGTCTGTAAAAAACAGACTTTTACATTCACTGACTCACTGGGAGAGGGAGAGGGAGAGGGAGAGGGAGAGGGAGAGAGAGAGAGAGAGAGAGAAAAAAAAACCTCCACTAGCGAACTCCACTGTGTCTTTTTTTGGGGGGGTTTAACATATTTAGGCACTTCTGTTCCTAAATTGTGAACTGATACTGAAAGAATGGTCTAATATATTGCTCAAAATACTCAGTAAATAAACAGGGCCCTATTCGGACAGGACTAGTTTTCATGGAGGATCCCAAATCTGCGTTTTTCTTCACACACTTTTTTTTTTTTTTTTTTTACTTTTTTTTTTTTTTTACGTTTTTCGGCAAACTCAATGGTCCTTTGAAAAATCTAATCCCATCCTAATGCAAATGTGTGTAATTCTCTTCATGTGTTTTTTGACCAACCTGAGCTACCGTTTGAGCACCAATTTTTGGAAGCTTTCATTTCATTTCAATATGGATGGTATCTGACGAAACAATTAAATTATAAAATTAATAAATAAAGCCAAATCATGGAAACTGCCCTTTTTAAAACAAGTGTCAGGTAAGATTCTTGTATAGATCTTTATTTAAATATGGTTTTAATAATAAGTTCAAGTTATAGCAGTATCATTTAAAAAAAAACAAAAAAAACATCATGCATAATGCACGCCAGCACAACAGATGACCTTCTGAAATGTCCACGTCTAGAAAACACACACTCCCACCTCTGTATTAATATGGAGATGTTAGTCCTGTCCAAATCGGTATATAAAATCACAGATATCAGGTGATAAGAATTGTAACTCAAATATTATTTAGTAAACCAGTCCCGTCCGAACAGGGCTTTAACCCCTTAGCATTCCTATAAAATTTTCCTAAAACACCTAAAACACCTGAAACAAAAAAAAAAAAAATGGTTTCGGTCTCTTTTGTATGTATGTTTACCGCGGGCAGTATAGTGCAATGCTAACAGGTTAAATTCTGTGGAAATCTGTGATTCTTTTAGTGAAATTCTATGAGCGCACACCTAAAAAGTTACATTTCAAAAGAGACAAAAGTATTGCATCAACAGAGCTGATGTTTCATCACATCCTCTGCCATCACCTGAGGAGGGGGATGGCTGATGCTAAAGACCGTCCTATCCCAAAATGCCTCAACACACTCTGGCAATCACCACCTCCATGTGACCTGCTGATCAAAGGCACGCTTGCACTCAATAATGGGCTTTAGCGCAGGAATGTTATTACGAGGAACTGCCCAAAGAAATAGTTGGTAATCCCTTTGTACCTTTCCCCTTGCCAACCATGGCGTCAGGTCATTCACTGTGAGGTCAGATGCTCACTCTGGCTTCCTAAATCTGTAATCCCATCCACACTTGGAGCTCTGTCTTGCTCTTTCTGCATCTCTTTTCTTTTCTCTCACTTTCACTCGCTCCTTCTAGGTCGCCTGACCATGAAATAAAAGAAGACGTGGTAATAAACAACAGAAAACAAAGAACAAGAAATAGTTTGAAACAGCTGCTAACCTATTTACTGCATAAAATAAATTATATATATATATATATATATATATATATATATATATATATATATATAAAATAAAACAAACATAAGATGATTTATAGCATACAATTAATAAAATTAAAAATAATAAACAGCACAGATGCTTCTATCATATGTGTTCCATACATTATGTAATCTCTATAATAGTCTAATAGGCTGACAAACTTTCTCACTGATTTATTAGAGTCAGGATCACAATCACAGAGGAGTCAGTGAAGACGTGCACTGGCCATCAGAGTGCACGTCTATGTTTTCCTCCTCACTCTGGATTACAAACTGGCTTTGCACTGATTGCATGAGCTTTAGAAATGCCTTTGCCATGACCCAGTATTCTGGGTAACTGACAGATGATCCCTCGGCACATTCTTTCTAAAAGAGCCATCTGGACCGACTGGCTTGTGCACACTGTATTTATCTGCATAGTGGTCAGAGACAATGAGGGCCCAATGGGGGAAGGGACAGTGAGACGGGTACCCACTCTTTTGTGTGTGTCTGGGCATTGGTGTCAAAGAATGAAAGAACATACACCTGCAGCTTTTCCATCTCAAAGTCAGTGACAGGTTGGTGTAGTCAGCGTCAGTGGATATTCAGGGCTTAGCCCAGACATCTGTGACCATCCTTTCAATATAGGTACATTTTAAAATATAAGTTGAAATGTTACAGATTACATAATCAGAGAGTATTTGTTTTTTAAATTTGAATAAAATAAAAACTAAAAGACTTTCAAAATGAGCTCATTTCAAATTTGATGCCTGCTACAGGTCTCAAAAAAGTTGGTATGGGGGCAACAAATGGCTGAAAAAGTAAGAAATTTTGAAAAGATTCAGCTGGGAAAACATCTAGCAACTAATTAAGTTAATTGATATCAGGTCTGTAACATGATTAGCTATAAAAGGGATGTCTTAGAGAGGCAGAGTCTCTCAGAAGTAAAGATGGGCAGAGGCTCGATCTGTGAAAGAGTGTGTAAAAAGATTGTGGAAAACAATGTTCCTCTCAATGTCAAATTGCAAAGGCTTTGCAAATCTCATCATCTACAGTGCACAACATAATCAAAAGATTCAGAGAAACTGGAGAAATCTGTGTGTAAGGGACAAGGCCGAAGACTTTATTGGATGCCTGTGGTACACTACTAAACTACTACACTACTGGACATTACTAAATGGGCACAGGAATACTTCCAGAAACCACTGTCGGTAAACACAATCCGCTGTGCCATCTGCAGATGCCAACTAAAGCTCTATTAGGCAAAAAGGAAGCCATATGTGAACTTGGTCCAGAAGCACCGTCGTGTCCTGTGGGCCAAGGCTCATTTAAAATGGACTGTTTCAAAGTGTTCTATGGTCAGACGAGTCCAAATTTGACATTTTTGTTGGAAATCACGGACGCCATGTCTTCCGGGCTAAAGAGGAGGGAGACCTTCCAGCGAGTCATCAGCATTCAGTTCAAAAGCCAGCATCTTTGATGGTATGGGGGTGCATAAGTGCATACGGTATGGGCAGCTTGCATATTTTGGAAGGCACTATGAATGCTGAAAGGTATATAAAGGTTTTAGAGCAACATTAAATAAAAAATACGTCAAAAACAATTACAAACTCTTCAGCAGCTGGAAACCTATATCATGCAAGAATGGGACCAGATTCCAACACCAAAACTCCAGAAACCCATAACCTTGATGCCCAGACGTCTTCACACTGTTTTGAAAAGAAGAGGAGATGCTACACCATGGTAAACATGCTCCGTCCCAACTATTTTGAGACCTGTAGCAGGCATCAAATTTGAAATTGTGCATTAAATTGTAAAAATCTCAGTTTAAACATTTGTCATGTTATCTATGTTCTATTGTGAATAAAATATTGGCTCATGTGATTTGAAAGTCTTTTAGTTTTCATTTTATTCAAATTTAAGAAAACGTCCCAACTATACTGTATTTCTCACATCTGTGAGGCAAGTAGCCTATTCGTTGAGTTTTGGTTCATTTTTGCTCCATTTCATGGAAACAGAGATGGCAGAAAGCACATCCTGTTTGTTTTCTTTATTTTACAAAAACACGTTTTGTTGTTATTGTGAGTTTACACAAATAAAAGTATCCTTTATAGTTTTGATGTATTACTCTTATCTGTATGACCAAAAATAAGTTTAAGTTGTTTCTACTGTTATTAATGCAAGTGATCACGCTGGTGCCTCCATGTCATGCAGTAGCATCCACACTCTGCACAAACACTTGGATATGTGCCTAATAATAGCACACATGTATCCAGTTAACGTTAGAGCGAGTGGCCATGTAAAGTTGCTACTGCTTACAGGTTTCAAAATGATAAGCCATTTTGAGGTCAATGGATGATAGGTGAACATTTGGATTTCCTGCCCGACACACTTTAATTACCATAAGGGCCCGCTGTGAACGATATGTCCCTCACAGACTGAGTGACTTTGCCACTTCCTGTGGAGTTTGTCACTGTGACTTACCGACTAATAAAATTTTGGTTGACTAAGCCTCTGCTCGTCAAATAACCTTTAGTCGACTATTGTGCTGTATTCATATTTTTGTATGCATGATAAATATTTTTTTGACCTTTCTGGCTTTCCAGAAAAGTTAATGGCTTTCCATCAGATGTAGATTTTACACTGATTACACGACTTCTGACTTTGATCTGCCGGATCATGCCATTAGGCCTTCAAAAGGAGTTTTGCAAGAACTGTAAATGTGTGTTTTAAAGTTAGCCAATTCTTCAGGCACAACAATATTATGCTTTATTCTTTTGTCTCTGAAATATTAATCATATTATTCATTTAAATATTAAGAAGTTTGGGGTTGGTAAGTTTTTTTTAAAATGTTTTTGAAAGAAGTCTCTTATGTTCACCATGCAAGGCTGCATTTATTTATTACAGTGAAAAGGTAATTTTGTGAAATTGTCTGATTAATTTATTCCTGTGATGGCAAAGCTGAATTTTCAGCATCATTACTTCAGACTTCAGTGTCACATGACCCTTCAGAAATCATTCTAATATGCTGATTTGCTGCTTTGACATTTTTTATTTTTCAGAATTCTTTGATAAAAAAAAAAACAACAAAAAAAAAAAACAAAAGAACATTTTTTGAAATAGAAATCTTCTGTAATTATGTCTTTACTGTCACTTTTGATCAATTTAATGTGTCACTGCTAAATAAAAGTATCAATTTCTATAATAATAATAATAAACTTGTTGAACCCAAACTTTTAAACAGTAGTTTATCTCAAAAACATTCAGTGACTAATGATCTAGATGAAGGGAAATCTGAATAAGTTCTGCTAATGTTTCTTCAGCTTGGGAGACTATAACTGAATTACAGAACATAACTGCCCTGAATGTTTTTATTATATGACATACAACCCCAATTATAAAAGACAAGGTCATAAAAGGTAATTTGGGGCTTTACTGAAATTGTAAACCCTGGAAGCCCCTCTGTACTGGCAGCATGTGGGTACACAATGCAAACCAAATCTCCAAAGTCCCCAATACCAAAACCAGCAATGTGAGGAACACAATCCAGAAGAATTCTTTAGAGTCATATAGCCAAAAAACATCCATGGAGATCCATCCATGCAAAAGGATAACTAAGCAAGCGCTTTAATAAATCAATACTCCAGACAGTCTTTAAGAACACATCAAGACCTACTAAGCAGCAGATGTTACATCCACATTCAGATGCTGCTTTAAAATGGGGCAAGGTTTTCAAAATGAGATTAGCATAAGAATTGAGAATTTGGGCTAATTAAGTCATACACAGCAATGACTGCACAACTAAAGTGGAGAGCCAAAAGTGTTACTTTTATATGACTCTGCACACATGGCATAGACAAATGAAGTTTCATGCTACATTCCTGACTTTGTTTTCCAAAAAACAAATCAGAATGTTAGCCTTTAAATCCCTGTACAGGCACATTTTATGGACACATAACTGACAAAGTACCTCAAAATTTGTCTTTTTCCATAGCCCCTGGGACTGAGACGTGGCAAACATTCTGTGCTTCAGAGAGCCTTATATCCTGAGGGAAGGTCATTAGATAAGACAAAGTCACATCCAAAACCCCAGACAGGCCAAAGAGTGATTAAGGGATATAAGCCATGGCAAACGCACAGAAAAGCTGCAAATCATCACCTTACCATGCCTTTATAGAAAAACAACAGGGTTCAGTAAAAGATGGACAGGGCATGAGGGTTTGCATAAACTCTTTTTCCTCTCGTTCAGGCTTAATATGATTCCAACCACATACCGTGCCATTTCAACGAACAGTAACATGATGTCTTTTGAGAACGGGGGTCAGCAGAGACAATAGGTGTCTTTCAGACCAATGATGTAATGGAGAGATTTAAATCCACAGTACACACAAAGCTAGAGGCGAATGCACTTCTTAAAGGAATAGTTCACCCAAAAAAAAAAAAAAAAAAAGAAAGACCCTGTATGATTTTTTCTGGTTCAAAGACTGTGCTGGTTGTTTTTTTCCCCATGCGGTTGCATTAAATGGGGACTGCTTTCAAGCTTTAAAAAAAGTGCAAAAGCATCTTAAAAGTGGTGACTCGTGCGCTACTCTAAGTCTTCATACAACAGCTTTGTGTGAGAAACAGACAGAAATTAAATTCACTATACATTTAATAATTCTTTTTGGTGGAGTTCATCAGAGAAGTGATGTCTGACTCATAAATAAATAATTCTTTTGAATTAGAATAGTGTTGTCATTGTTAACTAAAACTATTAAAGACCACCTGGGGTGAAAATCAAGTTTTTAGTGTTCTTTATATGTCTAAGTGGTGTTTTTAATATGCTTTAAGACAAACCATGTGCAAATTCATCAGTCAACACCAGTATTTTCTCCTGCAGTGTACCAAAGACAGTCTCAGAATCTCATTCTGTTTTGACTGTTGGTCAGATATTTGTATATTTTTCATTTCAGACTATGATTTTGACTCCGATTCCATGATCGCATCAATTACCATTCTGATACATCGACTTGTAGACGACCCTGTATAAATCGCTCTTCCTCTTCTTCTAATTCAGTTTCTGGTCGAAACATATATGGCTGAATTAAACCAATATTTCCACTTGCCATTGTGTAGCATTTACTACAGTTGACAGAGTGGATCAGGTAGTCCGAGCTGGCTGGCTGGTGGAGGCTGGGAATAATTTGCATATTCATGTATAATCATGTATCATACAAAATGAAGCAAGGGTGTAGTTTTATTCAAGCTATTTTAAGGCATGAAAAAAAAAATTAATAGGAAAAAAAAGCTTTAAATATGTCATTTTGATTATCAAAAATGTATTTTATATTATATTTGTATAATTTATTATTTGTATTAAATATTATTTTTGAGTTCAACTTACTGACTCAAACCCGTCACAGTGGTTAATGGCTTATTGGAGGAGAAGATAATCAGCGAATAGCAACTTAAATATCAGTCTGTTCATCACATTAAGCTATCAAATTGGTTTAAAAGACTTGGTATTTAGTACATAATCATATTAACAACTGTTAGTAGATTTTATTGTGCTTGTGTGTCCTTCTTGAAGCTTGAAATTCTTTGCATTCCTTCATGTTCCACAGAAGAGCCAAGGGCCACTGTCCTGCAGAATTCAGAGCCAGCTAATCATTGCCTTACTAGGCATACTAGAAACTTCCAGGCAGGTGTGTTGATGCAAGTTGGAGGTAAACTCTGCAGGACAGTGGCCTTCCAGGACCGAGTTTGGACACCCCTGTTATAGAGTATTGGAACTACATGAGGGTGAGTAATTGATAACAGAATTTTTGGGTGAACTTTCCCTTTAAAAAAATTCCACAGCTAGAAAGCAAGTGACGTTGGAAAACATCCTTTTAAAAGAGGTTCTTTATTCTTTGTGAAAGGAGTGAACACCCCTTGAGTAAGTGTGGACCAAAAATCTACTCTAATCCTTCGGTCTTCCATTTAAGTGTTTATTTTGAGATATATATATAGACCTGTATATATTGTCAGCAGCACTCAGTCAAACATCAAGAATCACACAACAAACACTTAGTTAAGTGTTAAATAACTGCTTGGCTCACCTTAAGATAAGATTAAGATAAATATCTAGAATGCAGTAACCTCAAAATACTTTGAGGTACATCAACAAAAGACTAGCATGCTACAAATACAACCTAACATTAAAGGGATAGTTCACCCAAAAATAGATAGTTTTGTCATCATTTATTCACCGTCATGTTGTTCCAAACCTGTATGAGTATCTTTCTTCTGCTGAATGCAAAAGAAGATATTTTGAAGACTGTCAGTAACCAGACAGTTGATGGTAGCCATTGACTTCCATAGTACTTTTTTTCTACTATGGAAGTCAATGGCTCCCAACAACCGTTTGATTTTTTTGGCTGAACTATCCCTTTAAAGGACTCAACAAGATGAATTTTAACTCCTCATCCTGTTCTCTTGTAGTTTTAACAGCCATTTTAATTTTTCAAAGGCAGAAGGCTGTAACTCTCAAAGGGACAAAGCAATAAAGTGATCTGTAATAATTTAGCTCAACCCGCTGTCATTTAGTGACAAACCCAGATCTGCAATTAGGGTTAATTTTCAGAATAAGACTGTTTAATTTGAGTTGTTCAAATTGACATGCATTGTACGCAAACCCCTGCGGACAGGCAGTAATTACGATTAATGCCATAACAAGTGCTCTGATCCCATTTCAAACTATGTGACATCTGTCAAAGCCAATCTGGCAGCTCACAGGCACATAGGTGTAATGGCCTCATTTGTAATGCTCAAGCCATATAAAATGTCAGTGTACAAACATTGTGTGGATTTTTTGAGCGGCACTACTATAAAATGTGCCCTAAAGCAAGATCATATGAAAATTGAATACCAAGTTTTCATGTGACCTTTAACGATACCAAACACCAAACGCTGCAATTCTCACTTGGAAACATTCAGAATTAGAATGTATTGCTGTAGAAAATCAATTATTGTTTGTACTGAAATAGAAGACTTTCTAATAATACAGTTCATGTCCGGTGACATGACGCATTCACAAGGGCGATGATGGGTTTAAATGAGAAGGAGAGACAGTAACGGCGTGTAGTAAAAAGCTCACTGGATACTTGCTGAGTAACCCTAAGTGTAACCAAAGCCTGTGGATGAGTTTGGAAGTGGCTGTTCTGTGATACGGGTGCCAATGTTCTGAAGGGCCACACAAGAGCACAAGAACAGCCCTGGGAACATGATCGCACATAATGGATGGAGCGTGTGGAGGAAAATATTAAACTCAGGAGCAAGAGAAGACGGATGGATGAGGCTCTTTGTGTGTGCGCGTCATAAGAACTGTTCAGCACACAAAGAGGGAAAACTGCAATGCATTAGGATGAAAAAGTAGGTTGTTCTTTTTGCTACTTTACAAAGGCTTTTTATGTCTAGACTCTTAACTATAATCTTTAAAGGGGACCTATTATGCCCCTTTTCACAAGATGTAATAGAAGTCTCTGGTGTCCCCAGAATTGGTCTATGAAGTTTCAGCTCAAAATACCCCACAGATCATTTATTATAGCTTATCAAATTTGCCCCCATTTCGGTGTGACCAAAAACATGCCTTTTTTTTTTTGTCCCTTTAGATGCAAATGAGCTGCTGCTGCCGGCCTACTTTCCAGAAGAGGGGGGAGCTTTAATAGCTCACGCTTCGGTTGCTCAACAACAACAAAGCTGGAGAATCTCACGCAGCCAAAATGACGATTGTCAGTAACGGTGTTCAGCCTCAATTGTTCAAACCAGAGTCAGACACTGATGGAGGGACTCAGGAAGATGTTACAACTTTTAGAATGCAACTGGACATTTCTGAAGTGGTTAGTGGATAAATTTATATAGTTGCTGTGGAGTTGATTTAGCTCATCAACTTGTGCAAATCCAGCACTGAAGCAGTCCGGCGTAAAATGACGGCATGGTAACCACACTACTACAACAACTCTTCTTTCTGTAAAGAAGCCCAACATGGCCTCACCCCCTTTGTTGCGTTCCTGGGAGCAGGGTTTATGTAAATTTTGGGGTTTGTGATGTCACCAACCTGGGAAGAAACTCGTTGTAGTCCCTACCAGCCGTTTGCTGTAGTCCTTAAAAGGCAATTTCTGTAAAAGAAAATATCTTCCTTTGCATTAAACTTTGAGCGTCCTAACTTTGCAGATGTTGTTTATGCTCAAACAGCAACATTACACACTAACTAAAGTTAAAAAAGTGAAATATAATCAAGGACCTCTTTAATTTTAAGATAATTCATCATAAAATAGAAAAATTGTCCCAAAGTTGTAGCGTCCTTTTAACCACAAGAAACAAATAATTGTTACAATAAAGTTTTTTTTTTTCCATTTTCTTTTAAATTTAGCATACTTAAGCTTATCAAGTAGACAACAATATCAGTGTCAGTTTTTTATAGAATATTTCAGAAATGAATTATGACAATGTGAAGAAAAAATAAATAAAATTTATATTTATATACATTCAGCAGTTTTTACGGTGCATCCTTTCCAGTCAAGTTGTTTTGTCAAATTACACAAAAAGTATTATTCAATTGTGTGTATTGAAAATACATCAAATCCTAGCTGTTAAATTAGCCTAAGCAAGCCAAAGATTATTTATTTTTTACATTTCATTTACACTACAGAATGATATTAAACAGTGATGGTGTGGAGGGAATTTGTATTACTTTTCTTTAAGAGGAAAAAAAAAAAAAAAGTCCAGTGTATATACACCATTGGACATTGTTAGTATTAAAAAACCCACAGGGCCAAAAGTGCCTGTAGTTGAAGAAACACCCAGCAAAGTCAGTCTCTCCCTCTCTCACACTCACACACACACACACACATATACCCCCTTCTAAATTTAACAGAAGCGGGCTGACAGAGTAGGTGTAGGCGCCCTGATATTGTGCACACCAATATAACAGAGCCTCCATCCATCTCACAGTATTTCTCAATTACTACCGCAAATAAAACTGCTCTCCCACCAGGGAGCCGTCAGTGCATTAACTATCTCTGACAAAAAGCGCAACAGCCAAAACAGGCATAATGCAGGCCCTTAATCATTATAGTGTCAGAGCTTAAAGTTGCAGAGCTGCCTACAGAAGTAATATTACTTCATTCTGCATTTGGCAACAAACAAAAATACACCGACTCCAACAAACAAAACCAATCCAATCAAAACTGACCCCCACGGCTGACAGCAGTCTATAAGCCACGAGCACCACACTAAGAAAATCGTTGGCCTGTAAATCAGTCAAAGAAACACCTGGGCCCCCACTTCACTAATGAATTGCCACCTAAGAGGAAATTGCATGCTGCTGATTGTGGGTCAAAGCTCTATCCATTGTTCAAATGAAGAACAAGACCATTAAAGGGATAGTTCAACCATAAAATTTTAATTCTGTCATTATATACTTACCTTCATGTCATTCCAAATCCGTATGTCTTTATTTCTATAATATAACATTTTAGATAAATATTCTGGCCTACATGACGTTGAATGACTTGAAATAAAATGCAAAGCTCAAAAAAATGCAAAGTGGTATAAACTTTTTTTTTTTTTTGTCATATTGGAGCTTGACAGCCCCAGTCTTCCCTGATAGAACAAGTACATCTCGGAGACGTCTATTTGATGTCTGCATTTACATCTACAAGATGTATTTTATAGAGCGTTTGCTCATCTGCAACATGTCTCTAGGACGTTTCCTGTTTGATGCCATATAGACATTTAGAAAATGTCTTTAAGATGTGATAAGATTCCAGCAAAAAAACAATTTGTCTGTCCACACCAGTCACAATGTGATTATCAGACGTCAATCAAAAATTACAGCCAATCAGAAGAGCGCGTGGGCAGGCTCTCTCGGCAAGCTCCAACGTCACTCGCAACGAAATGGATAAGTACATTAAATTCATTAATATTACAACATTTAAACATGATTAAAAAACAAAAACAAACAAACAACTAAATTTGAACGTTTGTGTTTCTTTTCATTTATTTGGAAGCTCTAAGGTAAATAGTCCATTGTTGCTTACAGTACGGCTATTAAAGACACAAAATGATATTCAAACTCACATTAGATGCTTTTATCATTAAATAAAGCACAAACAGTACCTGAGATTATCATTGCCATACTTCATGTTGTTGTTCCAGCCGCGACATCGGAGAAATAGAAACAGTTTCTAAAATAGAATCGTCGCGTGTCGCCGTTGTGGTTCGTATGCATGTAAAATTGTTTTTTTCTAAGACGTTTATCAGAAGTTTTTACACAGCAGATGCTTTCCAGATTAACAGATCTTTAGCAGACATCTTACAGACCTACTTTTGCTATCTGGGTTCATTCACTTCCATTATATTAAAAAGAGTAGCCAGGATATTTTTCAAAATTCATCTTTTGTGTGCAATTAAATTAATACTTTTTTTTTTACTACTATTTATTGTAATTGTAATATTGTTTACCATGTCAACTATGTAAACTATGAATATTTTTGGCTCTGTGGCTAATTGCTCATGTTCTTCTATTGTATGTTGCTTTGCATAAAAGCATCAGCTAAATGCATAAATGTAAATTATGACAATTTTCACGTTAGGATGAGCAACGTCTTTAAGTAAAGAGGGTTAGTGTGCAGAACCCTTAAAATGTGAATCGTAAAAGATGCTCTTCTCAGTCATTCTACATGTAAGTGACACTGACGACTAAACAGAGGTCTGTTTTAGTGTGTGAAAGTGTGTCAGAAAGAAGGCGGCGGTAGACAGTGGACTTTGATTAACTTCAGCTCATTAAAATGAATTTGCCTGAGGGATTTTGGGGTATGTAAATGTTTTCACTAGGAGTCCTTGTCCGTTGAGCACAACTAACTCAGACAACATAAGTGAAAGGTGGCAGATCAGATGAAAGGGTGCAGAGAAAAGAGAATAAGCATGTTTTGCAATGATAAACCTTGTGAAGAGGGAAGTATATCGGCCCTAAGAGACACTATTCAAATGTGTGCGCAGCTCAAACAAGTGCTGAGGACGAAGCAAACATTCCACTCAAATTTATCTCAACGTACAGGAGATTTCAATTTGTCTTCTTGCCCCAAGTGCTTTGCACAAATTCTAATGGGGTTTGAAATAACTGGAAGAGTCAGATGACAGAAAGAAAGTAGGAAAAATTGAGACACAATAATGATTCGCTTTATGATTCATATTATTTTTAGCTACCTGTTAGATGCAGTCTCTGAAATGAGACTCAACCAAAAGTCTAACATAGGTACTTTTTCCTATAATTCAGTAATTTTACGTTATCTAAAATATCATATAGAACGAAAAGCACATGGTAAAAGCAACCAAACAGTAAATCAAGTATGAAAATAACATTTAAAAACAAAAAATACACTACTGCAAACTGCATTTTCATCATTTTAATCAACCTATTTAATGCTTTATACAAGATCAGGAAGACCAAACTATAAAAAAAAAAAAAGCTCTTTAAGGCTTTAAGGTTTATATTCTATTTCAAGACATTAACATAGTTATAAAAAAATAAAAAAAATTCTTTCAGCTATGAAGCAAAGTTTCACGGGAGAATGAAAACCTCAGGCCGTCAGAATGTAGTGTGCGAATACAAAGAAAAGCCAGTTGTTTTGTCTCTCTAGACTCTAGCTCATTTCATGCTCACTGGAATGGCTTCAGGTGGTGTAAGTGGTGATCAATACATTGACTTTAAGGCTGCAGCATATGTACTTTATAATGGGGTGCTCTTCCAAAGACTGTGTGAGCATGTTCACTGAAGCATAATCACCCATCACAAAGGCCCCACCCTGTTCCTGGATCAGCCCTGTGCTTCTTTAAAAGAAGGCTGGGAGTGTGTACAGCTGGGGGTAACAGTCAGACGGGTTGTGCCACAGACAGAAGGCTGTTATTGCCCCACTTACTCACCAAGCTGAAGATAAAGGGGTCTTCCTATAACATTCAAAATCACTGGTCTGTCCCAATCAATCAGCTTTGTTTTGTCAAAACCTGTCACTATGCACACTCTCTGCATACTTCATATTTCAATGGTAACCATGGTTATGACTTAACACGCTAATAGCATGACAGTGAATAAAACCAGAACAAGAATATTACTTAACATGGATGTCACATTTTTTTCCAAGCATTTCTTCAACAAAAATCTCCTTAAACACAACACAGTTGCACTAAAGGGGCTTCATACAAATTCATAAGCATGCTCAATCACAGGGTGGAAGGAATGGGATTTGGAAAAGATTAAGGATAAAGGTATATGACAGAGGATAGGGTCATGTGATCATTTAAAATACCCCCTTGACTTGCAATGACCTCTGGTGCTGCTCCAGAATTAATTAAATCACTAAAAAAATAATGTGTGTCTATTTTAGGGCTGTCAAACGATTAATCGCAAAGTGTGTTTACACAATATACGTGTGTACTGTGTATATTTATTATGTATATATAAATACACACACATACACGTGTATATTTAAGAAATATTTACATGTGTATATATAATTTATATTATATATATATATAAATATATTTTTGTTAAATATATTGCATGTGTGTGTATTTATATATTATAATAAAAATACACAGTACACACATTATGGAAAGAAACTTCTTATTTTGGATGTGATTAACCGCTATTCGTCGTTTGACAGCACTAATTATATATATATATATATATATATTTTTTTTTTTTTTTTTATATTAATCAGATCAATTAAAAAAAACTAAAAAACTAGTGTATAATTTTATATATATAAAATTAATCAGATCAATTTAAAAAAAATCTAAAATAAAGTAGTGTATATTTATAATTTTATATATTTTATATATATATAATTAAAAATTAAATTTATCAGTTAAATGTTTAAAAAAAATTCAAAAATAGCGTTTATATATTTAATATTTATAATTTTCTCTTCTTTTGTTTAGGGAAATGTAATTTTAAAAAAATATTTAAATTAAAAAACAACTGATGACAGTGTTAACAGATACTAGAAATAAAAGGTCATTCTGTAATCAACAAGTAGTAGCTATGTAATGTACACAGTAAGTAGATCATGGCAAAAACGACAAAGAAGTTTCTTACCAAGGTAGAGGGATGCGTTCTCCTTTTTCACGTTATCATCCAGGTACGTGGGTCCCAGCGTGTAGATGGGAGTGGATCCCATGCCCACCAGGACCTGGGCGCAGATGAATAGGGCAACATATATGGAGTGATCGTTGCCCTCTTGGTCTCGCGCACAGGACGACACGTCCAGAGCGTCCCTTCTGCTCCCGTTCCCATTCAAGCACAGGCCCTTGTTCCCCGTGGAGGAGTTGACCTCTTGGATTTTATAAGGCGGAGAGATAAAATGTGGAAGGGAGAAGAGAGCTGCTCCCACAGCGATAAACACCCCACCTACCGCCAACCAGCGTGGCCTCTGGCCTCGACCCCCGAAATAACTGATGAAGACCACCACCAACAGACTTCCAATGTCAAAGCAGCTAACCAGCAGTCCTGATTCAGAGCTTCTAAGGCTGTATCTCTTCTCTATAGTGGTGATGACACTACTAAGGTAGCCCGAGACCATCAACGACTGGATGAACGTCAGGTAACACATACAGAACAGAAAACACCTAGAGTCTGACAGAATCACCCTCATGTACTTCCTCACAGGGAAGCGGATGAATCTTGCCAATGAAAAGCCTATTTTTTTGCCACCGGCTCGGTTGGGCTCAATTTTTATTGAGCTACTAAGACCCACCATACTGGACATTGAGGGGGAGAAATCAGTCCTGGTGGGTGAATCCAGTTCGCTTGAGTCTCCTTTCTGCCGCAGCTCATTGAACACCAAGCACTGGTCAGTATTTACTAAAGTCTGCGTCGTGCTGACCAGCCTCGGTTCAAACGTCTCATTAACATTCGGACAGCTGCCATTAAGAACAGGCAAGCTTTTGGATTTGTAGTAGCCACCCGGATCTCCGTACTGTCCCTCGAACTCACAGACTTCCAGAGACTCTGATATATCACCTCTGGTCTCATCGTTATACGATGAAGTCATTTTGGCTGCTTGGAGTCAATGCAAATAGAACTATAATTTAATTATAAATGAAACTTTACAGCAGCTAGACTACACAGACACACAATAAAGAGGTACACTGACTACACTTCCAAGCATGGTTCCTCTGTATACCTGTCCAACTGCTATTTTTCTACATATTCCTCATCATAATAAATTGGAAAGTGGTCATATCATATGCAAGCATCATATGCTACCTCATCTAGAAGTGTAGCAGCAAAAAGTTCCAATTCATTTCATTATAAACAGGAGGAATTGATCTCTGGTCATGGTGCTGAAATTATTCTTTGTAGATGAATGATTCAGAAGAGATTCAGCTGTGCAGAATCCTGAAAACAATGGAAATAAAAACAAACTAGAATTTGTGTTTAAGAAACAACACAAACAGCGTTACAGATCCTGTCATTTGTTTTGTGAAGTCGAGCTGCTGTCTGGTAGATTAGTGGTCGAGCAAGACAAAGAATAACAGTAAACGTGCGACGGACCACTGATAAAACACTATCAGAAAAATTTAAAACCGTGTCAACCCGCCAGAATTGTTTGTTTATCTAATATAACTAGTTACCGACCTAACATTTATGAAGTCACGACTTTATGCATGATTGTAATTTAGAAAAATATAATACTATATACTGTCAGTCCAAACACTTATCCTTTCACTGAATTAATTAACAGCACATTCTTTTCAGTTCGACTCTAAGCTCTAAATAAAACATCGAGAAAAACAATAATGAACTGCATGAAGAGTGAATTGAAAGAAGAGTTGTGTACTTACACGGGCGATAGAGACAGAGGTAGTGAGTTGTTGTCCTCGACACGGACAGTGAGTCAATGAGATTGCGGATTTGATGAAGGGGGTGACGGAGCCCTCCAAGTGCATTCTGGGAACTGTAGTCCCCATGTACCATTGTTTATAAAATAAAGTCATCCCTATTTTTCACGACCTCACATGGAGATATATTATGCTGCTGATGACTACAGAAAAACACCGAGAAAAAGAAGCTTCTTCATGATGACAACTATCACATAAAAATATTCTTTAAGTAATAATAAATGCATGCAACCCAAACTTTACGGTCTTCTTCAGGAATCTCTCTCTCACCCAGGTGTCAAGCTGACCTTTGACCCATGTCTTTAGACAATGTCGCTCTTTTTTTTTTTTTTTTTTTTTTTTTTTTAGTGTTTATTACCACCCTACTCCCCGAAAAAGTCTTAGAATGTGCATGTGGCAGTGTTTGTCCAGTTTAAGGAGTTTCCAATAAAAGTCTGTGAGAAGCATGTTGATTATCATAAATATATAATGTATATAAAATATATTGTAGCTTCAGGTACATAACTCTTGATTTACTGTTTCATAGTTGAATGTTTTTTCCCTGAGTCATGTCTCGGTCTTGTCTCGTCCGCTCCGATGAAGACAGCAAACCAAACCACCCCTTATAACTTTCCCACATTTGTACTCAAAGGTTCGTTGGTGAAATAATTCCAGTGGCACCCCCTGGTGGTCATATTCGTCTACTACATCCACATTTCGATGATCGCTGTAATAGCCTAGCTCAATCAACATTTCATTACATTATTCTCAAAATGTTTTTTATATATTCAAATACATTTTATACGGATAAATGTATATTTTCTTTGTGATTTCTTTACATTACCGTATTGAAGTAAATTCATGAATATCGTGATGTTATTAAAATGGCTGTTTTTGTAGCCGAGACTTTCCATGGCTTTGTTTTATAAAATAGAAAACTATACCATCCTACACCTTCAGCAAAACGATACTTTGAAAAAGCTGAATCAGGATCATGTTCAGGTTTAGACAAATTACAGTACTGCCCTCTAGTGGAACACTATTACTAGACTACAACTGTAGAAAACGCTTCAGCAACAACAGTCAGAATTTGTAAGTAATAAACGAACGAACACCACAGATTGTTACAATCAGCATGTAAGAAGGATCATTTCAGGAAGGTCTAATATTTGAAAATAATATTACATTATTTTCTACTCTCCTAGAAAAGCCGTCACTGGCGGTACCCTTTCAAAAAGTACACTGTTGTACCTAAATAGTACCTATTAGTACCTTAAAAGTACATATTAGTACCAAAATGGTACATACTACAACCTTTACAGTCCCAGTGAAAGCTTTTGTAGCCTTTTTTTTTTTTTTTTTTTTTTTTTTTCTGAGCGCGTATGCAACGTTAAGGTTAAGGGTTTAATCTTTGGAATCAAGCAGATCGAATTAAATGTAATAAATCACTTCTTAAATTGTATTGTTGCCAAACCTGACCAGAGTCTCAACGTTACGGTTAAATAAAAAAAAATAAAAGTACATAAATACTGGTTTCTGCTGCCTTTCTGGAGTGTACATATTTATAGAGCAAACATGAGGAAAAATGAATGGCATTTGTAGAGTAATGCCAAGGCAGCCTGTTCAGGACTTCTTGACAGAATGTTACTAAAGGCTGTTATTTAAAGCACTCAGCCCAGGACATAGCCTAAAATAAAGAGCATGGGGGGAGCACAAGTTTCTAGACTTTTTATGTCTAGAAAGGATAAAACTAATCATAATCAAATAAAAAGTATGATACATATGAAATATAGCATAGACGTACCTTTGTACTCAATTTGCTTGACATTATAGGATTCTAGAAGGCAGACCTTCTACACCCAAATGACACCAGATAAGAACACTAACTGTAAAATTGTTTACTTTACAGTACATTACAAAAAGCTCTACAACTTTAATTTGCAGTAAATTCCTTGCATTGTAAAATCCAATTTATATATATAAAAAAAAAAAAGTTAAAGGCACAAGGTAGGTGAAACAAATGTTTGGTAGATTTTTATTTCAAAACAGCTTCTTGGCTTTCCAGAAGCCAGAATTGTTCCAACACCATTGGTTAAAAAGTAACGTAATATTTGCAAATTTGGCAGGTCACGTCATATTCAAACAAATTTCTTCAAAAATGAGTTTAGACATTGTAATTCTAAAAGACAGGACAATAATGGTCATCTCACATTCTTCACAAATGAAACAAGCCATTTTAAAAATGATTACGGTGGGTTAGTGAAAATGTTAGAGTCATCCATGATAAAAGCACTTATGGTGAATGCCCTTCTTACATTATATGGACCGAATACAACAGAACTACACAACATTTGTGAGAAAAGCATTTCACCAATAAGTCAAACCATTAAACCCACAATCCAAGTGTATAAAACGTGTTTTAGTGTAAACAGTGAACTAAACCCAATAAGCTGAAGTAAACATAGAAGAGGAGAACAACAATACTCATTAACAATAATGTGAATCCAACAAATAATGACTTGTGCTGGTGTCAACAGAGTTGTTTATGTCTAAATGAGACTGAAGAATGTGTTGAAGTCGAGAAACATGGGGAAAAAAAGTGCATCAGATATCTGTCCAATCTGCATGTGGTTAATTCAAAACTGAATGCAATGGTTTCACCATTTTAACCTGTTTCTTTTTCTTTTTTGATAAAAAATATATTAAAACCTTACTTTGATGGCATTTTCCCCACTTGAGATTTAAAACCAAACCCAACATTTAAGATGCATCCAATATTTTACCTCTAAATTTATTTTATATATATATAAAAAAAAAATTATATAATATATATATATATATATATATATATATATATATATATATATATATATATATATATATATATATATATATATATATATATATATATATATATATATATATATATAATTTTTTTTTTTTTTTTACAAAATACATAACACTGATTTCTAATAAATGGAAGCACCTGTAAAAAATAAAATAATTCATTGGATTATACAGGAAAGCAGTCCATGCTCCGTGGGGTTAGTGTCTCTGAGTTGGCTGGCTTCACAGTGCATTGCAGCAGTCCATTCTCAATGGGATGGGCCCGCGGCGCTGCCCTCCTGAACGTCCCTGGACTTGTGGGTAAAAGGTTTGACGCTTCCGTTCCACCTCTCATGTACGGTTTCTCGCCATGCTGGATGAGTTTCCCTAGCTGGCTCTGGAGGTCTGGCTGGCAGTGGCGAGAGCGGAAGGTAACCCTGGGCCTGAAAAATGTCCTCCTCTTCTTCCTGCAGGTGGAGATCCAGAATTTTAGAGCTGCGCAACACAAAGTCATGGCGGGTCTCCAGTTCGGTGACTCCGTTGCCGCTAAACGTCATTCCATCATTGTCCAACTCGTTTTCCAGCTGTTGAACCCAGGTATCTCCTCTCGGAAGAGTGCTTGGTTTGGTTGGGCGGCCCTCTGGGAGTTCATTAAGAGACTTTAAGAGACTCTCTTGAAGTGTTTTGGGCCTTGGGGGACCTGTGGTGACGGGGCTCAGGGGCCATTCCTCTTGGACGGGGGATCCAGCACCGCTGGCCTCCTCCTGGACCCCGGAGCCCAGCTCAGCCAGGGGGTCAAGCTTATCGGTTTGGTTGAATGTCTTTAAATTTCTCAGCAGTGCAAACATACTATCTACATCCTTCCAAAAGTTCATCCAGTCATCCAGAACGGGACTGTAGTTGTGCCTGTGTTCGTACAGACTCTCATTCACGCTGTACAAATCTGCCAGTCCTTGCCAGTCGAAGTCCTCTGTGAAATTGGGCAGCTTAACCTTTGTGGACATCCCAGGCTGGTTGTGTTCTGGGAAACGGGAGAGGGGGAAGCGAGAAAAGTCAGTAAGGGCTGGCGATTGCTGCGCAGAAAAGCTTTGCTTTGGAATGCGTCTAAAACATGCAGTTATTCCCGGCCTACTCCTGCCGAGGGGTCTTGAATTAGTGCCCCACACACCACTGCAGTGCTTTTTTAAAGCCTTGAACCAACAGAAAAGCTCTATTTTGAAGCAGTAAAGCAGTGTGAATGCAGATCAAGACAACAAAATGTCCTCCAAATGTACACCCAAAACCAATACATCGTAAATAAAGGGTGCGCAGACAGACTGAAAATCTGTGCAAATCAAACTGAAACATCCAACAAGAGACCGAAAAGATGGGAAATCCTGGAACCAAGAATCAGCAACCGAAAAAAATTAAATATGAGGCTGAAAGGGTGGGCGAGAGGTATAGGAAATTAAAATCTGCAAAAACAAAAGCGTGTTAAAGGAGGGCGAGAGAATGAAATTAGCATTTCCAGAGTGGGTCAGGCAGTAATTGATGGCTTAGGAGACACGCGCTGAACCAGAACTGCCACTCAACGTCTATGGAGATGTGGTATGCAGTGTGGAGAACTACTTTAGAGTGGAATGAGAACAGAAATGGGTTCGTATGGTCTCAAAGACTCACAGGAATGAAAGGCTTGGCCTCCTCAACTTTGACCATTTTCGATGCTGCTGTTGCCTGTTAAGCAGGTAAGCCAAAAAACAGATGTCAAGACAGGCGTGAATGAGAAAAATGTAATTAAAAAGTCTCAAATATTGACGTTCTGTGCACTGAGAGGTCTATTCCCCACCGAATGATGTGTATGACAATTAGAAAGTCTTGAATTTTAAATTTCAAAACACTATAAATTATGTAAATGATTTTGGTTTAAATTACATCTAGGAAGTGCAACAAACTGTCCAAGAGTTAAAATTAGAAGAATTAACTTGTAATTGGGGCTTAAAATACTAATATTCGTGTGATTTTTTAAATATATTTAAAATGTTAGCTCAACCCAGCATGCAACCATACACTTAGCTCAATGAAATGTGGCGTATTAGTGGAAACAAGCTGCCCATGCAGTTATTTCAAAAGCCAATGAGGGATTCAAAAATGTGGATACCTGTGTTGATCATAGCTTCCTCCATCTTTACTTCCTGATCAGGAAAATAAAAGCATTTAAAATGTTAAATGTCTATTGTGATTAAAAAAATTTAATAAATCACATTGCAGATCTTCATGCATAACCCTCAGCTCCTGAGGAGAGGTATTGTTAAAGACACAATGAAGGAATGATGATTTAAAAGATAAATGAGGAAAATCCTCTGATGGTCCTGAAGAAAAAGATGGTAAGGAAGTGTAGTGTTAAGAATGGAACGAATGTTACATGACGGCTTTACGTTAACAGTGTTGAATGATGTAAGGTCACATAACATGAGAATATGCCAACATGCAGACTAATATGTATTACATGCATCTGTTTTTGTGATATTTTGTTACATTACTAAGTAGCAAATCCTATTTTTTTTATTTGCCTCTCTTTTGTATCAATGGAACAAAGTCCGTTATACAGATCTGAAACAACATGCATATGAGTACATGCTGACCATTTATTTTTGGGCAAGCTATCAATTTTAGATTGTGTGTTTATTACAAATCAAAGCCATTGTTTTTGCCTGCAAAACACGGGCGCTGACCACATTGATTTAGATGTTGAAAAGCCATGACAACCTGTATAAATCAAAATAATCAATATTGCATAACGTCCAGTTATAAATGCTACAATATGTCATTATGATGAGTCAGTCTTTCCTCATAGGACATTAAAAATGGTTTTCAGAATAGTGAAAATCTCAGTGGTTCTGATGACAGCA
Source organism: Elopichthys bambusa (assembly GCA_037101425.1). Lineage (NCBI taxonomy): Eukaryota > Metazoa > Chordata > Actinopteri > Cypriniformes > Xenocyprididae > Elopichthys > Elopichthys bambusa. Next base: position 14,712,076 of record CM074453.1, on the reverse strand, counting down.
GGTTTTATACAGCCAATTACCCAATGTTATAGAGACCTTCCTTCCCAGTAATGAATAAAGACAAAATCCCTGCTAGAATTTAACCACAATTATGCTGCTAAAATATATTGGAGAGAGAAAAAAAAACTCAGAGAGGAATGCGTGTCATTATGTGTTTATAATATTTAGATTTTCTTACACAGAGCACAAATAGGTTCTTACACCGATAAATATAAAATAAATAATCTCTTTTGGCACAATACTTTCACAGGAGCCATTCATCTAGCCTGGTATTCACGAGGAATGGGAAAAAATGCAAAACTATGAGATGATGTGATTGCTAGGCTGCTGGAATCACAGTCCCCTGGTGAGGGAATAAAATAGAAAATATTAATGGGAAATAAAGAGAAGAGCAGACAGTTTAGAGAGAAACCGAACTCAGTGACCAATCCATCATTTACCATTAGAGATCCAGCACATGGTTCATCCCATTCATGCATCAGACAAAACATGCTAGACCATGTGTTTCTAAATATTTAACACTTTACTCTCTTGGACAATGAAATCTTGGTTAAGCATGTATCATCCTATATTAGACCATGTAAATGTACTTACACTACATACCAGCTAGAAAAAAAAAAAAAAAACCCCTAAATCTAAGTTGGTTTGCTGGTTGGTTTTTAAAGGAGTTTTGGGCACTTCAGGTGGTCAGACTGGGAGACCAGCTGGAAATCAGCTAAACATCAGTTTAACCAAGCTGGGAAACCATCTTAGGCTGGTTTAATCTGGTTTCTCAAGATGCAACTTTCTTCTTTTTTTTTTTTTTTCAAATTTGGAAATTGAAAGCATATTAGAAAATAAAGGAGTGCTAGCATGTTTTACTCCCCATTTCACACAGAACAGGTGTTGTAGAGACAGGAAAGGAGTGTTACCTGCATCTGAGCTTTTGGGTCTGGGGTTGCACTGCTTGTGGCCTTGACAGCTCCTCATTTCCATCAGTTGTAAATGCAATTGGCTCAGAATATCCCTCTCCACTGTATAAACTGCGTTGGTTAACTGCAAAACATAATATGCACTTATTGAGTCAGTTATTGTAAGGGCTGTAATGGAGATAATAGCATGTCTTTACAGGAAGTCATTATCCATAGTGTTTTTTTGTTTTTTTTTAATTATGGGTTTTTAAAGCTTTTATTTAACAGTGCACTGCACAGAAACAAGAAAGAAGTGAGGTAGAAGGATCAGATTCAATCCTGCATCCCCATAGCAGTGCCTCTCAGACTCAGAGCAATGTATTCTATTGAAATGCAACTGAAAACATGTCACATCCTCACCTGGTACGGGTCACTGTTTAGGTCAAAATACTCCAGGAAGCCAGTTGCAAATTCACAGAAGAGCGTGTTGTGAGTGTCATTAATAGTTCTCAGACACCAGTATGTGTTGTTGTTAGAGCTTGTGCAAGCACAGAAGCCGCCCACTATAGAGAAAGAGAAATTGTTTTGTCAATTAAAATAATAAAAAAAATAGTTTAAAAAGAAACAAGTTTGTGTGACTTATAGACTACACTCTCAAAATAATGGTACAAAACTAGGGCAGTTCACTTTCAAAAGGTACTAATTATTTAGTGTACTTCTCAAGATTTAGATTCATAGATTCATTTGTGATTCATTCAAAGGAACTGAATTAAGTCAGAAGATTCATTTGAGAACTGGATATCGCTGCGACTAATCTGCATAGCTTTTCTTGCTATTATTTTTACTTTGTAAAGAAACACTACACGCCTATAGAGTGAAAACATAAGTATGCGCATGACCGCTTTCACAAATTCCCATTTTTGTAGTTAGTTAATACAGGGAAGATAACTGTATGGTTTTCAAAAACTTGCACTTTAAAAAAAAAAAAAGAAAAAAGGTTTGCATTTTCAGGCCCCCAAAACAGCGTAGTTGAATGGCCAAAACGCATAAAAGGTTTTCCATTTTTCAGTTGAATACTGTCTCATGTAAACAGCCCCTAAGTATCAATTTTTTTCTTTAAAATGTAGTGAAGTTAAAAATATTTATACATGTAAAATTAGAAATATCCAAAACCTGTACTTAAGTACAGTAACAATGTATTTGTACTTTGTTGCTATACACCTCTGATTAATACGTGCACTTTAGGCACTAATATGTACCTTTAAGGAACTAATATGTACCCTTTAGGGGTAAATAAGGTACAAAGGTGTATCTTTTGAAAGGGTACAGTTTTTGTACCTTGAGAGTGTAGCAAAAACAATTTTTTGAGAGCGTAGCAAAAACAATGAGCATTTCCTTACAGTTCCAGAAGGGGGCAGTCTGCCAGTGGTCATTATTATGTGTGAAGCAGGTGAGGCCAGGAAGACTGCAGTCATCACCCTTCTTCTGCCTCTTCCTCTCCTTCCTCTCTTTCTTCCTGCGGCGGATCTCATTGTAGAGTTGAGTCTTGCTGTCCACTTCCTGCACGGCCTCTCTGGTGGCATAAATAAATGAGACATTAGAGCCAGAGCGAAAGGGAACGCCATCCCAGGTGAGTTACACAATGATGGGGAAGGTAGACCAGCCAGCTCCGCACATAGATGGGGTCAGAGGTCGTGAGAAAGTGGAAGGATCGTGTACACACCACCCTCCCCCAAAACCACAAGGTTCTTGTCCTATTTTCAGACCAGGGTGTTTCATAATCTCGCTTTGCAATTGTAATGATTTGTTTACACTTCAAGATGAGTTTTATGCTAATGTTTATGGGTAGAGATTGCTGCTGGGATTGTATACTTATGGAAAGAGCTTATTAAAACAGAGACCCGTGGACTGAAAAGAAGTCAATACTATTAACTCATCAACAACATGTACACATGCATGCATGCAACAATACACATGCAACAGGACCAACTGAGAACTCTCAGATTCCATGAATTCCACAAACTCTCCATTTCCACCAAACTGATTGTAAATACAATACACAACATTCAGTGAATTGAGAGGCAATATTATCAGCATGAATTGTGTGTTGTGTAAAGTGTGTTGTGTAAAGTGTGTTAGAGATGCTACACAGATTTGACATTAATCCAACACACTTGCAACAAAGAGACGATACTACAGAGTACAGACAAACTAACGAGGCAAAGACACACGAAAAGAACTCACTTAAAGGGATGGAGGTGGTCATTCCTATTCTTCAACCTTTCGGGTTTGTTTTTCTGCTCTCTCTCTTTGCTAAAGTAACTGGTTGTAATAAGGAGAGAACAGCACTAAATTCAATGAATCCAGCTGGAATTTCTAAAAAGGCCTTGGATTGATTTGCAAAATATTGCAGTTCAGATTTAAAATGATTAATTTGTTATTATTTAATCAGGACTGAAGAATTCATACTATTCTTTCAGAACAATATCCAAACTACCATTACATTAACATTCAGAAGTTTGGGGTCAGTAATATTTTTTACTGTTTTTAAACAAAATCTTACCAAGGCTGAATTTATTTGATCAAACACAGTAAAATAATATTATTTTGAAATTACTTTTTCTTTTTTTTCATGAAAAAGTATCAAAAAGTGAGTTTATGCTTAAAATAAGAAGGCCAGTGGGGTCAGAAAAACACTTAATTCAAAGGGAAAACAAGATTATTTTTCTTACACCATTGACATTTTTTCTTATTTTTTCTTAAGCGAAAATTCTTTTTCATTTTGCTTCTCATGTAGATGTATCTTGATTTAAGGAATGTTGAGTTTTTTTGTACTGGAAATCAAAAATAAGAAAATTTGTTGCAGTGATATCACAATTTAAAATAACTGTTTTCAAATTTTAAAATATTTTATTCCAGCCATTACTCCAGTCTTCAGTGTCACATGATCCTTCAGATATTATTCCAATATGCTAATTTGGTGTTCAAGAATCATTTTTTTAATCAATGTTGAAAACAGTCAACAGAAAGTCCACAAGTACAGTTATTTGAAAGTTTTTTTTTTTTTTTTTTTGGTAATAATGCAAAAGTCTTTATTGTTGATAAATTTAATGTGTCCTCGCTGAATAAAGGTATTAATTACTTAAGAAAAGAAATCTTACTGACCCCAAACTTTTGAAGGGTAGTGTATCTAAAGGGTAGTGTATCTAAAAGAGTAAAATACAACAAGAGAGACGATGAGGGGAAGGATGACCAATCATTTCCATAGTACGCTCAGAGTTGCCTCAAAATCATCCAATTCACATTGCCCATCAGTATCAAATGTCAACTGACCTCTTCTTTCCACAGTCACACTCATCTGGTCTCCTCCTCTTCAAATGACCTCTAACCTCACGCAGTTTCTTCATTTTATCTTGGAGAAGTTCAATCTATGTGACAAGCGTATAAAAAACATCATTAAGATGGTTTAAACAGCAGTAATCTTAAAGTTAATACAGGACAGTGGGTCTCACCTCTTGGTCCACAAAGTTCTTGTGGTCTTTCCATGCTCTGGAAGACTGGTAAATCTCTCTTTCACAGCGCACAGTGTCATTCATTAATATGAAACACCTGTGATTCCAAGGCAAAATGAACAATAAATGAGCAAAACACACTTAAACCACGCAGCTAAACTCATGTTTAGAGGTGTCCAAAGGCTTGCAGGTCTTACTTGTGTGTGACTTTGAGAGAATTGGGGTATCCCACAGCATTAGTGTCATCCGACTGCATCTCCTCCGATCCATCATCAGACTCCAGCCCAAAGTCCGAATCAATACCTCCCTCAGGCTCATAGTGCCGTTTGCTGATTGGTCGAGGCTCAAGAGGGGTTTTGTCATCAGCCTGCAGGTCCACATCATAGATTTCACCCTCAAACTCCACTGACAGGGATCTGGCCGGCCGTGTGTGCACAAAGCGAGGTCTGTAGCCTGAAGAAGGACATCAGCATAAGCTACACATACTTAAATAGTTATATTTTATAGTTAAATCTTGCTGGAGCTCCTTAAATGTCCTAATATATTTCAAAATAATATATGCAATTTCAGCTCCTAACCAATAGATGGCACCGAAAAATATGATTCAGAGTCCTCTCACTATTATGAGTGTGACACTGAAGACTGGAGTAACAGCTGCTAAAAATGCAGCTTTGCCATCACAGGAATTAATTGCATCTTAAAATATATATAAATTTGAAACTGTAATATTTAACAATATTACTGTTTTTACGGTATCAAATGAATGCAGCCTTGGTGAACATAAGAGACTTCTTTCAAAAACATTAAAAAATCTTAACATCTCTAAACTTTAGAGATAACAGTAGTATATCAATCAATCCATCCATCCATCCATCCGGTTGCAGATATATACTTACAGTTATAGATTATTACTTTTATAGCTTATATATAGCTTTTTATGTAGTTTTATTATAAAATGATGAGTAGTTTGTATCTTGGGAAGGTACAGTTTCAATGTTGAACAACATTAGTGCATTAGTAGTGAGGATTTTGATTTTTCCCAGTGACTCAAAAGTTTCAAAAACTGATACAAAATTTATTACCGATTTGATAAGTGACTCTCCCTGTAGGCTTCATTGTTAAACCAGTAGGTGGCGACCAGTGAATGACTTTCAACCCTAATCTAAAAGGTCCAGTGTTTATCTACACAGTCTTGAACAGCAGACCCATTCCATTAACTCAATCTCTCCACCTCATTTGAGCTCACATACTTACGTGGATTACTGCTCTGGGCAAACTGTCTGTGAGCCCGCCGCGCTGCCTTGGCCGCTTTGTAAGGCCGTTCTCCACAGTGGCAGTCTTTCTCGCGGCCCTCGTAGCTTCGAGAGCGCAGACTCCTTGCTCTTTTCTTGGATCCCTCCTTCAGGGAGCCCTTACACTTCTGTAAACGCCACTTCCCACTGACCTCCTCCACACAGTGCCATTTCTGTAACAAAAACGGAAGGAATTCAGTTTGAGGACAGACATTTTTGTCTGGCTAACCACTTATTGTGCTAGAGCCGCCTCATTTGCATAACCACAGCTGTTTTTATGAATTAAATTAATCTTCTGTCTGGGAACAGTGAGCTTAGCGGTCAAACATCTGCATTTGTAGAGTAATCCCATTAATTCACAATCATATGGCACAAGACCTACCTCACAATTCTTTCCCATAAAGCAGCAATCAGAAGCCAATTTAGACTTAATCTCCTAATTTCATAGAGCTGTTTGCTTTGCAAAATGACCACAGCTCAGACATGTGCTCACAACTATGGGAAACCATATCCAAACAATGGCCACAACCCTGCTATGATTTCCTGTGAAACTCTGGAGTCCCGTCAATGAGTTTATGTATCTGTGGCTGATGGTGTATCTGGATGTTTGTTTGCAGGGTGGCAAACCAAAGAGGAGTTAGCCAAGACTAGCTTGAGCACTTTCACTCATTTAGTTCCTGCAAACATAGTAGCCAAACACACACATACTAACACACGTTGAGTATTGCTTGTACCTCACATTCACACACACAGAGACTGGCTCCAAATAGCCAGAAGTCAAACAGACATAAGCAAACAGCGCCACAGCCAACTATGTGAAGCCTCGCTTCTTGAATGACGGAGACACAACTCAGACTCAGGAAGAAACAGGCATAAACTTTCACACAGGCTCAATCACACACACTGCCCTCATTGACCCCACTGCAGGCAGTAGGACTGCGTTAATGCAGTCTTTGCTAGGCTTTTTCCAACACATTCCTATTAGTCAAAAAGAAAGAGAGTATATTGGAAAAACAGATACCGATACTCTACTCAAGCTAAGACTTGAGCTGGAAGTAGCAGACCATAACTACTTAAAGCTTTGTCTGTTCTCAAGACCAAAACCATGTCAGTCTTCTTACAGTGTGAATTTCACACACAAAAAATGACAATGTCAATGCCAGTTCAGTGGTGAGAGATGATGTTATAAATTGTGCATATATTTCTGCTGTTTAAAGTGAAGATAAAAGCGCATGTAATACATTTAACTTAAAGCTGCATAAGACAAGGGACTTGTTTCGAAGCAAATGATGCCTAATCTAATTTCAAGTTGACTTCAAATATGTAAATAATAACATGGTCTATTCATACATAATATGTTCAGATCTTTCTCCAACACTTCTTTACTTTGTTCTGGCAGGTGACTGGACTAAAATGTGAATACGGAAACCTGTGTGTTATTCCAAGCGCACACAAACGACCTTTCTGCATTCAATCAAATTTCCAGACAAAGTGTTGCAGGCAAACACTTAACTTGACCATAAAAAGAATCTGGTTTGCATTAGTGCAGTCCTTGAAATACTGTCTGCATTTACACTACCTGAAATTGTACCAATTTGTAATGTTCAGCTCTCTCTGATTCATTGCCACACCACAGAGGGTCTGGTGGAGCAGGCACACAGTGTGCTGATGAAAGAAAACTACGACCAATCTCCAATTATCCTTCATTTGTTGTAAATATCGGTTTCAATTACAGCGGCACCACTCACAGGACATCAGCCATGTGCTGCACACTCCAATCCTCGGCTTCATGTTGAAGGTGCAAATAAATGTATTCAATCATTATTTAAAGGGTTAGTTCACCCAAAAATGAAATTTCGGTCATTAATTACTCACCCTCATGTCGTTCCACACCCGTAAGATCTTCGTTCATCTTCGGAACACAAATTAAGATATTTTTGATGGAATCCAAGAGGTTTCTGATCCCCAAGAGAAAGCAACGTAGTTACCACATTCGAGGTACAGAAAAGTAGTAAAGACATATTTAAAACAGTTCATGTGACTACAGTGGTTTAACCTTAATGTTATGAAGCGACGAGAATACTTTTTGTGCGCAAACAAACAAAAAAATGACTTTATTCAACAATTTCTTCTCTAAAGTCATTATTTTTGCGCACAAAAAGTATTCTCGTCGCTTCAAATAGTCACATTATTACTTTTATGGACCTCGAATGTGGTAATTACGTTGCTTTCTCTTGGGGATCAGAATCTCAGATTTCATCAAAAATATCTTAATTTGTGTTCCGGAGATCAACAAAGGTCTTACGGGTTTGGAACGAAATGAGGGTGAGTAATTAATGACCGAAATTTCATTTTTGGGTGAACTAACCCTTTAAGGTTGGAGCAACTCTCAATGCATTTTTTTAGCACATAGACTCTCAACCTGGACTTTGTTTACTCTACTATGGGCTGAGACTGTGTGCATGTTTGAGGTCAAACATTGCACATAAGTGGGCAAGTTCATAAGGGGAAGGATATACGGATATATAGAGTGTGAGAGAAAAACAGTGTATTTGAGTTTATACCTGTCCTGGTTGTTCGCAGGGCGTCTGAAACTCAGCCTGCTGACACACTTCCTTCAGCTTCTTGTATTTGGGTAAGCTGTTGGAGTGTTGTGTATTCAAGTTGCCTCCTGAGTCATCTTTCTTGCGCAGGATTTTACTAGAATGACAAATGTGTTTGGTGAGTTGCTAGGCCACGTTTTGAAGTTGGCAGCCTCACTGAAGTTTCGGAAGCCTGGAAATCATAGACGTCCCACCCAGGTCAGCATCTCATTATTGCCGTGTGAAGAGCACTGTAGCTTTCACAGTACACAAAAACAATGGGAGCAAGATTTTCCAGGATATATTTATCCGAGTTATCTTGTTGTAGTTAATTCTATACTGTAAACAATTATTTCTGAAGTTGTAAATTAAACATATTGGAGTATGTTATACAAGAAAGTACATTTTTGCATTACTTGGAATTTCTTTGTAAATATTTGTGAAATTTACTAGTGAAAATTTCTGAGTGAAAATTTATAGATTTTGCAATTTTTTTATTTTTATTTTTTTAAACGAAGGACGAAAAACTGTTTATAAAAATACCCATGTACATGTGGACTAGGCCTTAGATTGTACATACAGAGTAAAAATGACATTTGTTAAGCCCAGCCACCCATAACAATAAAGCATCAAAAGGTAGAATTAGGATTTTGGAGGTGGAGGGAACCCAACAAACTGGTGATTCAGATTTGAAATATGAATGCAGTCCCCCCAAAAATCATAAATTAAAGTATTTTATGGAACTCTATAATAAATATTTAATCATTCATGCTCATTTTGCCTATTTTTACATTTAAAAATGGCCTTCGTCATCATCTAACAATCATTTAAATGTCTTTTTGAAATATAAAGTGCTGGAATGCCATTTCGAATAATTCCAGCCTCCGCCTGTAGCGGAAATGAAGTGCTTTGCATGATTTCACTACGGCTGATATATGAAGTACTCGTTAATCTGACTTCTCACAAAATGGGTGCTGTCGTGACTGTGCAAAACAGGTTGAATTAATGACATTTTGGTATAAACATGCTTCGAGTCCACGGTCTGGCTTTATACACAACAGTTACTGAGTCACGGAAGCAACAGCCGGCACTGATCAACGATGTGCTTTAGGATTGCGCCATCTCTGGAAAACCTTCTTTTACTTAGCCTTAAGGAGAAACTAAGCACGGGCTGACTGTGGGAGCGATAATATGCCATTATGCAGACTGACAGCTCCATGTGAGTGACATGAGGAATGTTAGACCGAAATAGCAGCGTGGCTGTGCCCACGGCCACAGTTACAATATATATAGAGATTGCAAAGAGTTAAATAGGGTAACCTCAATACCATACCCACATTCCTTACATCAGTCACAGAAATCAAGGGAAAACGCTATGCATACATATCAAGTTTGAGTCTGATACCATTTGTAATATCATAATTCCCCTGGGGAAGGATTTTTTTTTCTGTCATGAGTGTCCTAGGTTACTGAAATGTATCCGATAATGAGAGTCTATCTGTCATGTGAATATCTGAGCTCCTGAGAACACATTTGATCAAAGAATGTAAAAGTCTGATCTTACTTATGATTTTTAAATGGTAATTTGGATAGAATAAATATTTTTGAGATATTTTGCTACATTTTTAGGTGAACTTGAACCAAGACACGTCAAGGAAAAAGGATGTTTGTGCAATGGAATCCTGAAATCATAACATGTACTTCTGATCTTATCTTTTGGCGATTTTACAACAAAATCCTGGAATGGTTTGAATTGTGTGCGGTGAGCCTCCTGTACAAAATAAATCAATTCAAATTTATTTCGCACATTCTGCAGTGATTTTATAGCATGATTGAGAAGAGAGGGAATATTGTTTGTCTTACCCCCGCTCCACGAGGAATGTGTCCCTCCAGACTTTGGGTTTCCGGTTGGGTTTGAATCTGCAACATGAAAACGCAAATATTTTATTTCACTCAGTCTTCATGTCATTTGCATACCATAAGCAGATGTTGAACTTGGCCTGAATTATGACACCTTAATCTGTTCAACATCTCCTGCCATCGTGAGTGGCAGTGACCCCAGAACATTTCCAGCATTCTTTACTTGCCAGAAACCCTTTATAAATTAACTCCAAATGTTCACAAACCATTAAACTCAAGTTAATTAAATTAAAAGCAATAAACAGATACAACCCAAGCATATATTACACTGGGAATGTGTTTATGGAGAGGATTTAGCTCACCTATTTCCAGTCTTATCCTGTTCCAGAAGCTTTAGGATAGATTTGCCATCCATATCAGGTGGAGTGTCCAGGCCAGCTATATCTAGGATTGTGGGTGCTAGATCAATGTTTAGCACAAGATGGTTGTTCCTGTGGAGTAATACAAAATTATTACTTAATTTAATTTTAATTAAATTTAATATTTTATATTATATTTTATAATTTTTTATATTTTATAATTGTATATATTTTATTTTATTTATCTCTACAAAGGTATATATTAATATTTAACATTTTCATTTTAATATACAAATAAAAAGTGTATTTTAATGTGTAAAGCAAAATGTGTATTTTACTATATTATATTGCTAACAATAATCATTATTAAAAGATTTTTTTAAAAATGTATATATTTATTTTTAATATCAGTAGGTGTGGAAAAAAACATTGTGAAAAATTATTTTGCTAAAAACTAATAATTCCCCAAATAAATATGTAGAATAATTTATACATTTAATTTAATTTATTTATCACATGGAAAAAATAAATAAATGTGTTATAAATAAATAGTTATTTATTTATTTATAAATAAATGTGTTAAAAATAAATAAATAAATAAATAAATAAAGTATGGAAAGAATTTATATTGTGAAAAGTGTCTATTATATTGTACAAAGCGTGCATTTCAAAGTTGATTTTACCTTGCCCCTGGCTCCACATTAGGACCTCTGACAAAAAACGGTACTCTGATGTCAAAATCATACGGCATAGACTTCCCTTTGACTAGGCCAAACTGACCAATGTGGTAACCATGGTCAGCTGTGTAAATGATATAGGTATTATCCAGCTCCCCAGTGTCGACCAGAGCATTATATATCTGTAACAGACCAAACACACATTTCCTGTCAATTCATATACAAAGCCAGTTGAATATCCAGAATTTGGAGCAAGAAAGCCTAAACCACTGACCTTTTCCACAGAGTCATCTACAGACATCAGCGTCTGGAGCCTCTTCCTGTGCAGGTAGTTGGTGAACTCCATGTGAATTGGCTTCATTGGGCCGGTGTACTGCATGATCCAGTGCTTATCCATGTTTGGTGCATAGTTATAGCTGGGAGTTCTGTGCAAATAACCACAACATGCTACTGTGAGGAAAACATGCACCTGTCTGCCATTTCACAACCACTTGTGGCTGTTGGAGTTGTCTGTTGTATAACATACTTGACAAGCAACAATAACAGAGCAGCCGCCCTTCCCCCTCCACGGAAACGTACTAATTCTCCTCGCTAGGTGTTTTTCTTGGGTTCGCCCTCCATCTCTCCTCACACCATGCTGAGAGTCTCAGGGTTTCTTGGCAGCGTTTAATCGTTTGAGGGTTGGCACATGCATAAGAAAAATAATAGCTTCCCCAGCCTTCGGGCCCAAAATAAAGTTTGTAATAAGTCCAGCAACGACAGGGCTATAACTCATTTGCATTTGAAGTGGAGAATAAAAAGCTGGGTAAACAGGAGGCTGCGGACTTGTTTGTGGAGCTAAAGCTACAAGATGGCCACCTGTTGACTGCAGTTGGCCTCCCTCCACAGCTGAAAGACATGGCCTTCCTTTGCTTTCCAGACCAGACTCTTGTGCCTGGTGTCACATATGAGTGATGGCCACAGGAAAGCTCCATTCTGTCTGAGTGGATGGCTTCTGCCCTTTCCTCCTCAGTTTGTCTTTGTCCGCTCACTGAACTCTTCACCCAGCTAGTGAGGCACACTAATATACCACACAAAAAGAACCTGTCTCTTCGCATAGGTAGGGCAAATTTGGAATTTGGAGGTCAAAGGATAGAATTAGTCTGACTTTGACACCTGTCACACAGCTGGTTGGAAAACATTTGTCCTTGAGAGTAGACCCTCCTGTGTAGTTTCTGCTATTACATTGGAAGCATCACGTTTCATGAATCTCTCTCAAAACTTTCAGCCTAATGTGAAAATCTGTTATTGAATAAAAAAGAAAAACATGATACTGAAAACACTTGTCAAATCAATTTCATTAGCAGATTTATTTAATAGCAACGAAGACTTAATGCATTTAAGATTATTTGTATCAACTGCCACATTAGAAAGCTCACAGGTTTATGCAATGCTTTTCTTCCAGCCTGGCGCAAAAATAATCTGTGGCTTTATTTACCTTTTACATGATGACTCTAGCAGGGTCACCTAGTATGATATTCTATAATGCAAATGAATAATAGAGACAAAATATAGCCTATTAAAAAAAAAAATAAAAAAAAAAAAAAGTAAAATAAATTAATTTAATTACTTATATTTTACTTATGTTATTTATATTTTTAGAAAAATATAAATGCATAAGATATAATAAATGTGTAAAATAAGTGTAATATATAAATGCATTCAATATAATAAATGTGTAAAAATAAATAAATAAGTGTAATATATAAATGCATAAAATAAAAATGCGTAAAATATAATAGAGTAAAATATATAAATGTGTAGAATAAATGTGTAAAACAAATACATAAAATAAATTCATAAATACATAACTGTGTAATACATAAATGTGTTAAATAAATAAGCTAAAATAAATAAATAGTGTTAAAATAAATAAATAAAGTGTTAAAATAAATAAATAAACGTGTTATACATACATACATACATACATACATACATACCATACATACTTGAAGACATAACTTTTTATATTTACCTTTTAACATTTTTGGTTGAGCACCTTATTTCTGTTTGGATGTGCATATGTTCATTTTTACACAGATGATAAATAAACCACCAAAAGTGTCTGAAACCCTGCTGCATCATTCCAAAATGCAACCTGCGCCTGCCATCTGTCTCCCTGTTTTTTGGCACAACTTGCCAGGCAACCCTTTCGGCACCAGAGCAACTTGCCAGCCGATGTGAACCTTGGGGTATCCAAGTGTGATCTATTCAGAGCCTATGCACTTAAAAACATATTAATAACACAAAAGGGTCTTCTAAGACAATGCATTCCCCAAACCTACATAGTGAAAGGCATGATTGATATAAGAAGCCAGAAAGTTGTGTAGGAAGGCAAGCTAAAAGAATTGTGAGAAAGAAATGGATAGCCCGAGGGACAAAAGTGTGAGGTCGCCCTGACCAGGATCCTGACATGCCTGGGATGTTAAGGACTTGGAGATGGATGGCCTGTTGCCACAGCACTGTGTGTGGAATAGGAACCTAGCCACGAAACTGATGATAGTGCAGTGAAGCCATCAAGGTCTTGGCACTAGATTGAGGACCATAAAAATCTCATCCCCCATCATCTTACTTGGCATGTGCCAAAAAATTTACTTGGATGATAAATCACTTCAGTTTCATGGCAGTGGTGTCATGTGTGAAGTGCATTTCAGTGCACTGCCATCTCTTAAAAATCTCATTTTAATGGTGTATCCAAAAATATGAGGCCACAAAAATTCCTAAAGCTACAAATTTATATTTACCTGCAAGCCAAATTATAATGGTTTTAAATTTATAGGAAAATGATCTGCTTGGAATGCTACTGTTTCTGAAATATGTGTCCCTTGGAATATCCCATTATAAATACATACAGAACAATAAAAATATCTAGACTCAACAATTCAAACTCCGGGGCCTATTCTAGCAGGGCTTGGCTCTTGGACAAGATACACTGAGTTCAGTGGAGTTCAGCAATGTTGCTCTAGCAGAGTGTAACTGAATGTTCTGGGAGTCACTCACATGTGCTGGGAAGCGTTTGGGAAGAGCTCGGAGTACTGGGGTGCTGAATCCTCTGGGCCATGAGGTGCTGCATGACTGATCACCATCATCACCGGCCGATGCGGGTACATGCGCTTGGATATTCGGAAGTAGTTGATGCTGTCGTTGGTTATCAAATCAGTGAAGTAGTCCTAGAATGAGCAGAATAAATTCATGCATTCATAAAATAAATGCTGGATATGCTTTCTTTCAAGGTTTGAACAAATAAAACAAGAGTCAATGACATGATTTATTTTTATTTGTATTTTGGAATTTATTCAGTTTATTTATTTTATATATGCATTTACTGAATTTATTTAAATTATTGCATTATTCTATATTTGTATTTTTATTTGAAGTATTTGAAAATGCATTTAAAATGCAATCAATTTATATAATTACTTACAAATAAAATGCAACACTTAGTTTTGATGGTCCACTTTAGACATTATATTGACTATAAGTGACTTTGCCAGTGTCAACTTATTCTAACTCTATTCTAAGTACCAGTCTACTTATACTCTAATAAGAGTTAGATGACATGTAATTGCAAAGGTACTTAGTTAGTAGAATATCTAAAGTGGACCATTGAAATAAACTAAGCAAAAAACCCTCGAGTAGTTTTATTTAACTAAAAGCACAAACCAAAAAACAAAAACACAACAAAAAACAAACAAACAAAAAAACAAAAACAAACAAAAAAAAAAACACCCAACACAACACACAGAACACCAAAAACAAAAAAAAGAAATGCTATAGATTGGACAGAAGACCCTAAAAACTGCCAAGGTTAGTGAAACTCCCCAAAAAACAATTTTCAAATTAATTCATATAAATTTACATTTTAAAAAATGTAAATTAAAAAAAAATGTATTTAATTTTATTTAGCAATGATTAGGGTGTGTGCGATGTGTTAAGAATTAAA
Organism: Elopichthys bambusa; assembly: GCA_037101425.1. Taxonomy (NCBI): domain Eukaryota; kingdom Metazoa; phylum Chordata; class Actinopteri; order Cypriniformes; family Xenocyprididae; genus Elopichthys; species Elopichthys bambusa. The sequence goes on along the minus strand of CM074453.1, from coordinate 14,696,922 downwards.
AAAATATATATATTAATACTTTTTACTTGGTAACATTATGACATTTTAGAGTCATTACATTTAAAGTTTTCTTGAAAATGGTATAGATGTCTTTCAAAACCATATGATTATTTAAGATTATTCTTTATCATGGACAGTCTTATTTGTTATTGACCCTCATCAACAGAACTAATGCCCTGATGCTAACAACTCAGTATTGAGCACGACAAGGGCGTTGACTGCTTCACTCAATGTTAATGGAGGTTTGTAGCCCTCCATGGGTCTGGTGTTTTGACAACACTAAAGGTCTCAATCTTACTGCTATGAGGCAGCAGCAGGAATGCGTACAAGGGCTTGGGGGTAAAAATCACGTGATACTGAAGCCGTAAGCCCTTTGATGGCAGTGCTCCTGGTCTGGGCTGGTTGTGGGAAAGTCTCCATCCCCCCCTTCTACCCACCCCATTGCTAAAACATGCAGCTACTGGCATCTCTGGGAGTGAAAGTCTTGTGAAAGTTATTGTTTAGAGACGTGTTCAGTGGACCTTGTTCCTCAGCATTACAGCAAAACACATCATTGTCATTTCAATGTCTCTGTTGTACCACTAATTGAACCAGCATGTTTGTTATTTTGGAAAACTATTCAGCATCATCTTGAATGTTTGAGTGAAATAGCATCTGAATGTACCTAACCTGTCCAATTTATTAAAAGATATTCTGCTTGGACTGAATTAAGGCACAAACTGTGCCTTTGGAGCAAATTGTTCATGATTCACTTGACTAAACAGGGCTAAAAGGCTACAGCTAATTTGAAACGTGTGGCATTCTTTGACAATAGGAATCATAATGGATTAATTTTTGATGCAAAATCTGGGGAAACTTATGCCCAAGAAGTTCTTATATAATGTTTATATTTCTGCCTACCTATTTAATCCCTTTAAGCATTAATCTTAACCTTTAAACAGGAACTTAAGTATTCCTAAGGGTTTCCAGGAACCACTTGAACACCTAGCCACAAAATTCCTCCAGACCTCATGAAGAAACCTTCAGCCTCTTGTGCCTCTCCACTTGTGGGTAACTTAACACCTTCATCCAATTCAACAAGCAGGTTATTGACATTCAAGTAACAGTCCAAACATTTATTTGCTCATCCCTCAGACTGCCTCCAACTCAATTTATGCCCAAACCATGAAACCTCAGCACAAATTCCACATTCCCCCAAAACATGCTACCTGTGAAACAGCAATGAGAAGATCCAAATGCTTGTTTTGACTGCAGCTTCAAAACACTCTAGAGATGGAAGTTGGCCATATCAAATTAAACTTTTTAAAGTCAGATTTTATCACTTTGCTCATATTGTAGGTCTTGTAGAAGGATGGTAAAGGTCTCTCTTTCTCCTCACAACTACAGATAGAGACCTGTAAACCATGGCTATGTTTGAAATGGAATAATAGTTTAAAACTGCACAGCATATGCTGTAGAGAAATGTGAAAGCAGTATGTGGAACAAAATGCTGGACTGTTGTCACATGATATATTGCACTCATATGTCATTCACTGAATTATGTTTCCAGTTATTTAGAGAGAGAGAAAAAAACCCACCCTTGGTAACACTATTTTAAAGGTGATGTAGTTACTTGTTACTACATGTACTTACTATATGAATAACTGTAAATTATGCATAATTACAATTAACTAACCCTAAACCAAACCCTAACCGCAACTACTCTAAAAAGTAATTCAGGGGACCTGTTACCACAACTTAAATAAATGCATGGTTGCAAGTTAAAAATTATTATTTATTGTTTTAATTAAACCTTTTAAGTTGCTATTTAAGTTAATAGTGTTGATCATTACATCAACTTAATATCGTCTGTAATTGAAACTCAAATTTCTACAATGTAACTTTCACCTTAAAATAAACTAACCAAAAACTTTTTATAAACGTGAAATTAAAATGTACAACTACAAATAATGACAATATTTTCAATTTAATTACATTATTTTACTTCGCATAATTCAAATTTGTGTACAAATATTTGAATTATAAATGTTTAAAAATGAAAAATACATTCTATGCACAGTACATACTATATACTGCAAAAAAGAGAAGTATGCCATTCCGAACATAGTCTAAATGTCCACCTCTTTCAAATCAGCAGCACAAAAACAGTAGTTGTTCCCAAAAGAAACTTTGCCCCAAGGACATCATCTCTTCACCTACCAAGTCTTATTCAGTGTAACCACCTGATGATACACAAGACACCGGTGTAACTCCCCATGCCCCCTTTAATCTAAACACATTCCATATGGAGTCAACCAACCCAAATTTTATATGTAATTAGAGGCCTGAAATTAGTCGAGAACAGACCATACACTTGAGCATAAACTGAAAATTGAGTTTAAAAGAAGCCTTTGGCACGCTGACAGGGCTGTGAACTTATGTGACCAGGCGCACATACCTTGGCATAATCTGCGCCGTGCTTCTCCTTGTTCCCGTTCCGACAGACGGTGTAATTATAGAAACGGGAATTTTTGATCAGCCCCACCCATTCACGCCACCCAGGTGGGATGTAGGTGCCGTTATACTCATTGAGGTACTTCCCAAAGAAAGCTGTGGGACAAAATAAAGACAACATATAAACTTAAAGTATGTTCAGTGAGGTCGATGCAAAGACTAAAATTATCATTTTATGACAACAGTCTCAAAACACTGCCTTTGAACAGTACCTGTAAATGTCTGTCTTTATTTACATTGTATTCATGTCTTCTCTACCCTTTCCCCTCTAAGCTAAGCCAAAACATCTTCCAAAAGAGCCGGGCATGCAGCCAGTCTGCCCTGGAGAGTTAATTGTAGACTAACACATCAGCTGGAAACCACAAGCAGTGGTAAGGCCTGAACCCCTGTATTCAAGGTCAGAACGTGCTGCCACTCAGGACACACAACACTAGGCTACCAGTAAGTTTAGCTTCCACAAACCAGACAAACTGAAAATTCCTGTAAAACTTTTGACTTCTAGGAACAAATGTGAAGCAAAATTCCCATGAAACTACAGAACACAAAAAATCCTAGTACATCTTCAGAATGGTACCAATTATACAATAGATATGATGTAATGTAAACTAATATTAATAATAATCCTACATGAAGACCTTCAGGTCAAAACATTAAGCAAAATTTGAGCATTAATATCAGTGAGCAGATTTGTTTTTTATTTTATATATGTAATATTTTTGCTGCAGAATTGTGGTAATGTAAAACTGAAATGTCTTATTTTTAATATTTATTTTATAATATTCACACGCAAAAACAATGTACACTGCCATTTAAAAGTTTGCAGACAGAAACTATATATAAAAATTAAATTAATACTTTTATATATCAAGGATGCATTGATTTGATCAAAAGTGACAGACTTACTATTGTTATAAAAATGTAAAATACATTAAAACAAGTCATTTTTAATTGTAATTTCACAATATTACGTTTTTTACTGTATTTTTGATCAAATATGCAGTCTTTTTTTTTTTTACCTAATACTAATATACATATTAGCACTGTCAATTAAAAATATAAATCACAATTATTTGTTGGTTTTAATTTTTTTTATTTATATTGTAATAAATTCATATCGAATCTCCAAATTAGAAGCAACACGGATCGTGCAGACTGGAGTTCTCTTTTGAGTCTTACCGCACTTGAATGCTTTAAAAGCACTTGAATGAATAATAGTGTGATAATATACTGTAATGCTAGCCAAAAGATGCCAGGAAAAATTGTGTTAATTACATTAAATATTTTTAACACGTTAAAAAAAAAAAGAAAAAGAAAAAAGACCACTATTTTACATTAACCTTTTATTTATTGGCTTTTTGCCTTTATTTTATATGGTAGTGAGCAACATCTATGAAACAGGACATGATGCAAACTGGATTCAACCCTGTTTCGAATCAAGCAGGTTAGAATGAGTCATCGGCCGCTCATTTGGTTTCTCACCTGTTCGGTATCCAGTGTTGTTGAGATAAACGGCAAAGGAGCGTGGCTCATGCTGAGCTTGCCATGAAGGCGAGGAACAGTTCTCGTTGTTGGTGTACGTGTTGTGGTTGTGGACATACTTCCCAGTCAGCATGGAAGAGCGTGATGGACAACACATGGGTGTAGTTACAAACGCATTTGTGAATGACGTTCCACCGTCCTCCATGATCTTGCGAGTTTTGTTCATCACCTGCAATGAGCCTGACAAACCAAGCCAGACAAATGCAAGTTTAGTAAAGTATGTTTGAGAAGTTAAAACATTTAACACGTCTTAATATACACCATGCAGTCAAAAGTAGCCTCTGAAAGTGTTAGATGTGGAGAAGGATCCCTGCAGTTCTGTGGCAATGCAACGACTGGTTGTGGTTCCAGGACTAAGGCCCTTATCCTCTCAGATGTCTGAGGGAAGCCATTAAATATTGAGAGAGGAAATAAGTCAAACCTGTGATGACAGTCTGAGATTGAGACCCAGTGGATGTTATGCTCTCAGAGGAAGGAACTTGATCCAGTTACAACAGTTAGGCTTACCAAATGGGACAGATTCCAAGAGAGGGACTTGGGTGGCAGATCAAGACGACTAAAAACAAGCAAGCTAATATTCCCAGAACTGAAGTCCGAGAAGGCTAAAGTCTTTTACTTTCCAAGGCTGAGTTAATAATGAACAACTTAAACTAAACGGAGCTCCTACAAGAGACGACTGACAATCCTCCTGAAAAAGACCAGCATAGATGGTCACCAGCACGTTTTGAATGCTGGTGTTCCCACAAGGCTTTTTTAGTAGTTTGACCAGCAAGACTGCCTTGGTTTAGCTAAAACTGTAAATAAACACTCCTGAATCGGCTAATCAAGGTCTTTGGGATTACAAGGCAGATGTATTGGAGCCAAATTCTGAAGGAATTTAGACCTTTGTCAGCTGTTATCACTAGAAACATCTCATGTTGGTCAACCAGCATCATGTTTGGCGGTACTGGTCCACCAGCTAGACCAGCACTAACTTAAACCAGGACTGAATCAGTATGGAAACTCATGCTGGATTAAGATGTTCTTTCCAGCAGAGCACTGCAAAAAGTGATGATCTTACTTTAACAAAACACTAAACATTCTTAATTCAAGATATATTTACTTAAGAAGCAAAATTACTCTGGATCTCTTGTTTTCTGGGAAAAAAAAAACACCCATCAAAATTAAGTAAGTTCATGCATAAAACAACAAAGAAATGTCCGACAATGTAAGAAAAATAAATTGTCACTTTAGATTAGGGTCCAATTCTCACTATTAACTACAACTTTTGCCTCAAACTCCTAATTACTGCTTATTAATAGTTAGTAAGGTAGTTTAGGTATTGGTAGGATTAAGGGATTTAGAATAAGGTCAATTTTGTTTTTTTGTTCATTTTGCTTCTCAAGTAAATGTATCTTGATTTGAGTGGCATATCATATCTAAGAATGTTTAGATATTTGTACTGGAAAACAAGAAAAAAAACAAAACACTTGAAATAAAAATGAATTAAAATATATCCAAATATTGAAGTAGAGTGCGCAAATTAAAACATCTAAATTAGTGAGGGGAAGAAAAAAAAAAAAAAGTTTGATCTACAGTTTCATTCCCATGTTTCTCCAAGTATCATTATGGTTTTTGGAGATCTCTACAGTAACTTTCCAGACTACTTGCTGATTCATAACTGATGCTTGCTGAGTGATGACAAAGCCTCAAGAGAGTCGTATGAGGTCTCCACCTCATTCGTCTGCAGAACAGATGGGCCAATAATGATGAACTGCATATGGTATACTCACCCAACTCCACATCCTGGTCATCTGTCATGATGAGTATGATGTTGGGTCTGATGTTTCGGCGGTCACCTTGAACCCGCGCACGCAGGCCCTGACCGCGGGTGGTGAAACCAAAGCAGACCAGTGGGGTGGCCAGGACCATCATCCAAGCCAGATTTACCAGCTGCATCATGGGACTGCAAACTGGGGCGTCTGAACACAAATCAGAAGGTTGGAATCCTCACAAGGTAATCTGTTTGGAAAAAGCAAAGAGATGTTAATGCTTTGGGATTTCCAAAGAGGTCAAAACAAATGCTACTTTGGTTAACAGAAGTTGGAGAGAGAATAAAAAAAAACCCACTTTTCCTTCCTTTGCAAGACAAATGACAATTCCAGATCACTGTCTGCATTTTGTAATAAATCATTAATTAATTAATTAATTAATCATCTGTTTTAAGCTTGATGCCATCTATTTTCACATCCACAAGTACCAAAACAGACCATAGAAAATCTCAACCTTTCCACTGAAAATAAACATAAAACACCCTCTTAAAGGAGTCAACACATTAAAACTTCCAACATGCTTCCAGGACGTGCTCCCACCAAAGTCAACACTTTAAAAAAAAAACACTAGCTGAATTATTATTCATAACGAACAGTAAAACACAAACACTATAAACCCCACCTGTACGGTTCTTAGCTTAGCAGCATCACGTGTGGCATCAATACACCCAATATCTTCACTTCGGTCTTGCACTCATATTTACAGACACTTTCTTTAAGTCAGAGAGGCCTGAGTGTCTCTCTCGGTGTGTGCAGACAAGCCAGTTCTTTCTTTCTAATCAGTCACACTACTTCAGTACTATTGAGGCTTTGCTATTGGCTATTAGGGGCTGCACTGGCCCACACCCAGCCAATCACATTTTATGGCAGGGCTGTCAGTCAGAAGACCCAGAGCTTGTGACCCCTAGCGGACACCCGGTGGGAATTACGAAGCCAGTACAGGGGGTAGAGGGTTCCGCTACATTAACCCTTGTGCTGCGGTCGCCAGTCAGAGATTTACACACTGACCCCTTTACACAGCATGGCATTCGCTCTACGCCAGGAAAGATGACTCAATGAAATCTTTCATGTTCCACAGACATGCTCAATTTCCTAAAAGCCATGTCTTGAGTTTTTGTACTTGTGCACTGAGGTGATTTTTCACATTTTAATTTACCTGACGACTGGTTGCATACACAAAAGTATGTTTGATTGATATACCCATCCAATTTCTCTGTGAGCTTATTGTATGAACCTAATGGAGGGACCATATTGCCTGTGGCCTCATGCTGATCTTTGTCTTCAATCAATGAGCTGTTAAACAATAAGCGCATTTATGCACCTGAGGCTCGCCGCATGGCATTCATTTGGCTTGATAATTTTGTTTGCCAACGAAAATAACTTAATCGTCATGTCATACTTGTGTGACAATAAGGCCAGTGAGAGTAGAAATGAGTAAATTGGAGTCAGCACTGGTTTTACAGTATCAGCACAAGGCCAATGGGTCCACATATTCAAACTAACAATACTCCATTTGAAAGATGGGAAATTAGTGACGTAAATCAAAATCATATTGTCAACATGCATTGAATATTGAGGGGGACAAAATCAAATGGGTGCAGTCTTTTTCTATCTAAAAAAATAAAGAAAGAAAACAAAAAGTTTCATGTTTCTTATCACATTCAATTTTTTGAATTAAATTACATGAATCGCATAAATGATGAAGGCTGTTCAATTCAAAATGGCAAAATTGAAAGTCTTGAAAAATGGCAAAATTGAAATACTTTGCATCACTGAATATTAATATTGGTCGTTTAAAACGGAACATCTGGTCACCCTATTTTTTTGTAACTTAAATTTGATCACTATGAACTGTCACTGTATGGATTGATACCATACATATATATATATATATATATATATATATATAAAAATTAAAACATTGATTTAGAAGACATTAGGGTGAGTAAATAATGCCAGTTTTCATTTTTACGTTGTTGACCATTCCTAGAAGTGTCTCTCTTTGAAGTATATCTAATGTGACATCCTAAGGATCATCTGTTGAATGGAAAACCATGTGCTTGCCCTTCTCCATCATTGTGCAGATGATGGTCTGCCTCTCAGATGGGTCTCTAAGTGCTTTTTTGGACAGAGTGGATTTGAGACAGGCAGCATGAGGGATAGTCAGTCCAGTCACCCTGACAGCACTGTGCAAACACTGTCGCTGTTTAGACAAACAGCAGGGAACAGCAGGGTCCAGTCAGACCAGAGTGCGCGCACACACACACAGCATGACTTCCAGATCTCAGGAAGTCCTCTATATATTTTCTGGGCCTTAGGGAATAACTTAACTCCTTCATACTTTCATTCTGACGTATACTTCCTTTCCATCATTTGCTTTGTCTACAACTGTGCAAATTAGATTGACTTTTCAGCATCGGTTCTCAACTTAAAGTGCTAAATGAATTCTTTCATTGACCTTCTCATGTAACACTACAAGTTGAACTACTGTGATGTGCCTCCAGCAATTTGAACATTATTAACTTCAGCCAAAAGGAAATAAAAAAAAAAGTCCAGATATGAGCCAATACTGTGCTATTTAGCTCAATCATGTGCTCCTCAAGCAACCCTGAATTAAACTGTCTCTGCCCTCAATGATGACACATTCACCCTCATTCCAGCACTGTAATTTTAGAATACAGTCGGCCGAAAATAGCTCTTCTATTTTCTTCCCTGGAGGGAAAAAGGGTCGTGAATTATAATTTTGTTTTAATTACCCTCATTACTGTGAAAATGCGTTCCAGTTGGTGGCACTGGCAAGAACATAAACCACTACTTTGCTTTTCTCTGACGCTCTGACCCTTTGCCTGCAAAAAAAAAAAAAAAAAAAAAAAAAAAAAAAAAAAAAAAGACCAGCTATCCTCTGTTTCCCATTATTTGTGGAAATCGATGGAAATTAAGCTTCCACACTTCCATGGCTCTCTGACACTGAATAAGCACTGGGCTGGTATGCAAAAATGATGCGATGTTTGTGTCTGAAGCCTTCAGTGGAAAACCTGGTGACTTCCTCTGGCTTTAGTCGAACTGTTATTCAGATTAATGTGCTTGTAATGTGCAGAACAAAAAGTACTTCCAACTCACTTTAAAAATGTATTATGCAACTATTTAAAAAGTCGGTCATTGTAGTACGGTCACTGTGATTTTGCCAAGACAGACGTGTTCCTGGATTAACATATTTTGTTGATCCTGGAACAACATTCCTGTCTGAAAATTTAGTCCCTATCCCTACCCCTAAACCTAACCCTACGCATAATGTATCCCTAAAATTAGAGGGAAATAACAGTGAATAACACAGATGTAGAAGCAACTAAGCCTGGCTGTAAGCCTATACTTGAAATAAACTGTAAACGTTTCTGTTAAATCTGATTGGTTGATTGGAATTTTGTTCCAGGATCAACAAAGATGATAAAAATCACATTCACCATTGAAGTACAGTGGATATCTGGAGATGAAGTGTCCAGATCTCTGCATTAAACTTTGGAGAGGTCATAAAGAACTGCCAAATTCCTAAAAAATATAAAAAATTAGGAATGCACTGATATTAAAATGCACTGATAATAAAAACCTAGTGAGGGTTAGGATAGTGAGGATCGATAACAACAAAGTAAAAGGAACAATTATGTATAAAATTTATAACAATTTCATAACTTGAACCACAGTGACTTTTTAAAAAAAATAAAAAAAATATTATTTTAAATTGTAGTTCATGGTCTTTATTCACCCCAACTGGCTATGCACATTTACCAAGCACTATGCCTTTGTAGACCTGCATTGCTGAGGAACACAAGAAAGCTTTCTTCTTGGTCACAGACGAGCACCCGAGCAAGCATCGTCTCAGCCCCTTATTGTTTTTAGGGATTAGAGGAAATGACCCAGTAAATTAGCCTCTACTGTACTAATCAGGGCTAAGCTGGATGAATAATATTTGGGATTTATTAAGAAAAAAAGGTCTCAAAGGTTCAAAGGAGCAAAACAAAAAGGCTACTATTGGACTTTTCAAGCCTGAAACACAGCTGCCAAAAAATAGCCCCTTATGAAAGAGACGCAATTTTCAGATTAATGGATGACAGGACCAGGGTCCTTCAATGCGATCCAAAATCTGTACTTTTATGATTTCACTATGCTTTCCTCCCCCCTCCATGTATACTAAAGCATCCAGCATCCCCCCCACCTTCCTAACCACATAGCGGTGTTTTCTACCATGTAGCGCTATCAGAGACAGCGACTCAGAGGTTCTTGGCAAGCAAAAAACCGCCACTGCTGCTTGTGGTATAGACTCAGACCACATACTTTCATGTGCCCTGAACCCCCTTTGACCCACGTGGTAATGTGGGGTGGTTAACCCAAACCTCAAGCACCTGGACTCTCAGAAGACTCCAAAATGAGGTCTGCCCAATTCACAGGATTCACAGGTAAGGATAGAAGAGTTCCTGAGGAAGAGGCCATACGATTAAGATCAGAATGTCATGACCCGGCACATTCTTTCCAACCGCTCTGGGTTTTATAACATCTAGACTGCATCACGAATAGTCTGGTTTCTGTCAATCCCTCGTCCAGGAAGACGAAAATGGCAAGGCCGCATTCATAACATATGCGATCAGCTTCTAAAAATCACTTAAATGAAAACCCTGATCCATGTCAGCTTGAAATAATTCCTTTTAAAGCAAGTCACCATGCAAGAACTCGTCCTTCACCATGGCAAAGTTGTTTGTGCATCTTCATTGCAAATGAGAGTCCCCTGTGAGCCAAGAACGAGTATAAATCAAACCAGATGGCACGGCTAAATAGTGAGTCAGCCATTCATAAATGCAAGATTTCCATAGACAAAGACAGTCTCGAGGGCTAATCCCCCTTTCCATTCACTCACTATAGAGACTTCACTCGGTCCCTGCTCTCCACAGAATGTGCCTGTAAAGAAGCCAAGTCACTGGAGAACAATCAGGAGTAAGAACACTTCACAGTTTATTGATTGTGACAGTTGCATTTTAATTATCAGAGTCCAAGGCAATATTTGTTTTAACTTTAATAGCGCTGTTAAATCGATTTATGCGGGACGACGTTTAAAATATCCCATTATCTGACAGATATCACTGAATGACATGAGAGTAATTAAATGAAAATTTTTATTTTCAGTCTCTTTAGGATAATCGGGAGAGTTTTACATAAAAGACAAGCTGTTTAAAGACAGAGATCATATAGGGACATGTACATAGATGACTATTTCTGCAGAGACTGTTTGCATATTTCTGTATACTGATTATTCCCATCGGGAAAAAATGATTACTTAGCCACAGAATTTTGAGGTTTGGATTTTGAAACGTTTCTTTTTTTAAAATCAGCCAGGACTTCACTGCTCCATCAACAGTGTCAAACCCTCCAGTGTCGAGGAGGACTGTGGCCAGGGCACACCGCATGAGCCTCCGTCTACAAGAGCCATCCACCCACATGGGAGCGAGGAAGGCCAACAAAACTAGTGTGATGTGACCAATTTTAGAGTGTGTAGCTCCTCTTTGCTCAATCACTTTCGGGGCACATTTTGTTCTCACTGATGGAACAGACGACTGATTATGTGGTAAGAACAAGAATGTGGAATCTGACTGAAGTGGCTTCAGTTTGTTCTCACGCCACTGGACCATTCTGCTTAATCACTGTAGAGGGAATGGATACACTGCAGTCGCATGAACGACAGCCATGCCAACTGACTCTCACGCAAACACCTTTTCTAAATGGGAAAAGCACATGCAACTTTGCTACTCTGCCTGAAAGCTCGGAAGAAACTTTTCAGATTAGTCACTGAAACTAGCTTCAGCTGATGAAGCTGGTAACACTTTACAATACGGTTTCATTTGTTAAGTAAGCAATAAGGTACGAGAGGCTGTGCTGTATCATGAATAAGTCATGGCTGAAGGGGCATTGTTAGGCACTACGTGAAGCGGACCCCTTCAGCTGTGACTTATTCACGATACAGCACTAGGCTCGAGTACCTTATTGCTTTTATAAAACTGTGACCACACAAGCCAAAAATATGTATCAATGCAACTTTCATGAAGTAAACTTTCACTAAAAGCCTTCCTTCCGCCGGGAAAAAGTAGTCCCTGACCGTGAACAGCAACAGAAGTTACATTATTACGCCATTAAATGACAGCAAACACTGTCTTTATGAGTGTGTCAGTCAGTAGAGAAGACTTTTACATTGGAAAGACTGAATTATTATAAACACGGAACAAGACGCAACTGACAAATGCTTTGACTAGCGCTGTTAGTCACGGGAAACCCCTTAACTGTTAAAAGGACAAGATAATACATTGACAATACTATTGACCAATCAGAATCAAGGACAGGAACTAACCATTTTATAACATTACTTAATGCATTTACTAACATGAACTAACATTGTGCAATACATTTGTTACAGTATTAATCTTTGTTAATGACAGTCATTCACTGTTCATGGTGCATTAACTTAAGAAATACAACTTTTGATTTTAGTAATGTACTAGTAAATATTGAAATTAACATTAAGATCAATAAATGGTGTAAAAGTATTGTTTATTCTTAGTTCATGTTAACTAAAGCAGTTAACTAATGAAACCTTATTGTAAAGTGTTACCATGAAGTTAGTACATTTACAGTCCTATCTGTACTACTTTAAAATATTTTAAAATACATTGTGAACATGCAAAATTATCCAATATAAACCTTTAATTGTTAAAATAAATAAAATTATAAGTCTATATATTTTACATTATTTCAACAATAAATTACATTATGACATTTTTTATTGAAGTTATTTTATATAAAATATAAACTTTTATAAATAGAAAATGGGAAAAAAAAAAAAAACTCCAACATCTAATACTAATATATTGTGCATCCCTTGAAAGAGATTCTGATGGTTCTCTGAAGCTCCGAGTGCCTAAAAACAGAGTAATGAATGTAAATAATGACTAAAAGAAGTTCACAGCATTTCTAAATAAAGAAAAAAAAGAATTAAATTTCACAAACAGAGAAAGCCCAAATTCTACATTTGAATGACTACAGAAGCTCCATGACAAAAAGCCACCTTTACAAGCCAGAGCTTTGCCCTGGTAGTCACACAACCCCAATGGGAGGTGGTCTTTCAAAAACATTCTTTCAAATGCAAGGCTGTATGCTTCAAACATCCAATTGATGTTCCTGGGTAGCTTTTCTCTTTGGCACTTGCCATGTTTGTGTGTGCATATAGAGACTTGACTTGTGCCAAGGTAACAGAAGCTTTTCTATCTTGTAGAACAGCTGAGTAAACCTCCAAAAATCAAATCAGCAGCGGCAGCAGTTGTCAACAGTGCGATGCCGGCCAGCATAAAAATGCCACTGTCCAAATAGGAGAGCATGCCATTTGGATGCCTGTAGACCAAAGATCTCCATCCTGACTGAGTTATCTAGTGGTTTTTGAAGAAATTGACTAAAACAACCAAATTCTAGTGGTTGTGTAGTTTTTTTAAAAAAGCCAAAATGCAATAGCTTAGGCCTTTACAAGATACACATGAACTACTATGAACCATTACTTCATGATTTCTGTTTCTTTCTTTGTAAGCTTTTATTAAACTCATTTCAACAGGCACTGGACTATATTTAGCAGCGAACTGTTTGTGTTTAACCACCATATTAAATGGCATAAAGGCTTTGACAGTGTGGTTTCAAAAGCAAATGGCAGTGACTTTCATCGAAAACAGGTCTTATGCTAATCTCCAACCCTCTAACAGGACCCCCAAGAGGTGGGGCTTTGGGGTCCTGTTACCTGAGGGCCCCCATCTCATTAATTATGAATGTATGTAAATATCATTAAATAGTCTGCCTCCCAAAGACTTCAAAGTCTTAGTCTTGTTTTGAAGAGGCTCTTTGTGGGGAGCTGGAACCTCAATCAATGAGAGTTGGGGCTACCCAGCATAACGCAACAAATAAAAACCTGGCAACTGACAAAATTATTCTGTGGCAGCTGGTTAGAACAAAAACCCAGATTTAAGGCCCTTATATACTCATGGCAAAATTATTTTTTGTTCTTCGCTCAGGGTAAAAAGAAATTGGTGGTATACTGTTAGCAAACATCCCAACACTACCCTCGCTGCTGGGAGCGGAAGTAAGGTGAATATGTAAATATGTGCTGTGTACTTTCTGCTCAGTCACAAAGTAAACAGACAAAAATAACAGTGTTATTTATATATATATAGTGCACAGGGACAGTGTTCCTTTCAATTAGAAGGTAACACTTTAGTATTGGGAACACATTCACTATTAACTATGACTTTTGCCTCAAACTCCTAATTTACCGCTTATTAATAGTTAGTAAGGTAGATGTTGTAGCATTTAAGTTTAGGTATCGGGTAGGATTAAAGGGTTAGTTCACCCAAAAATGAAAAATGTCACTTATTACTCACCCTCATGCTGTTCCACACCCGTAAGACCTTCGTTAATCTTCGGAATGCAAATTAAGATATTTTTGTTGAAATCTGATGGCTCAGTGAGGCCTGCATAGCCAGCAATTACATTTCCTCTCTCACGATCCATTAATGTACTAAAAACAATAAATCAGTTCATGTGAGTACAGTGGTTCAATATTAATATTATAAAGTGACGAAAATATTTTTGGTGCGCCAAAAAAACAAAACGACAGTGATTGCAGATTTTTAAAACACTGCTTCATTAAGCTTCGGAACATTATGAATCTTTTGTGTCGAATCATGATTCGGATTGCGTGTCAAACTGCCAAACTGCTGAAATCACGTGACTTTGGCTCTCCAAACAGCTGAATCAACACAAGATTCATAATGCTCTGAAGCTTCATGAAATCAGCCATCACTACATAAGTCGTTATTTTGTTTTTTTGGCGCACCAAAAAAAACAATGTGTACTCACAAGAACTGATTTAAATATGTTTAGTACATTAATGGCTTTTGAGAGAGGAAATGTCATTGCTGGCTATGCAGGCCTCACTGAGTCATCGGATTTCAACAAAAATATCTTAATTTGTGTTCCGAAGATTAATGAAGGTCTTACGGGTGTGGAACAGCATGAGTAATGAATGACATTTTCATTTTTGGGTGAACTAACCCTTTAAGGGATGTAGAATAAGGTCATGCAGAAATTAAGATATTTTTGATAAAATCTGATGGCTCAGTGTGGCCTCTATTCCCAGCAAGATAATTAACACTTTCAGATGCCCAGAAAGCTACTAAAGACTTATTTAAAATAGTTCATGTGACTACAGTGGTTCAACCTTAATATTATGAAGCGACGAGAATACTTTTTGTGTGCCAAACAAACAAAACCTAGCGATTTCAAAACACTGCTTCATGAAGCTTCGAAGCTTTACGAATCTGGTTTTGAATCAGTGGTTCGGAACATGTATCAAACTGCCATAGTCACGTGATTTTAGTAAACGAGGCTTCATTACATCATAAGTGTTTCGAAATTTCAATGGTTCACCACTAGGGGGTGTCACTTTGGCATTTTGATACACGCTCCGAATCACTGATTCAAAACAAGATTCATAAAGCTTCGAACCCCAATCACTACACCTTCATGAAGCAGTGTTTTGAAATCGCTCATCACTAGATATTGCTGAATAAAGTCGATATTTTGTTTTTTTACAAAAAGTATTCTCGTCGCTGGACATTATTTCCATGTCAAAGAAGGGAGTCCCGGAGCACACCTACCTATTACATATTTGCTACGAACCAATGGTAGTTCGAAAGTGGCAAGCCGTTACCACAGAAGAGAAATCCAAACAAACTTTGTTTTGGCCTGATTTTGCTCAAAGACGTCACAATAGTTTGTTTTTTGACTTCATATCGAGGCCTTAAGATGGCAGAAAGAGAACATTAGGACAGTGGTAGAACAAAAGATTAAGTAATTTTTTCGTCTGTGAACTTGCACAGACAGTTTTTTGAGGATTTTGAAACATTGATGCCATGGCCACTTTAGTTCCATAGGCTGCCAAGCTGCTTTGCTTTGCCAGCTCACATTAACAGGTTCTCCAGTGACACTGGCCTTGCACACACCCTCACCCAGCTGCAGCTGATGGCAGTCGACCGTGTCGTCGCTCAAGAACCCCAGTCACTGGGCCTCACTCACACCTTAAAGCCCACCCAAAACCCCTCTCTAATCTCCAAACTAAGCACACATCACTACCCTTTATTTCTAAATACCAAGGCAGGGGGGCTGGAGCCACCTTGGAGAGTTTTATGATTTTTCCATAATCCAATATACTAGCACCAGAGAGGCCCCAGAAGTCACGCTGTCTGAGAGCGATGGTGGAGCTATAGGTGACCTGTACTGTAGCATACGTGACTCAGGAGCGCCGGTGGGTGCCGTACAGCTTCTCAATGACTGTGGGAGAGAAAGAGAGAGCAGCTCACAGGCTTAAACATACAGGGCACAGAATTCAGAGCTAAGCAAATTCCATTCAGCTCCTCCTCGGCTTGGCTTTGGGAGAGATTAGCTTTCTCTTATGAAGGCCCAACTCATTAGCCACCTGCAAAGTCGGCACAGCATAAACCAGTCAAAGCTTCAGACCTCCTCGACATTCTCCGGCTACTTACCCTGCTGTTTAAACGCAAGTACAATCGACTGAGATTGCCAGGTAAGACTGAAATCAGCTCTGACCAAATTTGGCAGTGTCCCAGCGAAGCCAAACGGAGATTCTTCCTGGCGTTTTTGCTCGAGTTGGAGCAGCTGAAGCAAGCCATCCTTGCCTCTCTCGGTCAGCTGGGAGGTCTCGGTGGAGAGGTTTTCAGGCCATTCCTTTAAGTATGTGGTTAATGAAAGAAGCAAAAAAGCAGATCTCCAAAGACAGCATAATGGAGGAGGGGCAATGTCAAAAATTTGGCCTTTGATCAACTCGGTATATGACAAATAACAGAAACAGACACAGTAAAGGCATTTTATGGGTCTTTGGTGGGAGGGGGATAAAAATTAATTACAGCTGCAACCAGCCATACCATAATAAATGTGCTTCTTTGTCTTGAAAAATGCTCTTCTTTCAGAGCCTTTGACATACAATTAATATTCTCCACAAAACATACATCACTAGGAGGGAAAAAACGACTTAACTCCAGATCGCAGTATAAAACCAGTTAAGGAGAACCTCCCAAAGAATACGTTTCATCTTAATTTCATTTTTTAAAGAAATATTCCTCTCGCCACAGTGGCAAATACACCAAACACATTAAAATGCCACATAAAGAAAATATTCAAATTGCTTCAGTGAGTTTCCACTGACGTAACCGTCTTGAATAAATAAATCAATGTCTTTTCCATGAAATCAGCGGCCAGCTCCCACATGAAGAACGTAGGGAGCCAAGCAAATCTGTTTGAGCTGGAGTATCCTTGCCGCTTAAGTGATCCTAATATTATGTGCAGTTCGCTGACTGAAGACGCGTGGCACCATTACAAGCCTGAAAACATAAATCCCTCACCATTATAGAAGGGGTGCCACCAGGCCACAGGTTCTGTATCTTGGAGAGCAGGTTAGTCATTCAGACCTGGCCACAGATGTAAACAGATTAAATGACCCATGAAGATCTGATAATGATTGATGAATATTCCTACTGGAACACTTGTCAAAACAAATTAGTACTTTTAAACACATTTCTTTAACAAGGAAGAAGGTCAATTCAGGGCTTTGTGCACTTCTTTAAGTAGTTTGAAGGCATGATGTTTTTCTGAATCCAAATGATTTCGGTCATAATTTTACAGAAGGGCACAGGTGAAGGGAAGAAAAAAAAAAAAAAAGCCAGGTCAAAACAGAATTAGACCGTGATTCCCTTGACTCCTTATTGCTACGTTAATGAGCCAAACTGAATTGTGTTCAAACCCCAAATATAAATACTTGGTCTACCGGCAAGCGCACACAGCAGGGCTCACCACTGGAACATATGGCCTGTCTGAAAGTGGAGAGATTGAGACAGTGTTACTCCATTTAATTCCAGGATCAGCTTTCAACTCGCACTTATTTCATAAGTAACTCCAAAGTAAGGGACTTAGTTGCTGCACCTCAAATGACAAAGCGTGTATCACAGGGATTTACATTTTGTCAAATGTGCTGGAAAGCACAAAATTTAATGCTAGTGAAACCACCAGCACTGTCCAGTGCATGTTCATTTGAGACTCTACCTCTTCTAGCAAAGACTGTGGCTACCTGAATGCTGAAAATGTACTTAGGAACAGAATTCCAGACTGTTTTTGGGTGGGGTAAGTGGGTGCATGGAGGGCTCTGTCAGCAGGCCCCAGTCAGAGCATTTCTGTCCTAGTGTGAAATGGTACACTTCCAGAATGTGGGGCATGTACAGACAGAATCTATGCAGAAAAACCCGACAATGAGAATACCCATCCCTGACCCCATCTGTCACTCTGCTATAGATACCAGTGGGATGTTACTCATAAAAGAAGGGAAAAAAAAAAAAAAAAAAAAAAAAAAACCATGTTATCCATCTCTTCAGCCACACGCAGAAATGCAACCTGTAATTTGTACTCTGATGCTCACCTCACCAGCGCTTGAGGCGTGAATGCGTGTGGCTTTTTTTTTTTTTTCTGAAGCGTGCGATCATATCATTTGTAACGTAATTAACTTTGAGTGCACTGGCATTTTTCTGACACCTGTACTTACAGGTCACGCCCCATCCACCGACTGTATGATCTTTTCAAAAATCACAGGATTCATTTTCAAAAGCTGTGCAGCCAAATATTCACATGCATTTACAAATTCACAGTCAGCAGGCCAAACCTAAAACGCTGAGTGCCAGAGACAAACATGCCATATGTAAATGAGCCTGAGCAGAGTTCTGCAATGCCCTCTGGGAACCTCAGCTGGCCAGTTTTTTTCTTATGAAAGCCTGTTTCAACCCCAGAGTAAAAAAAAAAAAAAAAAAAAAAAAAAATGAATATGAATATGAAAGTAATATGTATATAAATTTATATATAACAACGTTTAAAATAAGAGTCACATTGTGAGATAAATCACAAAGCTGCATGAGAAAAGTTGTAAGTCGCAATCAAAAGAAAAGGTCAGAATGACAGTTGTGATTAGGAAAAAAGTATTTATTTGAAGTTGCAATCATGAGATGTAAAGACGCAATTGTGAGAAAGTTGCAACAACAAGAGAAGGTATGAGAAATAGTTGTGATTATGACAAAAAGTAGCAATTATGAAAAAGTAATATTTTAAGATGGTCGCGAGTCATTTTACAAAAAAGCCAAATCAACTTGCAATTAAGCGATTAAGTCAATATCTTACTTTATATTCTTACTTTGAGATCGAAACAGACATTCACGCTGGCCCTGGAACAGTCAATAAATAAAATGGAAGCTAGCCTTGTTTTGCATCATTAAAAAACAAAAACAAAAACACCTAAAAACAACATTTTGGCAAAATTAATTAAGAGGAGAAAACTAAATGCAATTTCCCTACCCTTGATCTAAGTCTAATTTCTTCACTGCCACATCGATCACACCATGGCAACCAAACAGGAAAACCACAGAACCACTTCATTTGGATGGTACGGCTCTCCAGTGGCTTGCATGTTGGGCTCTGGCGAGACAAACCCAAAGCAATGAAAGGTTTATAGGCATTCCACTCAAGAGCAAGCCACAGCAGAGGTCAGACTCATATCCCCATGGTAAAGACGAGAGAGACACATGAAAGCAAATCAAAGTTGTTGAGCAACAGAATACGTAAGTCTGGATACGTTGCATGCTTATAGCCGTCATGTCCAAAAGAGGCCTTCATGGACCCACAATTCATTCTTGTAGCAGTTTAATTAAAAAAAAAAAAAAAAAAAATTAAGCAGGAAGGGTGGGAGGTTACGTTTTTGAAAGCATTGCATGCTGTCTTTTATTAGGTGAGCTGTCGGCAGAGCTGCCTGCCTATTCTTCCCCCCTAGATGGTTCTCTATTTCTATTCTGAATTAGCAGAGGATGAAAGCACATCCTAGCGACAATTTTTGAGCCTCCAATGAATCCTGACGGCTTGTATGTGATATAGGCGGGTCCTTTTTCTTTCAACCATAAATAGGATTGCATCTTCTCTACAATATCATACAGCAGAATTGGCATGGTATGGATAATGGCACAATGACCAGACCTTCTGACCTCCACTGATCTACTCTTAGGCAAAAGCTTCCAAGGTCTTTCTTTAAACAAGCCAAAGAATGGGCTGTAGACTCCTGCTAGCCAGCTACAATGTGAACCTCAAAGGTCAATAACGACTGGCTGTGTTAACTTAACGATTATCATGGCCCCGAGAGCTTTAGTAGGTGCCTAAAAGTCAGCGCCTAACTCTAGAACTTAACTCCACATTGCTAGAACCCTTGAGAACCTCTAGATACCTTCCTTTATGACTGAGTTAATGGAGGACTAATTAAAATCCTCAAGTTCGTACTAGAGGAACCACTAGTTGCCGCAAGTTTGTGAAAGTTCCTCAGTGAACAGCTCTTTTTGCCTATAGATTCTCCTAACAGTTCTTACAATGTCTTACAATCTGAGGAACTTGCTATCTCAAGTATCTTTGTAGACAAATCCACTGTAAAATGCAATGACCCTGAGGCAATAGTGTGACACTCTTCAAACACTTGGGGGCGCTATTAAGAGCTCCATCTGTGGCAGTGTTTCCCATGAGTCTGTAGTTTCTAGAGCAGAAAACATTATCTAAACATCACGACTCACCCCCTCCCACCTCCTATAGAGAGAGATCAATGACATTCACAGTTAAATTATAAACCCAAAGCATAGAGCGCCACAGATAAGCGAGACAACATCATGCCGAAGCACTGTCAACTCTCAATTACAGTCCTGATGTCACCCACCCTTCCCTTTTAAATTACCACCTCACTTCCTGCAGGAACACTATTATTAAGCAGAGATAAACAGATACTACACAGTGTGGCTCAATTTCCTCTCTTACTGCCTATCTAAACAAGACTTTTAATGTCCATGTGGTGGGAATAGCTGGTCAACTAACACAATGGCGCTCCTCAGAGGATCCTCGGAACAGCTGGCACCGGTGGCCACCTCCACATGGTGCCATTTTTCCAGCACTTGACAGAAAGGACCTTACATACAGGCTGTTAAATGTCCAGCTCCCTGGCAACTGTGATTTGTTTGACAGAACAGCAGTGAATATATGCAGCTAGTTAAAGGCAAAAGGCATTTTATAAACAGCACAAGAGCCATGCAGCACAGTGGCACACGGGGTCCTGCTGCTTTTGATTTGAGTTGGTAAGTGAACACGAATGGCAGGGGGTTAAATACTGAACACATGTCCTAAGCTTCAGGAAAACTGAGAAGCCATACAGGATATTAGATCTCAGAGTATGAAATTGTCATTGACAGCAAGACAAAGTCTTAAATCTAAATTCCAAAATCACAAAAATAATTCCAATGGTTGTTCTTCAAAATGTTTCCTATTTCGCACACACACACACACACACACACACACACACACACACACACACACACACACACACACACACACACACAGAGAGAGCTTAGAGTTCATGCTCTCTCATGGTCCCACTCTCACGGTACAGCTGATCCCTGGTCAAACTCTCTAAAAGACCGAACAGCTACTGAAACAATATTAGTGTTGGCAGATCCAAATCTAGAACTGCAAATTATTCACAACAGCTGCAGCAACTGTTTAGACTTTGATACATGTTCTTGATCCCAGCATCTTTGAGAGATTGCTGTGGTTTTGTGTCAGTCACCCAAATATGAAAATTCTGTCATTATTTACCCTTGTGTCATTCCAAACATGTTTGCATCTTATTATATGGAAAAAATATGAAATATTTCTCCTTTTGTGTTCCAATGAAGAAAGTGAATAGGTATCCGGGCTGTCAAACTCCAAAATTTTCGTTCGTTCTTTACACAAAGCTATCATACAGATTCTGTCATTCAGTAGAATATACAGTAGAGCATGAGATGAATTAAATTTTTATGGTGCCATTTTGTGATTTTTGGAGCTCGGCACCTTAGATCCACTTTCATTATGAAAAAGAGTAGCCAGGGCATTAAACATATTCCCTTTTGCATTCCACAAAAGAAATTCATACACGTTTGAAACGACATGTGTTTGAGTAACTGACATTTACGATTTTGACAGTACCATTCATTTAAAAACAGTGCACAAAAATGAGAAGCAGGCCTGTATATTTAAAACTAATTGCACCTAGAGCAAGTGATTGATGAAGAACTGTTACTGACAAGTTTACAGCATGGCTCTGTTCGCAAAGAACGAACAGGTCAAGGGTATTGTCTGCTTTCAGACTTAACCAAGGGTTAGTTTAGACCTCAGAGCTACAACACCTAATTACATATGGCTCACGTAAAATAAATATGTAATGAAAAGCAGTTTTTGGCAACTAATGCAACCCATCAAGACTGATTTAGCAAGGCAATTTTTAACCTCACATTAAATCAAATCCGCTTGTGCGTTAAATTGATTTAACGAAAGGTAATGTCTGCATAAGCTTCATCTCTCAAATGATTTTTCAAACACTAATGAAGTCACAGCCAAACAAATTCAGCTAATAAGGCATAACTGTACATCTACAGGAATGAAAACACACTGAACGAAAAGAAACAAGCTTCTAAAATCACGTCCCTTCATAATCCTGCAGTCGTCACTGGTAATGACTGCCCTCATTATAAAATCTCAACACTAGCGCTGATGTATTTGTGGTTTTCTCAAATGAATTTCAGCGTGTGAGTGAGTGAGTGATGTTGACATGGCTGATTAATGTGTGTAAATAAACATCATTCACACAACTCTGTCTTTGTGGCATTCCTGGCATCATTCTTCTGCCCCCCCCCCCCCCCCCCCCCCCCCCTTTCACCCTTACAGCTGTACAGTCCCCTCAGCAAACACCTCGCGCTGTATACATGCCCGGCAGCAACATATTAATGCTAGACATCTAGTTCTTCATTGGCAGTTCTCCCTTTTTTTGGTTTACTGGAGTTGAGTGAAACTTGTTGCATGATTTCTTTAGAGGCACCCCTCCATTTGCATATGTTGCAACCTGGTCCAGGAGATGTTCTTTAACACCACATTTGTTCAGTATGAAGACGGTATCAGCTTAGGACACAACTTATTTCAACAACTGATGCAAAATTGAACAGATTAAACTTGTGTTTGCCAGCAACAAGTGCAGGGATCAGTCTGAAAAATAGTTTGTGCAGCGAATATATAGTCCAATTAAAGTTTGAAAGTCATAGGTGATTTAGCTTGATGTCCAAGCACTTCCAATCAAATGCATGTAAATTTATAATTGGCACAGTCTAAGGGTCATGATCTATAGTAAGATGTTCCTTTCAACTTTTTAGCATGACAGAAACAGCAATTAAATCAAGGTTTGCAAGAGGGGATGTCAAAATTCAATTACATGGTTCATTAAAACTTGCATAACATGCAACAAGACGTCTCAGTCAAAAACCACAATTTCTCATTCAGAAATACCCCTCTATGAATCCCAAACCTGACAGCACTTCAGCTTTACACAGGAAAACCAAATGAGACAGCCAAAAACATTTAATACAGATGAACTAAAAATTCCAGACCCTCCAAGGAAAAACAGACTAGTTGGAGAGAATGAGATTCAGAAGTGTTACTACCTGGATATCAGTCTTGCTCATGGAGTTGATCACTCTCGCTGTGGGTTGTTCACTCTTGAGCTCCTCAGAGTGTTTGTGAGGACCACACTGCTCCTGGAAGACAACCTTCCTCCTCTAATCCGTTCTCCAATGTGATGACACACACTAACCCCAACCATCTGTTGAAACACGTCCTCCAGCACTCAGCACAGTGGTGCGTCAAGACAAACTACCCAGTCCAATCAGAGAGGGTACTGGGTGGCTCTTCCCAGGCTGGAGGCAGGGACAAGGACATAAGGGAAACACTAGTCAGAGATGTCTAAAAACTCCAGCCACGGTAACCTGAGATTTAGAGAGAGAGGGAGGAGAGGAGAAGAGGAGGGAGGGGATTGAGAATGCGAGTGAGTGAGAGAGGGAGGGCAGCACGTCTCTGAACATTTATGTTGCCACTTGTAGCTCACAGGAATCCCATAGAAGCAGCCTGGGGTTCCTCAAATCTCACTCACACATATAGTTATAATACAGTACCCACTAAAGCATAGAGGGGAAAAAAAAAAAAAAAACTCCACAAAAAGAGAATGGTCAGTTAAAGAAAGAAAGTCTTGCATAGATCACAATGTACTGCTGTTTGCACTACACTGTTATATCTGCCCAACTCACACCTCCCTGTTATAAATCTTCAGCTGTCTCGGCAGCATTCCTGTCCTTTGCAATCTACTGCCTTAAGTTAAGCTAGAAAGAGATTTTCCAGAGATAAGAGACTGAGCTAGGATCATTAGCGCCATTTAGTTTCATTAATTTTAGCTACTGTCATTTGCAATGCTGTACGGAATTTAAATAACGGCACTAATTTATCTGAAGATGGAGTAAATATACTAATAATCTACAATGCTATTAATATATTTTATATTGAATTGTACTTTAGTAAAGCATTTGCTTTAGGCTCAATGGCAGAGGAGTGTCCAAAAAAATGTGCCAAATTCCTACAAATGTAATTTTTGAATTGATGATGGTTTTGAAAAACTTTTTACTTTTTACATTTAAATACATTAATTCCAAAATGACAAGTCATTGTATGGATGCATTGCAATTTTAATATCTTTTGAATATGTATTGGATAAAAAAAAGGTAAGAAGTCATGCCACCGACCCTTTAGCCACCCAGGACTACAAAAACGGTGAATGTTGGTGCACTGACAATTGAAAGCCAATCATTTTATTCTTATGTTAGTAAAAGGTCAAGAGAAAGTGACTTGTCTTATGAAACTTCAGCTCAATAAACATGCTAACCCTGGTTCTGTGCTATCTTAGCAACTAAGTTCATCAGTTGAGGAAATGAAAACAAAGGCTGCTAAGTGACCTATTAGCATTCTTTAAAGCTGCTTTCACACCTGGTAAAAGTTTCAGTTAGCCCAGACCAAACTCAAACACTGATCAATCTTCACTTGTGACAAACCCCTCAAAAGCCCCAAATCAAACAAACACTGTGAACACGTCATCACGGTCAAAGAGAAGACTAGCACGTCTTATATTCTTCAATACTAGATCTGTTTCACCTTTCCTGTGCTAATGGATGTCCATCTGGGAGAGATACTAGACTGATGACAGTTTCAGGAGAGGCTGGATGGGCAGATAAGAACCAGCAGATGGCAAAATGTGAGTTTTAGCAAAGCATAACAATGCTTAGAGTGGAAAGAACAGAGTGACTCAGGTTTGATACCACCACACAGGTTTTTTTCCTTCAACACATCCAATGTGTAATCAAAAAAAGAGTCCCGTTTTTAAAGGCTTTCCTATGCAACAGGACACAAACTTCCAGCAAATGCATTCATCACATCTTAAAGCCATTTGCATGCTGTTGCGCGAGTCGCTCTGATCCATTTTCCGGCCAGTGCTTTCAGCGGAACTACTGGGTGAAAACAGATACTTCCAACATTTTAGCAGGATTCTCATTTTCACTGCTGTTTAAATGCTCAGGATATTAGATTAAGAGCAACAAAGGCTATTTTTATCAGGGGCATGAAAACACCCGGTTCTTGGTTCACATGAGGTTTGGAAAAAGGGGAATGAGATGAGGGCTTCAGGGGAAGAGCTCAAATTAGATTGACTGAATTCACAAAGTGTGACCCCACCCCCTTACAACTACACACTTGGTACATGCCGCACCTCAAAACCCAAAGCCAGCCCTCCAACCCCCACACCCTGATATTTCTAAAAGCCTTTGAGGGAGAAAAGTGGCAAACAATCCTATTCTTTAGTGGACTCACTGATCACTGACAAGAAGTTTTGCTTATTGTACCAGTAGGTGTGGTCTTCAAAAACTTTTGTTAATCCAAGACAAGGTTTCCCACATTTGTCAGCTAAAACCGCTGTCCCAAGACTAAAGTAGACCTCAAGAGACCGCAAGTATCTTCCCAAATAAGTGACAACATCTTTTAGAAAATTTTTATTAAATTAATTTTATCGGAGTCATAGCCTTGTGGACAAGTGCTCTGAAATACAGTGAAGCAGTGCTTTGAAGGCCCCGAATTAGAGTCCTCTCTGCTTCCCCAATGACTCCTTTCTTGCACGGTCATATCGAAATAAAGACAAAAAGGTTAGTCTTTAGTTTGTTTTTTTCTTTCCTACATTTTTCTTCTGAATTCAATATTTCTGCCTAACAAACTCCCTGCAGTTTTTTTGCAAACCTCTAGGGGTTTGAAAATGGGATCTGCACCAGGTTTTGCAAAAGAATCTGCAGGGGTTTTGTGAAAAAATGCTTCAAAAGTAATCAAACAAAACTCTGCTCCAAGATATAAAACCCTTACAACACCTTGATGAAAAAAGAAATGGTTGGTATGTGAATCTATAGACTAAAACAATCCCTAAGGATTCTTTGAACCTATGTGCTTGAGGCCTCTAGAATAGGACACTATGAACTGTTGTTGTGTCAGATAAGCCTGAAGACCCTGCAGGAGGTCACTTAGGCTGTGTAGAGCAAAACCAAAAAAAGTCCCCTTCCCAACACACAAAAGAAGGACACAGAATTAACCCCTGCAAGGGCCCTCTCCCATCTACAAGCCTAAATGAGGCTCACAGGTGCAGCGAGAACCTTGTGTATGTGTATATCAGCTAGAGGGGGCCTACTTGGTTCATTTATCTCATTCATTATGCTTGGATGAGATTTGATGTCTTTGGGCCAAGGGGGAGAGAAAGAGCGAGCGTGAACAAGCTCTAAACATAAATGACATTCGTGGTGTTGTCTTCCATGGACTTGAGTGCCAAAAGCACACATGCAATGCAGTCGCGCTCTGGATCAAAGACTTTATAGAGTCAGCTGCCTAATGCCTTGACCTCAAGCATGCTCTGATCTCAGCAAATAAGCCCATCACTCTCCTGAAATATCCACATCATCGCCAACGTACATGAAATGGCTAAGCTTAAGTGTCAAAAACAGAACATCCCAAAGGGAAGACCATTTTCACTTTGGATGTACCAAAACTCAACAGCTATTCAGAAATGTCACGTCACTGAATACCATTCATCAGACTAGGACATCACGCAGATCAAAAGGTAAACCAGTAGGCTAATTGCAAACTAATTGCACCACTTTAATTTCCCAGACAACTGTCACCATTGTCAGGCTCGTCAGCCCCGTTCTTTGAGAGTCAACATCAAAGTGGGTTGCTAGTTAACGCAATTATCAGTATACAGACAAGTGTCATGTGTCACTGGCTCTAATCAACCAATAACTATGGGGTGGAACCTCAATTATTGAAACTTAAATCAAAGTAATTTTACACACTGTCAAAATTACATCAAACCACTATTTGGATATCTGTCTCAATCATTTTTTTTTTTTTAATAAAAGTGGAGGGGGATTCATGCCTCACTGGAACCAAATAATTACCAATAACAGACCTGCTAATGTAAGGAAACTTCTCTAGAGAGCTATCACATGTTTTAAACTGCTTAGCTAATACTCAATGTACTTTTATTTCTTGACAAAACAATTCTGTGCTTCAGATCAGGGGAAGCTAACTTCAAGCTAATTGCCCACACATGTCCTAGATTGACCGCTCCGTGGATGGTTCCTTTGCCAGAAAAATTAAGAGTGTTGTCAAGTACTTTCTTGGACGAAAGTAACTATAAATGCCTCCAGATCCCAAGCAATAACCATTTTCAGCTTTAAGCTGAAACAACTGTCGGAAGAGAGTGTTACTTTAGCTGTTAAGCTACATGGCTGCCATGTGCAATCATGGAACGAGCGCACGGGCTACTTATTGACTAACACTTCAAACGGTGTATTGGTTTCATAGGCCCTCACTGCCTTGAAACCGAATATAGAAGTCATTTCCTCTGTAGTCTTTATCAGAACCATCATCTAGATCTGCAATATGGGCCCCTCAGTCACATTGGGCCAGAAAACCTCTGCATGGTTAAGTACATTAGCATTTCTGAAACACATTAGTGCAGCCAAGACATGTACAGCAGTTTATAACATGATTTTACTCCAATCACATTGGCAATTCAGTAAACTAAATGACCTGAAGTTATTTTCTATAAAAATATGCCTATAAATGGCTATAAATTCCAAACCATGACATACTTTATAAAGTGAAAGCAATTAACCATTATCTGTGCAACATTCTTCCTAC
The DNA here is from genome assembly GCA_037101425.1 of Elopichthys bambusa. Classification (NCBI taxonomy): domain Eukaryota; kingdom Metazoa; phylum Chordata; class Actinopteri; order Cypriniformes; family Xenocyprididae; genus Elopichthys; species Elopichthys bambusa. Next base: position 14,668,780 of record CM074453.1, on the reverse strand, counting down.
CACTTTGCTGTTGGGTTCTAGTCAGGTTGATTCACTTCCAAAACCAAGTTGTTTTGACGAACGACGACAGTGATGTATTGGGTCAAAGGGACAGGCTATCGTCCAGACTGTCCTGGGGTTTGTATGCCCCTAGCATGCTTAGGAATCCCAAGATCCCTTGGATCCCTCAGGCTCTGTCACTGCTCAGCATCTCAGCGCTCAAGAAACAGTAAAGCACAGTGTGGCATGACAGCATGTGTAAATTATTAGCCCATGGGAGCCCCACATGTAAGAATAAAGCGATACTAATCTTGCATATATAGCAGATGGGAAGCAGCTGCAAGAGAGACAGAGAAAGATCCTGCAACATTCTTCCACTGCAGAAAAGGCACCTCAAGCAAGGGTCATTAGTGTGAACCACTATCTCCAATGGAACAGGCTTTGAATTGGTGCATTGTCAGAGTGAAGGGCGGAAGACAGAAAGGAATTCCTACAGAACACGAAAACTCCCATCCTCTAAGACTCTAGGAATGAGACAACATAAAAACTAGGTCAAATACATATACAATTTTTATTTGTCACTATAAACAACAATGAACAGTCACAAAATCAGTATCATGAAGAATTTAAAGGTCAGCGATATAGATACTACAAGGAATCTATTGATCTGTTGATATTCTTGCAATATAAAGCATTACATGGTATAATTAAACTTTATCCCCAAAGTTAAAAGGGGGGTGGAGCCCAATTATATAATATTCTAATTAAGCTCACTTGAAAGCAAAATGACAGTCTTAATCTGACAAACCAGACTACAAGAGCACAAACTGAGAACTTATGACAGACAAAAAGTTCAGAGACACTCAGAAGCGTCGAGAGACAAGGGAGAAGATAAACCCTTATGTATAACATTTCTGCAGCTTTACTCTTTTCTTTTTACAAAATCATACATTAGCAGGTTATCAGGTCTGATACCAGGCCAATGGAATCAGGGCTGGTAGCCCACATTTCCTTTCTTTCTTTCTTTATAACTTTCCTGTCCAGCCAACCTTCCTCCCCAGAAAAGACCTTTGGCACCTCATGAAAAGTAAGAGTTACAGACCTTCATGTCCACATTTCTGTCTCAATTCATACTGCTTTAACCTGACAGCTTTTCTATGAGGAAATAAAAGTAAAAAGAGCAACTACATTAACAAATCCCTAGACTAAATTTGATCCTTAAACAGGTAGAGGAAAAGGTTAGCGCGAGGTCACTGATCTTGGTCATGGATTGACCATCTTGGACGATTACAGATTCACTATAAAAGGCTTTGAGTCTCTGTTGTTTCCAGAAGACACATAAATAGGAGATGTTTAGCTGCATATTATGCTAACTACTAACTGCAAGTACATGCTCTCCATTTAAAATTGTGGGCTTTAAAAAAAAAAAAAAAAAAAAAGTTCATAAACATTTGCACCTGTTCTGGTGGATATTTTACATGCGAACCTTTTGCAAACACTTATGCAATTAATAGTGAATAAGACTCAATGAATGCCTCATCCACTCCAACATAAGTGCCTTCTGGGTTATTTGGTGAACTTAATTTGAACTTTTACTTACCCTATACAGAAACTACACTAAACTTTTCAGTAAGTTTCCAAAATTGTATCAAATCTGATAGAAATATCCTATCTTTAGGGATCACTAAATCCCGACTACTTCCTTTAGCTTTCTTATCCGAGGCAAATAATGCTCTGCGTCCGGAAGCACAGTTTAATCCTCTCAGACCCAGAAGTGAAAAGCAGAAACAAGACAGAAAAGGCAAATCCTCATGTGAGGAGGCCCTGTCCGCACTTCGACATCCTGAAATGGCTGGTTGAGTATAATCCCTAAAAGCATGCCGCAAGCAGGTCATTGACAGAGAGAATTAATGTTTGGGGTGTGTGTGAGGTGGATAGTTATCTTGATCACGGTCACCCCCCCCCCCCCCGCACAACCTTAGGAGGTTGCTTAGGGCAGTGATAAGGAGAAGATTGGAAAAGGGCGGCTAAATGCATCAGGACAGCTGAAGAGCAAAAGGACAGTTCAGGGCAATTCAGGACTGAAGAGGAGATAAAAGGTGAAATGTTTGAGGACACACCAAAACTAATGTTTTAAAAGCATCTACATTTTTCAATTGAAGTCCATATTATTTTGTTAAATAGTTATTGTAAATAGTGCAAAAAACCCTAACTATTTAAACTAAGGATTAGTTCACTTTAAAATTACCCCAAGCTTTACTCACCGTTAAGCCATCCTAGGTGTACATGACTTTCTACTATCTGATGAACAAAATCTGAGTTATATTAATAAATATCCTGACGCATTCAGGCTTTAACATGGCAGTGAATGGGACCAACGAGTATGAAGCTCAAGAAAGGGCATCCATCCATCATAAATGTACTCCACACGGAGGGGTTAATAAAGGCCCTCTGAAGCAAAGCTATGCATTCGTGTAAGAAAAAAACATCCATATTTAACAAGTAAAATATCTAGCTTTCACCAGACCGCCTAAGTGGAATAAGGCAGCATAGAACATAGCGAAGCATTTTGAACACCAAGAGGCGCTACACTTTTTTCTTAAGTTGAATACGGAAGGCGGTCTGGTGGAAACTGGATATTTTACTTTATAACTTGTTAAATATGGATTTTTTTCTTACACAAACCAAGGCCTTTATTAACCCCCCGGAGACGTTTGGAGTATGTTTATGATGGATGGATGCCCTTTCTTGAACTTCATACTGGTCCTGTTCACTGCCATTATAAAGCCTGAATGCGTCAGGATATTTATTAATATAACTAATTGTGTTCATCAGAAAGAAGAAAGTCATATACACCTAGGATGGCTTGAGGGTGAGTAAAGCTTGGTCTAATTTTAATTTTAAAGTAACTAATCCTTTAACTTTAATTTATTCAGTTAAAGTCAATAAATACATAAATGATTGTTTTCAATTTAATTTAGTTAAATAAGCAAGTAACTAAGTAAATAAAAAGCCAGTCAAATAAAATTTATAAAAAATATAGAATCACAAAATTAATTCATAAGTTAATAGTAAAATAAACTTAAGTAAAAAGTCAATTAATAAAATACATCAGTGAATGAATAATAATTAATTAATAATTAATTTAATTTGTCAATAAATAAAATGTATTTAAATGGTGTGAAACAAAAGTGCACTTTTTCAATAGACTATGTAGACAAACTGTCTGCTTCAAATATCAACCAGTAGTACTTTTGTTTGGACATGTGAACAGAATGTAAATGAATGTTCACCTACACTGGATATTCCGAATAAGGGGCTGTTTTTACGACAGTTTTCAACCAAAAATGGAAAACTTAACCATTTTTGCCATTCATTAACATGACAATGGTGTTTTGGGGGCCTAAAAACTTGGGATTGACAGATATTTAAGCATTTTACCATAATTGGATATCTGTTTTGTAATATCGGATTTACCGAAAAAACGCCGGTAGCGTTTCGAGTGTTGCATGCATGCGCATCCGAGGGGAGACGAGACAACGGCGCGCACAGGTAAAGTATACTTACCTGCTTTGCTGTAATTAGTAAACTTTAACATAGCCATTAAATGCACAAATTAGATGAGTTACATAAATTCCTGAAATGTAGCTAGTTTATGCAGCTTGTCTCTAAGAAAGAGAGACAAGCTCATGGAGTCACGTAAGATAATCTGTCATGTCCTGTCCCAATAAAGATGTAACTTTGCATGAATTAAATAATACAGCCAAGAAAGAGCATATGTTTGAAATAAAAGCGCTGAACTTAATTCTCCCTCTGTTGTCTATGCTCATCGTTAGTCTTGAAGTCGTCTGCATTTTGCTGTTCACTCAGCGGGCTGATGTTCAGGAAAGGCTCCCTGGCCACCGCATGTAACTTTTAACAGGATTCACTTGTTTAAAACACCATAATTATATAAACATTTACTATATAACCATTAATTCGCTAATAAACATCCAAGTAAACAACTATAGAAATTGATTATTATCCCCACGAGCGATCGCAGTCTGAGTATAGTTCTGTGTAAATGCATAAATAAACAGCACTGTCAGCAGATATTTCATAATCTAGAACGACAAAAACATAATTCTGATATAACATACGAAATGCAATAAAATACGATGTGTTTGTTATATTCCAATATTCCAGAGATTATTCAGTTATTTAACATTATCCAGCGAATTATTCTTCACTCTTTACTTTAGCCTATTAAACAGATTATAAATCTACTAAAACTGTAGTTTAAAATGAAGTATTACATTTCTGCAAAGTTGAGTACTCCTGTCTTTAATTTATTTTCTCCATTTGAAAACAGACATTCTACATCTTTTGCTTATTGTTAAGTGTTGCTGCTGATGCTTTTTATGAATAAAATTATTTTTGTAATATGAAGATTAAAATTAACATGAAAGACTACTAATTTAACACTTTAAGATGACTGAAATATTACACTGTTAGGATTACTTGTGCTTTATTTGTTTTACCTGTTTTTTTTTTGTTTGTTTTTTTAACCTCAAATATTTTATTTTTTAAACAAAAACAGTTTAGTAACAGTGCACTTATTTTTTGCACTTTCAGACCCCTCTATTTATTGGTGTATAAATAAGATTTGTTTAGTTTTCTATGCAAGGAGAGAGTGATTGTTATTAAAATGGTTTGTTCAGTTTAGTGGTGTTGTAATAGTGTCAAAAACAGAAGTATAACAGTAAATAAATACCGGTTCTGCATATCAGTTATCGGGCACAAACAAATTATTGGTATTGGTTATAAAATAAATCAAATCAAAATCAGTCGATCACTAAAACCTGCTTTCAAAAGTTTGCATTTTTAGTGAAGTCAGAGTTTTAGAAAACAACTCCATTATCTTCTCCATGTAAAAATGGTGACGTCATGAGCATGCGTATTACGGGTTTAGTCTATAGGCTCGTAGTGTTTCTTTACAAAGTGACATCGCCAACTACTGGCTTGGCATGCATAATAGTGTTTTTATTCGTTTTCCTCTGATCTGTGTGAACATGATACTGGCCAGCTGTTTTATGCAGAATTATAGACAGTGGCTTATCAGTATATTGGCTAAGTATAAATGATTCACAAGTCCTGACATGTAATATGCAGAAGGGGGGCGGGGGTCCTCACACACATAGAATGCACAAATATATTGTCATATTGCTCTTTTGTGCAGAACTCATCCATGGGTGGTAAGAAAAGACGGCAATGGTTGTGGCTTTTTATTCTAATTTCAGCCTTCGAGTATAGAGGAAACGACAAGGGTCTGGCAATTTGTGATTGGCATGAGTAGGAAGCTCTTTAATTTAGATTCCAACTCCCTTCCCTTTTTTTAGATGAGGAAATAATTACCACACAGCATTACTGCTAAACAACAACTGCTCAAGCACTGAGCTTTATCACATCACTAGTTATTTATAATGTTTATGAATCCACTCTTCTTACGAACATGAGGGGGGCATTCATATTAAAATAGATGTGGGTGAGTGCCAGCAAACCCCTCCTGCGTTCTGCTTCCCTCCCCTCTCACAGCGCTCACACCTGGCTGTTTATGAAGGGGCAGTTGAAAGGGGACATTATGGCCCTGTGCTACAATAGAGGACGTCTGCGCCCAGGCCTCTCAGAGAATGGACGCAGCTGCCACGCTGAGAATGACCACGTTTAAAGGTCCTCGTCACAGTGTGTGCATGCCTGTGTGTGCGACGGCATTAAATGATGGTGAGGGGGTTGGTCAACTCAAAGACTCATGGACAAATGTATGTTTTAGTTAAGAAAGTGAAATACTGGGAACTGATGTCATTCTTCTGAAAATGGTCTATAAGCATCATGGCTTATTCAAAATGAGGGGGCACATTGGTCTAAAACAAATTCTGAATAAATAAATCTAAATGACATATTACATCATTAAGACAAAAAAAAAATATATCTTTTTTTTTATATATCTTTATCAATCTTTGGTTATTTAACTGGCATGTTTTAAATAAAATTTCAAGTGTAAATAAAAGTTAAACAAGATCGATAAAAATAAAATGAATAAATAGAGAAACAACGAACAAGCAAACTTTGGTATCTTTGATATTTAATTTGCATGTTTTAAAACAAATAAACAAATGTTTTATTTATATGTTTGTTTGTAACACAAGTTAAATATCAAAAGAGACCAGTTTCTTTATCTTATCTATTCATTTTATTTATGTTATTGATCTTTCTTAATGTTTTATCCATTTATTTTATTTCTTTAAAACATGCAAGTTAAATATCAAATATTGTATTTATTTATTTACTTATCTTGCATGTTTTAAGGAAATACAATTTCAATGGTGAGAATTGGATTAAACAAATGAATATAGAACAGAAAAACAAATACAATTAATAAGACAAACAAAAACACTGGTATTTGATATTTAACTCAATAAATAAAATAAAAATGTACCTTTAGTTTTTTTTTTTTTTTTTTAAGTATTGAAGTAGAAAAATCAATAAAAATAAATAAATTTAAAACATACACTTTGACTGATATTTTTTTAAAAAGATTAAACTGAGTTTGAGATCTAAAAATGTAAAGCCACAAAGATCACCATGAAACAACAATGCACTGTAAAAAAATTAAAGTTTAAGACAACAAACTTCAGCAGATTTTTGAGTTCTCAACTTGTTTTTGTAGGAGATTGAGTTCTCAACTTTTTCCTTGTATAAACTGAATACAACAAGTTGAGAAAACTCAAATCTGCTGAAGTTTGTTGCCTTACTTTTAGGTTTTCTCAACTTTTGATTTTTTACAGTGTGGTCCATTTATTTTCTACTCGTCACTTTTTATTACCAAATGTGAACTGCAATGCTATGGCCAGCAGCGGTCATCTTTTAGGACATTGAAACAGATCACATGGGCTTGCCCTGCAACAGGTGCAAATTCCAGTAATACCTCTGTGTTTGGGAGTATTGTGTTTTTATCGGAGCCATTCCAGTGGCACTTGGCGGATAACCGGCATTGATTCAGGACAGGTATAACTCCATCTCTTCGGTTTCAAAAACACACAATATTTGTCTGTTTTCCCCATAATAATTCACAGCCTGATTTTGGGAGCGTGGGGACAGGGCTATTTTCAGCCTTTGAGCACGTGTCCATCTACGAGCAGGAAGCCCACTACATCTTAAAAGACGCTGGTGGGGCTCTGCTGTCATCTCGGTGCTAATTGGGTGCCCATTTAAACAAAGGCAATAAACAATGACCAAAGAGGAACCTCTTGACAGCCATAAAAAAGCCAGTTTGTGAGAGGAACAAGAAATCCTATTGTAACCCCCACAAGCAGCTAAGAAAAGTTCTCCATTTAAGGAACGAGAGCTTGACCTGGATCAGGTTCATCTCAGCAGGACAGCTACTGTTGAAGCTTCCTTCAAAACCAGCCATGAATTCATACAGATTTGGGGGTTGCATTACTTATGACTTAAAATCTGTGTCCATAAATGCATAATAAAATCCATTTTTTCCCCCCACACGAAATCTTTTATAGTTGTCAGTCATCCAATAATCTTGTCTGGAGTTTATTTACTCAATGGCACCTTTCCAAATTTCTCAAAATAATGCACTGGCAACCAGTGTTATCTTAATATCTTTGATATACTATTATAGTTTGTTATTTTGAACTATGATTTTTGCATTTTCATTTTAGTTAGTTATTTTGTTTGTCACTTATTAATTTGTTTTCTTTTTAAATATGTCTGTATAGTTAGTTAAGTTTGTTATTTTAGTGCTTGTTATTTTATTTTTAGCTAGGCTAGTTGCATCTCATTTTTTTAGTTTAAAGCTGCAGTCCATAAGTTTTGCCTCTTTGTCACCATCTCTGTTCGAAACCTGCAATTGCAGTTATTTGCGGAATAATCATCTTTATGTGGTTTGTGCATCGGCACAGCTCCTCAGCATGGATGAATCTGATGTTTGCTGTCAGTCACCACATCGGTGTGGATACTGTACTTTGGAATCACAGATTCTACATCTTTGAAGTATGACCAAAAGAATTTTCAATGGAAAGTGTCACTTTTGTTCTGACCAACTGAGGAAAAAAGCATTAGGCCTACAATAAATTGCGCTGCCAATGGTGATTAAATCTAACGATCACTTAGCTCGGATCACGTCAAACCATTCAAATTATTATTATTATTATTATTATTATTATACTTTGTCCTCAAATTGTTAAATGTTAACATCAGCATTGCGTGACTGTATTTAGTGTATATTAGCATTACCTGTAGATTTAAATTTCTGTACAGTCTAATCTGTAATTGTCCATTTGTCATACCATACAATATGCCATCAAAATGATTTGATTTATAATTATTATAGAAAAGGCTATAAATGATACATCACCTGCAGCATCCTCACATGCCATATAGCCTACTAGCGGAGACGTAATGATGCAAAGATGAACATGCTCCAAAAAACAAAAACAAAAAAAAAACCTTAAAGCTGCAATGTAAGGTTAAATGTCTAATGAAATGTCTAAAACGATAAAAAAAATTCATTTACTTTGAGATAAAATTAATATCTTCTAAAAGTAAAATACATATAGTTTAGTTAATGTAGATTTCATTTCAAGTCAATGGTTTTAGATTTAGTTAACGTTAACCTTGATTGGCACAGCATGCAATAACAGTGAATGGCAGTGTGACTCTTCCAGCCGGATGGGCAGTCCAAAGAAAACCTCCCACCAGTGGATGATCTGGCTTTCGCACCACTGGCGTGAGAGTGCTCTTTGGAACAAATCAACTAATAATCCCATTAGACCACATAATTTCCTCTGGTACACATTCTTTGACCAAATGGCAGAATACGAGAAAGAAAAGGGAAGGACAGTGGAAGTGTAAGGTAAAAAAAAGAAGCTATGTACTTTTCAGCTGTGCAAGTGAATGAAATGTAAACAGTGCTTTAGAGAACAGCTTTAGATCTTAGCAAACATTGCTGGGGCCCTCTGTTCCACTTTGTAACCCCACTGACTGGCAGGGAGCTCAGCCTCTTGTCAAGCACCAATCTTTTGTAGTGCTCCCCTGACACTCAGCCAAGCTTCTTTCTCAGGATGTGCTTGCATATGTATGAAGGAAGGACTGTCCGGCCAGCCTCACCCCTGCCACTAGAAGCCAAAACTCTGCACTATCCTGGACGGAAGTACGTTTCACTGCCTTATAAGCAGTTCCTGAGTTTCTCGCATGACAATTCGATGAATAGTTCTCAACGTCCAACCCAGAGCATTCCCCATCCACTGTCTTGGAACGCCTACCCACAGAAAACAAGAGAAGTAAATAAAAGAACACTTGTTATACAAGCCCACTTCCTCCTAGAAGAGATCTTGATGGCCTGTGTTTTCGGCAAAACGGTGAAAACAGATAAATATTTTTTTTTTCCCAATCCCTTCCTCTCCTGCCAACTATCATCCTTGTTTACTTTCATTCTCCGTTGTAGATAGCAGAGAGCCAGAACGTTCGCTTTCCAGGTGATTTCCTCCAGCCGATGTTGAGGGCTGATTCAGATCCTGCATGTTTAGACAGTGCTGAGGACTGAATGGAGGCTGGGGATATAGTGCAGACCTAAATTGGCAATGGTTTACTCCATGACAAAGACTAAAATTCCCCTTCTCTCCATACTGGACATTGATTCACCACAGAATTAAATTAATAGTTCAGCCAAAAAAGAAAAAATGTCATCATTTACTCACCCTCATTTTGATCCAAACCTGTATGACTTTCGTTTTTCCTGTGGAACACAAAAGAAAAATATCTTTGTCCAAACAGTTTTGGATCACATTGATTTTCATTGTTCGGACAAAAACAGTTCTTTTGTGTTCCACAGAAGAAAGGCAGTCGTACAGGTTTGGAACAACAGTAAATGACAGTTTTTCATTTTGGGTGAACTATTCCTTTATTCGAAAAACAGGATGGCCGTCATCCATGACAATCCCAACATGGGATCTCAGAGCACTGAGGTCACAAATCCAAAGAGACTTTACACATTAAACAATTACAACAAGCTACAACAAGTCTCTTTCAGTCATATACTTAGGATAAGACAGCACAGCAAATCTTTCTAAACATCATTCAACAGTCATTTGGTGAACTTTAATTGAACTTTAACTTACTGAAGAGTGTCTGTGTTGGGTAAGTTTCCAGTGACACAGTGCCAATTTAGGTCTGTACTGTCTCCATGCCTTCATTCAGGCCTAGGCAATGATTTCTTCCATGACAAAATTATAAAATTCCCCTTCTCTCCACAATGGACACTGATACACCACAGAATTAAGAGGAAAACATTTTGAAATCCATCAACTGCGGCTTGTTGTCCATCCTAGTCATGGAACCTGAGATTTGTGTTTATGCTGTGCTCTGCTAAGGATGGAAAAAGGGCATCAGCATTCATCTTCGTGGCAACCAAACCCTGAAAAGGTTGGTCCATTAGAGAAGTTTGTCTCTTTAAAAAAATAAAAAAAAAATAAAAAAAAAAATTAACTGCTTCCCTTCTTATCTGCGGAGCACCTGAGAGACCACTCAAAGTCACCCACTGAAATCAAAAGTCAAGAAAAGCTTGGTTTTTCATTCTTATACGAGCCTTTTGACTGCGTTAGATGAGTGTAAATGCATCTGGAAATACACTGTTAGGCATCAAGCAGGTTTACATTTTCAGAGCTGCTGTTTCACAGAACACACACCGAGACTCCCACAAGGGTTAATAAGTTGTTAAAGCCAAGAATAAGATTTTCTTTGCCACCCACGTGGATCAGAATTCTAAGCTAAGACAACAATATGGCTCTTAGCCCTTTCATATCTCTGTATAATGCAGCTGATACTTTTTGTACCTCACATCCTGTTTGCTGAAGACTACAGAAAGGCTCACCCATCCCAGTGAATTCATCAGTTTAAATTCTCATCTTTTCTGTTATTGCAACATATCAGTCAGTTACTGTAATTATCTGCACATTGGTTACAGTCGTAGCCTCCACCATGTACTGTTTCCTCAGTAGCACAAAGTATTAGCAGTCCCTCTTGATTCTAAAAACTATGCACATGCAACAAAATATAATGGAAACAGATACATTAAACATTTTATGTACACTGTCTTAAGAGTAAAATGCTTCTTGGAAAAGATGGTGAAATTAAAAAGCTACAATCAAATCTTGCTCAGGAGTTGTAATACAACAGCTAATTGAACTAGATCTTTTTAGTGCATTATAAAATCTTTTAATGGTCTTTTAACTTTGTTTTGATCATTTGAAAATGTTCACTAAAATGTTTAATTCTGCCAGTAAATTGTCAAGGAAACTACAGATGTTTTCAGCAAATGCATACTTAGCTCATTTTAATCGGTCATCATTATGTCAGATTAGGGAATGAATCATTCTTTTGAATCTTTTAATTGAATCAGATGAACTGGTTTACCTACAGTGGTGGTCAGAATTATTGGCACCCTTGGTAAATATGATCAAAGATGACTAAAAATAAATCTGCATTGTTTATCCTTTTGATCTTTAATTCATAAAACCATCAAAAATATAACCTTTCATTGAAGGAAAAGAATTGAAAGTGGGGAGAAAAAAAAAACAAAACAAAAAAAACACACATTATGAAATAAATGTTTCTCTCCAAAAAACATTGACCACAATTATTGGCACCCTTTTATTCAATACTTTTTGCAACCTCCTTTTACAAAGATAACAGCTCTGAGTCTTCACCTATAATGCCTGATGAGTTTAGAGAAAACTCAAAGATCAGATCTGACAAAAGATCAGAGACCATTCCTTTATGCAGAATTTTTCCAGATCCTTCAGATTCCCAGCTCCATGTTGGTGCTTCTTCTCTTCAGTTCACTCCACTCATTTTCTTTAGGGTTCAGGTCAGGGAACTGGGATGGTCATGGCAGAAGCTTCATTTTGTGCCCAGAGACGCAATTTTGTATTGGTTTTGATGTTTGTTTTTGTTTATAATCCCATTATAGGATTTCTAGAAGAAGTGGCCAGGTTTTGATTTATCTGTTGGTATTTGATAAAATCCATGATACTATGTATCTGAACAAGATGTCCTCCAGCAGAAAAATAGGCCCACAACATTAAAAATCCAGTGTTATTTTTATCCATGTGTGCACCAAACCCATCTGGTGGGTTTGCTGCCAAAAAGCTCTTTAAGTTTCCACAGAAGCCGGTCCCTTTTGAAGTTCCAATCTTGTTGGACAACTGAATATGCTGGAGATTGTTTCTGGATGATTTTTCTTGAAACCCTCCTGAACAACTTGTGGGGATGTAGGTGCTGTTTGATCTTTTTTTTTAGGCTTTGAGACTCAAGACTCAACTAATCTCTGCAATTCTCCAGCTGTGATCCTTGGAGAGTCTTTCGCCACTTAGGATGATCGGCCGCGCATTAGGACGATTTAGACACTTCCTCTATCAGGCAGATTTGTAACATCTTTAGTTGACTGGAACTTCTTAATTATTGCCCTGATGGTGGAAACGGGGATTTTTAATACTTTAGCTATTTTCTTACAGCCACTTTCTATTTTGTGAAGCTCAACAATCTTTTGCTGCACATCAGAACAATATTTTTTAGTTTTACTCATTGTGATGAATGATTATGGGAATTTGGAACAGGAAGTCATGGCTGGACAATATAATGTTCATGATCACCCTGGTGTGCTAATTTAACATTTTTTTTTTAACTATTTTACTCAAATTCTAGGGGTGCCAATAATTGTGGCCAACATGTTGGAGAAAAACACCCCCCCCCCCCCACTTTCAATTCTTTTCCTTCAATGAAAGGTTCGATTTTTGCTAATTTTATGAATTAAAAGATCAAAAGGATAAACAATGCAGATTTATTTTTGATACAAACTTCAAGAAATCGTTCAGACATTTTTATGCTAGTTGGCACATTTGGGGGAATAATGTTGGTCTTACATCTTATGTAGATTGAAAGCAATTCAAACTCAAAATTCAAGTCTATTTGTGCTTCAAAAAGCCTTGTATAATGTATAAATATAACCGCTTTATTTCAGCAGCCAAGACATTTGACCAAATATACTGCTTATATTAAACTCAGCACATGTAAATGCAGTTCTGTTTATTAATTCAAGCTGTGAGTGCACCGTGGGATTCAGGTTTTTATGAAAGGTTTAGATTCACAGATTGTGTACACAGTCGATAACACTCCGATTTACCAAGTGTTTTCCTAAGCAGCCATGTAATCCGCTCTACATCAGCCGTGTGGCTCAGCAAAGCCTTTGCAGTCGAGTAACTCCAAAAGCCAGTGGATCACTCTTGCTTATGGAATCAGATGTGAAGTAGCCATGGCACTAGACAACCCCTCCCAAAAAAATTCAAAAAGTGACATTTCAGAGAGGAATATACATCTAAATGGCACATTAGCGACCACCCAGATTTTAGATTGGATTACTTGTGTGAACGTATCCTTGTAGGACCCAAACAATTCCCTTCACTCACAGTTAAAACCAGAGCCAGCTGGCTTCACATCACCACACTACCAAGACCGTATGGTGCTGACAGCAGGCCAAGTTCCACACTAGCGTTTCTCCTTCAACCCTTTTAGACAACACAACCTTATGGAGAAAATCATCTCCAAACACCTTGCCAGCATTGCCCCAAGCCAACGCGATCCAGACCAAATACTGGATCCGACTTCCTTCTCCTACGTCAGCCATATGCAAGCGTGAGGCCTTTCCTGTGATTTGGATCTCCCATGAAGAGTCCTATGCAGTTTTATGCCAAAGCATGAACCAATCGAACTGAGACATGCATTGCACTGCTGTTGACTGACAAGGACAATATACTCAACCCTTCACAGGTTTTAGCACTGGTCTGGAAAAAAAAAGAAAAAAAAAAAAAAAAAAAAGAATGTGGTGGGGCTGCATCCAAGCCAAGCTGGTGAACTCAATTGTCATGTGCATGCAACATTAAACAAGGGGAACATCTGGAAGGGAGTATAAATGATCATTAATAGAGCTATAAGTAGAACTGCATGTGCCCTCAAAATAGTGCAGAGCCCAAACAAGGTGTTTCGCATAGCGCAGTGGCGTCTCCGTGCCATTTTTTTTTTTGGTCTCTAATAAAAGTCAGTGGGTTTTTATCATAGAATGACATCACTGAAGATGTGAAAAGAGCTTGTGCCCTTTGACCTTGCATGTGTGTAGCAACATATGCTCTTAGATAAGTCAAGTCTGAGTGAACCCTCACATCCATCTTGGCTCTTATCTGTTAAGGCTCAGCTTTATATTGCAGCCGAGTTTAAACAAAGACATATATGCTCAGCTATGGCTCAAAGAAAAGGTCTAGTTAAAATAGACAGTTGCCCAAAAACAATAAAAACGTGTCATTTACTTTAATTCATACTTTGTTCTAAACCTGTATGACTGACTTTCTCCTGTGGAACACAAAAGTGACGTGACGTGTAGCCAAGTATGGTGTCCCATACTCAGAATTTGTGCATTGCAATTCACCCAAGTGCACACAAACACCGTGAACACACACACTCGGTGCAGTGGGCAGCCATTTTTGCTGCGATGCACGGGGAGTGATTGGGGGTTAGGTACCTTGCTCAAGGGCACTGCAGTTGTGGGTAATGAGAGTGGAAGAGAGTGCTGTTCATTTCCTGCCAGTACAGGACTACAACAAGCTTCTTCCCGGGTAGGCGACATCATAAACCCCAAAATTTACATAAACCCTGCCCCCGGGAACACGCAACAAAGGGGGTGAGGCCATGTTGGGCTGCTGTAGAGAAGAGGAAGAGTTGTTGTAGTAGAGTGTTGTTGCCATGCTGTCATTTTACGTTGGACTGCTTCACAAATGAATGCTGGATTTGCACAAAAGATTAACATGAGGGCACATGCTAGTCGATAAGTTGAATAAATTCCACAGAAACTACATAAATGTATCCACTAACCATACAGAAATGTCCAGTTGTATTCTAAGAGATGCAACTACTTGTCTCTCAATCAGTGTCCAGCTTCAGTTTGAACAATCTAATGCTAACAATCGTCATTTTGGCTGTGTGAGATTCTCCAGCTTTGTTGTTGTTGAGCATCCAAAGTGTGAGCTGTTAAAAGTTCCACCCTCTTCTGGAAAGGGGGCCGGGAGCAGCAGCTCATTTGATTTTAAAGGGACAAACAAAAACAGCATGTTTTTGCTCACAATTTGGGCCAAATTTGACAAGCTATAATAAATGATCTGTGGGGTATTTTGAGCTGAAACTTCACAGACACATTCTGGGGACACCAGAGACTTCTATTAGGCTACATCCTGTAAAAGGGGCATTATAGGTCCCCTTTAAGTTTAGAGAACATTGGAAATATGGGTGGATTTAATGGTAGAAATGAAAAAGCTTAACTCAGTCTCCAGGGAAGGAGTAACATCTAACATGAAGGATAGGTTACTATTCTATACCACCTCAGGACACCAACTCCATCTTCAAGACTTGACCATACAAACTAATGATTTCTAATGAAACTAATGAGTTTTTCCTTTCTCCACAGTCAGAAGAGTTTAATCTTTACTCTAAACTGCCTCTCTTTCTTGCTTGACACCATAAGACATAATAAAATGCATGAGCTTCTCTCTGCCATTTAAAACAGAGCCGATTCGGCTTGCAAAGACCACGATCACACACACGGCAATGGGTGGACCCCCTCAGACTGAATCTCATTGTTTATGGCCGGGAAAGCAAAATATCCTCTGGCGGTATTTGGCTAGGGACCTGCAGTGCTGACCTAAATGGGGGCATTAACGAGAATTAGCACTTAGGTGACTTACAGAAACAACTCCAGATTTGGTTCAGTAAGGGTCACTGCAGGTGACGGAGACTTGAGCTGTGCGGAGACTGGTGAACCGCTTCTTTTTTTTTTTTCTTTTTTTCTTTTTTTTAAGGTTTGTTCTGTTCAACAGACCATACAAAATGAACATTTAGGCAAAACCGAGAGTAAACAGAGAAGGATCTCCTCATCGGGAATGCCAGAACAAATGAAGGACAAAAAGCCTTCTGAAAAAAGAAGACACACATAGCCTTCTCATCATGTTCTTGCCCCTTTGTTGGTCCAAGTACTAAAGCTGTTGGGTTAAAACAAAATTTATTTAACCTCTGGAAAGGTCAGATGAGAGTTTTTCCTGAAAATTCCCAACAAGGTTTTGACAGCACGGCACCACAAAATCATTACCACCCTTTATTTTTCCATTATTTTAATGATTTACTTTGTGAAAAAGAGGTATTCATTATAGTATTAATGTCAAAAAGTTGTTGGTAATGAATCAAAGGGATGCCTGCAAATTCTTCTGGTGTGGCTCCAGAAATATTCAAGAAATCAACACATACCAGTCATAATTTGCAAGTTTGTTCTGGCCACTGGTTGTCTGTAGGAAAGCAATGAGATCTGGGAGATGACAATCCCATTTTAGTGAGAAAATAACCTCAGGGACCAACAGTTTAGAAGGGAGGGGTCTTGTTCATAAGGGGGAAAAGGGAATAAGGGTAAAGAGCAGTTACTTGCGTGCTTTATATTGCTACATTTTAGTAACCGTGACCTTCAGCAGCAAACCACTGACACTTGTTCTCACGCACACATACGCAAGCTTAATTCGCTCACACCACGGCACGACTTCATCAGTTGGTACACAGATGTGTGATTTCCCAACATGTGTATTTTAGTAAACAGTACAATAAATAGCAGCTTCAAATTGGCACTAAGTCTGGTTCAAATCACTGAGAGGTGGCCGAGCTTGTCTTCTCTAGAGATTTAGATGGTATCAAGCTAAACGAACTACCATGGAAAACCCTCTTTTGGCCACATCAATCCTCTTTCGGCTCTTTTGCAGTCTGGGAAGACAGAGGTCTGGAGGTGTTGTGGGCTCAAGCTATGAAGTGTGAAAGGAAAAAGGATGTCAAACAGACAAGGTCTTCATTAATCAACCCCTCCTCAACGCCTGTCTCGAGGGCTTGTTGATAGTATGCTGCGTAAAGGACCACTATTTTTAACAGAACGTCACACGCAGCTCATATTTTCCAACATACCATTAGTCTGTCAAAGCCACAACTTAGCCATTGTTATTTCTAAAAGAGGCTGTCAGGAGAAGTTCTACATTGTTATGATCTCATGCATGTCTGCTTTGAGCCCATTTTCATCGACTGCCAAGTGTGGGGCAAATTGATTTTTTTTTTTTCTTCCCCCCATTTTGTTTGTAATCATAATACATGTATTTTTAAAAAATCCAATTAAAAAAATTAATTATAAATAAAAATAAGTAAATAAAATAGTTATTTCATTTTATCATCTTATCAGTAATCATTTTGTTTGTAATTATAAATAATTAAATTTTTATTAATACTTATTACTGTTATATTAATATTAATAATAACAATAAATATAACAAATATAATAAATTATATATTATTTTGTCTCTAAACAAATAAAGTTGCTTCCAGGTAAAATTGCAAAGTCAAGATGAGATTGAGCTGTGAAGTCAGGGCAATGAAAAACCTTTTCAGGATTCATGTCTTGCATTTTCCCTGCAATGTTTGCTCTAGGCTTCTATAGGAAGATCCTCAATGGATCCAACACTCACAGGACACTCACAAGATAAGATAAGCCAGAATTTAACACTGCCCATCAGGACATATGGATATACATATCAGTGTTAAGAAAATAGACTGTGAGCGATTTGCAATTGGACTGATAAATCTGACATTTTAGGACCAGTGAAGGGAAATGTCTGCCTCCCTAGACAATTCTCTAGCAGTGTTTGGCCCCTTTACTGACCAGAGGGTCAGCTGGCTTGTCAAGTGATGATGTATAGAGTTTAAGTATTGGACACCTTTTACTTCAGCCTAAGGAGATTCCCATCCTCAGACAACCATGTTCTGTTTGTTGTTAATAGATAGATCTCCTGGAGCATCACAATGCAAACAATGGGGCTTGTCAGTGGCTTCCCACTAAGTGGCAAACAGCATGGATTTATAGAAGGTATGCTGTCACTAGACAAACCGCTTAATTTGCAGAAGTATGGAAGCCATTTTTCATTTTTCAAATTTTAAAAAAATAAACATTGGTATTTTAAAATATATATTATTAAATATTACATAATACACTACCCTGCCAAAAAAAGTCGCTGTTTGGATTTTAAAAGGCAAATACTTAAGAATCTATGAAAGGATCATTATCACAGTGATTATTTTTCTAGCATGTTATAGGTTTTGCAACAGTTCTTGTAACCCTAAAAGATGAAGTGTGAAGCTTTTCATTTCTTAAACAACCATGTATTAAAATGTATCATGGCCATATTCCAGGATGACAATGTCAAGATTCATCAGGCTCAAAATGTGGAAGAATTGTTGGGAGGGAGCATGAACAATCATTTTCACACATTAATTAGCACTAAACTTAACCTCAGTGTAAGTTTTTGGGATGTGCTGGAGGAGACTTAACAGAATGCCCACCTCTTGCATTGTCAATACAAGATCTTGACGAAAAAATTGATGCACCTCTTGATGGAAATAACATCACAACATTTATTACTACAGCACATCCCAAAGACTCAAATTTAAGGTCTGGACTCTGAGGTGCCAATTCATGTGTAAAAATTATTCTTCATACTCTCTGAAACATTCTTTCACAATTTTAACCCTGGTGAATCTTGACATTGTCACCCTGGAATATGGCCATGATGTGTCTTCCTACATGGTTGTTTAAAAAATGAAAAGCTACACACTCCATCTTTAAGGGTTAAAAGAACTGATGCCTAACATATAACATGCTAGAAACATAATCACTGTAGTAATGATCCATTCATAGATTCTGAAGTATTTTATAGTATGCGTCAACAAATGCCTATAATATTAATACTAAATTAACACAACAGTTCAATTAGTCTCAGTAGGCAATTACAAAAAAGGGAATTCTTCATTCAAACAATCCAAAGGTTACACAAAAATAACAGTGCTGCTACATATGCACAGACTTGATGATAGGTTCCCACCCAGTCAACATGCATGCTTCCATTTTATACGGTAAAGCTGTGGTAGGCCCAGCATTCACAAGGAGCGAAGACCAAATGTGCAATTGATTGATTGTTTTCATCCCTGAACCTCTTTGGGAGAAATTGGCCTTACCCAAGCCCCTGCTTATAATGAAGAGCAGACTTGGAGAAGCTTTATTTGTAGTGTAACAGGCCCTGGCATCTTTCAAAACCAGAGTAAGGGCTTTTGCACCCCCAGGCTCTGGAAAATAAAATTATGGAAAGTTTTCAATACCTTCCATGTTAGGCAGAGCGTGATGGGCTAATTCTGGGAGTGGCAGCACAATGGGAGATGTTTCTTAAAGGAACAGTGAGGTAAAAGGGGGACTGCTCACTTAGCTAAATTAAGCGTGCCTCATCCTTCAAGAGTCTGTGTTTACAGAAGAATAAATGAAAGCACCTCACAGTCGGTGCTCAGGAATCCCAAAAGCTCCTCTAGACGTGCCATTCCTACTGTAGAGCTGGAAAATATTATTTAATCGTATATCAGAAAGCGTTTGTTGAAATTACCACATTAAACAAATTCTAATTCAAGCAATTTGCCAGATCTGATTTGTGTAGAATGCAAGCTGGAACAGAAAATGCATGAGCACTGCATGGTTATTTATCTTGGCCAATATCTCATATCAAACATCATCGGTTGATGTTTCTGCTTTTCAATGCTTGATAAAGTTTCAAAGGCCACAACGTTATATGGCAATGTAATGTTGCCATGCACAAATTATTAAATGTACTAAGTTTCAGGTATTTTTAAAAAAGTTGCTGGAGTGATGAAAATTGCAGAGCATCAAAGCACTTGTGCTTCTGAGTTTCTCTGATCTGTCAACCAGAAAAATATGTAGAGGCAACTTCAAAGGACACATTTCTGTGAGGGGGCCAGTCATATAAATGTCACTACATTTATTCCTGGATCTATGGTAAAAGATCCTTTCATACCTGCATGAAAATTGGTTTTATAAAGAAATGATTGAAATCATTTTCACAGAAAATATGACAAACATCCTCCTCTTTATACATGCAAGCAATAAAAACGTCTTGTATAAGCAAGCGTTTAAACATCAGCCCTGAAGGTTGTAGTAAAGCATAATATATTCAGATTTTACAATTTTGGGAAAGTTCACCTTTATTTAAGTAATAGCATTTGTCAACATGAAAGTTCTGAATAACAGTTTTATTACAATAAGGATGTGATTTCACGAGCTTGATGAATCAGAAATTTCAAAGTATACCTGGTTCTTTAGTGAATGCAAAAAAAAAAAAAAAAAAAAAAAAAAAATTCCACTTTCCTTTTCAGCTGATTTTGAAAGCGACACAGAATTACCCTTTATGTTTAAACTTTAAACTGTATTCGAGCTTGGCCTGTGGATGGACAAAAGGATCCATCCACTCATCCAACTTAAAAAGCAAGTAAACCCAATAAGGCAAAAAGATTGAGAAGAGCAGTAGAAAGAGTAGGCCATAGTTCAACATTTCAGCTGTAGAAAACAGAAGATCAAAGGTGCAGAGAGAGATTCAGAACCCCTCATTTCAGGTCAGGCTAATTTCAAAAGCCTTAAAGTTGGAATGTTAAATTGTGGGTCGGTAACCAATTCACACCCTTTTCG
Source organism: Elopichthys bambusa (assembly GCA_037101425.1). NCBI lineage: Eukaryota > Metazoa > Chordata > Actinopteri > Cypriniformes > Xenocyprididae > Elopichthys > Elopichthys bambusa. The sequence continues at coordinate 14,648,109 of CM074453.1, read as the reverse complement.
TTGGACGGCAAAAGGCTTCCAGCTGAAACCAGTTACAATAACACATCCCGCCAGAGCCAGACCAACTTAGCCCTGCTGGAAATTGCAGGAATCCTCACATTTACAGACACTGCTTGCCAAGATAATACAATTTTACCATGTCTACTTAATGAGGGAAACTAGACTAACTCTGTTCAGTGGCTCAAACCTGCTGAGAAAGGCAGAGAGAAAGGAGGAAGGCAGAAAATTACTGCCTTACAGTGCTTGAAATGTGAAATTAAGAATATATTTGAATATACACTGATCAGGCATAACATTATGACCACTGACGGGTGAAGTGAATAACACTGATTCTCTCTTCATCACGGCATCTGTTATTGGGTGGGATATATTGGCAGCAAGTGAACATTTTGTCCTCAAAGTTGATGTGTTAGCAGGAAAAATGAGCAAGCGTAAGGATGAGCGAGTTTAACAAGGGGTGGGGTGTTCCTGGTCTGCAGCGGTCAGTATCTATCAAAAGTGGTTCAAGGAAGGAACAGTGGTGAACCGGCGACAGGGTCATGGGCGGCCAAGGCTCATTGATGCACGTGGGGAGCGAAGACTGGCCTGTGTGGTCCGATCCAACAGACGAGCTACTGTAGCTCAAATTGCTTAAGTTAATGCTGGTTCTAATAGAAAGGTGTCAGAATACACAGTGAATCACCGTTTGTTGCGTATGGGGCTGTATAGCTGCAGACCATTCAGGGTGCCCATGCTGACCCCATTCCACCGCTGAAAGCACCAATAGTGGGAACGTGAGCATCAGAACTGGACCACGGAGCAATGGAATAAGGTGGCCTCGTCTGATGAATCACGTTTTCTTTTACATCACATGGATGGCCGGGTGCGTGTGCGTCACTTACCTGGGGAAGAAAGCAAGCCAGCGGGGGCAGTGTGATGCTTTGGGCAATGTTCTGCTGGGAAACCTTGGGTCCTGCCATCCATGTGGATGTTACTTTGACACGTACCACCTATTGCATTGTTGCAGACCTTGTACACCATTTCATGGAAACTGTATTTCACTGATGGCTGTGGCCTCTATCAGCAGGATAATGCACCCTGCCACAAAGCAAAAATGGTTCAGGAATGGTTGAGGAGCACAACAACGGAGTTTGGGGTGTTGACTTGGCCTTCAAATTCCTCAGATCTCAATCCAATCAAGCATCTGTGGGATGTGCTGAACAAACAAGTACGATCCATGGAGGCTCCACCTTGCAACTTACAGGACTTGGATTTGCTGCTAACATCTTGGTGCCAGATACCACAGCACACCTTCAGGAGTCTAGTGGAATCCATGCCTCTATGGGTTAGGGCTGTTTTGGTAGCAAAAGGGGGACCAACGCAATATTAGGAAGGTGGCCAATGTTATGCCTGATCAGTGTATCAGCAGGCTCCTATTGACTCCTATTGTAGTTCAGTCTGGCCAAAGAAAACCCAATAAAGAACCATTTGAATCAAGAAGTCCAAGAAGGATCAAACAACTGTTGTATTAAATAGTCTTGGAAGGGATGGTGTATCAAACGATAAAATGTCTCCATGTCTAATTTTCATAAGTGGGACTAGCATGTAGGATATAGTCTTCAAATCTGGAAAATAACTGGTGCAACGGGTTCCTTGGGAATTTTTTTTTTTTTTTTTTTTTGAATAGCAGTTTTACTACAACAAGAATGTGCCTTCATGTGCCTGACAAATCAAAAAAAGTTGTAGTGCTTGTTTAGCAAATACAAAATACAGCATCTTCAAAATTCACTTTAATTGGAAGGCTTGTTTAAATAGTCATAATTTTAGTCTTCCAAGTTGGCCTACAAATTAACGTCATGACTAAAAAGCTCTATTCTGAGGTTGTTCCTAGATGTTATTCATAAAAATTGGTGCAAAGGGTGTGCAGAAACTTTGCCAGAACATTGTGTATGTCTCAAATTCTTGAATGATAGGTGCAGCAAAAATTGAATTGCAATTACTTGTACACACATCAGCAAATCCAATAGCAGCCAACCCATTTTGTGATGAACAGACAATACTTTGAGATTATATAAAAGATTTAAAATGCAACTAAGGGCAAAAAAAAAAAGCTGACAGCTCCATTTCGTTTCTGTGATTGATTTCATCTGCTCGAGACTTGTCCAAGCTCAATAGTCATTCAGAAAAGGGTAAAAGAAAAAGCACTTAATGTTTTGGACAGTGTCTGATCTTCATTAAGTGAAGGATACAATATCCTGTTAAGGTATTGCTAAATATCCAGGTTTTTAGCTTTATAAGCACTGTGATTCAATGGATTGCAGTTGAGATGTGAAGTAATGAAGCAGCACATCTGAAGCAGAGGTTTTTGCGGTGAACTTTAATTTTCAGAAAAGATCTTTGTTCCTGCATGACCATATAAAATTTGCTCATATCTGGGATACAAGAGACATCGTTTTCCAGAGTTTTACCAATGAAAACCACATACACTGCCCACATAGACCACTCTAAGTACATTAGATTTAAAAAGTAGCTTCTTAAGTGAAAGCCCAGTATTTCAGTCATAATACTGAACTAACTGACTGAATAAATTGCAAGTTCTCTAAAACATACATTGAATTAGGGGATGAAAGTCTCCCAGAACTCACTAAAAAGTTTTTGTTGCTATGTGATTAAAGCACAGACATAATCAAAATAGAGTATGTAATGTTTTTAACTTATGAGACTTGCCAGTTTTCAGGGCAATAACCACACCAAAAGCATTACTCACGTCATGTATGGCCATATTTTTCCATAAGTGATAACAGAGTCTGCCAGAACAATGAAGGCGGGATTTCGAGGGGCAGAGTTATGTTAGCTTCAGATGTTTCCCCTCGGGACCATCTCTGCCAATTCACTCTGCTTCACATTGTGGGGGGTCACTGTCAAGAGACGTTCACCCACCCATTAGGTCTTCATACAGCTCTCACAGCACAACAGGCTGCAATTTAGACTCGGTCTGTCTTGAGGCAGTCAGGACCTAAATACAAAGCCAGTCAGAGACAGCAATGACAGTTGGAGATGTGATCCCTCAGAGGTTCTTTTAGCGTCGTGGTGGAGGGTGAGATCAGCATTCCAGATGCCATTTATAGACCCTCAGGATCATTAATCAAACACGTTCACCACAAGAGATAGTGTAAGATATCATCGAAACCACATCAAAACCTAACAAAGAACCACACTGTTATACATATGACATCACAATATGATTCCAATTACCCTTAATGTGTGATGTACAGTGAACAAATTTGTTGAATAAAGAGCGTGGCCATAATTTGAAGATAAAGTGGTTACATATGTCAAAGATAAAAACAAACAAGGTAAGTGTTTACAGAACATGTTATGAAAACCCCAAAATTCTATTAAAGACTTATTTAGCATTAACAACCCTATGGCAAAAGGAGACATTCACTTAATAAAGAAACGCTAAATAAGTGCACCCAAATAAAAGTCCAAATACATCCACAACACCTTTCTGCAGACTTTGAAACACTCAATAAACACACATGTTCTGCATATCAAATTTTCAATTGATTATATTTTTTCCACAAAAAAAAAAAAAAACGTCCATGTCCTGAACAAAGCATTTCTGAAGATTAAACAGCTGCTAAAGGATGCATAGTGAAACTTTGCAACTTATATGAAAATATGCAAAAGTGTCATTCCCATCCAAAAAATAAGGAAATTGTTTCAAAAAAGAAAAAAGAAGAAAAAAGGTCACTTGTCAGAAATGCTATGGCATAAATAACCAGTTTACATTTGGTCAGTCCAATCAATTCGCACCTTAAAGAGATCATTTATCTTAAAATGAAAATTGTCAACATCTATATCCCTTGTGTCACTCCAGACTCATATGACTATCTTGTGGGGAAAGAAAATGCTTGTCAAAGCTGCTCTTTCATTCAACAAAACTGCATGGTGAGTATAGGCTGGGGGGGGGTTATGATGTCCCTGAAATGATCCATGCAGAACGACTACAACCACTTCTGAATTATCATGGACCTAAACATTCAGACTACTTTTGAAAATAACACCACACACACACGAAAAATTAATGTTTATGCTTCTGTACAGTGTCCATAAGTCACCTTATGTGTGAGCCAATGGCATAAAATCACTTGTGTTACAACATTCAAGACATTTACAACACATCTGGTATCAGTCCTCAAATGCAACACTGAAAAAAAAAAAAAAAAAAAAAAATCATCCAATTCATATCAGAGGTGAAAAATCCCAGAAAATCCCAATGCCATGATCGTTGAAAGACTTCAAACTGAGTTATCCTGAAAACACATGCATTTAAGGAAGTTTTAATGATGTGTGATTAAAAGGGTCATAATTGGAAAGAAAAGGGAAGAAAAAAAACAAAAAAAAACAACATCAATGCACTTCCAATTGTGCTATTATAATTAAGCATCTGTGGACTGACACTAATGGACAGGCACTTTGAGTACTAATGGACCAACACAATCTCACTTGGTCCTTCATGATTACTTATCTACTGACATTGGCTTATCAAGTCTTAGGGGCAAAAGAGTTTTCAATAAACTGCTGCCCATGCCCAAGTTGCAAACCCCACAGTTTATATTGGACTACACACTGTTCTCTTGAATTTTATGCAGCTTTACAAATGTTTCCAGACACTTTTACTGCGGCTTTCTGGCTGAGACTCTAAAGCTGGGAGGATGTGCTATTAATTCCTTCAAGGGGACAGACGAAGCACACATACAGGCTCAGACATTGAACAGAATCCCTAGGATTAAAAAAAAAAAAAAAAAAAAAAAAGGCCTTCTGATGATTAAAAAAAGAGAAAAATGATGCACCATAAACACCCCATCACCAGACGTTTTCATTTTTAAAATCTGGATAAATGAGAAACAGAACACTCTACTACTAAAAACAGCACAGTACAAGCTCAGATCCAGTGGTACAGCCCACCTGTTACTGTGGTTATGAGACAAGACTGCTTGAGGAGAACAAAAAGGGCTGGAGAATGCTTTAAGAGTCTGGTTTAATGTCAAAGACACTACAAGGCATCTGAAAAGATCATTCACTCACTCTTCACACACTGGATTTACAGCCCACATGACATCCACTGTTTAATATGCATTGCTCCGAACATCTGTATTCTATGGTGTGAGGGGAAAAGAAAATGCATTTCAGCTTACAGCCAAAGAGGCTTTTTATTGTCACAGTGAAGATCAGTCATCTGTCATAAATGACCTTAAGTGGAGTGGGATTAATTATTTCTAACATTGTATCATTTATTGGCTCATGGTTGTGTTTTAGTGCCAGAGGTTGTTTTTAATAATATAGTTCTCAGTTAAGAAAATTATTCTAAATGTAAAAGAATAGCAGAGTCCATTCCACAAGAATGATAACAGCAGAGAGGAACAATATTGTTGGAGACACTTTCAGAACTTTTTTTATAGCTAATGAACACTAAAAACATTGACAGCCAATCAGAATCAATCCTGCATTAAAGAGCGAGCATTTAAAGTGACAGACGACAAACTGCAGCGCGCTTAGAATAAACAGTATATGGCCCACTGGTGTGGACGCTAATATAGTTATCGTTCTAGTTATCTTTATAGTTCATGGTGTAAACAGGCCTTTATGTGCTACGGTCTGCATTCTAGTAGACATTTATGGACAGAGAAATATCATTGAGGCTTCATTTAACTTGAGCAAAAACTTTTAAGTTTAAAAGGTGCCCTATTATGCCCTTTTCACAAGATGTAATATAAGTCTCAGGTGTCTCCAGAATGTGTCTGAAGTTTCAGCTCAAAATACACCATGGATTTATTATGCCATGTTTTAACTAAATATTTTTGTGTTGGGAGAAAAAAAAAAAAAAAAAAAAAAAAAAAAAAAAAGCGCTGATTTGGTGTGTGTACCTTTAAATGCAAATGAGCTTGTGCTCCCCGCCCCCAGGCTCACAACTCCAATACACTGCATAAATAATACAGAAGTTCACACAGCAAATATAACTCAAAATGGATCATTGCAAACTGTTTGTGATGCAGCATATCAGATCACGTATGGCATGCATTTTGTGGATTGTTGCTAACATTTGATTCTGAATGAGTCCGATACAGTGCTGCACAGCTAACGTGGCTAAAGCTACACACTGTTGGAGAGACTCAATAAGAATGAAGATGCATTTATGAATTATACAGACTGCAAGCATTTTCGGGTTAAAATGAAAATAACTACATGGCTCTGGTCTCCGTGAATACAGTAAGAAACAATGGTAACTTTAACCACATTTAACAGTACATTAGCAACATGCTAACGAAACATTCAGAAAGACAATTTACAAACATCACAAAATATCATGATATCATGGATCATGAACAGTTGGTATCGATCCATCTGCCATTTTCGCTGTTGTCCTTGCTTGCTTCTTCACAACACCTGCAGAACTTCTGATGATTTGTCTGTGCAGGTCCACATTAATAGTGCCTTGTCAAGAACGTGGGCTGGTATATGCAAATTTTGGGGGCGTAAATAGTGATCCTGACTGTTAAGTCACAGTCGGTGTTATGCTGGGATTCGCCCTTTTTTCAGTGGTCTTTTGCCAGTACGAGATTTACATATGAAGGAGGAAACTATAAATGGTGTTTGAGGCTTACAGTATGTCATTTCCATGTACAGAACTCTTATTAATCAACTATGCCAAGGTAAATACAGTTTTCTATTCTATGGCACCTTTAAAGGCCAGAGAGAAGAAACCCAACAGGATTAATGTGAACCTAAACTAAAATTAATCTAAAAAAGGAAATTCTGTAATCATTTACTCAGTGATACAGTTTCAAACTCGAATTAATTTCTATTGGGGAACACAAAAGCACAACTTCAGAAGAAAATTCTGGCTACTGTTTTTAGTGTAATAAAAGTAGTCCTTATGACTTATGCCATATTAAGGGTTTTCTGAAGTCATATGCTTTGTGTGAGAAAGAGAAAATTGAACAAATATTATTGAAAATCTGAACATCTACCCTAGTGATTCATAAGAGCAATCTCTGATTCATGAATGAGTTCTTTTCAGTCAGAACTTTGATGAATCAGACTGCCTAAATGATTAGTTTATGAAGTAGACTGATCTGTTTCTCGAGTTCAACTTACTCACTTTTTCCTCAGAATTTTTATATGTTCGCCACACAAAGTATGACTTCAGAATGTTTGGAACACACAAGTCATACAGACCAGTTTTATAAGCTTTTTTTGCAGTCCCCATTCATCAAAATTGCATGGAAAATAGTGGCCAGCGCATTACATATTACTCAAAATTTTGTCTTTGTTTCATATGGGTTTTGGAACATTATGAGCTTGATTAAATTTGCATCTATGCATGAAATATCTCATTCACCTAAAAAGATGACCTAAAAAGATGCAAATACGCTACTGCATTTTAAACGCCAACCAAAAGGTAGATCCTAAAGAACACTGACACAGTGAACTGATAAAATGGAAAGGAAATGTATTATAATGGGGTGGAATGGCATAATGAGGCTTGACTTCCCTTAAATATAATTTGGCTTCCTAAAACTTTAAAAGCGAGCCATCAAAAACATTTAACAGACATCCTATATTTACCCACAACTTTAAGTAACCGGCATTAGCCATGTGAAAAATATGAACTATTTAATACTCTTCTGTCTCACCCATAATGCCCTAAAAATTCAAACATCTCATGCATGAGCAGTGCGTAAGCAGTAACAGACACCGGTTTAGACACACTGAAGTGTTTGTTTTCATAGCCTTGGGATAGAGACATCTGAGCAGCTCTGTGGGGAGACAGGAGTGGATGGGAGCAAGACACTCCAACTTTTACCACCACATCAATGTAACTCCTCTTCCCTCAAACATATGACCTCCACTGTTAGTTCAGTTCTGTTTAAACTGGCCGCCCTAATTAACCAGACCAAATACAGGAGATTAATTGGAGGACTTACAACTGGAGAAAGTACATGATAGAGTGTGAAAACAGAAAAGAAACAGAGCAGAGGGGAAGAAAAAAAAAAAAAAAAAAAGTGAAATTCAATTCACAAGACACATTTTGTCATAAATGTGATCAGTTACCTTCTAAATGGAAACTTTTAAAAAGGTACCAATCTGAACAGCAATAGATAATTTGTTTAACATTTCAGCACCAGGTGTTAAAGTAATAGCTCGTAACTTTCAAGCTAACCACCAGAAGATTTCACAACCTAATAGGGGAGACAGGCCTCGGTCTTACAGCAGAAGTACTGTTGGAATCTCATAAACACAAACAAGCGTGTTAGTCAGTGCCGGACTCTCATGTCAAACATTTTCATTTGCAAAAGGCACAAAAATATGCCCATTTATAAGTCACATTTTACAAACCAAAGCGGTCAGTCAAATTGGTTAAAAAAATAAAAAAAGAGAAAAAAAAATTAAAAAGCTGCCAACAGAAATTTTCACCTGTGTATACAGCATTTGACTTTGGTAGAACTTGTTAAATTTGAGAGCAGCTGCAGATTTTCCACAGATCATAAATTCATCTAGGTGTGTGCCATTTTGATGCCTCGAGGCTGCTTTACCAAGAACCACACTGAATGAAATTTAAGCAAAAGGATTTTGCTGACAAACACTCTTTCAACTTTGTCTTCCCCATCCGTACATACTTTGTTCCCCACCCATTCCTTGCCATCTTTCTCATGGATGCTATGCTGTCTGTGAAAATAAGCAAAGTTCCCGTCTTTCACCCCCATGACCTCACCGACTGCTGCTTAAGTACGTGCTGAGCAAGATCGCGGCTGCCGGGCTCAGGTGTCTGCACTCTGCGTCACCCTCCAGATGTGAGCTTCTGTCACAAGGGCTCTATTAATCTACGCCTGGTCTGTCAGCCCTGTTTCTGCCTCCATCAGCTCCAAACCAAAGCATTGTAAAGCTCCCTGCTCCCCTAAGTCTACTGATATGAACACTTACGCCTGGAACTCTATATTTTGCTTAGGAAATGAGTCATAAATTAGGGGAGCTCCCAGCCAAGGTCTGGGGAGGAAAACGGACAGAGAGGGGTCTGTGACTATTGCCGGCGGGGGAAAGACATCCCGATCGTTCCTGAGGGAATCGGACCACCGCAACACCCCTGAAAGCACTGCCATGCTTCTGAGGATTTTTCATGACTGAGGAAATGCTGACATATTGTGCCTCTGCCAAAATAAATTACATTTTATGTTCTGTGTAATGCACGTGCAAAAATGGAGACCGTGCTGGCCAATGTAAATGGATGTGATATTGTGTAACATATGACAGAAACTTGAAGTCTAGTCTAAGGAAAATGACTAGTCAGAACATTTAAATAGGTACATAAACACTGACAAAAGAAGAAATTACATAATACAAATGTAAAACATTATTAATGCCAATTTATTAATAATAATAATAATAATAATAATAATAAATGCTTCAAGTGAATATGCATCACAAAAAACTGAAGACAGAATGATAGTACAAGTAGACAGACAGATAGTGATTTTATACAATGATAGACAGAAAGAACGATTGTATACAGACAAACAGAATGACAGACAGAACGACTATCCAGACAGACCGAACAATTGTATACAGACAGAATGATTGTATACAGACAGACAAAACAATTGTAGACAGACCGAACAACAGAACAACAATTGTGTACAGACAGACAAAAACAACGAGAGACAGAACAATGACTGTACAATTGTTGGTCTGTCTGTCTGTCTGTCTGTCTGTCTGTCTAAGACAGACCGAACGACAGACAGAACAACATTGTGTACAGACAGAATGACAGACAGAAAATGATGGTGTACAGACAGACAGAAAATGATGGTGTACAGACAGAGAATGACTCAGAGGAGTCTGTGACTCTTGCCGGCGGGGGAAAAGACATCTCGATCGTTCCTGAGGGAATCGGACCAATGCAACACCCCTGAAAGCACTGCCATGCTTCTGAGGATTTTTCATGACTGAGGAAACACTGACATATTGTGCCTCTGCCAAAACGATTGCGATTTAAAACGATTCAGAATGATAGACAGAATGACTGCATACTGACAGACAAAACTATTGTATACAGACAGAACGATTGCATACTGACAGACAAAATGATTGTATACAGACTGAGAGAATGATACAGAACAACGGTATACAGACAGAGAGAATGATAGACAGAACAACTGTATACAGACAGAGAGAATGATAGACAGAACAACTGTATACAGAGAGAATGATTGTCTGTATACAGTTGTTCTGTCTAACATTCTCTCTGTCTGTATACAGTTGTTCTGTCTGAGAGTGTTAGAAAGAACAACTGTATACAGAGAGAATGATAGACAGAACAATGGTATACAGACCGAGAGAATGATAGACAGAACAACTATACAGACAGAGAGAATGATAAACAGAACAACTGTATACAGACAGAGAGAATGATAGACAGAACAACTGTATACAGGCAGAAAGAATGATAGAACAATTGTATACAGAGAGAATGATAGAACAACTGTATACAGACAGAGAGAATGATAGACAGAACAATTGTAGACAGACAGTCTTGCGGACATTTTATTTGCATCTCATTTTTATATCTAGCATTTTATTTATGCAATATTCCAAAATGTGCATAAAATTATGTGGATGGAAACCCAGCTAATAATATTAATTTCTCTAGATATGGCTCAAGTCAAAGTGCAGGATGAGTTACATGTTAAACCCTTAACTCCAAATATGAGCAGTGGTAATAGTAATGCTTGACTTAAATACAATTAAAATTTATCTAGCACCATTAATTCGTAATATAAACTATTTAGAGCCACTTTGCTGGACAGTAGTTTCTCCAATACAATAGACTCAAGTAACATGAAACTGCATTTGTAAAAAGCCTGCTGAAATGTGTTGGCATAAAAAAAAGAAAGCAATTTTCTTTATCTAAGAATTTACCCTTCCAGTAAATGGCCCCTGAGGGAGGTTTATAAACAAAGCAGTAAGAGGATGGTGAGTATAGAGATTGGATACATTTCCTACATTCCTCAGTCCCTTTGGTCTATAAACATGAGGGTTTATTTTGTAAAGGTGCATGGGTGCGTGCTCAAAAGCATCCTCTGTGCGACGTCTGCGTCAGTTTGAGATCTGATTGCAGAGGCGTGTTATATCTAGCGGTCTAAAGCTGGAGGCGGTGTTGTGAAACTGGAAGGTAACACTCCGTGTAACCGACTCTGGTTTTGTATTATGGAGGTTCTGGATTATAAAACAAGACTATTGCATGGTGAACGATTATTCAAGCAAATACAAAAGTAGTCTCTTCCCATTCTTTCGGGTGCATAACACGATGCTCAAATGAGTGTTGAAATAAACCGAAACCCCATGAGTTGTCTCCAGGCTGTAATGTCTACCCGCTGCCTCCAGGTCTTTCCGAGAAGGCCAGACATTTGACGGCTCCCAGCAGCCCTCCACCCTGGCTAGCACACAGCGTTAGCAACCCTCTATTTGTTTGGAGTTTATTATGGTGCTGCGATTTAACACACATTGAGCTGGTCGAATACTACACCCAGATTTGTTCGGCCTTCCAAACTCCGCAGAGGTTGGGCCATCAAACCGTGAGAGTCTGGGAGACATAAACATAGAGTGGCTGTTGATTGTAAGATTTGCAGTGTGTAATCTACTCAGCAACTTCAACACTGGAGCTGTTGAACTCCTAACATAACAGTCATTTCCCAGCAATCCTCCCATTGAGAAGCTTTTATTTATTGGCCACTCTTAAACCAGCTTTTAAAGAGAATTTTCCGACTGTAAACTACTCAACACACCTGTCAGAGAAGCTCCATTAGGGCACGTGTAATTGAGGCAAGGAGTGCTAACAGGCTAGTAAACCCTACGTAAGCGTATGTTTAAAAGGAGACTGTGTAAGGGAGGAAATGACAGTCTGTGTGAAGAGCCTCCAATAACTTCTGGCATTTAATGGTCTTATCAGCAGGTCGCTATCATGGGTAACGAGCTAATCCAGCGCTCTTGGCACCAGGGTGAAAGTTCTTGAAGGTCTGGATCATCTAGTTGGCTAATAGAGTTTCTCCACCAACATGGTTTGCATGCAGGTTCCGGGCTGGTCCCAATTCTTGAACTGTTTTGCGTGTTTCCACCGCTTGAAATGGGATTCAGCGCCAGAAAGATCAGTTTAACTCCGGCCCTAAAAACTTGTTGGTCAAAGAAACGCCGACACTATGGACTTCTCACTGAGAAACGCAATAACAATACATTGCTCTGTATATATAAATATATAAAATGTGCACAAGAGAGAGTCCCACTGTGTGGGATTGAAGGACAGAAGAGTACCAGCAGTTTTAAATAAGAGCTCCTGGCATGTTAAAATCATTCCCGGGACTGTAGAGAGAGAAAAAGAAAAACCATAAGTGACCGACAGAATGATTTTATACTATGCCTGCACTGGGATACGCACTGGGAAGCACAATGTTTGTTTTTAGTTTGTTTTTTACACTGGTTATAGTCAGGTAAGCAACATAAAATTATATCACTGTTTGTTTATCAAGTCTGTAGAAACACGCAGACGCTTCGCGACAGAATTCAGTTTGCCTGTGTAAGAACTGACCAAGAACGGGCTCTGGCTCCAGAACCATTCTGGTGGAAAAGAACCAGCTTCCAACACCAAAATGCTCACTTTTTCATAGTGGAAACTGCAAAAATATGTGACCTGTGCTGGCAAAATGAGTCAATGCGCACAGGCTAATTTTGAGCTACAGGAAAAACAAGTGAAAAATGTCAATTTTGGTTGAAATTGAGGTTTTCACAAATTGTCTAGCGATCCCAATGCTCCAAATAGCAATTAAACATATAAAAGTATCTTTATTTGTACGTTTTCTGAGGGGAGTACCTTTTCTTTTGATCATGAACATTTTTTCTCTGCTTGCTTCTTGACTACTGGCGCTTCTCTCAGCACAAGTTTGGTATTGTTTTAAAGCGCAGCATTCCAACTTTGTGAATATTCATAGCGAATTCTCGATGGCATGAGTCTGAAACAATGAAATGTGAGTTTCAAACTCATACTGATGTAAACAAAATCTTACTTGCGACAGATCCGAAGATATACACAGAATAACAGTATTTCAAAAAAATCTGTCTTGGGGAAATTCCACACAAAGGTCATTTTTACCATTAAAAAAAGGAACAAAACCCTTTTTAAGTTGTCCATTTAGGTCTGTAATATACTGTATCAATGTGCTCTAACAGAAATTGTAAGAAAATTGCCTTATTTATCCACAACATATGAGGTAAGCAACAATTCTTAAATTAAATTTTCAATCAACCATATTTCATGCTTTCAAAAAATGGACGCCATTTTTTGGACTTTATTTTAACAGCATTGTGTAGAAAGATGGAGGCACGCCGAGAAATAAATACACTCATTTTGTCATAACAGCACTGCCTGATGAATTTATAAGGGCTAGAATAAAGAGGTCAGGACGCTTCAGTGCTCTGTCACGTCCGTAACGTTTTAAAGATTGCGTTTATGTCATACAACAATTATAAATGCAAATAACTTGAAACTTTATATGCAAAACTAAATTATGTTTATGCTTATTAGGATCAACTCACTACTTTGCTCTGAACAACCATAATAAGCGTTACGGATGCTTCATAATAAAAATCATATGACTTTGCTTCTTTATATTGCTGTGATCCGTTTCAGGCTTACCGTATATCAGAACATATCCAATAATAGCAACACTCTGTGCTTTGTTAGTTTTAATATGAAAAAGGTTCAACTTTCAAATTTAGTCGATTTTATAACAATTTAAACAATAGATGTCGCTCTTTAATAGCCTACGGCGCGTGATGGATTAGCTACTGCGCCTGTAAGCGGCAGATCAAGCCTCTTCCTCTTGCCAGTTACAGAACGAAATATGAACACGCTCACGCTTGTCAACATGAGAAATAGGTCTAATCCATAACCTTTTGCAATACAGAGTATAAAGTTGTATAAAGTTTAATAAAAAGTTGATATATTGTGCAGTCTTACCATACTGGTATCCCAGATTTCAATATTTGGTAGATTAAATGCCTTCTTGAGGTCTCGGAGAAAGTTTTAAAGCAGTTTTAAAGCAGTCTTCTGTGCCGCTTTCAGACTGGTCACATCCCTAATGGAGAACTGTTGTCCGTAACGTTGTTTTTTCCTCATAAATGAGCACACGAAAAATGAAATAAAATTATTATTTAATGCTCTGTGGAGAGCCAACCTTTCTTCATTCGGTGGGCAGTATTACTTTTGGTTCGCGCAGTGTAATTCACAGAATTCCTAAAAAATATGTTGACACCTAAAACTCTGACTTTTTTGTCAGGTCCATAACGCATGTATATTTTCTTCATCTAAACTATAAAATGATTGTATAGACTGACATTTTTCTAATGTCTGGACTCCTTTAGTAAGGGATTATGAATATATAAATAGACGGTTCAATATGTTGGTATTAAATGCATTCTTTGGGAGTTTATATTTCAAGTTTTGACTCCAAATGTCACATCCATAACGCTGGAATTGCCCCTTGGCGAGTATTCGCACAAACATTATCGGTTATGTCTTAAGTGAAGTTTGGTTAACTGTTGGGGAAAAACATCTGATGTGTAACATTATATTAGATCCATGTGGTACAGTAGGTCTCAATATATGCGGTCTGTTTCATTAATGTTAATGAAACAATTGTGGAATCATGGAAAAAAGGGTGAATATATTAGATATTTTTCCTAGAGATATGGGTTCCGACTTGGTTTGTGCCAAATTTGGCGGTATTACAGGAATTTTAAGGTATGGTTGCTAGGTGATTGTTTTGAAACCTTCAGAAAACATTAACTCGATTTTTCTCAAAACTGACTTTGCTGACTTTATCGACTTCAATCAGGTGTAGCTCATTTTTTGTCAGATTCCAACAAATCATTTTGAAGGTTTTTTTAAACAGAGAATGTGAGAAATTATTGAAAATCTGCTTATTGCGACTCATTTTGCCAGCACGGGTCACATATGATTTTGAAAGCTCTACCTTCTCAGATACAACTATGATCTTTGGTTTCATATGATATCAACTAATACTTCTAAAAAATATGAACTGACATTTGCAACTCATTTTACTTCCATAATGTGACCTTTCAGATTGAAACAGGATACTTAGTCAGGAAAGAAGAAAGAAAAAAAAAAAAAAAAAAAAAAAACAGTACTTTACTTAAAATCCATCAGGAATTGATTGGAATTGAAAAAAACTGACGAGTCACATACCAGAATGAAGCCAGAACGAATGATGCAATGCCAAAAAGCGCTATTTGGCTGTTGGTAAAAAAAAAAAAAAGAAGATACAATAGCCTGTAGGCCAAAGTGACACCAAGTTCATGCTTTGATTATAGATGACAAAGACAATTTTTCTCCTTAGAATAACATGCACCAATGAATTTCTAACAAAAAGACCAGAACTATCAATTAAAAAAGAACTCCGTTTTGACATCAAATTGTCAACTGTAAATCACCCTTTAAAAATTTATACAGCTGCTAATTTATCCTATATGGCAGCTATTCTAGTGAAGGTTTCGTACAGCCATTAAGAATTAGCCGACAGATTTCCTACGTGGTCAGAATTTATCCAAACATTTAGACATATGACCAAATGCTCGAACAACATTAAATCAAGCTACAGTTAAATAAACTCAGACTATATTCAAACAAATGCTGGTCAGTTTCCCTTTTAAAATGCCAACTCATATCCACTTTAAAAGCAAGGAAAGTGGTGGCAGGACACACAATGGAAATTCAATACAGACTTTACACGTGTTCTCCCTTGGTAATCCATATAAAGCAGTTTATTTTTGGAGATTCCCAAGGGATAAACCCTGACCAACTGCTTGCAGCAACACAACTTTATGGCCACTTAAATTCTGCGGCAGTCGATTTAAGAGTGGGTGTGAGCACAGGATAAGCAGACAGGTAAATCACCTTCATGGCGAGTCATAAGGCTTAATTTGTTTACGCCACTCTTTTGAAACACTGCAAATTAACCCTCTAGACGTCAATACTGCATTGTTGTCTGCGGTGGAGTTAAGTGCACAAGGAAAGTTTTATTAATGACTGCTGTTAACCATGTAGATACTGTAACTCAGTGGCATTCAAATGCGTCTAGTTCAATGAACAATTCCATTTACACAGTCTGAATTTTCAGCATGGAAATCTGCATGACAAGATTTTAAAACGAAAGTGCAATAATAATCATTCACATAAATGTCACACTACAGTGATCCATTGTTTTTATTTAATATTGTAGTTTTTTTTTTTTAAGTTTGCTTATTTATTAGAATACAGAGAAATTTTTTATAATTGTGAAATAGTGGCTTTTCATTATTAGCCATCAAAAGGGTTATTTTATTATTTATTTATTTGAAATAAAGCTAAAATAAAAAAGCTAAAATAAAATAAAGCAACAAAAAGCAAAAAATAAAATGCTAAAATTAAAAGCTAAATAAAAAGCAAAGCAAAATAAAATGGAATAAAGCAAAATAAAATGAAGTGAACATAAAATAAAGCTAAATTAAATTTAAAAAAGCAAAATAAAGCTAAAATAAAATAAAGCAACAAAAAGCAAAA
Organism: Elopichthys bambusa; assembly: GCA_037101425.1. Lineage (NCBI taxonomy): Eukaryota > Metazoa > Chordata > Actinopteri > Cypriniformes > Xenocyprididae > Elopichthys > Elopichthys bambusa. The sequence goes on along the minus strand of CM074453.1, from coordinate 14,631,455 downwards.
AATAAAATGCTAAAATTAAAAGATAAATAAAAAAGCAAAGCAAAATAAAATAAAATAAAATGGAATAAAGCAAAATAAAATGAAGTGAACAAAATAAAGCTAAATTAAATTAAATAAAAAAAAAGCAAAATAAAGCTAAAATAAAATAAAGCAAAATAAAATAAATTAAAATTAAATTAAATATATATTAGATGAAAAAAAATGAAAATTAGAAATGTTGCCCTTGGAAATAACTGAACTAAAAGTTCAAGTAAACAAACAAAATGGCAAATATTTTTATAAAAAGGTGAAAAGTAACAAAAGCACATCAAAACCACTCGAATGCAAAAAAAATTATGTTGCATATGTTTTTTCTTTCTGTATGTTTCTCTTCTGTTCCTAACAATAACAAAAATAATACGCACACACACACAGTAAAAAAAAAATAAAAATAAAAGCTAATTCAAAATATTAATAAATACTGTAATACTAGGCCTATATAAATAATACTAAACATGAATACTAAAATAACACACTGAGACCAAGTGCTGTGAGGACAACAGTTAAACCTAGCTTCCTGTCAAAAAGCTTTGTATTCTGATAACTGAAGTGGTTTTCCATACGGGGGAGGCTTAAAAGCAGCTGTTGCTCATGTGCATCTGAACTGGCCTGTTCCTCTTTCATCCACTTTCAATGAAGTTCTCACAATTAAGCTACATTAGCATTTTACTGGCAGTGGCTGCAGGAGGAGGGTCAGGTAATACAACAGGTAATAGAACACAGGTTGGGGAGGAGGAGAGGAAGTGAGCAGATGAGGATGATGCTAATATCCTTAACGGTGGTCATCATTGTTTGGGCCATGTTGGGAAACTATGCTAATGTACAAAAAAAAAAAAAGAAAAAAAAAGAAGTAACTTTTGCCAACATCAAGAAGACTTTAATCCAGGTTTCAAAGAAAGGAATCATTTAGTGCTGACCACCTGAGGGTCTCTGTTTGAGAAAAAAAGTTGATACAGTCAAACAGAGATCAAGGTGCCAAACATGGCTTTGTTCCTCCTCAATTCGCACCTCAGGAAGTGCACAATGAGAACTTCCATATTCAATTAAAACAGGCCACAAATATAAACAACTAGATTTGTACTTACTTTGAACTCCATAAACTATGGATATAATAAATATAATGAATTTATTTTAAATCATACTACAAGCTACAGCAACATGAATTCGGATTTAGGAATCAAAAGGACAAAAAATAAATATAAACTGTAAACATTCAATTTAAACTATGTGAGACAAATGTCAAACATATGTCATGGCAAAAGTTGTCTCTATTACATCTATTCTGAACATTAAACATTAAAAACATTAATCTCACTGGTTAGTTTTAGTAATATTTGCTACTATTGGCTTTATTTCTAAAGTTTTAATGCAAATTATCAGTGTTCAAACTGTTAAATGATAAAACTGCTGTAAACATACATATATAACACACATACATATATCAATATTTGGTTAATAGTCCTAAAAATTTGGTTCAAATGTTAATAGGCTGCCCATAGACTTCGCCCACAGATGAGCTCATGGTTTTTGCGGAGGTGTCCTTCCTGTTTCATCATCTGCTTCATCATGCTCAGAGTTTTAAAAAAAAAAAAAACGTATCCACCCATAATCCATCAATCCTTAATTTTAGCATTTGAGTAAACTAAATGTGCATAAACAGTGATATTATCTAACATTAGAAGACTCATATGTGGAGGTGCAGCTGTTGTAAATCTTTTGCCTTGTTTTACCATGTACAAAGATGGCCAAAATTTTCAAATCTAAGACAAATACCATCCCTTCCTTACAAAAAGAACTGGAAAAATTGATGTTCATATAAACTGAAGTATAAATTAATCTAGTAAATTCATTGTCCCTCATAGCTCTGAACAGAAGTTATTTATGGAGAGTTGGCATATGTGTGGATTCTGACAGCATTCCCGAATGAAGGAGCGGAGTCTGAGCCGGCATGTCACTGTTTGTTTAACCTCGTATTAATAAAACCCTACAGCAGGCCTTTACAAATAAATGCTCTTGCTCCAGACTGCTTCTCCAGCTCAGTCTGAGCTTGAGCCCCCATCCACCAGCTTTGATTTAAAGGCAGTCAGACTGTAAAGGATTTTCATGTTGGCAATCAACATGAGCATTATAAATGCAGCCATTCAAGACGCAGCAAGGCAAGTGAGATTTATCAGCCATGGCTTGCCATATTGGTTCAATCTTCCTATCTAATGGCATTTGAACAGTAAGCTGGTTGAATGAGATAATGAGCATAAGTCATGCAGGCACTTGGTTAAAAGCCAGTTCTACCATTACAATGTGTGAATCCCACTTAATGTTTTCTTTACAGTGTGCAAAACAACCATATCTGATTGGACCAAGTAAATCTAACAATCTTATATTGTCTAGTTCATTTAAAAAAAAAAAAAAAAAAAAAAAAAAAGTATAATGAGTTCATTGACTTCATGATCGAAAGAGACAGACAGCAAATTTGAGTAAGGTAATTATTTGTTTTTAGCAAATCTATTAGAGATGCAGCGATTGCAATTTTCTTGGCCGATTCTGATTTCCGATTTTGTTAGTGTGATCTGCCGATTCCGATTTTCTTTCTAAGAACTATAATACAAAAAATCTACTTTTCTTCAACGCAAAATTTTCATTAAAAAAAAAAAAAAAAAAGTAAACAGTAATAAAACAAGAACAAATTAAAAAAAAATTGCAAACAGCACAAATAAATGCAGTAGAATAAAGAGAGCTATAAAACTATGTTTTTCAGGTTTTATTCAGGTAAGAAATACTACAGAAATTAAAGTAATCAAATGTAAAATAACATCCAGTGTTATTTTACATGGGTTACCTTAATTTCTGTATTCTTTATTGTAAATATTAAATTAAAATTAAATTAAATATTAAATATTAATTTATTCTTACCATTAAAGTCATAAAACGTATTCAGTCAAGAGCAGAAAGTGATTTCCTTTGTCTTTTGTTCTTGAAATAACATGACAGACAGCAGCAGAAATATTGGACTGCTGTCCCTTTAAGAGTTTATGAGCGCACCCAATATTGTTACACAACATGCCTTCTCTTTCTTAGCTATTTAACGATCCAAAACTGACTGTGTTTATCTGAATAATCGCCAAGACGGGCATTTTGACATACTTTTGTAAGTATTTGACCATTTAAGCGCAGTAAGCCACTCATTTTAGCACTTGTTGTGACTGTTTGAGTTCAGTCTCTGTTTGAGACTGAGCATGGCTTGTCCGCTTTACTAATATAGATCAGTGGTGCACGCGCTTTTGTGTGAGCGCGAAACCTGCGGGAATCGATCGGTGCATCGGAAACCAATCGGTGCATCTCTAAAATCATATATATATATATAAATCTTGAAATAAGACTATTTTTCTTCAGCAATTGGCAATAGTTTTCTTGTTTTAAGCAAAAATGTAACAAAATCGTAATATGCTTTAATAAAGAAGCAACAATTGTAGGATTAACAGTCTGAACACCATTTAAAATTTACCCCCTACCTAAAAAATAATAACAGGGACTTGGACAACCTCATCTCATTTCTAATCTTCCCTTTCTAGCCAAGTGTGTATTGTCACTTCTCAATTATACACTCACCTCAGTCTGGCTTCCCAAACTACATAGCACTGAAACAGCAATAGTTAAGATTATTAATGACTTGTTAATTGCTTCGGATTCTGGCTGTCTTTCAATTCTGATTCTTCTTGATATCAGTGCAGCTTTGACACTGTAGATCATTGACTTTTACTCACTTATCTGGAAACTGTTTTTGGTGTTACTGATACTGTATTAAATTGGTTCAAGTCTTATCTTTCAGACAGTAGGCAGTTTGTTTCCCTAGGTGGATGCAAGTCCAAATTTGGTTCAGTTCAATTTGGTGAGTCCCTTACTTTTTAGCATTTACATTTTCCCCCTTGGTCAGCTACTAAGATCTCTTGGTCTTAAGTTTCATACAGAGATGACACCCAGATTTACATTCATTCAAAACCTGGTGATAATGCTACTGTCACCTTTCATGAACACTGTATTTCTGAGAGAAAAATAAGGATGTCTTAATTTTCTGTCTCAGTGACAAGACCAAATACTTAAAGCTGGTTCTTTAACCCTAAATGTGAATGGCTCTGCTCAATGAGTTTCAAACAAAATTAAAAAAAATCTGGAGGTGATATTTGATGCAAATGTAATGTTTGATTCTCATGTCTAGAACACTGTTACATACTAGTATCGGTATCGGGCTGATACCAAGCGCATGTACTTGTACTCATACTCGTAAAAATACCCCTGATACCAAAGACCGATACCTCACGTGACGTAACCTGACAATTTTCTGTGCACAGAGACACAGACAGCAGCAGCAGAAACAATGTCAGCCTCAGAGGTGTGGAAATACTTCAAAATTAATGATGACAACCCACACATTGCGAACTGCATGCTTTCAATCACAATTCATTATCGATTAGTGAAGGCGGGATAGGCAGAATCACGCTGAATGACTCAGACCAGAAGCGCGCTCCCAGTTCTCTCAGACAGCGCGCGATCAGTTCCTTGCGCCTGAATGGTCAAATGCACACAGTTGTCAAAATGTCCATCGTGTGGAGTATCTCACGTAAATACAGTTGGTTATGGCTTAAGAGGATGTAAACATTTGGGTGAAAACAGGATGTGTGTCAGTATCAATGGATTTGGTCTTAAAGGGACCGTAGCCTATATTTGTCATTAATGTTAATAAAACAACAAAACATGTTAAATAAAATGTATACATGGTAAATAAACCTACTGTATCTGAAAAAAAGTTTTTAATTTGTATCTCTTTAGTATTTGCTGTATTGTTTGTAATGTGTTTGTAAATTTATTTTTATATAACATATTGGTAATTATGCCCTTTGAAGGTTATTGAACACTGAAATTTTTGTTCTTTAAGTTTGTGACATTCACAAAAATTATTACTTTTTTTCATTAGAGTAATAATAAAGAAGCTGTCCTACATTCATTAGTCTCACTGTGTTGTGCTTGGGGGAAAAAAAGAGAGAGAAATTAATAATTGTATAGGTATCGGCGAGTACTGGGGAGGGAAAAAAAAAAAAAAAAAAAAAAAAAAAAAAAAAAAAGGTATCATTGCATCCCTACTGTTAAATCATATTTTTATTTTTCCATCTCAGAAACATTGCAAGACAGCAGCCCATGTTATTCTCTGTGGCTCTAAATGGTTTGGCACCACAATATTTGTCTGAACTTCTAAATCTCTACACCAAGCCGTGATCTCCTCTCCTCCTATTCTGGCTTTTTAACTGTTCCTCCAACTCACTTATGCTTTCTTTTGCACCAAAACTTTGGAATTCTCTTCACTCTGAGACTAGACATGCTGAATGTTTTAGTGTTTTTAAATCTCTCAAAACTAATTTTTTCAGGCTAACTTGTAATTTTTTTTTTTTTTTTTTTTTGCAATTTATGTATTTTTATTTTTGTAAAACACTTTGAGATGCAACTTTTAAAGCCGATTAAAAAAAAAATATTATTAAAATTAAACATTAAAAACAAATCCAACCTTTGCAAATATTCAAAGTTTTAGTGATGTTGACAAGGTTAAAATACTAAAAGACTAATAAAATGACATGTGAAAACAGAAGAGAGGAAAGACGGACAGCTAAACAAGACCCAGGAAAGTTCCCAAAGCTCAAAAGTCCTTAGGTCAGTTTAGAAGTGTACAGAGTCAAGCTATGCCTGCACCAGTAGCTCTTACAAAAACAACTTCTACATTCTAGGAGGGCAACACTGACCTCATTTCTACCAATAGACCCCAGTCCTTTGTTTTCTAAGCTTTACCCCCCAAAAAATGTGGCCTTTATCCATCTGTGAGGTTGCTACGACTCTTCAAATATGAACAGAATAAGACAAAGAAGAGTCAGGTCAATACATTCGCCCACTGTTGCCCTCATTTATTCTGCCAGGCTCGACATAAGCAAACAATCCACTCTTACAGCTTAGCAACTATTTGGACTGCCACATACTGAAGTCACTCTTGAATGCATGACATCCTCAAATTCAGAACATGACCCATTGTGGGTCCTACATTTATACTAGATGTGCCTGAACTAGGAAGGGAAACACTTTTCCCCTTCCTTACCAGCGCAACAATCCTGAAAACATTAGTATTGGTGATTATAACTAAAATCTTACACATTTAACCACTAAGTTCTCCTTTAGCTGTTAAAACATGATCATGAATAAACTCCAACTATGTCAACTTTGCAACTTTGCGTCATCTAACACATTAGTAGACTGTAGCAAACTGGTAGTAGACTGTTGGGTTAGTAGAATAAGATGTGGTTATAAAGTTACTTGTCAGTAAAATGTCTGTTGGGGACCATCAAAAAGTGTTGGCAGATATTGAGCAGACAGTCTATTAATACTCTAGTGAGTAAGTTGACATGTCGTTGCAAAGTTACTTATAGTTAGTAGAATGTCTAAAGTGGACGGTCGAAAATAAAGTGTTACCCAATCATGTTTTATGTTGATTCTTAAGTTAAAAAGGTACAAATGCCCTCATCTATATGGCTTCTCTTTAAAAATTTGCTCAAAACCACCTTTTGCCTCTACTGAATACCACCAACAGAAGAAAAAAAAAAAAAAAAAAGGAAAAAGAATGACACCGATGGGAAAGTTCAGTTTCCCCCAATTGAGCAGCCTCGCTTGGATAGATTGAGCAAACATTGCCTTTGTGCCCCCATCTCCTGGCCGCTGATGTGGCCTGACAGGAAGAGCATTATGGGAAGGCTGGTCCCTGCAGAAGCGGTAATGCAGCTGTCTCCTGTTTACCCTGCTCCTCTTGGCCTGGGTATCAATTAGCCTGGCGATGGAGAGAGTGCAATCGACACTACTCAAACGAAACCCTTAGCGTGCCAAATGTGAAAACTGAAGATGTGCATCTTTTTAAAACAAATGGTTCCCACCATCACGCGTCTGATGAGCAGCCGAAAGCCTTTATGAGGTTTAAGGAATTACTTGAGGATATGAAGGCATTTTAAGTGCTTGTTAAACTTGTTCCATTTGTTTTAACCATCAAGAGAGCGTGAACTCTTCATTCATCAAATAAGTCCTCATGTGGCTTTGGCTTAACGGAGATGGCATTTGTGTTCCTGTAATTGCAAATGTACCTCAATCAAATGGCAAATACTGTTATTTGCTCCAAAAGGAACACTTGCTCCAAAGAGTATAAAACTTAAAAGCAACATTTTAATTGGAAAAGCTAGATTAAGAATGAATTTAGTAATTATCTTATGATATTCATGTTTTTTTTTTTTTACATTATCAGTGGTGATGACCTGAAAGGTAATTTCTAAACGGAACCTTCAGTGACATTATTGATTAAAATTAAATTGTTTGGCTTAAAAAAAATATTGGTTTGAATTTGACAAGCCTAATATGGTCACATTTACATAGGAAGTAACCCTACCATAAACTAGTTAAAATATCACAGTAAACAAATGGGAAAGGATACTCAAAATTAAGTCAGCGTATGCGCATGACACGAATTTTGTCGTCAGTCGAGTACGCGGATTTACTGGCAGATACTGCCAGATTTTTGTAACCGCAAGTACTTGTACATGCTCATTTCATTTTTTTTTTTTCTTCTTCTTTTTTTTTTCTTTAAATTAGTTTATCCACAAGGTGGCAACCGTGCCCTAGGGGCGTAGATTCACAAGGTAGTCAAAGAAAAACTAGATAAAACAGAACAGATTGGAACGCATGCAAGCTACAGCGAGATTGGAGGCCTACATAGATGAGAGATTATGTAAAAAGGTTAGAAAGTACCCTCATTTGTACAACTCTACAAAGAAGTATACCCAGGGCTTAAGTCATCAGAAAGCAAAGATATGAAGGAAACGTTTGGTAAAGAGGGCCATCATGGCAGTTAAGACAGTAGGAATCAGAATGTGATTCCTGAGTAAAAACAATGAAAAAAAAATAAAGACATATATATAAATTACAAATTACAACCCAGTCATGTTTCTGCTTGAACCAATCATGAAGATTTGTGTCCATGTTAAGTGTTACACTGCTAGTTTGGCACATTACCACCCTTTTTCTCATACAAGCAGTGCGGCTCCCTTAAAACATCTGGATATCTACCAGTTGGGCTTAAATTCAGTCCTTGGACTCCTTTCAGGTGGCTAATCATGAGCTCAGCATTGAGGGATCCTGCTGCACCTTGTGAATACATGAATCACATGAAACATTTGATCCATGTGTACTTTGACTCGGTCAGGCATCTCTCAGGACAGACCTCACCCAATCAAATTCGCTCAGTTCCGTTCCACAACCTTGGAACTATAGGTGGCCCTTAAGTCTCAGATGACCTCCTGAATAGTGAGGAAGATAACTGGGGCAAACCCATTACGGTTACTACACTTCACACTTAAATAAATCAAAGGAAAAAAAAGGTTGAACACGCCTCTGGGTGGCCTCAAGAGGAGGAAATCAGTTAGGACAGATGTTTTTGACATTCAGTCTTATTTCATTTAGGGGAAATAAAGAGACAGGAAAACCTCAGCACACCCAAAGTACAACCATTTTTATTATTCGCTTGGACAGTTTGCTTCATGAGAACAGCGAGCAACATGCCTAAACCCCATTGTCACGATGTCTCAGAAGCAAAAGGCACAAAAAAATGAGTCCGTCTGACAGAATAGATTGCAAGTCTGTCAGTGAAGTCTCAGCCAGTTTTATCCATCTGATATTGAATAAGCATGAAGATGGCCTTTAAAAAAAAGGTTTCCACAACGCTCATGAGAAACTGAGGTCATGTCTTTCTAGCCAACATCCACTAACATGCACATTACAGCCTCAAAACTCTGCAGGTGCTGGCCAGCTGAAAGCTCTTTTCCACCAGGAAGCTGTAAAAGTCAACTACACCCCTGTTGTGTACTGTGCTGTTATGGTTTTGGTGAGTGGAACCACTTGTGGTTAGTAAACAAGCTTATTCATGGAGTTTGTGTTCAGCCACGTTATGGGCGTCAGGACACTAGGACATTCTGTGATCACAACTGGTGTTACAATCTCAACTATCAAACTGCTAGAAAAAGATACTCAGATAAATAAGCTCACAAGAAAATTTTATGCAATTGCAACTTCGTGCAATGTGGTTAGTAGGAAAATGTACGATTTGCCATAAACCCACCCCCAAACTTAACACTCATTGGGGAGAAAGTAGGTCGTACAAAACATACAAATGAATTTGCCACCAATTTGCCAAAACATAATAGTTATAATACTGGATAAATACTATTAATACATGCGATTAACAGATCAAAGACGGATCATGAGACTTTTAGCATTGTTAGGCTAGAGTTGTTAAAAGTACCAACTTCAGTATTGAAATTTTAAAAAATGTGACGCTATGAGCACATTTGAGTGGATTCGTAAACACCTCTGATTGTCCATTGTGTTGACATGCTCATCGGATATATCGGTGATTGACAAATTCAAAAACGTTGTAAATAGTCAAATGACGCTCTTCACAGAGTGCTTACACAGATACACACAGGAGCGTTTGAAAGCAGGCATCTATCACGCAGTTCAGCGGCAAACAATCGGAATGTAGAGGTCCTCGCTTGAGAGGATTCCGATTGGTTGCCACAACTTGTCATTTACTTTGACCCTCCTGCCGGTGGCGGCTTGAACGCACAGTAAGTGGTTAAATATATTTGCACCTCGGCTCAGAATGCTTTTATGATGCGAGATTAACGTACACATCCCACTGTGAACACCCTTGTAATTCGCTTCAACCTTCTCAAACTTTATGAATGATTATTTTAGGTTTAAGTAGTGTGTTGTAGAGTCAAAAGTACAGACTTTGGTACCGAAATTTAAAAAATGTGATTGGCCATTGTGTTGACGTGCTCATCAGAAATGTCTGCGATTAGCTACAATGATCAATGCACAGCAGCGTTTGAAAGCACAGAAGTGTTTGAATTTGAAAGCGTTTTGAAAGCGGGAGCGTTTGAAAGCAGGCATCTCTCAGCGGACTGGTCCACGATAGTCGTCTCTTTCAAACGCTCCCGTGTGTATCTGTGTAAGCGCTTGGTGAAAAGTGTCATTGATGACTATTTACAACGTTTTTACAGCGTTGATCATTGAAGCCAATCACAGACATATTCAATGAGTTGTGAACACAATGGCCAATCAGAGTTGTTTACGAATCTGCTTAACAGCGCTCAAAGAGTCACATTTTTAAAATTTCAGTACCGACTAGGTACCGAAGTCGGTACCTTTGACAACTCTAAATGTGTGTAAAGGAACTGGAAGCAAGCAGAGTACCGGTGTTTCTAAAGCACATAGTGCCATCTGCTGTTAAAAACTAAGCTCAGAATCGATTCGAGAGAGGATCGCGATACATCGGCAAATATCAGAATCGCTCCAGATTCTTTGTATTGTGAATCGAGGATCGATGTATTGCCTTAGCCCTATGGTAAAGCTGATTGATCTATTGCATAAAGTGCTATATAAATAAATGTGACTTTACTAGAGTACCAAATTGCAGAGCTTGTGTAAACATATCCACGCTGCTATGATCAGATGTTTTTCCAATGATTTTTTTTTTTTTTTTTAAATTGCCGTTTTCTCAATTCTGTGTTTATCTTATCTCGCGCAGCAAATATTTACATATACATCTAAACGCCGCTCTCAGCAAAGTAGACGGATGTTTGTTAACAGTATATCGCTGGCCACATATTTCGAACTTCATTTTACCCTTAAGAGAAGAACGAAAAAGTAATTCCAAGCTAGTACTGTAGCCATTTTGCGTTTTTCAGAAGTCAGTCATATGGGTTTGGAACAACAGGAGGGTCCGTAAATGACAATTTTTATGTTTGGTTGAACTATCCCTTTAACAGTCATTTCTCCTGTCTCAAATATGCCCTAATTGGGCTCTAGCATTAGCGATATAAGAGCCCCCACAAGCAAGCGTGACTAATAACAAGGAGTCTTTGTTTATTCCAGTTAGTATGACAGAAAGATGCAAACTCACTGCAATAACATCTGAATGAAGCCAATTCAAAAATGTGTACTGGCCAGAGTTTGTCTTCAGAAAGTACACAGCCAAATAAAACAACTCCAACCTCCTAAGTATCATCGGTTTTAAAAAACTGCCTGTTTGCCTGCGGACAGATTGACTGCAAAGAGTGAACGCCACAGCAAACTGCAACAGAGGTTAAAAGAGTTGAGTAAGATGTAGGGGTCTCAATCCCTAGAAGCCGAATAAAACATTTGAGCCCATTTCAAAAATAGCGGTTTAATAAAAATCCAGATGTGCACGTTATGTTCAAGGATATCTTCATAAAATGACCATGAAATAGAACCAGATTTTCATCCAGTTCTGTCAAGACTTGCAATATAACGCCAAGTTGTGGTGAAGGGAATACAACTTTCAGTATGCGTTTCAGGTTAAGCATGAAACGCTACTGCCTAGAGGGCTTTTAATGCGTGTGTGCCTGAGAAATGATGATTCCCTCATCAGTCCTCGATATTTTACAGTCAATAGAAACATCACCACATTGACCAAGTGTGCTATGTTTTGGCATAATGTATAATTTAAAGGCCATACAAATGAGGAAAGTAGAAATAACAAAACAGCTCAATAACATGGAGAGCTGCACAAATAACCCTTAATATTTCTACTTGAACGAAAAGCACAATTGTTCCCCTGCCTGCCGGATGAAGTGCTGTTGGTTTCTCATTTGACCAGACATGGTTCAAAAAGAAAGGAGAAAAAAAAAAAAAAAAAAAAAAAAAAAAAAGTTCACATAGCAGCCTGCCAATACACACACAACCCCCTACGTAAAGTCACACACTCCCGCTACACAACTGTCTGCCAGTGCTAGAACCGTGTCTCTCGTACCAAACAATTCATGTTGGTCTACAGACCAAAAACACTCACACCTAAAGCATTTCTCTTGGCCCAACAACTCAGTGAGAATAGGCTAGGATGTCGTGGTACTTATTTTGACCTTTGCTTAGCCTCAAATTATTTGTACTTTATCATGCATATTTTAAATAAATACAAGCTCATTCAGAAACCTTATGTAATGATTACCAACCCATCACACCAAAAACAGATCATTTGGATGAGCACATTCATGGATAAACACTTTTAAAGGATGAAATAATTAATTGGCTCTGTTAAATGCTACATATTTCTTACTGAAAAGACCAATGAACATCTGACTGAGAGTAATTGTGTTAAGAGCTACATGTCCAGTAGTAAAAGAATGCAACATTCTTCTATTTAAAAAAAAGGAGATCAGAAGTTCATATAATAAACAAAATGATAAAACTGGTGATTTTGAATGAATTTACCTACAATTTGTAAAAGGGAAAAAAAACCATGAAACTCCAACTCTAAACCTCAACCTCAGTGGGGCAGGAGCAGATTGTACAGAAAACTATGAATGAGAGCACAACACACAAATTCAGTCAAATTGAAGAACAATACGCAATTGTTATGGGAGAGTTTTAGTTTTGGATCTTGATGTCCTAGCTTAACAAGTCAGCCTCCCTTGTCAATCAGCTTTAGAATAATGAACCATTTTTGCTGGTAAACAACATGATTATTACTGTGCACCAAACTGATATTTCCTACACTAGATTCAAGTTATCAGGAACAGCAGTGCCTTTCAATAACTTGGCAGAAAGATGACATCTAATGACTAATATATTCTGGTAAACCAAGTCTTACCATACTGGAAATGGTTGTGGAGACTTACTGGAAGTGACCAAAAAAAACAAAAAACAGACAAAAGTTTGAAGCCTTTTTCATAACAGCAATGTGAAGCCTTTTTCATAACAGCAATGTGAAGCCTTTTTAATAGCAGCAATACAAAGCCTTTTTCATAACATCAGTGAATTTAGGTACTAATTATTTCTAGTGCTCTCACTTTGGGAGATAAAATGAACTAAATACTTTTTAAATATATTATGGGTTTATGAGAGGCTAACTAATTTAGCTCAATCAACTCTCCTGCTTCAATATAGGCTAAACAAGTTCTCACTGTTTAGTAATTCTGACTCACCTTAAGGCATTCAGAGCAGGATCTCAAACAATCGTCTAGGCAGCCGTGTTCGGTCTCAATACTTCCAGTAAAACAGTTAGCCAGAGGGCTAGTTCTCATATGCTACTTCACCCAAAAGACCTTCATTTAAAAGCCTGATAAACTTCCTCCACTTTTCCCAATAATGGCCCAGTTGCAGTGGGAAAACTTCAGAATTCTTTGATTATCCTTTCTATCTGCCTTAAGGCAGGTGGACTGCAGGCCCCACCTCTGCTAAATACAGCATTAATTATGCAGCTCCTCTCAGTGCATTGTTAGCTCGAAGCTAATTAAGTCAATGGCCGCCATTTTGAAAGCTCCGATATCAAAGCTGGTTTCTTTGCTACTTGAACAAATTAAATCTGATTGGAGAAAGAGTTGTATTTATTATACAAAATTGTTTTAAGCTAAACTTCTGACACTTATTCCGATTGTAAACTAAAACTAATAAGATTTTTTAAACACTTTTTGAAGTATAAAGTTATAAAGGTTATTTTCCTACTGTTGACTAAAATGTGCTGACTTTGAATTAAGAAAATAATTGTTATTATTTTTAAAATAAGTTTGTTTTTTATCTTTAGGTTGTTGGTTAAATAAATGACAAATGACTGATTTTATTTTTGCTGTGAGGTTATGGGTAACAAATACATTAAATGTTATGTTAAACAATTTACATATTTAAAAAAATATGTAAAAAAAAAAAACTTTTATTTATCTAATATTAAAATAATATTATAAAATAATAATCATAAATTAATTAAAAAAATTATTTTTAAAAACAATATATAAATAGAGCAGAGATTTTAAAACAATTATAAATTATACAAACAAATATTATATATTTTTTTATAAAATGTATTATATTCCCTCTGTTGTCTAAACATTTGTTGCCTTGAAATAATTGTTTTTTAAAATCATTTGTTGATTAAAAGGTAACAAATTACAGATTTTATAATGGTTTAAGGTCATATTAGTTACGGAATAAAGGCTTTTTTCCCCCATTTAAATACATTTTTAATATTATGAATCTTTCTTAATAAATATTTTAATGGTATTATTATTGTTGGCACACTTGTTGCTTATACCAAAAGATGGCAGGTAGATTTGTTGCCGTTTGTGAGTTATGAAGGTAAATGTGAAAAATGTTTCCCCGGTCTCTCCTACCTCAGCGATTTTGTTGACTTTAGTTCTAAATTGACAGCACATGTGTAGCTAAAGCCTGTGTCCCTACCTGTTCTGCTTGTTTTGTCCCAAGGAAATACCATCAGAGCAGATCCTGCCACATAATGCTTCACTCATGCTTCTCTTTGGTCTGACATTCTTGGAATAAAGAACCAGGCAATGTTTTTCATTTATTGAAAGGTCAGATGAAACCTGTTCTCTGGGACCTTTAGATCTCAGAGGAGTCACATGGATACAAATTAAGCACTGATAAGTCATTATAAAAAGAGAGAAAGAGAGAGAGAGAAATCATTAAAAGAAACAGACTGACATCATCTTTTGACTGTGCAGCTGAACAATTTGTTTTGTATGGGGAAGAATCTCAGCAAAGACGAGTCTTCCGATGGAGCAGCTGGCTCTCTAAAAAGATGCAATTCAAATGCTGGATGGCTTCCTAATAAACAGAAGTTCCATAGTTATGAGAGCTCCTCGGCCTGGCTTTGAAAACCGTTCAACTGCATTCACACACACACACACACACACACACACACACACATACACACTATGGAAATAGTAGGAAAAGAAGCTGTCCTGCATACTACTTGAAAGCGTAAACCTACCATAGATTTATTTGTGCTTAATGTCAGGATTAATATGACTTAGTTCAGTCATAAATAAAAGGTGCGGAGGCCAGTCAGCTGACCACTGGTGGTGGTCCAAAACCTTCAGGAAAGGGAGAGATGGGAAAAAGAGTGAAACTGCATGATGCTCTTGGGTGGCCTGCATGGGGACTTTGACAGTAACCCTGGGAAACGCTGCAGTAAACTGATGATGATTGAAATAAAACAATAGCTAAAATGTTCAATTATTATATAATATTATATTATTGGTAACAAGATTAAAGACCTAGACATACAGTCAAACCAAAAATTATTCAGACATTTTTTATATTTTCTGATATATTTTTACTAGTGGGTGCAGGACACTATAGTTCATTTATGTAAGTGAGGATAGCAAAATAAAGTAAACTGTGACATATTATACCCAAAAATTCTTCATACAGTGGACTACCAGTAAAACTGATAAAAATTTAGAACCAAAAATTATTCAGACACTTTGACCTGACCATGTTTTGCTTAAGTGTCATCTGACATAATTGAGATTAATTTAACATCTGAGTTCTTGTCATATTTTATTACCCTTTTTTTAAACTATAGTGAATAAACTGTATTAATGAATGAAATGTTCAAGGTATCTAAATACATTTTGGTTTGAATGTATATTAGAAGAAATTATAGACTTAGAGTTAAATGCAACAATATAGCGAACTAACAAAATAAAAAAAGAAATTATAAATATAATTTTTAACATTTTAAATGTAAATACGAAAATAATTAATATATTCCAATATATAAAACAATTAAAATAATGTATTCTTTTTTATTTATTTAACAATAAAATAATATTATAGAATAATAAATAATAATAATAAATAATAAAATTAATAATTTAAAAAAATAAATATATATTGCAGAGATAGAGCTACATGTCCAATAGTAAAAAGTAAAATAAATAAATAAAAATAAAAAAAAGAAGGAGTTCAGATGAATAGATAGATAGATGTAATCTCAAATCTGAAATCTGAAATATACCCCTAATTTTTTTTTCACTCTTTTGTAATGGCAAGTTTGAGTCATGTTTCCATTCAACCACTTCCCGTCTTCCTGACTCCCATTGCGGGGATATATCGGAATAAGATGGCGCACATACTAAAGTTAATGAAATCTTTAATTTTACACAGGAAACTGATGAACATTCGTTCATAGTGCTTTTACTGGAATTGCTCGTTTTGTAGCACTAGACCGAGACAAAACCCTTTGACTAACCACATCCTGTTTGAGAGTGGAGTGTGAAAAAGGGTTTGAGGTTTGGCAGGGTCTAAAGACCCCAGGAATCAGATGTTTGATCTGGGTGTGGCTGCTTTGAGTACATCTTATAGTCCACACAAAAAAAATTCAAATCCGATGTTGATACTTATACTAATCCTTTGAGCCGCCAGCATATAATTTCCTGACCCCCATGTGTCACAAAAAATATAGTGTAGAATCCGCATGCAACATTTTAATGTACATTTATGGTGGATGGCATAAATCATAATTCTAACTGAGCCAATTGTGCTTGTAAGTCACCATGATACAATGTAAAATAAATAAATAAATAAAATAAAATAAAATAAAATAAAATAAAATAAAATAAAATAAAATAAAATACAATAAAATAAAATATCTAACATGATTTTCAGGAACACATAATGCATCTGTATGCAGTTTTTATATTATATTCATTTTTTAAAGTCATGCATTAATAATTAATATGTTTGTAGATTTATTTATATTGTTGTCACATTTAGTAAGCTGCTGTCTTGTAATGTCAGGATGAGTTGGTTTCTATTAAAATGATCAATTTGTTGATTGTTACCTTTGTTGCATTTCATATAATAAGTCTACCAGGTCTGTATAGAGCTGTATATTACTTTAAATCTGTTTATAAAGTGATATTCACATTTCTTTTGTGATATTATTAGTAGCTAACAAGCACTTTTCTTTCAGTTTAAACCATTTTAAACCCTATAAATAAGGAACAACTTGCATAGAGTTCATGCAACTCAAATGTTAAGTAATTGTTTCAAATATTGCAGATTTTAAGTTCAAGATGTTTTTAGGTTAAACATTTAAGGAATTCAACTCAAAAGAAGCCATGCAAACTATTGCTTTTAATTTAAATTGTACAAACACTTAAGTGTAGAAACATCTACTGTGGCAAAGGCATGCCATCACCAACACCAACTTGAAACACTTGAAGCATGAACCACAAAATGAGGGCTGGCGATTCCTCAGTAGCGTCAGCTTTGAAAACAACATTTGTCATGTTGATGGGGAAAATGTGAAGTGTAATCAACCGTAAGCGGGAAAAGATTTCCAGAGATTACAGTAAGTGTCAAACAAGTGCAGTTGTTTTGAAATATGTCACCATCGAGTCACATCTCAAACACAGTTGGGTCTAGGTTAAAATCCAATGAGATTTGCAGGAGATCTGGGTCTTTTCCACTAAAATTTATGGCCAAAAACAAAACAGATGGAGTCTGCCATATCTCACTCTGCGTGTGTGTGTGTGTGTGTAGTATCGTAACTACTGAGTGAATTTACCCCCGACTTTTTCAGGATTCATCAGACACAAAGGCTGAAGAGGCTCTGGAGAATGCTTGACAGTACATTATCTTGCTTGCTACACCACAACTCATGACATAAATACATATGTGCATATGAAATATTGATTTGAATAGTATTTCTTAATCTTAGCTGTAAATTATTTAAAGGATTAGTTCACTTTCAAATGAAAATTACCCCAAGCTTTACTCATCCTCAAGCCATCCTAGGTGTATATGACTTTCTTCTTTCTGATGAACACAATCTGAGATATATTAATAAATATCCTGATGCAGCCGAGCTTTATAATGGCAGCGAGTGGGATCAACGAGTATGAGCTGAAGAAAGAGCATCCATCCACATCTATCCATCATAAACATACTCCACACGGCTCTGAAGCAAAGTGATGCATTTGTGTAAAAAAATATATCCATATTTAAGTTATGAAGTAAAATATCTGGGGGGGGGGTTTCAAATTTTTTTTACACAAACGCATAGCTTTGCTTCAGAAGACCTTTATTAATTCCCTGAAGATTTGTGGAGTACATTTATGATGAATGGATGTGGATGGAAGCACTTTCTTCAGCTCATACTCGTTGGAATCGGTCACTGCCATTATAAAGCTCAGATGCGTCAGGATATTTATTAATGTATCTCAGATTGTGTTCACCAGAAAGAAGAAAGTCATATACACCTAGGATGGCTTGAGGGTGAGTAAAGCTTTGGGTAATTTTTATTTGAAATTGAACTAATCTTTTAAAAACTTCTGTTAAGAAAAAATTGTCTTTTACAATGTACAAAACAATCAGCCTTGTAGAAAGACAAACACTGTGACAATATTGCAGTAATATTAATACTTAAACCTTCTGAGGTCATTTTCACTACAATTAATTACTAAAGGTCACACCAAAGACAATAACTATAATGATAACCATATAGTTAATAATCACTCTAATTATATGAGAATAGAGAAGTCCACACCACAACTATTACAATAACAACACAGAAGAGCATTACCATTGGAATCACTTTCAGAGTTTTTTTTTTTTTTTACCAGCCAATGAATGAAAACATAAAAACATTGACAAGCAATCAGAATCCACCCAAGATTAAATAGCTCTCGCATTTAAAGCGGCAGACAACATAAATACAAAGTTCTGTCATGAAACTCTAGATGGCGCAGGCTAATATGTCCTTTAACTCAACCTGCTCGTAATCACATCACTATCTATAGGGCACAGCTGATTGGTTCCTGCTGTATCAGTAGGCAATGAGCTCAACCTTCAAAGTACTTAGGTACATTTGCTTAGCAGTGCAGCGCGCTTTCAGAAACCCTCCACCTTCCCCAGCTCCACCTGTATAGATCTGCTATGGGTAATTCATGTTTGCTATATTGTACAGCAGCAGCAGCATGTCTTACTTGCTCACAGCAGTGTGTCGTGTATGTATTGGCAGTAGCAAGTCCCATACTTGCTCTGCAGCAGCAGCAGCAGCAGCAATAAAAGCAGCAGCAGCGTAGCATATCTATTCCGCCAAGACCAAACATATCAACATTGTCATACTATTATCATGTCAAACACTCAGAGAGTTGTCATGACAGAACTGTGTTATAATAAACAGAAAGTTATTTCAGACGTTGGTGTGGATGCTAGTTATCATTGTAGTTAACGTTCTTGATGTGAATATACAGCATTGCCATGAATGAAGATGACCGCTGGATGGTGAGACTGATCAATCAGAATTGAGTATTATTCTCTCTGGAGAACTTGATTTTGATTGGCCAATTGGGGACAAGTGTGAAAACCTTTACAAATGCAGACAAACTTTATACAAATCTTATTTTATTTTGCATTATACAAGGATATAACAGGTGTAACAGGCTACATATATTTCTGTGGGTATAAAAGTCAAAGTAAGTTCATTAGAAATGTGTCCTCTCCAGTTGTAGACACACAATGCTGTTGGGAATGAGAGAGTGTCATGCTGAGGTCAGCAGGGGCAGTGCTGTGCATGTCCAACATTATACATACAGGAACATTTGTAACATTCAAATTCTCTGCTAATGCCATAAAATGCCCACTTTTGTTGATTTTTATTGAAAAGGCTTATCAAAAATCCCTTTATCAACCTTTGATTTGGCACATCATGTGATAAATTGTGTTTAGTTATGCAAGGCAGCAATAAATACTTTTATGAACAGACAAGAAGCATGCTAACAGACAAAAAAAGTTCAAGTGCAGGCTTATCTTATTCTGATAAACACATTACATTCTAGAATTTCAAATGGTTGTAACATTTTTATTTCTAAGAAATATTGGCCTCTGTGGAAAAAGTACACAATCTTTCCTCTGGTCAAAATTAAAAAAATAAGTGTCTTTTGCTGACTCACAATATTCGAATGCCCCTTTAAATTGCATAAATGTTTGATTGGGTCTGTGTCCTCCATACACACCGTTACAAGCCTGTAGAAAGCAAAGACAAAAACATCAGTTGCCTGGAGACTGACGTCAGTTCCACATGACCACTAATAAGCATAACAACCTTGGTAATTACCATAAAAACAGCCTTTAATATCTGAACATGTCAAAGATAAATGTGAGAATGGAAAAATGAGCTGATCCATGTCATGCTGCACATTCACGGGCGTGTGTATGGATGAGGTCAGAGGAATCGGCACCCAGCTTTGGGTCGGTTAGCCCCGTTCCACCACAAAGCTGACATGTGACTGTACAGGCTTGTCTGCCCTCTCCAACTGTAAAACCTCGGCTGGGCACGAGGAGTCAAACCACAGAGGAGACACTTTCGTCATTACCGTGACTCTCAACTGCCACATGCTCGAGTGGCACCCAGCTAAGTCAACAGAAAAGACCATTGGACGGTCTCTTTCCAAAACACTGGGACCTCATGTAGTCTCAGACTCTAGAGACCTGTTATAAAAGTGATATCACAGTGTATTCTGGGTGATATATATCTAGCAAATGCATAAACGAGGGCTGAGCCACTCTTTGGTTATTTTAATTTTAACAATCATAACGTGAAGGAATGCTAAATTCCATAGCATCATCATATAAACAAGCTAGTATTCATATTTTAACTGAATGTTTCTAACTCTTTCTTGTCTTTGGAGTATGCATATTGCAAGAGTACGATCTAAATTTTCAGATGTTTGTCAGAGGCTAAGATCCATAAGATTCACTCAGGCAATTAGTTGGCCGTCTGTGAGGATGATGGACTTATGTGTTGGAATGCTTACCTGAGAACACCGATCTCTTGCTGGCATCCCTCACTCCACTTGGATTACCTAAAAAGAGCCAAGATACAGAAGAAAAGTTAGAAAATGGTTTCATGCTGAGCATTTGCAAACATATAATCTAATATAATACAATGATACATCAGCATTTGAACCTCAAAACACTAAAACAGAGACAAAAAGCAGCAAAAAGAGTGACAAAAGTGAGTTTTGTTGTTTTTGAAGATGTTTACTGTCATTTTTCAACCAGCATTTATCATTGATAATATATTATTTTATTCACAATTATTTGCTAATAAACAATGACGATGCCCCAAACGTTTGAACAGTAGTGTAAGCTAAACCATGAAATTTGTGAACGTTGTCCACTTTTTCTGCATTGATTTTGGCAGATTAAAAATGGCAAAATGTGCTAAATTGATCCAGCATTTAGATGTATAAAGATGGTGCACTCATATTACTGTAAATGGGAGAAAGTACAAAGCCGAAATGGTGGAATAAGTCTTCTAAATAAAAGAGCCAATGGCCATTTGACCCTTCGCCGGGAGTTTGATTGACAGGCGATTTAACCAACTTGAACTTGAAAAATGGTGTGTAATAACGTCTTTCTACGGTTGAAACAACATTCATTCTGATGTTCATTCATGTTTATTTGATGTTATAAATTAACTAGTAGGAAGAGATTATTGGTTCACGAGCTGCTTGAACTGATGCGCTACAGCGATCTGCCAAATTTATAAAATTTTAAATTTGAGACTTTGTTTCATATCAAAAGTAACCTGCTTCTGTCTCATCTGTCGGGCTTATCGGACATAGCAACAGTAACCAAAGGGGGTGGGTCTTTGCAACCCTAACTCTAACGCTCAATTGGTAAAGTCATTGCATCACTGTCAGTGTTCTGACATGTGCACATATGACTGCATATGCACATTGGTTGGCCCAGCCTGAAAAAAATTTAGTTTTTTTGTCCTGATTTTAGAAACAAATTGTTGTCAGATTTCAAATATGGTGGTTTCAAATATGAAGTTTAATCATAAGCCTGGTGAACAGCTTTGGAGATTTTACTGTTCCCCCATTCAAAGAGATAGAAGCTGTATTTGCATGACTGAAATATCTGCCCAAGAGGTGTTTCAAAGATGGCCGAATTAAATGGCCAAAGATATTTAATGAAATCTCCGAGATTTCTGTCCCTTTGATGGCCTATGCAATAAAGTCATAAAGATATTGCAAAACTAATCCATATGAATTTATATGATGAACAGATTTAATTTAGGCTTTTATTCACATATAAACATTCATCAACACACACGGAAGCTCAAGCATGCTTGCTTGACGTACGAGAACCAATGAGTTTAATTCTTGTGTGTTACGAAGCACGTTTGAGCTTACACAAGAGGATTGTTCTCGCGTGTCAAGCAAGTTTGGTTGAGCTTCTGTTTATGTTTGCTGGTCAATGTTTATATGTGAATAAAAGCCTAAATTCAATCTGTTCATAATATAAAGAGACTGTGTCTCTTCAGAAAAATTGGATTTTGAAGTGTTAAAGTGGGTAGACTGTCAATGGAAACACTTTATTTGTGTTCCGAAGATGAATGAAAGTCTTACGGGTTTGGAACAACATGAGGGTGAGTAAATTATTTCAGAATTTTCATTTTTGGGTGAACTAACCCTTTAAATGAATACAGAAAAGGAGGAGGTTACGGATAACAACCATGCTTCCTTTCCACACGTTTCTACACATAGATTCCGTGTGGGCCTGCTGATCAGTCACAGTAAAATATGTAAACATTTTACTACTAAAATCAAACTTCTAAAATATTAAATTTGAGAAACCAGACTCTCTACTGATCATGAGCCAGAGTATCAGTTCCAATTAGAAAATGAAGCCGTTATGTTAAAGGCATGAAATTCAAAAGGAATGGAGCATTGACTTAAATGTTTTAAGGGTTAGTGGTTACCCCATTGTGGGTGTTTCTGCAATAACAGGAAATTGTTATGGATCTTGCTCTTTGCCATGCACTTGATGCCTATTCAGAAACCTATGTTGGCACAGGCTAAACTCCAAAAGACAGTGTCAACAGTCACTGTGGCAGCCAATCAGCAAATGTTATAAATGCCAAGCGGTATTTTGTCACGTCCTGTGGTTGGCAATGCCAGGCGTTCTCACTAACAGACTGTGCCTCATGTTCCTTTAAATAACTAGGCTGGCATGACAGTTCCAGCAAGCATGCCTGTAGAGACTGTTAGCACAATATACTTATTTTATGCAAGATATGTTTTTGGCAAAATGGAGCTGCCTGTCATGTGTTGGATTGAATTGTTTGTACAATGTTTTGCTTGTCTAGAAATCTTTGGACGTTTCTCTGGCAGTGTGATTTTGTGTTCCAAACATATGTGGAAATCATTTGTTTACCAAAGAAATATTATACCAGCTCTACAACAAATATTTGTCTAAAAGTGCTTTTGAGTTTAAGTGGAAAAGATACAGAATCCACACTAACATTTTCTCAGAAACTACATTCATTTTATTAGCGTTTTGTTTTGCACTTATAATGAAAAAGACAATTGTCCTCATCCTGATAAAAATCACAATCATTCTTGCATAATCCATGAACTCAAAGACGCTCTCTCAGGGCTGGAGCTTTGATATGCTACAATATTGAGGTCATTAACAGACTAATGACTCATGAGGGACATAGAGATTCTGGCCATGTCACGTTCAAAGAGTGAAAAATGAGGCCAGCGGTATTTATTAGCGATGACGGACTGTGATTTGGACAAATAATAATCCTCTAATGATTCCAACCATGCTTAAATCTTTCAGACATCAACTGGAATGGAGATCTAAGATATGTTCATGAAACCATATCAACATAATTAAAGTGTCCGATGTTTTTCAACCGCCGAGCCACACATGCTGCAGTCTTTCGTATATGGAGACTTTGAGACAGAGAAACCATAAAAGTACTATTTGGAAGTGGCTCCCTCAACCTGACTCATTTATTTCCAAGGGACGAGAGCTCAGATATCGTCATTAATAGGCCTTTACAGAGTCTTAGACTTGCCAATCCATAAACGGCACTGTAGAGAGGGGTAATGCAAGTAACACGAGTTACATAATCAGATTACTTTCTTCAAGTAACTAGTAAAGTAACAAATTACTTTGTTACAAATTACTTTGTTTTGCCATTTACTGACTGATACCCGTGTGAAATTGATGGTTATTGTAATTCTAGACTGAATAAGAGC
Organism: Elopichthys bambusa; assembly: GCA_037101425.1. NCBI lineage: Eukaryota > Metazoa > Chordata > Actinopteri > Cypriniformes > Xenocyprididae > Elopichthys > Elopichthys bambusa. The sequence continues at coordinate 14,607,456 of CM074453.1, read as the reverse complement.
AGTCATTTACTCATCTCACTTGCACAAAAACAGATTCGGTATTTCTCAAAATGAATAAAACCGTGAAATGCAAACTCAGAATATTATGCAAACCTGCAATAATATGTTAAATTGCACATTTATGTATTTAATCTCAATTTATTAACCAATGTCTTTGCTGCTGACCTTTGATGATCCAGTTCAACCATTCTAATAAGCAAGAATGACTTTAGTTAAACATCACATTTGTTTCTTTTCTCTCTTTTTTTTTTTTTATTACTGAAGTAAGAGTCATTTGTCTCCTACATCCTATTCTTCTTTAATCCAGAATGGCAACTCAGCTGGAAGGTTTGTTTGAGCTGCACCTTCTACTGTACGGCTTGATTTTGCATTTCCTTATAGCCTGAGGCTTATTCATTTCACTTTTGTTATGAAAGGCCTTTACATTTGCCAAAAATAGAACTCTATTTTGTCTGTTAGTAAAAAACAAACAAGCAAGCCAAGCCCAGATGAGAAAAAGCAACACAAAAGTAACACAACATGTTACTTTCCGCAAAAAAAAAAAAAAAAAAAAGATAACACTTTACAATAAGGTTCATTAGTTCAACGTTAGTTAATGTATTAACTAACATGAACAATACATTTGTTACTGTATTTACTAATCTTTGTTAATGTTAGTTAATGAAAATACAGTTGTTCATTGTTTGTTCATGTTAGTTCACAGTGCATTAACTAATGTTAACAAGATTTTAATAATGTATTAGTAAATATTGAAATTAACATGAACAAAGATTAATAAATGCTGTAGAAGTGCAGTTCATTATTAGTTCATGTTAACTAATGTAGTTAACTAATGTTAACTAATGAACCTTATTGTAAAGTGTTACCAAAAAAAAGAAAAGAAAAAAAAAAGTATTGCAATTAGTTACTTTTTAGGGAGTAAAGCAAACTTGGTAATGCATTACTTTTAAAAGTAACTTTTACCCAACACTGTTAATAAGAATTACTATATAATTAAACTAACAAAAATATTATGACACTTAAGTTGTTGTTTTTTTTATTTTTTATGTTGAATATGAAACAGGACACTTTTTCAGTAAGAATGAATTGCACTTGCTGATAGCACTGTTTAGTTGTGTTGTGTATTTACACCAAAAACGAAAATATAATTAACAATAAAGTTTGAATAATCTTCAATTCTATGAGAATAGGGAAGTCCACACCACAACAATAATGACAGAAAAACGATAACACTGGAATCACTTTTTTTTTTCTAGCTGATGAATGATAAAAACATGACCAGTTACTGTAGAATCCACAAAAGTTTTCGCATTTAAAGCTTATAATAAACCGAATGGTATTGTGTGTTGGTGTGGACGCTAATATAGTTATCGTTATGGTTATCCTTCTTGGTGTGAATGGGGCTTTATACAAATCAAGGTAACAGCATAAACATGTCCACAAAATCTATGTATAATGAGTCTGATTTATAAAGAAAAGAAGCGTATTTTTTGTTATTGTTTTTTTCCCCCTGTATTTAGGGACTGGTTAAAAACTGAACAGTGGGATCTGGGATGTTCATAAATCGGACACAGGTTTTGTTTTTGAGCTAAAATACATAAAAGTGATTTAGTGAATTTGCCCCTCAAATCATTATGCTATGACAGTCATTGAATGGGACGGGGTCAGATTTGTAATACTCACACTTGTCCTGCTCAGGTGGTTCCAGACAGTCACTCTCTGTGTCACTAGGGATGCGCCAGGGCTTCCTGACCGCCTGCAACTGCTGGTAAAACTCATCCTAGTAACACATATGATAGAACCAGAGATATAAATCATAATGACAAATTGATTTGATATTTTGTTATCCAATGCAAATAAATGAAGTCTGAATTTAATTGTCCTAATACTGTATGTCCAAATGCTTTTACCAGCTTAAGCTAAATGGTGAGGTGGGTCTTTTGGCTGGTTTAAAAGGGGTTTTGGGTATATATAGCCTTACAGCCAACACACATCAACTTAATACCACAAAATTCCAATTTTGATTTCCTAGGGTCTTAAAGGACATAATTTCCAGAAGTGTATTAATGTATCAGTGAACACTGCTGTTGCCTGTGCAGAAAGGTGGCAACTGAAAAGCAATGAAATCCCCTGTGAACTGGAAACCCAAGACATAGAGAGCTGGTGAATGTGCATGTCAGGCCCATTTGTTCTACAGATGTTTTTATTTTCTTTTGAAATAAGTACACCTCTGGGTCGAATCCTCTGAGCCAACCTCTAATAAATAAATTGCCCCCTGTTCCCTTTTAAAGACTTTTATGTCTTCTTATTTTTCAGCATTAAAGGTATCACTGGTACAGGCCAGACAGGAAGTGCTCATAGATCTACACAGCATTTAAATGTTAAATCGCTTATAGGAAAACAGAAAAGAAGGACAAATCATCTGACATCTTTTCCTGTGGATCCCATTCTGAATTGAATGAGATGTACAGGTACATATTTCTTTTTCTTATTCAGGAGCTGAACTACTATAACAGCTGTGGGACCAGGTGGGTGGAATCAGAGCATGATCAGTGCATTTATGTTTTCATAATCTCATCAGTCATAAGAATATGAGCTAACAATATGATTCCTGTTTGCTGCTATTAAAGACTTTAAAAGGAGCTTTGGATTTATTAACAAGCCTTAAGACCAAAAAATAAAAGAGAAAGAAAGCGGAAACCTGGAAATGCCAGACTCCCTTCTTTTTTCATACAAGAGTAGTCATCTGTAAATCTGTCCTTTAGTTTCCAGTGGATCCTCTTATATTGTATTGCTTAATCTCAATTGAGCATAAGATGAATAGGCCATAGTTAGACATGGACAATAGAATATAAGACATTCTACAGTTTTTACAAACTAACCAGTACAATAACAGTGAGTGCGTGTGTGTTTGTGTGTGTGTGTGTGTGTTTCTGAACCCAGTGACCTGAGGTTTACAGGGTTACCAAATGTAGAGCTTCAAATTTTCTCAAGTTTATTCAGCTATCCAAATTTATTTCTGAGATTTAAAAAAAACCTTTAGACTTTGTGAGAATAGAATTGACGTGTGTGTGTGTGTGTGTGTGTAAACCTTACAATAACAGCAATATGTGATATCCTGGTGGGGACATTTTTTGGTCCCCATGAGAAAAACAGCTTATAAATCATACTAAGTGATGTTTTTTGAAAATGTAAAAATACAGAAAGTTTTTTGTGATAGGTAGGTTTGAGGCTAGGGGATAGAATATATAGTTTGTACAGTATAGCAATCATTATGTCTATGGAATGTCTCCATAAAACGTGTGTGTGTGTGTGTGTGTGTGTACCTCTGTCAGTGTGCTCCATAGACCTCCATATAAATCTGTAGTGCTCAGGCCTGGCGGTGTGAGGATTGGTCTGGTTATCTGTCCTGTCGGCGTGACAGGTCTGCTTCTAGAGCGACCGTACAAGCGTTCTGTGTTTCCGTGGCTTCCGGCAGTAAACGAGCGCATCATGAGACTATTGGGGGTCAAAGGTCTGCTGGGCGTCCGTGCTCCACTAGGGGTCTGGGCACGACTGCTGGGGTTGCTGGGAGATGTCCGGCCCGTGACTAGGCTTGTGGGCATAGTGTTGTGAAGGGGCAGGCCTGTGGTCTTTGTGGTAAGGCTGCTAGGAGACTGTGGTCTGGACGTCTGTCCGAGCACAGGCAGAGTGTTGGTGGTGTGGAAGAGGGGGGTTAAAAGCAAACTCCTATGAGGACTGTTTGGACTTCGGTTCAGCTTCCCTTGCTCTGCCAGCTTGGCCAAGTCCTTCTCCACCTCTGAAGAAATCAAGACAATAAAAACTAACAATTACCAACTAGGGGACAATAATAGTCTTGGCTTATAAACATTTTGGTAATAGGTTATATGGGACATGACTAAATGCATAAACTGAGATTAGTCAAGTCTACTTTATTTATATAGTGCTTTATACAATACAGAAAGCTTCAAAGCAGCAGTTTGGGAGAAAAAAATGATTTACTAATTCATTTGAGACACTGCACAGATGCCTGGACTTAATATTATATTGTATATACACCAATCAGGCATAACATTATGACCACCTTCCCAATATTGTGTGACCCCTTTTACTGCCAAAACAGCCCTGACCCATTGAGGCATGGACTCCACTAGACCCCTGAAGGTGTGCTGTGGTATCTGGCACCAGATGTTAGCAGCAGATCCTTTAAGTCCTGTAAGTTGCGAGGTAAAGCCTCCATGGATCGGACTTGTTTGTTCAGCACATCTCACAGATGCTCGATTGGATTGAAATCTGGGGAATTTGGAGGCCAAGTCAACACCTCAAACTCGTTGTTGTGCTCCTCAAACCATTCCTGAACCATTTTTGCTTTGTGGCAGGGCGCATTATCCTGCTGAAAGAGGCCACAGCCACCAGGGAATACCGTTTCCATGAAGGGGTGTACAAGGTCTGCAACAATGCATCCTTCGGCGGTGGACAGGGGTCAGCACGGGCACCCTGACTAGTCTGCAGCTATACAGCACCATATGCAACAGACTGTAATTCACTGTGTATTCTGACACCTTTCTATCAGAACCAGCATTAACTTCTAGAGCAATTTGAGCTACAGTAGCTTGTCTGTTGGGTCGGACCACACGGGCCAGTCTTCGCTCCCCACGTGCATCAATGAGCCATGACCCTGTCACCGGTTCACCACTGTTCCTTCCTTGGACCACTTTTGATAGATACTGACTACTGCAGACCGAGAACACCCCACAAAAACTGCAGTTTTGGAGACCCAGTCAACGAGCCATCACAATTTGTCCCTTGTCAAACTCGCTCAAATCCTCAAATCCTTTTTAAAATTAAAACCTGCATATGAAGAGAGTGGACATTTTAGCCGAGCATGTTTTACTTTTACCTTTAATCGCTTAGCTGTAAGAGATACATGTAAAATAATTTGTGAAAAAGTTTTCAGTAGCTATTCCCCAACACTTTTTCTAATTCAAATACACATGAACAGCGTATTGACAGAGAACTGTTTAACCACTCATAGATTCCCATTAACAAACCACCAAAACAATTTCCTTTTAACAGTCATGGCAGCTGTAAAGTGTAAATTGGATGGCATGTTTACTTTGTAGGAGTACAAGAGCGATTTAATATGGCCTGCTTCATGTCAATATATTTGTTTGCTTGGTAGCAAGTCAAATATTTTTGTTTATGAAAGTCTGTTGCACATTTTCAGATGAAACATCTGGACACATCAACCATTTTTCAGTCTGTGAGGAATCGAGGATTCTGAGGAAACAACATGTGACATATTATAAATAGTACGTACAAGTTTAATATGTGTTTCAAAAACCTTGACTACCTAAATTGTAAGCAAACAGTTCTTTCTTCCAAAGAAACATCATGATAGTTTTCCACTCTAAAATATGAAACATGTCCGTTGTCCAGATAACTAATGTACAATGTATCTAAATGCACAATGCTGTGTCTATGTCATTTTGGCTAACACAGCTCTTGTAATTAATTCCCTTTACAGAAACTATTCCAGATTGTTGTGATATATGATACAGCTAATTGTGTGAATGGATAATTAGATTGTTTTGTCTGTAGTCAGTCATAAGTAATTACAACCCCCTGTCGTCCCATTTAAACAGGATACAGGAACTTGTTCTTGCAATTTCTCACCTAAACACATATGGGATTGAAAGGATTTGTTGTGAAAATATTACACAGGCATAAATCATTTATCATTACGATTCACAAAAGAATCCAAATAAAGACAATGAAAACAAAATGAATGAAAAATGTCTTTGTGTATTACTGTTTAAAGTTTCCCACATGATATTTATAAGAGAACGTAGTTGAGCTTATGGGTCCTAATGAGTCAATGCTGGTGGCTGAGAACATAGGAGCCACAGTTATGTTCACTGTAAACATGATAGACACATTTTTTCCATACTATGGAAGTCAGTGGGGCCCATCAACTGTTTGGTTACTCATATTCATCAAAATATCTTTTTTTGTGTTCAGCAGAAGAAAGAAATTCATACAGATTTGGAACAACTTAAGGGTGGGTAAATGATGACAGAATTTTCATTTTTGGGTTAACTATAACTGTTATGAAGCGACGAGAATACTTTTTGTGCGCCAAAAAACAAAACAAAATAATGACTTTATTCAACAATATCTGGATCAACATGAACATTCCCAATTTTCTAAATATCCTAATTATTGTTAATATGTAATTCATTATTTCCAGGAGCTCATTGCTTCTACCTTCAATTAAACTGCTAACAGTGATTGTAAATGAAATTGCCTAAATTATTACATTATTAGCTAACTGCATTCTCTAAATTGTAATGTTGACATGCATTCTCTGTAAAGCTGCTTTGAAATGATATGTATCGTGAAGAGTGCTATACAAATAAATGTGAATCGAATTGAACAATATCTAGCGATTTCAAAACACTGCTTCATGAAGCTTCGAAGCTTTACGAATGTTTTTGTTTCGTGCTGCTTCTTTTTAACTCTCTAAAGTCATCCCTCCTCCTCTGACTTTTTTTTTAGTTTTAGGGCCACTATATATGCTATACTTTCCTTCATCACTAGCTTCAATGAATATAATAAATAGTGCTAAATAATAAAACAATTTTGTCAGTAAACGGATGACACAATCAATAATTAAAGGCTATATATAAAATGCAACCAATAGGTATAAGCTTTACAAATCTTTTGTTTCGAATCAGTGGTTCAGAGCGTGTCTCAAACTGCCAAAGTCACATGAGCCATTGAAATTTTGAAAGCCTTGTTTACTTAAATCACGTGACTTTGGCAGTTTGATACATGCTCTGAACCACTGATTCGAAACAAAAGATTTGTAAAGCTTATACCTATTGGTTGCATTTTATATATAGCCTTTAATTATTGATTGTGTCATCCATTTACTGACAAAATTGTTTTATTATTTAGCACTATTTATTATATTCATTGAAGCTAGTGATGAAGGAAAGTATAGCATATATAGTGGCCCTAAAACTAAAAAAAAAAGTCAGAGGAGGAGGGATGACTTTAGAGAGTTAAAAAGAAGCAGCACATCTAATCTATTATAAACAGCTCTTGATCAAAAAAAGCAAATGCGCTTCCCACAAGGCTACAATCCGCAAGCACGCAAACCCATCATTTAGAACATATGCAACCTTTTTGATTCCCGACTCTTTCTCCCTACATATCTACAGTGTTCACATCTCACAGAAGACGAGAGAGAGAGAGAGAGAGAGAGAGAGATCTGAGGAATTCCAGCTAGCTGAAAGTGATGCTTTATTTATCCAAAAGTGGCGGAAAGCATTTCTCTGCCATTAAAAAACAACCAATAATGTTGTCCTTTGAGCACAAGTCAAATATCAAGCTTTTAAATTCCTAAAACAAAACAAAGCAGCCTGATCGTAAATTAAAAAGAAGTCTGAGGATTAAGTTGACCACATAACTGAGGTAATAATGAGATAAAAGAAGAAGCCTGGCTTTCAACACGGAGAACATTAACAGCTAATAAAAGCATGAAAGGAGTAAATTAGGTTGTTGAATGAGCCTAATGCCTGGCCATATGGGGATGGCTCTGTTCAGACATAACTCAACAGATCAATGCCATCTGAGAGCAGGGGCGACTTCACAAACAAAGTGATGTCAGAATACGTTTTCTCTGACTTAGTCACGAAATAACAAGCACACTTGAAATTAATAGATAAACACTTCCCACACACACACTCAAGTAGCCCTATCTGTTTACGATGAGAAATGTGAGATTAATCCTTTTATTTGTTATCACCACAAGTAATTAAAAATAATTGGTGTGGCATTATATATGAGCAATATCACACGAGTTGCCGTGTGATTCGGTCATAGGCGGAGGAGCAGAGTGCCTAAAAAAAAAACCCTAGCTGTTATAAATTCACTGTAAACCACGGCTTCATGGGGCTTATTGCATTTATAAAATGGTTATCACACAATACAAATATTAAAGCCAAAAAAATATATCAGTGTAGAAACCTTGCGTGAAGTGGTCATAGCTGTTTTTTTTCGTGAATAAGACACAGCTACTGACCAATCAGAATCAAGAACTGGAACTAACCATTTAACCATTTATATAAACCCATTTGAATGTCCGCTGAGGAAAGCGATTTTTGTATTTGTCAGTTTTACAGTTAAGGGAATTTTCCATAACAGCGCTATTTTACATAAGCCCCTTTCAATTTAAAAGTGTCTTGCGACTGACTCATTCACTCGTAAAGTTTGCCACCATCTAATGGCGTATTAATGTAACTTTCATTCAATCCATATTTCGCACTAATGGATACCAAATATAACATATTATTTATATAAAATAATATTTATTGAACAACAATATTTAAATTAACAACAACAGCTATTATAAATGACAATAGGAAATAAACACAATTGTACAATTCAGTCAAACGTACAAAAGCAGTGCTCTACAGGATGTATAAATATAGCCTTAATATTAAAATATTAAATTTAACATAGCCCAATTTTATTTGCTCAGGAACAAGTAATAGATTAATAAAACCAAAGATTGCCCGTTTTATGTACCCAAAATGAATTATATCACATGTTTAAAGGTGCAATGTGTAAAATTTAGGAGGATCTATTGACAGAAATGCAATATAATATACATAACTATGTTTTCTGTGGTACATAAAGACCTTACATAATGAACCATTATGTTATTATTACCTTAGAATGAGCAATTTCCCCCTCCATGTCAAGTCGCCATTATGCGTCGGCATGTTTCTACAGCAGCCCTAAACGGACAAACACTCTACAGAGCGCGTTTCGTCACTATGTTGTTCTTCTTCTAAATCGTTCGTCTTTTTAGAGGCAGCTTGCATCGTCACTACGTTGAATACGCACAAAGTTGTAGCAGTAGAAGTAGTAGTAGTAGTCGTCTGGTTTATTAGAAGCAGAGAACTTTCTTTGTTAGAAGTAAGAAGAATATGTTGGCCAGACGGCCACTGTAGCTTCTCCGAAAGGGAGGGGCGCGAGGGGTGTGCGCAGTTAGTTGCAGTTTGCAACCTCACTGCTAGATGCTGCTAAAATTTAAACACTGCACCTATAACCACTATAAGAGCCAGCGGCAAATCCCCAAAGCACTGGCCGAGATGAAGCTGTTCTCGGCGGGTACACGAGCATGAACGGCAAATTGTAAAATTGCCGCTATGATTAAATATGAGTTACATATTTCAAGTCTAAACAACTACATTCTCACCTGATAAACTCTTAAAACTACAGTTCATGGTACAACAAGTGTAGTATTTGTAAAAAATAAAATTGTAAAATTGCTCAGCCGCCATGACAGTTGCTTTAAGCGGAGTGATACAAAGGCTCAGTCAGATTCGAGAACCAGAAAGAACTGTTGTATAAGTATAAATATATATCTCTATATCATACCATATGTTAGTTAAATGTATGGCTGTTAAACTTTAAAATGTTATGTTTCTTTAATCTTTTAATTCATCTCATTTTATTTATTTATTCATTCATTCATTCATTCGTGAGACCATAAACCAAGTAAATTTAAAGACGTCATCATTGTTAACAGATGTTACAAAAATGTCTTAACTTCACAGTGGGTAACATAAATAAAACACAATGGTGCTACAATGGTGATAATTTACGTTTCTTTCTTTAATTGGAAGCATCGGCATAACAGCATGAACAGCCACCAACTCATATACAATATAAAGGGGCAGGGGCACAAAATAACCTTCTCACTAATATATATAAAACTTTGCATAAGACAAATGAAAATATATGAAAAATTAATGTTTAATTTGTGTTTATTTCAAATAAAATAAAACAATGAATTAACAAATAGTGAAATAAAATAACAAATGAACAAATTTAGGGTTACAATAATATTATTTTCCGATTAGCTAAATATGCGTGCAAAATCTACATGTTCGTGTCTAGTTTGGTTGTTAACTTATTGTGTTTAAAAGTCAACCTCCCACATCCACACACACATACACACAGCTGTTGCCCTGATGACTTAGTGAAAGTGCCCTTCTTAAATACTTAATATGTTTTAAATGTATTGGGTGTACGACAGAGAATCAAAATAAAAAAGCAGTACATGCGTAAACAAACAACTGTGTGACACATGTTGGAGTTCTTGGTACTGTTTGTGCCTTTGGTTTTGCCCAATGTTTTCAAGCGGTTACCAAACAAACGAGTGTCGCGCACACACACACACAAAGTCTAACAAAGGTCTGCGAGATCAAACCACCGGCTGAGCTTGATCATCTACAGACAGAGATTTGTCACTTCACAGCGATGCTAACAAGCTAGTGCAGTGGTGGCATTATTAAATGAATCAAAGATGGTCACCATTTTCCACAACATATTTTAATAGGTGGATCAGCTTTCAATTAGCCAATCAGACGCCTTCATCCCTGTGTTCACAGACAGACTTTCACATGTGTGGCCTTTGACAGTGTCAGGCTGTAATGGAAAGGTGGCCTGTTTTATATGCGTGTGGGTGTCTGTGTGTTAAAAACCTACCGGCAAGATGTTTGCCCATATTCTCCAGTTCTTTGGAGAAAAGCGAGTCCTGGAGTTGCAGAGCACGTCTGGGCGTCTGGGGGCTCGTGCCTCTGATCGGCTTCACATCCGATGCCCAGACAGGGTGACGCTACAGCACACACACAAGAAACAGTACAGAGAGTCACATTAGCTTTGAATTTCACTCCTTTTTTACATACTTCTTATGGTTACAACACTGTGCCATATCTGTTATAATGAGGGCCAATTATTTTTTTTAAGAGAAATTAGAAAAACACTGAAAACCACAGTTCTTTGGGATGAAAGTCTGGATGGCGGCAACGACTCAACTTTTATTTGTGAACACTGCGCTAGACGCTCAGTAGTGGTTAAAGGATTTTGAGTAACAATCAATAAACTCAAGGGGTCTGAGAATGGATGACGACGGGCAGCATACAGATCCTACTATTACTGTGTTTCATGATAATAAACTTGTGGTTTGGGGGAATTAAGAATACAGCCTTTAAATTCAAGACTATGGAGAATAAACCAATAATATACAAATAATAGATTAATCAAATTTACATTGGTTTGTAATGATCTAGCTTATTGCGAACATGCTTGCCCAGCAACGTAACAAACACTGCTTTTATTCCAAACACAAGTCTTGTTTACAGGATACAAATGTTAAATGTTGTAACAGCCAGACACATAACCACTTATGTCATCACAGACAAAAAAAAAAGAAAAAAAAAAGAAAGAAAATCTTTTAACCTCTTCATATTAAAGGTAACATTAGGTATTATATTTCAGTGGTAATCAGTTAAGAGATCAAGTTGTTTTGAGCTTAAAAACGTCATTTATATATATATATATATATATATATATTAGAACAAATAAGGTATGTAGAACTTCGTGAATTATAGGTGTTCAAAGCCTCAACAGTAGAATGAATAAAGAAAGAGCAAAGAACAATTAGAGGGAAAAGTTAAACTTTCAGATGCAACACTGTTAATAAAGAGCTAAGAGGCTGCTAGCAAGTGTGAAGGACATAATCTTTGTTAAAGCATTAGATCAAGCATTTTGTTTGCTACCAAGGGACAGCATTGCATTATGAGTCAAAACCTTGTTAAATCATATTGCATTTATTGCCAGACCATAAGCAGCATTACACATCCCAGTAAACACATACAACCATCCACATCAGGAAATATTTGTTGTGCACAACATTAATGAGGGCAAGTCAAGATGCTGCTCAGGCCTGACCACCTCCTACATCAGTCCTTCACTTCCACCTTCTGTGCTGGTTCTAGTTTGGTCTTGGTTGAGCAGCTAGGCAGATCTGCAGCAGATATTTGTTATACACATCCTCTATGCCCCAAGGAGAACAGATGGAATTGAGAAATCAGTGCGGGTAAGAATGCAACATGTTGGATCGGTTTTTGTTTCAGGAACATTTTAAACCTTTAAATCTTAATCTTGTATGTAGTGTACACATCATGGGTGAAGATTTGGATAAACTACTAACTACTAAATAATCCCTATCAATATTTCTAGCCATTGCAGTTGTGACTGAAAGTGATGCATGCAATGAATGCAAGTATTGAATGAAATAAATATTTTGCATCAAGTTTTTATTTGTAAAAATGAAGTATTTTATTGCCCTTACTAAATGATATTAGGAACGCCATCCAGCACATAACTGTGAGTGATTCTTTGTTTATGCTTGTCGGCGCATTTATACTTCATAATTGAGAGGCGTTTATACTGTTCCACTTTCCATTGCAGTATTCTCAGAAATGACATGAAAAAGGCTTTATCATTTTAAAACCTACATATAAATATTTTTTAAATCACCTGAAAACATTACAATGCTTTTTTTATACTGAGCTTTACAAGAAACAATTATATTTATAAATCATATCCTACTTGTAGGACATTTTCATACAGTGTAAAAAGAGTAGTCGACTGTCCATCCATCCATCCATCCATCCATCCATCCATCCATCCATCCATCCATCCATCCAATACAGGAATGGGCAACTTTGGTCCTGGAGGGCCACTGTCCTGCATAGTTTAGCTCTAATCCTGATAAAACGATCCTGCCTTTTTTAGTAATCCTGAAGACATTGGCCCTGTCCCAAATGGCACCCTAAACACTTGCGGTCTTCCTACGAATCCACACTTTTGTGACATAATGCCGCTTTGACTGTCAGGAAGAAGTCGGTGGAAGCTGCGGATCGTGCTTCAGTGCAGACTCTGCAAATTAAGTGTGACATTTTGGACAGGGCCCTTTTTCAGATTTTTTCAGGTGTGTTTGATTAGGGTTAGAGCTAAATTCAGCAGGACAGTGGCCCTCCAGGACCGAAACTGCCCATTGGATGGATGGACGTACAGATGAATGGATGAATGTCTACTACTCACATATTATACACAATACCAATGAAAATAAACTTGGAAGAATATATTACCCAAATAACCTAAGATACATACAAATAAACAAAATGTGTGAGTCCAGCTTCCTGGCCCATAATGCACTATTACTTTAAACAGAGCAAAGTCTGGTCATGTCCAACATACAGATAGAGGACAACCATACAAACACTCACTCATTTTAACACTGCAGATGATCTCCAAACCCAATAAAAAAAACTTTCAACACACAAGCCCTCAAAGAGACATTCATCCAAACATGCCGGGAAGAGACTCTTCCCTCACAAATGTTTTGACGATTCTCTATGGACAAATGTCTACATTTACAGTAACAACAAATAAATATAAATGACAGTTAACAGAAACAATTTCATAAACTATGAGGCTGCTGTTAAGAGATGCATGTCAGCGTTAAAATTCAAGTATGATTTATTTCTGATTCTGCCTTATTGGCCCAATCCTTTCTTTTGTGGTTTATTGGTTCCACTTAAGATCGTCATTGTCTATACAAACCCATAAGCAATACTTGGGAAGCGTAATGCTATTCCCTTCAGCACGACTGTGGTTTGCAACGACATTTGTCTTTATTGATCCTGATGTGTGCGTGAGACTCGGAACAGAATGAGTCAAACTAGTTTCAACAAATACATTTCCTGTGAACCGATCAGACTCAAGCTGTATACTGGCCAAATGAATAAAGCTGTTTTACATTTGCAATGAGCAATTGTGGATTAAGAGCAATCCGACCAATCCCACCAAAGCTTGCAACCACTTTTAATGGGGACTCCGTCCACTCACAAACATGGATCCAATTGCTTCAGAAATGAAATGCAGATTGAGGATTAACATGAGACCACTCAACAACCGTTTGCATTTTAAGTACTCATGTTGTGCGTGCGTGCTCATGTTCAGAATCCCAGGCTGAACCACTGTCGACCGATCCACCATTCACCTCAATCCTCACAGGAAAAGCACTAACACTTCACTCTCAAAGGCCATTAAAAAGGCTATTAAAGCTGCAAAGTTTCTCTTCTGAACATCAAACGCGACTATAATTGTTCAGAAAAGTCCAGTTCATTGGAAGCAGTTTCAAAAACCACGAGGGAAAGTCGAGGATTTACATTTGCCATTGCGATTGGCCTGTGTCTATTTATCGCACAGGGACAACATTGCCTTGGCTCATTGCCTGCTGTCACATCTGCGTGCTCTGGCTCTTTACGGCCGCAGGCTCAAGCCACAGTGATGTTTAGCATGTACACAGAGTGCTGAGGCTTGTGTTCTGCCCACACTGACCTGCCACAAGGAAAAGGAGTCGCAATAAAGAGCGGTGGCCCACCCCGGTGCAAGGAAGCAAATACCACTGACAGCATTGCATCAGTCCCTCTGGGCTGGGCTGCTAAAACCAGTTGAAAGCCTGTTCCACTGTTTGTTTGCTGGATGTAAGAGATGAAAAAATGGTCATAAAAACAGACCAATATATTATTATTTTTTTGTTTTTTCTTTGAGTTCAAAGTCTGTGAAAGGAAGTTACTGATTTGACATCTTGTTTTGTATCAAGTTAATTCTGAAGCAATACGTCTGTCCATTATGATGGTCAGATTTGTAACTGTAAGTAACTTTGCAAATACATGTCCACTAACTCTCATTAGAGTATTGGTAGACTGTAGTAGACTGTTAGGTTAGGGTTAGATGTTAGGGTTCAGTTTAGTAGAATAAATTGACATGTAGTTGCCAAGTAACTTATAGTCAGTAGAATGTCTGTTGGGGGAGCATCAAAATAAAGTGCTAGCAGATATTTAAGCAGTCTGTTGATAGTCTAAATGAGAGTAAGTTGACATGTAGTTGCTGCAAAGTTACTTATAGTTAGTAGAATGTCTATAGTGGACCATCAAAATAAAGTGTTACCTTACACTTTTATGATAGTTTGATTATAACGCGTATTTGAGACTATAGACCAGTGGTTCTCAAACTGGGGTATGCATACCCCTGGCAGGGCTCTACAGTGCGAGCATTTCGCTCGCATTTGCGTCTGAAAAAAAACTGCGTGCGAGAAAATATTTAGGCGCACTGGTGCAAGTGACCCAATCGATTCTCATGAATAGAACTATAATACAATCGGGAAGAAAAGTACACCTCCTAAAATGCATGTACACTGAACAACAGTTATATTTCACACTGCAATCGGCTGCTTTTCGTGCCTTCATTCAAAGACTTTGCCTCAGTCAGCAGAGCAAGTGCAAAAGATGTGCGGGACAGACTACACTTCAAAGATTGTTTACAAGGTGAAACGAGACAGTCTCATGCTGCAGATATTTTAGCCAAATTAACTGGAAATACTACATTTGGATTATCATAAGCAAAGTCAGAAATTAATAGAGGCTTAAGGACAAATTTGCCACCGAAAATTAATAAAAACACATGCACCATGCTGCCATTTTACTTTCGCTTTTAAAGTAGCGGCAATTCGGAGGTGGCAATTGCTTGAATTGTGGCTGGGTGCATTATTATTCTTAATAAAAAAACACAACAGAACCTCCTGCTGCAACTCTTGTTCACTGAATTGAGCAGACGCGTTCAGTTTTTAACTGTATCTGTTCTCTAACTAAATTAAGTTATTTTTATTACTATAAGAAAAATCAAAATGACGGTGGGGGCGGTGCCACGGTCACGGTGGGCAAGTGATATAACCGGTGTTGCGGCTGAACACAGGTAATGCTGTCTATCGCAGCAAGCCTAATATGTAGCCTAAGTTAAGTAATATCACACGAGTATACTCCTGTTTCTCAGAGTATTGACAGAGCATCAACAGAAGCAGCGTGCATATGACAGATTGGGTGCAGTCTGCTGCCTTAAATCGTGCTAAATTACTGCCGTTCTCAACAATGCACCTTTGTAAAAGTGGGGATTTAGCACTTACTCGCAAGAAGAACAAATATAGACACAGATAGTGGATTGATATCGATTTAAGACTCAAACGATCTTCGATACAAAAACATACACTGTGTGAGTTCTTGTATTTAATGTTGATAACGAGCAAGAATGCAATTGTTCCCAAATATCCACATGACTGCAAATGTGACATTATTATACAACAGGTCAAAAACAAACGTACATTTTAAACACAGTACTGTCAGTATTTACTCTATTTTGAAAAAAAAAAATATATATATATTTCTAACGAAAACCACAGCAAAACTACAACACACAAATGCGGCTGCGGCTTTGAACAAATCATGAGAGTCAATGATTCAATGATTCATTCACAGCCACTTGCTTCGTTACTGAATGAATGACTCGATGACTCACTCATAAAAACAATGACTTGCTGCCACCTACTGGCGGTTTTAGTTTAATATTTAAAAGTATCACTTCGTTTTACCATCATTGCATTTTTCTCTATTGAACATTCTTTATTTAAAACATTAATTATTTTATAAAGTTAGGTAAAAATACGCATTGGAAAATCAATTTAGGGGCCAAATATTGTCCCTTAATGGAAAAGAAAAGACTGCAGTCTAAGTGGAAGAGAAGGATGGTAATCCCTTCAGGGGGTACTCCACTCTAAAAAGTTTGAGAACTGCTATAGACTATATAGATCTGGCTATGTGAGACTATAGTTTGAATGACTCCCTTTTCTTTGCATGACACATTGACATTACAGTACAGAATAGCTCTTTCGCCACTATCCTGAACATTGTATAAGCATTTCATGTGTCACTGAACTGAAGCGAGTTTCTCGGGAATGCACGTAAATGTCACATACTTTTCATTTTCCTAGCTGGCAAAAATGTCCTGAGTTCTTAGCATAAAAATCAGTCTAAATCCTTTTATAGACAACCTAGGAAGCCAGGGAAGCTCGTTTTTAAGTTACAAACTTCGTTAAAAAATGATTAATACACAAAAATTCTCACATATAGCCCCTTTAATTTACTAACTTAACTTATTACTTCAGTTAACTTAACTTTTTTCAGTTAGTTGTTAAAGCAACATTTCTAATTTTCGTTTAAAGTTTTTCATGTTATATTTATATTTTGTTCAGCTTTATTTCAGTTAAAAAAATGTTTTTAGCTTTAGCTTTAGTTAACGATAATAACCATGTGATTATGTGCATCTCTTAAAGGAATAGTTGGAGCCTGGTCTCATTAGAAAAACGTACCTGTGGGAACATTTTCGCAAGTCGCAAAATACGTACCAATATGTACATATCACTGCAGTTTCAATGTGAAATATCCACTGAGTGGCGCTAAAAGCATGTTTTTTGCTGGAACAGATAAACGTGAATATGGTACGTTTTTATGACGTTGGTTTTTATACGAATCACCGCATGTTCTGATTTGAAATTTTGTCCGGTGAGTGGCGCCAAAAGTGTAATGCTCCATTCTTTTTTAAAATAAGGTACCACCAATACTACACCTAAACCTACCCGATAGTGTTAGCAAAAGCGAATGTGACATAAAAAGCATCCGTAATCGTGCCATTTTAGCTTGTTTTTGATCTCTCATCTTTGAGCTCTTTTACCGTGACTCGTCCCCAGATTCGTACCCAACTCCGTATCAGCTGAGCCACCAGCCACCAACCACTTTTAAAAGTGAAACATATGGAGCTGGTTAAGTGATGCAAAGTCCAAAATATATTCGTTTACAAATTGTGCACTTTGGTACGTTTTTATATCATAACATAATATTGTGCAATGAGACGTAAAAACAATTCTTTATTAATCCATAATCTGCTTTAATCCAAAACTTGCTGTTTTACTGCCTCTAGTGTTCATTTCTGTTGGAAATAGTTCACCCAAAAATGAAAATTCTGTCATCATTTACTCACCCTCAGGTAGTTCTCGCCCCCTATATACGACCATATAGGAAAAATAAATACTATTGTAGTCAATGGGGGGCGTTATTGACATCTTACAAAATATCTTCCTTTGTGTTCAACAGAACAAAGAAATTCATACAGGTTTGGAACTACATGAGGGTGAGTAAATGATGACAGAATTTTCATTTTTGGGCGAACTATCCCTTTAAAAGCCATTAAAAACATCTGTGTACATCCTTATTATCCAACTTCCATTCCCACAAAATCAAATGTAATTTCAGCACTTCAGCACTTTCAGCAGATTTCATTTGTACACAAATACACGAGAGAACCTCCTCTGTGGTGCTTTGATGATAGAGTGCACTGCAGACGGAAATGAAGTCTAACACAAAGGTTTATTAAACCTACTCGAGTTGGCAGCATGCAAAAGCACATTATGTATGTTCACAGGCGCTGTGCCAAAATCAAAAGGGAAATGGACAATAACAAATTTATTATCTGATTAAACTCTAAACCCCTAAACCACAGGAGAAGGGCCCTACAGCATGACATACTGTGTGCACCTGGATTATATGTGAAAACAACATGAGCCCGCAGAGCTCACACAAACCATATAGAAAATTGTACCATATACGTAACCTGTTGAAATGACTTCATTTAACCAGCTCATGTTTGAATAATTTGTTTATAACAAAGTCAAACATGTGAAACATGCTGAAAAACAACCATCTAGACAGTGAACATTGTATATTTTCTATGACAGGCTTTATTCAGGTCTGTGACATTTAGGAGTGTGTTTTTCTGCATCTTGCCTGACAAATATCTTTGTTCTAGAGGTCTGCTGAATAATTTGTTAATGCTATCGCTATATTATGTTAGCTGGACAACATTTCAGAAATTTGTAATGAGCGAAAAACATGAACCAGATGGCTCGGTGGAATATATGGGAGAGTCTGTCAGCTCCTCTGGTATATATCTTATAAATTGCCTGAATTGCATTCAGTGTTTGAAATGAAGGGGAGATGCAGGGTTGCAGACTCCCATTCGAGCTCAGGGACCCCATTCAGAAGAAGAAACTGGGGTCACCCCTGCTGTTTCACTCAACTAAACAATATCACAACACTGTTTTCTTCAATTTCAAAATTGGATCCTCAATTTTACTTGACAATAAGAATAAAGGTTTAATTTATGTTCCTTCCTGAGCGGATGTTATACAGTATACAGACCACTACAAAAACAGATGCAAATAGAATGAGTATCTTCATACTGACATGCTTTTCTTCAACGCAACTTTAGTCATTTCAAGTTATATTATTAAAATTACAATTTGAGTGAAAATGAATGAAAGTGAATAAAAATGAACATGAATGTTGGAATTTATTGGTATTTGATTTCTCCCACTTTTGCTTTAATTTGCTTTCACTTGAGCTGGCATCTTCATTTCTTTGTTTAAAATCTCCAAATGTGTTTATCTTCAGGTTTACATTAGACTTTGAATCCCAGATTTTTACTGTGGATTCAGACTTTTGGATCCCACTGTAATCAGACATGGAGGTAAATTCACACTGCAGTTTAGAGGACTGAAACAACAAATCCAGAACTAGAAATGTGGGAAAAAAAGGATTTGTCTTCATGCAAAAATGTCTAATGACACAGACCATCATCTGTGTCAAGAATAACTACATTCTTCTATGTTATAAATGATCAGGTCCAATCAGAAAGATCAGGAAGGCCAATGCACAGCCATTTCCAAACTTCACCGTTTTAGCTCACACAGTCAAAGCAAACTCTCCTCAACGCTGTTTTTTTAATATCACCCCAGTACTAAGATAATCAAGACCGGAAACCACATGAGAGAGACCCATTAATGTGTGATGGCTTATATTACAAGAAGGCCAATCTTAAAAGAAAAGCTTGAAGCTGAAATATTTCAGATCTGCCAAGGTGGGAGGCTGTCACAACAAAAGTGAAGCCCATAGGAAAAAAGAAAATACATATCCTGATTTTCTAGCCATACATAAACAAATCTTTCAGTAATACAGACATTATGTTACATGGACGTATTTAGCATATGCAGAAAAACATGAAATACTTCCTTCTCAATCACTTTAATAATGAAACATCCAGGTCAGGCTCACAAGGTTTCATTAAATTCTAACATCTGATTCTCATTTTATGAAAACAAAGCAGAATTATAGTCTGAATTGGTAGAATGAATAATTAGCTTTAAAACATTTTCTGATATTCTTCTGTCTTCCTACAGTACAACTACTTAATAGTGCAATATCAATTTAACACATTAATTCACTGTGATTAATTATTAAAAGAAAAAAAAGAATCATGCCAGACTTGAGCAGAATTAACCACTGCCTATATAAAAATGTAATGTCTTGAAAAAAACATGATTTGGGGTAATTAGTAATTAGTTGATAAGCATATAATTTTATTATTATTTTATATATTATTATATAATCATAATTATCATTTATAAAATTATATATATATATATATATATATATATATATAAATTAATTAGTTAAATCGTTTAATTTATGAATGTTCTATTATTCTGTTCAACAGCAAAGAAACATTCAATGCTATAGTATATTTAATGCTTTGTATAATATTAAATTAAAAGAAAAATACAACAAAATCATATAATGTAATTTATAAAACAGTTAGTTCCTGTCCTTGATTCTGATTGGTCAATAGCTGTGTTTTATGTTTTATTTATGATAAAACATGGTTATGACTGCTTCACCTAATGGTTCAGTGTATCACTACACAACACCCTTAGCCACGTAAACTGTTTGTTCTCAATTGATATTGTTCATTGAAGCTCACTGTATTATGTAGAAGAGTATTGTGAGAAAGAGATCGAGTGAGCAAATGTATTACCTGCATTCAGATTTAGCATTTTCCTTCAGGCCAGTCCTATGTTGATAATAAAAAATCTGTTTAAATGTCTGCTGCAATATCTTGTCTTTTTAACAGTTTTCCGTGACTGACAGCGCTAGTCAAAGCATTTGTCAGTTGCATCTTGTTCCGTGTTCACAACAATTCAGTCTTTTCAGTGTCAAAGTCTTCGCTACTGACTGACACATTCATAAAGACAGTCTTTGCCGCCAACTAATGGTGTAATAATGTAACTTCTGTTGCTGTTCATGGTCAGGGTCTATTTTTTCCGGCAGAAGGAAGGCTTTTAGTAAAAGTTTACTTCATGAAAGTTGCATTGATACATATTTTTGGCTTTAATATTTCTATTGTGTGGTCACCGTTTTATAAAAGCTATAAGGTACGAGAGGCTAGTGCTATATCATGAATAAGTCCGGGGTCCGTTTCACATAGTGCCTAACAACACCCTTCAGCCGTGACTTATTCACGATATAGTACAGCCTCTCGTACCTTATCGCTTACATAATACATAAGTTAGTTATAGTATAACATTCATAAAATTAACAGATTATTAAAAAAATCATTAAAAAAAAAACAGAATGTATGTAAAAAATAACAATAATACAGGTTGTCCGAAGGCCATCAACCAAACTAAATTCTCCCAAGATGCTCTATGCAAACTGGAGCCCATAAGCAGCTCTGCCCATCACAATAATCATTTATGGGGCTAAGAACACGTGTTACAGCCAGGATGAAAGCAGCACAGATACAGTGCCCATGACTATTGTTGTCCCAAGAAGTGACTCAGCTCATAAAAGTATTACGTTTTGTTTTCCGTGCCATTCTGTGTGGCAAGACGAGAGAACCCCTGAGGACCAGTTAAAGTAATAAGCTATTAGGAAGACAAATCACATTTGCCTTTCAAATAGAGCCCAAAATAAGCAATTAACCAGAAAACAACCACATTAAGCTTTAAAAAGCAGCAGTAGGTGATCTGATCCTTTCACACTCGCCGCTTCATGTGGGAAACATTAGCCGTCTCGCTCTAAACTCACTGGCACGGTTTAATCTATAGACGATGGGGCCTCCTTTCACACTTTCTCTGTCTCTCTCTTTCTTTCTTTTTTCCCTTTCAGAAAGAAAGACAGGTCTTAAAAATGCACGCCAAAGTAAAGAGCGTGTTTCTGTGTGAATGAGAAAGCAGACCTAAGTGCGTGTGAGGCCCTATACGGTGTCCGGACGGCATTGTTTACTCTGTGGTATGGTTTCTCAGGGCAGTCACTGCTCCTTGGGTGTCCCCACTGGGCGACGAAGAAGAAGCCTCACACGCCTGGTGTTGCCACTCTGTCTGGAGTGTTCAGCCCATAAGCTCCACACACGACTCAGCCAGCGATTCCTAAAGAGGATTTTTCCAACACTTTTCCTCTGTAATTATAGCTGCACTCTCTGTTCTGCTGCTGATAGAAAAATAACCACTTCATGATGGGTTATAGGGAGTTTGGGGTTGCTGTAGTGACAGAAACCTCTATACAGTTAAATTCCCATGAGATTCTGAGAGTCAGACATAGAATACAAGGAGATAGGTTGTCCACAAAGGTCTGGGCTGTCTATTAAGTGTTTTTCTATGGCCTTGTTCCTTCATGGCAAAAACACGGTCATCAGTGCAGTTGTAAAGTACTAAATACCAGAGTTGTGCTCCTGCCATAATTGAATTGAAAATGCTTTTAAATCCAATTCAACTCCTCAATTTGAATTCAATCTGAGGTCACAAACAGGATGCATAATTGATTGATAGACAGAACTAAAGAATGACAGATAGAATGACAGACAGACAGATACATAGATGGATAGATAAATAGAATGACAGACCGACAGACAGATACATAGACCTATAGATGAATAGAACAACAGTCAGAAAGACAGATGGACACATAGATGGATAGATAAATAGAATCACAGACAGACAGACAGATAGATAGACGGATAGACAGATAGACAGATAGACAGACAGACAGACAGACAGATAGATAGATAGACAGACAGACAGATAGATAGATAGATAGATAGATAGACAGGCAGAAAGACAGACCGACAGAGAGGCAGACAGACAGACAGACAGACAGACAGACAGATAGATAGATAGATAGACACATAGACAGACAGACAGACAGATAGACAGACAGATAGATAGATAGATAGATAGATAGATAGATAGATAGATAGATAGATAGATAGATAGATAGATAGAATGGCAGATAGACACATAGACAGACAGAAAGACAGACAGACAGACAGACAGACAGACAGACAGATAGATAGATAGATAGATAGATAGATAGATAGATAGATAGATAGATAGATAGATAGATAGATAGATAGATAGATAGATAGATAGATAGATAGATAGACGGTAGATAAACAGAATGACAGACAGACATAGATGGATAAACAGACAGACAGATAGACAGATAGATAGATAGAATGGCAGATAGACACATAGATGGATAAACAGACAGAAAGACAGGCGGACAGAGAGACAGATAGACAGACAGAAGGACAGATATATAGAACGACAGACAGATAGATAGATAGATAGAATGACAGACAGACACATAGATGGATAAACAGACAGAAAGACAGGCAGACAGAGAGACAGATAGACAGACAGATAGAACGACAGATAGATAGATAGATAGATAGATAGATAGATAGATAGAATGACAGACAGACACATAGATGGATAAACAGACAGAAAGACAGGCAGATTGAATGACAGACAGACACATAGACACAGAAGCACATAGATAGAAGGATAGATGAACAGACAGACAGACTTGAAACCCTTGTGTTCTGCTCAGCTGTCTTTGAACACAATATCATGTCCTGTGTGAACGGTTCCAGACTCCTGTTATTGTGTTCCATGTTGGAAGTCTGTTCTGGTCTCTGGTGGCTGTTGCTGACAGATTTGATGGAATGGGGGATTTCTACAACACAGGTGTCCTCATTGACCTCTCTCTCGAATGTAAATGAACACTTTTCCATCAACAATACGATACTCTGCAAGAAGAACACAAGTCTTGCGTGCTTTCTCACCAGGTAAACAGCCAAGACTGTGTTCATCCAAAACCTGCACCTTTTTAATAGCTCTTTAATCAAACACAATGTACCTTTTACACATGATAAGCTCTTATTCATTGTTTAGCAAGGTAAGCATCCCCTCTAGCTTGACAAGCATGGAGACAAATAGTCAAGTCACGCTGGGGCCAGTCCTCCCTGGAGAACGATGTAAGTGGTTTTAACTGTCCCTCTGACAGTGCTCACAATGGAGATGATGCTGTAGACATTAATGACTTGGGGAAAGTGATATAATGAACAGTTTTGCTGGGTGAGGATCACCTACCTGCCCTGTCACCTGAGAGGCAGTCTGCAGATCTTCTGCTGCTGTCAGGGTTTCTGTCACCGCGGGTAATGGACCTGATCCAGAAGAACAAAAACACAATAAGGCCTTTACCACACGCACACACACTCACAATATGCCCCCACACCAAAAGGGCCCCTCAAGAGACAATGGATAGATTAAATTTCTCCTCACTAAGAGTGAGTGAATCCCAAACAAAAAACTAATTTTTAACTGCCTGCTCCTTTCAGCAGACTCCATAACATGATACAGTACTCACATGAATCTGCTCTTACTGGATATGATATGTGATTTAACGGGATCATCTGAGAGGAGAAAAGCAGGGTGGGCTTTTCTACGGTTCTGCTTAGGAGGTACTACACGGCCCTGTGTTGACACTAAAGTCTTTTAAACTCTACAGAGTTTATTTAAAAAAAACTAAACATAAATTAATAAATAAATAATAACAAATAAAAACTAAAAAATAACTAGTAAATTTACAATGTAATTGAAAAAACAGTTAAAATAAACAGACTGTTAATTTTTTGGTGAAAAATTACATTTAAACAATTAAAAAGTGTTAATACAATTTTTGTAAAAAAAAAAAAAAAAAAAAAAAAGGGCCTTTTGCACTTAATAAATAAATAATATTTATAATAGTTGTTTGAAATAATTTTGAAATAAACTCATGCTCACCAAGCTGAATTGT
Organism: Elopichthys bambusa; assembly: GCA_037101425.1. NCBI lineage: Eukaryota > Metazoa > Chordata > Actinopteri > Cypriniformes > Xenocyprididae > Elopichthys > Elopichthys bambusa. The sequence continues at coordinate 14,582,662 of CM074453.1, read as the reverse complement.
AAGCAGCCATTACTCATCAGAATTCTAATGTTGAATTTTTTTCTTCTTATTATCGATGAGCACGTTTACATGACCACCAGTAACTCACAAATATCAGCTTATTGAAATAACCAGTTCTCCCCGTTTACATGCAAACCAGTAAACTGACAATGCAAGTAAACCACGTTTACATGACTTTATTAATAAATCGGGTTATTTCCCTTTAGTGACGTCAAAAATAATAAGTTGTGTATCTGACTCAGAGTATTCCATATGTTATGGAATGTGATGTTGAATAAAGCTTACAGCATGTCAGTGAGAAACTTACGGCTATTATTCTCTCATGTAGTTACAGATGCAGCGTTTTGACTAAACCACTTCTACTTCTGCTGCACGAGAGAACACATTTTTACAATTTTCTGGATCTTGAAAGTGACTGTGTTTGCGATATTTCCTTCTTTCTTTTCCTGCAAAACGCTCGCTTTGTCTAGATGCGTTTAAATCTGCACTAAGGATCTTTCTGTCACGCATCACACATGCGCACTTCAATAAGCCGATAGAAAGCAGGTTCACAAGAATTTCCTACGGGAGCTAAAATAGAAAACGAAAGGGTCCTGCAGGAACAGAGAGAGAAATCACTGCTGGGGTAGTGAAGGGATACTTTTCTGTCCCTACAGATGGTTAGTTGAAAAACTGCTTTGAGAGTGGAGGCTGAAATTGCTGCTGCGGCAGTGAGAAATAAGTTTAGAGAGCAGTGGGGGAGATATCATTGCTGTGGTAGATAGAAATAAAGTTTTAGTCTGAAAGCTGATGCGAGATCGGTGGCCGAAATCACTGCTGCGGCAGTGGGAAATAAAGTTTTTTGGTCTGAAGGGTGTTGCGAGATCAGTGGTCGAAATCACTGCTGCGGCAGTGGGGAATAAAGGTTTAGTCTGAAGGCTGTTGAGAGAGAGGTGGCTGAAATCACTGCTGCGGCAGTGGGGAAAAAAGTTATAGACTGCAGGCTGTTGCGAGAGCTGTGGCTGGAATCACTGCTGCAGCAGTGGGAAATAAAGTTTTAGTCTGAAACCTGATGCTGAAGCGGTGGCCAAAATCACTGCTGTGGCAGTGGGGAATAAAGTGTAATCTTAAAGCGGTTGCAAGAGCACAGGCCAAAATACCTGCTGTGGTAGTAAAATTCAATTCAATTCACATTTATTTGTATAGCGCTTTTCACAATGCGTATTGTTTCAAAGCAGCTTTACAGAAATTCATGTATCTACATTACAATTTAGTGTGGTCTGACTGCTGGAAGAATTGTTGCAGGGATGACGCAGTGACTGCTGCTTATATACGCTCGTAATGATGATTGACAGGACTGAATGTTTAGGCTCCTCCCGAACCTACGTTTGGAACTACATTTAATACATTTACATGCTGCGCGAAATTGGAGTAAGAGGCAAAAAACTACCTGTTCTGACCAGTTTATGCTTAAGCCATTTATGACCTTACTTCAATAAAAGAAAATGGGTTACTGCGTTTACAAGACTTCTTGCGTTGTCGGATTATTAAGAATAATCGTCTTAAGAATGTGCATGTAAACACACTCAATGTTGAAAACTGTTGAGCTGCTTAAAGGATTAGTTCACTTTCAAATGAAAATTACCACAAGCTTTACTCACCCTCAAGCCATCCTAGGTGTATATGACTTTCTTCTATCTGATGAACATAATCAAAGAAATATCAATAAATATCCTGACGCATCCGAGCTTTATAATGGCAGTGAGCGATACCAACGAGTATGAGCTAAAGAAACTGCATCCTTCCACATCCATCCATCATAAACGTGTACTCCGGTTAATAAAGGCCTTCTGACGCGAATCGATGCATTTGTGTAAAAAAAAAAAAATCCATATTTAACAAGTTATGAAGTAAAATATCTAGCTTCCGCTAGACCATCTTCCGAAAGTGTAAAACTGTTGCAGTTCAAAACGCTTACACTACGTCTTACGCCTTCCCTATTCAACTTACAGAAAAAATGTAACTGACGCAATGCCAGTTTACACTTTCTTCATAACTTGAATACGGAAGGTGGTCTGGCGGAAGCTAGATATTTTACTTGTTAAATATAGATATTTTTTTACACAATCGCATCGATTTGCTTCAGAAGGCCTTTATTAACCCCCTGGAGCCATGTGGAGTACACGTTTATGATGTATGGATGTAGATGGAGGCACTTTCTTCAGCTCATACTCGTTGATCCCGTTTACTGCCATTATAAAGTTTCGATGCGTCAGGATATTTATTAACATTTCTTCGATTGTGTTCATTAGAAAGAAGAAAGTCATATACACCTAGGATGGCTTGAGGGTGAGTAAAGCTTGGGCTAATTTTTATTTGAAAGAGAACCATAATACACTACTATTCAAAAGTTTGGGTAAGTACATTTAAAAAGAAGAAAAAAAAAGAGAAGAAACTTCCTACTTAATTACTTTTAGTACTTTTATTCATCAAGGATGCATTCAATTGATCAAAAGTGACAGTAAAGACATTTATATTGTTACAAAATATTTCTATTTCAGATAAATGCTGTTCAGTAAACGTTCTATTCATCAGCAACTTTTAATGTTTTAAGGAATATATATAATATAGTATATATTTAAGGAATTATACTCCTTTGGTAGCGATCACGTCATTATCTATATAGCACATTGCCATACCCATTACCATGCCAATCTCCCGAGAGTTGTCATGACAGAAATATGATAAAACTGTCTTTAAAAAGATAAATTGTAACAATGTTTCACAATATTGCTGTTTTTACTTTATTTGATCCAATAAATGCAGCCTTGGTGAACATAAGAGACTTAAAAGATTTAATTATTCCAAACTTTTGAACAGTAGCCCAATATATTTTCTTTTTGGACAGGATTGGCCTTTTGTGTGGCTTCATATCCCATTATAAACAAATGTTGTCCCCAGGCCCAATGAATTTCAATTATGACTGTGGGTACTTACAAGGTATTTCTGGCACTGCTTGCTCTGGGACACGGGGTGCTGGTTCCTCTTCAGGCCTTGCAGTTAGACTGTCCCCTTGAAGCCTAAAAAAATACAAAATTTGAGCATTAAAGGCTTTAATTTCAAAAAATGGCTTGCATTTCTCCCCACAGTTATGATAGCTGTGAAAGATAACAGTGACAATACTATCATGTTCTCCATTCAGAGCAAACTCTCTGCTGAGGCTATGAAAGAACTCTATGTAATGGATCAGTATCAAATAAAATCTCTATTTTTACCCAGTGTCTTTGCTAGATGAGAACAAGTGGAGACAGTGAGTCTCTATTCATAAAAGGTGATGAGACCGTGCCAATACAGTCTATTTGTCTTATCACTATCAGGGGAGGATGAGGATATGGGCTGGCTGGAATGTAGACAGAGCGTAACATAGGGGAACGCTTAAGACCTGACAACAATCTACTAATCGCCAAACAGTGCAGCTGTCTCAAACACCCATAATTTATGATACCCTATCTCAGAGGATGCAAGGATTAGGAGCTTGCCTAAAGAGGGTTTGTTCTTAAAGGAACAGTTAATCCAAAAATGAGAATTCTCTCATTATTTACTCACACATGTCATTCCAAAACACAATTTGATGCTGCTCTTTACATAAAAATTAAAGTGTATCGTTCCAAACCCATCATCTTTAAACACAAACGAAGATTTTTTTTAAAGAAATCTGAGAGTTCTGTCCCTCCATTGATAGTCTTTTCGTCCAAAACTCTGATCTCAAAAAGAGATTGTAAAATAAATCCATATGAATTGGTGGCTTTACATTATGAACAGATTTAATTTAGGCTTTTACATCTAAATAGAGCACTCAAATATGGTTTTCATTGGTTCTCGCGTGTCAAGCAAGTACGGTTTACCAAATTTGAGTGATCCATGTACGTTCGCTGACCAATGAATCTGTTCTTCATATAAAGAAGAAAATTTGTAGATTTGTAGAACATGCAGATTTAAATCACACAAATAAGTTGTGGCGGAGGAGAAGAGGGCTGTTCTTTTCAGTCTGTTCCTTACACTAAACCATCTTATGATTTTAGAAGACTCACATTATAGTGAATGACTTATATGGACTACTGTTCTGATGTTATGCTTATTTGCCATTTCTGGAAGCTATTTGTCCCAGTCCTCCATTTGACACAGTTACACTGTGTAGCTTAATCTAATAAAGAGCGAGCTGCAGGAAGAACACAATGAACTAGCCCTTTGTGACCGTCTTATGGACAACCGTGATGCTTTTAGGCAGTAAAAACCAATAAAATGTGCTTTAAAAAAAGGACCCACACTGAAAGAAAAAAAATTGTAGAAAAGCATAAAAGCTACTAGTAATTTTCTGTTATGGACATTTTCTTTAATCCTAAAACTTAAAACAATGCAAAGCGTAATTCAAAATATGTAAAAAGTACATTGGGCCTTAATTTTATAGACTTTTATTAGTGCGCACTTCAGAATTGTGTGGCCAGGATCACGTGATTTGAGTAGGAGCATCCAATTAAAACCTTTCAGTCTCACAAATTTCCTAGAGGACTGGAAAATGAAGACCTACAGCATGGTAATTGTCATACCTTATTCTTCAACAATGCCGTATTCTCAAACTGTTATTTTGGAGCGATTTCATTTCAGAACTGTAAATCACCAAATGCTGCAGTTAGCAAATGATAGGCTTGATTCATTTGACATTTCTCAGCATTGCCATTGCGTGCCTTTTCCTGTAAGCAGTCAAGCCAGCTAATAAGCATGATGACAAAAGAAAACAACCCCTTCCCTTTTTACTGCTTTACCTGTCATTCCTTGCCGTTTCATTGAAGTTTCTGTAACCTAATTTTTCGGTAACTTTCTCTCTCTAATTTATCCTCTTCATTCTTTCTCATATGTAGAAAAGCCACTGAGAAAAAACAGATCAGGTTTATTCCACCATCTGAGCAGTTCCTTTTCATACACCATCATTTTGAATGAGTAATTAAAATAATGATGGTCAATGACTCATACAACTGTGCTTGATTGGGTCAGTCCCCTCATAATACGAGAGAGGTGTCAGATCTTGAATGCATTTGGCAGCTGTGGCTCAGGTTTGCTATAAAAGGTTTGCTATAATTTTTCAGTATTTTCCTGCACTGGATCAGATGCACTTTTTTTCACATTCACATACCCCTATATGTAAGGCAGAAGTGTCATATTTGTAGCCAATTTAAGGAGCAGATGAAATCAGAGAGTGATTGTGCTACTTCAAGATGAGCTGTTTTCCTAAGGTATGTGGCTAGTCTACCACCTCATCCATCAAGTGGAGTGGACAGACACGAGCAGATAAGGAATAAATCCCATGACCTTTTTTCGACAGTGGTGAACTACAGGACAGCGGATCCCTGCATGCAGACGATTTAGTAAGGCTAAGAACACATACGTTTTTCACATTTCATAGCCATTTTAAGTTTCATTGTGACTGATATTTGCAGGCATATTGCATCTTGTAAAAGAACGTTTGAGTATATAAATAAACTATGAATAATTAGACAAAATAAGAAATAGAAAAAAATAACGTTGCATTCACTATTTAGTTGTATTCTTTAGTTATTTATTATATTGCATTTATTATTGCAATGCTTTGAATTAATAAAACATAATTTTTATAATATTTTGAAAATTTAAACTGGAATTTCTTTTTTTAAAGATGTACAAATGTGTTTGTTATAAGCTATATATATATATATATATATATATATATATATACAAGATATTTATAATGTTACAAAAATCTTTTTAAAATGATAAATGAATGCTTTTCCACAAAAATATTAAGCAGCACAATTGTTCGCAACATTCATAAGATGATCAATGATAAGAAAAGTTTCTTGATCACCAAATCGTCTCAGGTTACGAATGTAACCAGGGTTCCCTGAGAACAGGGAACGAGACTCTTATGGGGGACGTCACGTGACTCGGTGTTCGAAAGCCAACTATCCAATAACTCCAAATCCTATTGGCCGGCGACAGCCTATGGCGTCATACAGGCGTGACCCAGAAGTATAAAAGGGGCGCCTGGGGAAGCAGTCATTATCCATAGTCTTTAGGGACTGTTCAGCAGGCAGCCCGATGTATGGCAAGGAAACGCAGAGTCTCGTTCCCTGTTCTCAGGGAACCCTGGTTACATTTGTAACCTGAGATGTTCCCTTTCGAAAGGGAACTTCTACTCTGCGTTTGCAACGCTTATGGGGAACGATATACCCACGCCGCCATGCTTGAGGAAAATGCCTGCCAAGAAAAATGGCTGAGACAAAGGCTCCAGAGCAGCAGAGACTGCTTGGGAACTCTCCCTCGGGTCACACCAGGCTGTCAGTGACAGCATTCCCTTCGGCCAACAGCCCAAGCTGTACTCCACGAAGGACCTCCTCAAAGGCCCTACAGAAGATGCTAAGGCGTCTGGAACCAACTTTTCTAGAAGAAAAAGTGGTCCCTTCAAGGGAATGTGGCCAAGGAACCGAAGGGAACCTCGACCAGTCACTAGAGGGAACAAGTCACCCCCAATGCCACCAGGGAGGCCGACCTAGTCTGACCTGAGACAAACTTAGTTTGGGCCAACCCTGTCTGAATACAGAGCTTCCAAAATGCATTCTTCACAGAAGATAGTAAGTAAGAGTAACTGCAGAGAGGCAGAACAAACTCAAACCCACGCGTAGAGACGGGCATCCTGGAGAGCAGAACTCAGCTAAGCGCTATGAACCCTCATATTGAGGGGAGTATAATCCACTCATCCTAGGATCTACCCAGTGCTTAATTAACGCACTGAGGAGGCCGTGCGCTACAGAACCCTGACCCAGGGGAACACAAACCAGCCTGGTGCTGGATCTTAAGGGGAGGCCTGATTAAGGCCTAGCCCCATGACCAGCTTAGGGAGCTAAGCACTATTACAAACATAACCCTAAAAGGGAAGTATGAAGCTCACCTAACAGGTAGACCATGCAATGGGCACATACTCATGAAGGCCGCATGACAATCCACCCAAACACGGTCCAACGAGCAGTGTACTCAGTAAAAACACCTTTTACTCTTTAAAGCAAGAGGAGTACAGCATACGCCAACACGCATTAAGGAAGGCCTGGAGGGGCCTATAACCTCAACAAACACGTGGCATCAGCTCGTGGCATTGTTTAGGCCCAAAGGATGATAAACAACCAGACAAAAGGAGGTTGGATTTATCACTTAGGCCTCTGGCCAATGGAAGTGTATAAAGATAATTCTTAAAGAGAAATACACCCAAACATACTCCAGTGTGTTAAAACTAGGCGGCCCGTAGGCCTAACAACCTCTAATACACACAGCGTAGTCTCGTGGCCGTTTCTAGGAGCACAAAAGATCCACCCTAGGCGCTAGGTGGCCCTTAGCTCAACTAGAATAAGACTCAGGGAGGCAGATATAGGTGAAAACCCCACCTTCAGTAAGGTTTTGCTGTCAAACCAACCTGAGGGGCTAGCCACTCGAAATACTTGGTAAAAAGCACCCTGTTACCCTCACAGCGAGAGGAGTACATAACTGAACTCCACATATTACACCGGAGGCCAAAGTAGGCCTACCTTAGTAAACACGTGGCATCAGCAAGTGGCTACCATAACCATACCACCCAGAGGCCATGTATAAAAAATCTCATGATTAACACATGAAGAGCACTGCCAAACATCGTGAACAGGCCTGTTAGGGCCTATCCGTCAGCGATGGGGCGTGGCCGATGGTGACATGGTCTCCCAGGCATCCTGCCAACAAGTCGACTAGAAAAAGGAGGCCTAAAGGGGCCTCCATTCCAGTAACAGGTGGCGATCAACCTACTCACAGATTAAAACACAAATTGTGCCAAACATAAACTAAAAAGGAGGCCTGAAGGGGCCTGCCAATTTAATAACACATGGCTACAGCTCGTGAATTAAAGGGAACCAAGCTACAGGGAACCAGCTGTAACCCAAAAAAGCTAAGGGAAGCTAACTGCAACCTGCGCTAGACTACACATTCCAACAGGCAATGTACTTAGGGTATACGTTTTGACTAAAGGAAACCAAACAAAGCCAACATGGTCCAAGGGAGGCTAATATAAGCCTACTACCTCAAACAGACACGTGGCATGGCCTGTGGCAGTGTAAACCTTTGAGAATATGTGAGCACACTATGATCAGTTTAAACAGTATAGTAAAAACAACCAGATCACTAAAAAAAGGAGCTAATAGATACCAACTTTCTTCAACAAAGTGGCACTAACTACCCTGAATATGCAATCCAACAGGTGATGCACCCAGTGACACAGACCCCAGACTGGAGAGTACAAGTCATCAAATACTCAAAACGGAGGCCTACCTTCAAAGCAAAGGGCCTACTGTTATGAGAGCAGGTGCCAACCTGTGGCAGCATAGGCTCACATACAATGTAGGGCAAAGGTCTAGAACTCAAAGTAACACAAACTTTGATTTACATGCTGTTATTTGAAAAGAAAAACACTTCCCAAACAGATCCTCAAATCTGATCTAAGCCCCAGAGGACAGGAGCTAAAATCTAGCAACGTCAACTCAAACTTGATAAAACAAATTATCAAGTGGCTCAGAAGAAAGTTATTCCTTTTAGCATGAAAGTTCTAGAAAATGGGGCCAAGCACACACCTGCATAACTTATCTACGCAAAGATAAGGGCCTACCATCTGAGGAACAGCATCAGAGAGTCAGAAAACAGTCTACAACCTAGCTGTCAAACTCAAATTGCACCTACACAAGCAAGGGGATAATTGGGCGTACAGCCTAACAACTCCCTCGGGAGAAAAACCAGAACTAGAGAACAAATCCTGAAAGGATAGGAATATATATTTTATGGGGTTACTTCATATACCACACATCACCTAGCTCTGGCCTGGCTGCCAAGTTATAGGCATATTCTCTTTATTATATACAACAGGCACCATAACAAAAAACCTGATCTCCAACTCTAAATCTCATGATGAGAGAAATAAAGTGAAGCTCACTGCTGAACGTCAGGCGGCCGGTTAGGGCCGCCATAGACACACAAACTGAAGTAATGAGTGCCAACTCAGACTATACTGAAAAATAGCCAAGAGGCTCATTTAACATGGAGAGAACCTAAGCAGCAGCCATTTTGTGACCTGCTTAGTCAGTCTCAACACTCCAGTTTTTGCCCAAAAAAACCCTTATAAATGCTATCTCAATGTTACATTCACTATGACATGTTCAGGAATTATACAGGTAACAACACAAAGTCAACATTTAGGAAATTAAATTTGATGTTGTCTTACCTTCTTGTGGCTCGAAGACCCAAGACTGCTCCTTCACAAACATGGGAAGGAAAACATCCATGGTTCTAGAAGCCCGAAGAACCCTTTCACTATCACGCCAGAAGGCGGGCCTTCAGAAAAGAATTCATCATGGGCCCGGCCGTCAGCCTGACTGTTCAAAGGTGTCACCCGAACATACACAGTGATTAAAAAACGCCCTGGGAGGCCAAGGAAGAGGGGCGAAGGCAACAAATAGTATCACATTCGCCAGGAGAGGGGATCGATCAGCAGCGTTGCTGGCGCCGTTGATCAATCACCTCACTTAAATCATCCTTCCTCTTCCTTGTGTCTCGCCGCTTCTGCGACTTGTTTCGAGGCGGAGGAGGCGCTCGAGCGGCGACGCTGAACCTCTGGCCCTGCCTCAGAGCCTCGACTCGAGACGGGCCAGCGCCTCCCGGCTGTCTGGGCCCAGGATCGGACCTGAGCGGAATGCAATTCTTATAAGCTGCTGAGCGCGCCTTCGCCTCCCTGAACTTTCCAACCACCGTCTCAACGGAGCCGCCAAAAAGTTTAGTCTGCGAAACCGGAACATCGAGAAGAGAGCCCTTCTCTTTCTCCCCGATGTCCGCCATGTTCAGCCACAGATGCCTCTCCGTGGCCACCATGGCCGCCATCGATCTCCCAATCAACGTCTGCTTGGTGGCCCAGAGAGCGAGATCTGTGGTGCGGCGTTGCTCAGCCACCGCATCAGGGGACAAACCCTGCCCCTGATCCAGGTCCTTCAGCAGATCAGCCTGGTACACCTGCAACACTGCCATCGTGTGTAAAGCCGCACCAGCCTGACCTGCAGCAGCATATGCTCTGCCGTTCAGACGAGATGTTTGTTTAAGGGGTCTGGACGGCAGAACCGGAGCTTTTAGCGTCAGTGCTCTGCCCGTGACGAGATAGTTGGCAAACGTCTCTTCAATGGGCGGCAGCGACACATACCCATGCTGGCCCAATCCCTCCACATTAGCGAAATTCCCTCGCTGATGTGGATGAATTCTGGCCGAGTATGGGTTCTTCCATGCCTTCTCGATCGCAACGTGGAGATCTGGAAGGAATGGAAGGCTCACTAGAGTCACAGGGTTGTGGTCGGAAAGAAAACGTTCGTCTAGTCTGCCGCGAACGGGCTCTTTCCTCATGCGCCCCCACGGCAGCTGCAGTCTGCCAGCAGCGCGTTCCACAACCTCCAGCAACTCGGCATATGCTGGGCCAGGAGGTTTGGAGAAAGAAGAAGAAGCCACTTCTTCCTCCTCCATTACCAGTTCCTGGCCACGGGGGCTATCGGCCAGAAGAACACTCGCTCCCGGATCAGATGATGTCAGAGACAGGACATCATCGTCATCCAGGAGCTCATCCTCACCAGCTGCCGCCGGAGGCTGAGAGACCATAACACCTCTCTCAAACTTGGCAGCGAGCTCCATCTGCGAGCCCCATGAGTGCAGCCGCCGCTCTGCCTCGGCACGAGCAGGGCCAGGCGCAGATGTTGACGCCTCATCCCTCGAGAAGAGGGCCAGGCGAGAACGGAGCGTCCTCATAGAAAGACGCTCACAACTCACACAGACAGCGCCCTCAAGCACCATCCGTGTGTGTTCTTCTCCCAAACAATAGACGCATAGGGTGCGCGAATCTTCCAGAGTTAGAAATCTCGAGCATGGATCCACACACTTCCTGAAACGCTTCTCTTTGCCCTCAGACATAACAGAGATAATTCAGTATATTCGATAATTGGTAACCAACACAAACAGTCCCAAAAGACGATGAGATAATGACTGCTTCCCTAGGCGCCCCTTTTATACTTCCGGGTCACGCCTGTATGACGTCATAGGCTGTCGCCGGCCAATAGGATTTGGAGTTATTGGATAGTTGGCTTTCGAACACTGAGTCACGTGACGTTCCCCATAAGCGTTGCAAACGCAGAGTAGAAGTTCCCTTTCGAAAGGGAACAGCATATTAAAATAATTTCTGAAGGATCATGTGACACTGAAGACGAGTAATAATGCTAAAAATTCAGCTTAGAATTTAGAATAAAAGTGGCGTTAAGATTATTGCCCATATAGATAAACAATAAATCAGTGAATCCACTGAATGACCTTGAAGGGCTTAAGTATAATGTTACAATTTATGACTGTCTAATGTCCAGACTTTCCGGACTGCTGTTAAACACGATGTTCTTCACTCATTGACCACTAAATGTCCAGATAAAAGGATTCCTACGTCTGAGCCTAAGAAAATGTGAAGAATGCTGCCTGCGTCCTTCAAGTAGCCGCGTGCCCAGGCAAAGAAATGGAAAAGGAAAAACATAGAGAGAGAGAGATGGGCATCAGTTTCCTCACGTTATATAGCTGCTGCTGTTTGGCAAGTCTTAAGGCAAGTCTATATGGCACTGAAGAGATTCCAGGTGTTCAAACAGACACTTGTTGTGAATCACTGATTCAGTCTGATTTATGAATGAATCATTCAAATGAATTGTTCAGGTTTTGTAAAGCTCAGAATCAAAACATTGATTCATTCATCAATTGGACATCACTAATGTGGAGTAAAAGATCAACCAAAAAAAATGTAAGCGGGGTGGGCTATATTCTCAATCCTGCACATTTAACCTGTGATATAAACAAATGAACTTTCACATCAATGTGATAAACAGTCAGCAAACAAACTATGATCTTGTGATAAGAATTCAGCAAACCTACAGCGAGAAGATATGTTCAGCATCTCGTAGACTGTGAAGAATGCTTAAAGTATCCGTGATGAATCTGATGCGGAGCAGAAATGAAAAGCAAAAAAGAAAAAACCAAACAAAACAAATGTGGGGCAATGTAGGAGCGTGGCAGCCATCTAACCCAGCGGATTCTTTTTTTTATCAGAGCCTGGCATCGGACATGAGCACTGAGTCACCCTATCATAGCCAACAGTGTGAAATGTGATCATTTCGTCCAGCCACAAACTACAAAACAGGAAATAACAAAAGAAAACAAGAGATAATGAAGATTATCTTTGTTTGTGAATATTATGAATACAATCAGATTTCTAGAATGCTTTTAAGATATGTGTGCTTTCTCTCATCCACAGATGGCATTTCTTCAACTTTGGATACTTTCATGTCCTGGGGTGAACAGATTTGAAATTTGAAAAAAAAAAAAAAAAAAGGGAGAAGAAGAAGAAAAAAAAGTATTTCCTACATTTATTTCTGTTGCTTTTTAACTGCCTTTTATGTAAAATCATTAGTACGTGTTTACAAATGTCATCATCTAAACAAAGAGAAACAGACAAACCATTTAATATTTTTATTGTGTGAAAATGATTTATATCTTCAAAAGTTTGGGGTTAGTGAGGTTTTTGAACAAAATATTTTTACAATACGTAATTTCCAGTCAAGGTGTCAGATAATGCAAAAATATGTGAAAATATTATTTAATTGTGTTTATTTAGGATACATAAAAGTAGCTGTAAAATTAGCTTTAGCGAGACGAAGAAGTCTGCCATTTTATTCCAAAGACAAGAATGCCATTACCACAATCACCATTCCTGAAACAGAATGCTAATGTTTTGGAAATGACACTGTGGTGAAAATGACACTGTGGTGAAAATGTTCCTGACTGTCTATGGAGGGACAGAATGCTCTCAGATTTCATCAAGAAGACCTTCATTTGTGTTCCAAAGATGAACGAAAGTCTTGCGTGTTTGGAACAACAAGAGGGTGAGTAATTATTGACAGAATTTTCATTTTTGGGTGAACTAACCCTTTAAGAGAGTTTATTTTCTAAAAATCCAAAGGGCCAAAAGTGCCCATAGTTGAAGAAGTCTTAAGAAAAATGCACATCTCATAGTCACCTCAGTAAGATGAATGTTGTGCATTACCTCAGCGTGTAGTCATTCACCTTTAGCTCTCAGAGCTTTAACTCTAGATTGCTGGAATGCTGTGTGTGGCCCTCATATCCGGCTGAAAGGGATTCAGTTGCGGCCTCTCAGCAAACAGAGGTCAGGATACATGACTCGTGACTTGACTAAGATATATGACAGTGCATTCTAGTGCAGAACTGATGATGACATTGTTCACATTGTGTGTACCTCTTGACTTGTTAAATGGAGGTTTGCAGAAATGGCAACCCTCACACACTGAGGGGCAGCTCTAGTGGTCTAGTGAAGTCATTGAGTAGAGTAGAACTGTTGGTAAATATTGAGCTGTGTAAATATTTACCTTGCACACCTTGAGCAGATGTTGAGAGTGACTTTGGCCTGGGGTTCTGAACAGTAGGAGCTGCGGCCCTGGCTGAACTTACTGCCAGACGGCAACAGGCCAGTGACCCCCTCCATTCGCAGGTCATCCAGATCCTCTGAGAGAGAAACAGAGAGAGAGAGAGAGAGAGAGAGAGAGATAAAGGATGATTTTAACCTTCATGTTATGATGAGCCTGGCTATTGCTTTTGTTTTTTGAGCCCCAAGGATCCTGATGATGACTGTGTAAAAAAATAATAATAAATAATAATAATAAGCATTCTGAAATGAACCTATTGTTTTTAATAATATTATTAATATGACTTCTGTATTATTTATATGACTTTTGTATTTTAATGTTTTTATTTTAATGTCTATAAAATAATAATATAAATTATTATTATTATTTCATAGACATTAAAATAATAACATTAAAATACAAAAATAATTGAAATAATACAAAAGCAATATTAATAATATGACTAAAAACAAAAGATTATTATAACCTTATTATTATTATTATTATTAGCAGATGATTGTAACTGGATCAGAAAACTCACTGAATTTCTGACATTTTTATAGAGGATGTAAGCTCAACCTTATATTTCATTTTTTTTTTAAATATTAAAAGGGTTACACTGACTATAAACAGAACAGGGTTAATTCAAGAGGCCTAAACTGTATCTATCTTTCTGAAAAAACAAAAACAAAAAAACTTTGAATAGTCCAGGTGATCAACCACTTAAACAATCTTAAACTATTTAATTGCAGTCTCTCCGATTACTAGTGTAACCGGTCCTACTTGACCCGCTCTGAGCCGGATTCGAACGGGCGTCTCTGGCATGGGAGGTGGGCGTGCTAAAAAAGGACACTAAAGACTGCAGCCTACAGCATCAGTTGCCAGTGTGCCTCAAGAGGTATTGGGTTTATATGCACAGCTCTTACTAGCTTACTAACGTTACACTCACCCTCCTAAACCTCACTCCCATCAGGGTCACGGCACCAAATGTACTGGTCCCTACTTTACCCGCTCCGAGCAGGATTCAAACCGGCATCTTCAGCATGGGAGGCAGATGCACTAACAAGGACGCTAAAGACCACAGCCTTTAGCATCAGTCGCAAGTGCGCCTCTTGAGGCCAGGAGAGTGAGGTTTACCCACACAGCTTTTTACTAGCTGGCCTCCGTTACACTGGCATTACAAACAGACTGACAGAAGGAAAGCAGAGAAGAGAAAATACAACAAGAGAGAAAAATAAAGCTAACAGCACTGAGATGGGCAACTCTATACTCTCTGAGGTCACTGGTGACCCCCTCACAGCATATGCTCACAGCATGGTCGCCTGCAGCCAGCTAACAGGTGCAGATGGCTGGATCTGAGAGATGTGCTTCTCTTTACACTACAGCTGTTCCTCTACAACACGCAACTGGGCCGCTGGGTTAAAGCTGGGTTGTTTCCCAGAGTTCAGCTCAATTATACGAGTAAGCAAAGCGTACTGTTTTTTTAAGCTATATAATTTGAGCTTAACAGCAAGCAGAAGTGATACTGTAGTCAATTTAACATTTTGTACCAATTAGGTGTATTTATTATATAACTCAATAGATGTATGGTCAGTTGTGCGTGTAATAGCTTTAACATGGCTCATCAAATCCGATTTCACTCAGATTTCAACTGTCTGTTTCATAATGCCAATTTGACAAAGCATGTTTGTCACAGGGAGTTTCGTTCTCATGTCACAAACATTATGATCCAGCAAGAACGAGGAGCAGCAGGGTAAAGTGAGCTGCGCTCCGTGAGGTCAGCGCCTCCCACCCGTGCCTGTGGCTGTAGGTGTTATATACCAAATGTACCACTTACGCTGAGACTGCACAGCCAGCTGACTGCGTGTGGAAGGACACACACAAAAAAAAACACCTTGTAAGATAAGTAAGTGTAGCTAATGGCAGGAATTAGATTTGGCCTATTCATCCACGAAACTCTTACTCGACTCACTTTACATCTCTCAATTGCCTTGTCTTTTTGTTTGAGCTGCTAATGTGGGAAGGGGCCCGGTGGGAAACAACTTATCAGACGCAATTAAAAGCCCTGAAACGCACCTTTTTGTGTTCGAACACTCCATGGTGTCAACACGAGATTTCTCCCATAAGGCTTCGTGCAAGCATGGAGAGCATGTGTTTGTGCAAGGGAGGTCCGCTTGGCACAGGAATGTGGACACTGCCTTGTTCGTGAAATACCAGAGAGTGTGGTGATATTACATGCCTCATTCATCATCACAGGTCTGGTCCAGCTGAGAGAGAGAGCCAGAGGCCACTTCATACACACACGCAGCATTGTACATGAGAACACAGCTGTCCACCGTGGGAAAGTCTTTCTTTTCGGACTGGGCTACAGGGTGTGTGGTTCAGGGCTGAGGGGGTAACTCCTGGCAGTATGGCAGCTGCAATAATGTCAATGCTGATATGAGTTGGCTGGGACGTATCATTCAAAATAAAGAAATATAAAGGTAAACAAAAAAAAAGAGCGCAGGCCAAATATATATTTTGGTCACACTATAAATTAGGGTCCAATTCTCACTATTAACTAACATGTTTGCCTCAATAAACTCATAAATTACTGCTTATTAATGGTTAGTAAGGTAGTTGTTAAGTTTAGGTATGGGGTAGGATTGAGGGATGTAGAATATGGTCATGCAGAATAAGGAATTAATATGCGTTTTGTAAGTACTAATAAACAGCCAAAATTCTAGTAATATAAAAAGCTAATAAGCAACTAGTTAATAGTGAGAATCAAACCCTAAACTAAAGTGTTACCATATTTTTATGTATTTGAATTTCATAATAAAATGTCCGTTCATTTGGATTGCACAGTTTTAACATGAACAACCCAATAAACTGAGATGCATATTTGTCAATCATACATATATGAAGCAGGTAAGAAACAGGCATACTGAAAATTTGATTATTTAATATTAAATAGTTATATTACTAATCAGCATAAATCTGTTTTGTTCAGTTTTCAAATTTCAGATTTATTCAGTTAAAAAGTATAAACATGTTTAAAATATGGCTGGCTGTGAAAGGAATATTCAGTGAGACTGGATTTACTGGTGATAAATATATAAACCTGGTTATTGTCAATTTAATACACATTATATTTATTAGGTAATTTTCTGTCATTTTTATACAAAAATATTAAGCAGCAAAAATGGTTTTAAGCATTGATAATAATAATAATAAGAAGAAGAAGAAATGTTTATTGAGCACCAAATCAGTAACAAACAAATTGACATTACCATTTTCCATTAAAACAGTAATATACCATAAAACAATGCATTCTGGGTAATATTTGTACTTTAATAATATTACTAATAATGTAACCACGCCAATTGGAATGAACTGACCAAATACAATTTAAGTCCTTGCTTCAGACTCTCATCACCTGACGCCTTGATTTGGGAGTGGCTAGGGGCGATTTTACTGATAAATATAAGCAGCATGGCACAAAGCGTCATGTGCTCATTGTTAGGACATGAAATAGATAAATATTAAGTCTCCAACCAACAGTGGGGAATTCTGTATATCTGTGCGCATATCAAAATATCAATTCCAAATTGAAGCTTGTACTTGAAACATGCACATCAACACGATCACTTTATTTTGCGTTCATGTAAACACGTTTGGATTCATCAATTGGAATGTAATAGCTGCAAACAATTCAGCTTTGCCACAACAGGAATAAATTACATTTTAAAATATATTCAAAAATGGTTATTTTAAAGTGTAATAATATTTTACAATATTGCTATATCTTACTGTATTTTTGATCAAATAAATGCAGGCTTCTTTCTAAAACATTTAAAAATCTTAATTATTCCAAACTTTTGACCGGTAGTGTACCTGTTTCTTATCTTTTTTATTTATGTATGACTGAGCAATATGCATTACAATATCAGTTCCCCGATCGCTTTTCCATAATAAAGTCGATGTGCGAGAAACCAACTGTGCCCATAAAAACCCATCCTAATTAATTGGGCTTCCTTTGAATGTCTTTCTGTAAGTGTTTTCCCACAGAGCTTTGACTAATTTCTTCTTTTATGTGAGCTTAAAGCTGCTTGTTTCACAAATGTGCCAATGCCCGAGCCAGAAGTGGACTTTAAGACTTGGAATAGCCCTTGATTGGCCTGACAGGGATCTGAACTCTTGCCATAGTAAAGCGAGAGACTGCAGAGTGGGCTTTTCTTCTATTCCATTTGGAAAGAACTGACGGAGGGGGAAACAAAGGTGTCTGCAGGCTCTTTAAACGCTACACTGCCATTCCTTAGTAAATCTGCCAGGACTGCCGATCCAGCAAAGCTGAAAAATAAGACATGACATGAAGACACTAATTTCATTGTGATTTGTTTGAGTCTTCTGCCGACAACGAGAGGGTGGCGAGGCTTTGAAAATAATCTTGTTAACGGTGCACTCAATTTAGTCTGATGTATTTCAACTCTTTAATCAGCTGGACAATATGAAAAATGTGGTCATTACACTTGCAGACTTAATGTGCTCTTACAATATAAGACATGAAAGCCTTTAATGTGCAAAAAAAAAAAAAAAAACTTATACAAAAAATCCTCAAAAGGCAGCATTTTAAGGCATCATAGGGAAGTTCCTAACATAAAGGTTTTTCCACCAAGCAACTTAATGCTTACTGAGATAATATCTTTTTCACAAATTCTAAAGCAGAATCGCATATTCTCTTCACAGAGAATACAATCCCAGAAAGCACTGCAATAGGTTAGAAAATTCAAGGTGGCGGGCAATGCTAAGAAAAATGTTTATAAATACAGTGTTATTGCGAAATATTATTAGAATGTAAAATAACCATTTGAACATATTTTAAAAAGTAATTAATTCTTGTGATGGCAAAGCTGAATTTTCAGCATCATTACTCCAGTCTTTATATGTGTCACATGATCCTTTAGAAATTATTATAATATGATGATTTTCTATTCAAAAAATGTTTTATTAATGTAACAAAGTCTTTTCTGTTACGTTTGATCAATTTAATGCATCCTTGCTGAATACAATTATTAATTTCTTTCAGTAAAGTCTTATTGAACCCAAACTTTTAAACGGTAGATTAATTTAACGTACAACAAAAAACTGGTCAATATTGATAATTGGCCTATTAAAATTCTACGCTATTTTGTTTAAGCGAATTAAATTAAAATACTAAAAATGAAAATAGTTATTAAAGGATTATTAAATGATTTTAAGTGTTAGATTGGGGCATAGGTCATCTAAATGTAAAAAAAGCACATGCACAAATATATCCAATATTAGGGTTAGGGTTAGGGTTAGGGTTAGGGTTAGGGTTAGGGTTAGGGGTTAGGGTTAGGTTAGGGTTGACACTGATAACTAAAAAACTATAAAGGCTCGTTCTCATCAAGGATGATAACTATAATGCCAATGATAAAGATACAATTCAAAAAATTGTTTTAAATATAAAAGAATAGTTATAGTTTTGGTCCACACCACAACTATAACAATAACGGCACAGATAAATTATATCATCATTTGAATCACTTTCAGAACAAGTTTTTCCAGCTGATGAACGATAAAAACATTGACAGCCAATCAAAAAAATCAATTCCACTTTAAAGAGCTCGAGCATTTAAAGTGGCAGACAACAAACCTGCAGCACATGCTTAGGATGAACAGAGCGTTATCGTTCGTTAGTGTGGATGCTAATATAGTTATTGTTATGGTTATCTTCATATTTATGGTTCTTGGTGTGAATGGGCCTTAATAATTTCTAAGATCATATAATAGTATAACATTGAAAGGAATTTTATTAAAGGATTAGTTCACTTCCGAATTAAAATTTCCTGATAATTTACTCACCCCCATGTCATCCAAGATTTTCATGTCTTTCTTTCTTCAGTTGAAAAAAAAGGAAAACATTCCAAGATTTTTCTCCATATAGTGGACTTCAGTGGGGTACAACGGGTTGAAGGTTTCACTGCAGCTTCAAAGGGCTCTACATGATCCCAGCCGAGGAATAAGGGACTTAACTAGTGAAACAATCTGTCATTTTCTAAAAAAAAATAAAAATGTATATACTTTTTAACCACAAAGACTCGTCTTGCACTGCTCTGCGATTTTTTTTAGAATAGTACTAATTGTTTCGGTAGACAAAACCCTTATTTCTCGGCTGGGATCGTGTAGAGTCCTTCAAAGCTGCACTAAAACTGCAATTTGGACCTTCAACCCATTGTACCCCAGTAAAGTCCACTATATAGAGAAAAATCCTGGAATGTTTTCCTCAAAAACCTTAATTTCTTTTCGACTGAAGAAAGAAAGACATGAACATCTTGAATAAAATGGGGGTGAGTAAATTAACAGGAAATTTTCATTCTGAAGTGAACTAAACCTTTAACTGTTAAAAAATAAGTAAAAATTGACTATACTAAAACTGACAAATGTACATAAATCCATTTGAAAAGGTAGCTGCCTAAGTACGCAGTAAGTAGCTAAATCTAAATGCTTCCAAAACAGTAAACGTTTACATCTGTACGTAACCTGGGGCCCTGTAGCATAAACATGAATCATAGATGTTTTAGATAATGTATAAGACTTTTGTTTAATCCCTTACAGTTCAGAGAATACCTCATCTACCTCACATGCACCATACAAATGATACCTTTATATTGCACAAAACATTTCGATAACATTGATAAGCAAAATACCAGCAGCAGCACACATCCAGACAAAACAAGAGCACAGCGTCTGTGTAAGTGTGCGTTTGCAGCAGTCATGCGTTACTGTAGTGTCACTGCATACCTTCAGTGTGGAATAAATCAACTGCTGGGGATGCTGAGCCCCTGGAGTGAGGTGGAAAGTATTATCCAAACAAAGACGGGAGTGATGACAAGGAATTTCTGCCTGTAATTGTTCACACCAGCCGAAGCACTGCGAAAGTGTGTGTGCCTGTTCTAGACAAAGTTTCCATGTTTTTAATGCACCGAAGACAGTCTACACAACATTATATTATATTTATTATTATAGTTACCCAAAACCACTAAAACCATTAAAAAAACAAAAGACTTGCGTTACTTAAAATAAAACGAATGTTAAGTGAAATAAAATCTAAAAAACCTAAACTTTCAGTTTTTTTTCCTAGTAAAACATCCTTCAATAATCTATATTTTATTTTACTACTTTTTTACAGTGTGATTTTAGTGTATGTTGAGCTTGTTAGTCACTATTTGTTACTCATAATTGAGTAAAGTTCTTCAGATTGTTACATGAATCCCACCAAAAGTTACATATATTTGTTTTAATACATTTCAGAAGATGTTAAAGATGTAATTCCATAATCACATAGTCATGCACAGTAAACTATAATAAACACAGACTATGCAGGCAGACATGACGTTTCCCAATTTAGTTCAAAGTGCTCCATGGTTTATGTTCCATCTCTAGCTCATAATTATCAGAGCTGGATAATTGACAGAATTCACTGTAGAGAAGCTCTAGACGTCTCAGACTTTGCACACTTTCCGCATTTGTGTTTCATTAAGACTAAAATGCTACGTTCCAGCACTGTGGTTTAGTCCTCACATACATCCACCACTTTGAAGTGAGTGGGAAAAGCATTTTTGTTTTGCTTTGTAATGAAAACAATATTTTAACTACTTTCATAATTATGGCCCTGGGTTGCCCCTTTCGTTCTCTAAAAATACATTTGCCTCCCGTGCTGCAAAAATGTCACGTCTGTCATGGCAGGCGATGATGAATGATCTTTCAAAGTTTATATCTAGAGTTAATGAAAGACAGGATTAAGTGGTGTTACACATGACGCCGAGGATGATGATGAGGTAGCTGAGGACTAGAAGTCTCTGAGGAGACAGTACACAATTTTGTTTAACAATCAATGACTTAAGTTTATGTACAATGGCAATTGTTAAAACTGTTTGTTATATTATGTCTGAATGGTTGTGAAAATCCATAGCAGATACTGTATGTACAACATTGCCACCTGCTGGTTCATTACAAGTGATACATGTGTGACCCTGGACCACAAAACCAGTCCTAAGTCGCAGGGGTATATTTGTAGCAATAGCCAACAACACACTGTATGGGTCAAAATTATCGACTTTTCTTTTATGCCAAAAATCATTAGGATATTAATTAAAGATCATGTTCCATGAAAATATTTTTTAAATTTCCTACCGTAAATATATCAAAACTGTATTTTTGTAAGTGGATATGCATTGCTAATGACTTCATTTGGACAACTTTAAAGGCGATTTTCTCAGTATTTTTTTGCACCCTCAGACTTTTCAAAGTTGTATCTCGGCCAAATATTGTCCTATCCTAACAAACCATACATCAATTGAAAGCTTATTCAGCTTTCAGATGATGTATAAATCTCAATTTCAAAAAATTACGACTGGTTTTGTGGTCCAGGGTCACATATAGGCTGCATTTACACTGCAGGTCTTGATGGCCAATTCTGATTTGTTGACTATATCCTGTTTACATCTTTTAAAAGTGACCCATACCTGATTTCTGCATTTACACTATACACTTGGTGAAACAACCCAAGGTAGATGAACTGACCCCGAAAAGCTTTGGTCGAAAAGGAAGTAAAAACATCGCGATTTGCAATGGACGCAGACGAAATTATAATACAAGCTTTCCCCAAGGCTGAAAAGACATAAAACTTCAGCATGACTCCACTTCATCCTCCATTGCACCACTGAAAAAGTGTCATGTGATCGTAGTTGATGTCATTCACCATCGTTGCTTTTTCACTAACGTACGACTCGTATTGACGGGAATATCCAAACTGTCCGCTTACACGGCAGATGTAAATGCATGTATCCAATTCATATCAGATTTATTTCCACAATCTGAGAATATCAAAATCCATGTGCTTTTTTCCTGCTCACACTTCCGTGGGTCATAGCCAATCTGTGCCACGTGGGAGGGGAAAAAAAATCAGAATTGGGTCACTTAAACCATGTAACGTAAATACGTCCATAAATAAATGGAGTTATTAGGTGCTACATTGAAAAGAAGAGAGAAAAGCCACTCCAAAAATATAAAGTTCACTAAAACTGGGGTTTACAAACTTTCAGATGTCAAGGACCCCCAAATACGATGATTCCCTATACAAACGACCCATTTCCTAAAATATAAATACAGCTTTAAAACTCATTTTTACTGTGTGAGGAAAAAACATTTTGTTTAAAAAAAAACTACATCATTGACATTTAAATTGTCATTGTAAAGCCAAAAGAATTAAAATTTTATCTGGAAAATAGTACTAGTAATAAAATAGTAACAGTAAATATTAATAGTCAAAAAATAGGAAAATGAATACACACACACACACACACACAAAAAGATGTTTTCAACAAGGATAATAATAATAAATGTTTCTTTAGCAGCAAATCAGCTTTGATCACAGGAATAAATTGGATTTTAAAATATATTAAAATAGAAGTAAACAGTTACATATGCTCGCCAAGGCTGCATTTATGTGATCAAAAGAGACTTTGTTACCGACCACAAACGTTTGAACGGTAGTGTACTGTATATATGTATATATATATTTTTTTTGGACTCGTTTAAAAACCTAGGCCCTAAAAAAAACAAAAAATCTCAATAATCGTTCATGCAACTGCCAGACATATTCATCAATTCCTGCTGCTAAAGCTAAAAGAAAGTAAAGACCTCATAAACCCAGTAACTCATTCAACAACCCTTACATTTATGTTGCATCTCCGGTATATACATGCATGCTTGACTGCAAAGATGCTTGACTGTTGATAGCAGGGGTGATGTTCCTGTTATCACACCATGAGGACCACGAAACAAATCTGAGGAACAGACACACACAAACTCTTTGATAAGAGTTACAGGGCATTGTGTGCAGCATAACATTATCGCAAGATTACGAAACAGGCCATTCAAATCCACGACTTCTTCAGGACTCAAACATGATTCACTGTGTTTGTTACTAGTATGATTTTTGGATATGTTTGTTGTTAGGACTATGGGTTCATTCTTACAAATACATCATATTTTGAGGTTTTTGCTCTACTGTGAATCCCCAGGGGTCTGTGGGTTACTTCATACTCTATTCATACTAGATTTTTTCAGCTGTCTTTCAGTTTTAATAAATGGCTCACTTTGGGCTACATAATCAATCTTCGAGCTGCGGCTTGCAGCGTCTTGGCACAACTGCACATTTCCCGTGATTAGGTAATCCATCTGCAAGTGTGTGGTAAAGGCCATATAAGAGCAATAATTTCTCATGAGGGACTTTCTTTGCCTCTTATCAGTGTATCAAAGATACCACATAGTTGCCATAGCCAAGCCTCCTTGATGTGAAAGAATGAAGATCACTGTAATTTACACCAGCATGTTCCATCATCACCGGCATCCCAGAAAAACAACTGGGCATCCCGGGCACAGTAGTGCATCTCTGTTATTTGTTTACGCCGTTGCCAGGGCAACTGTTGTGTCTCCGCATCCTGGAGAGAGTTCTTGGCGTCAGGGAAGAGCAGAGGGTGGCGGCAGCTGCCAAGACAGGCAGCCATGACATCACAAACAAAGCAGAGCCCTGATCACTTAATCCACTGCGATTACACCACATCTATAAAATACCAAGAGTTAGCGTCATCTGGGGTGTTGAAGTGAAACAGATCAACATGATAACCCGCAACTCTATGCCGCAAAAAATGATGCCGCTTGCCATAAAATAGGATTCATCGCAGCATAATGAACAAGTGTTACTTAAAGGTTACGTATGTCATTTATTTAGTGTTACAATACGTTCTCCTGTTTTGGTTTAGTGTAGGGGCCTTACTGTAATGAAGCTATTTGTCCTCATGGCCTCATGCAACATACAGCGTGACCAGTGTAGTCTGATTCATGATGAAATGACTCTTATAAACTGGTTCTTTTTAGGGAACCAAAAACAAAGCACAAACACTGAAGTCCCATTCAAAAACAATTTATTTGTTCTGAGCCTGAAAAAGACTCACAAATGTCTTTGAATCATTCTGAAAAATGAATGAGTTATTCACACATTCATTAAGAAATGATTCTTATGAACTGGTTCTTTTTAGGGAATAAAAAACAAAGCACAATCAGTGCAGTCCCATTCAAAAACAAATTATGGGAACACTTAAGTATGGGGAACAATTCTCACTTTTAACTAGTTGCTCATTAGCTTGCATACTGGCTGTTTATGTAAGCAATAAGGTACAAGAGTCTGTGCTGTATCATGAATAAGTCACGGCTGAAGGGCGTTGTTAGGCAGTTCAGCCGTGACCTATTCATGATATACCTCTTGTACCTTATTGCTTTTATAAAACGGTTACCACACAATACAAATATTAAAGCCAAAAATATGTATCAATGCAACTTTCATTAAGTAAACTTTTACTAAAAGCCTTCCTTCCGCCGGAAAAAAATAGTCCCTGACCGTGAAAAGCAACAGAAGTTATATTTTCACGCCATTAGATGGCGGCAAAGACTGTCTTTATGAGTGTGTCAGTAAGACTTTTACATTGAAAAGACTGAATTGTCATTGAAAAGACGCAACTGACAAATGCTTTGACAAGCACCGTCAGTCACGGGAAAACCCCTTAACTGTTAAAAGGACAAGATAATACATCAGACATTTAAACAGATTTTTTTATTATGAACATAGGACTGACCTGAAGGAAAATGCTAAATCTGAATGCAGGTAATAAACTTGCTCACTTGATCTCTTTCTCACAATACTCTTCTACATAATACAATAAGCTTCAATGAACAATATCAATTTACAAACAGTTCACGTTGCTAAGAGTGGTGGCTAAGGGTGTTGTGTAGTGATACACAGAACCGTTGAGTGAAGCGGTCATAGCCGTGTTTTATCGTATCATGACCATATTCTACATCCCTAAATCCTACCTCATACCTAAACTTAAACACTACAACAACTACCTTACTATTAATAAGCATTAAATTAAGAGTTTATTGAGGAAAAAGTCATAGTTAATAGTGATTATGTGTTCCCCATACCAAACTGTTACCCAAATGATTTGTTCTGAGACTGAAAAAGACTCACAAACGTCTTTGAATCATTCTGAAAAATCCATTGAATTAACTCAATGAATCTGTCAGAGAGTTTACTCAATTAACATCAAGTTATCATAGCTTCCAATGATGGACTATTTTTATATACATTATTATGGATTATGAGTATATGTGGAATATTTCATATATGCATATTAATATTGCATATGCACTAACGTTCAAAAGTTTGGGGTTGGTCGTTTCTTTTAAAAATGTTTTTGAAAGAAGTCTATTATGTTCACCAAGGCTGTATATATATATATATATATATATAGGTAATATTTAAACATTTTAAATGTCTTAACTGTCACTTTTGATCAATTTAATGTGTTTAATGTAATAAGTCTTAATTTCTTTCAAAAAATATAATGACTTTTACATGGTCAAAATTTATTCACAAAACGTGAAAAAGAAGCACAGAAATTGCACACGTCAGCTTCAAGTCCTAAAACACATCTGAAGTAATATCTAATATCGCTAATATCTCAGTCAAAAACCAATAAACCAGAGTGCAATATTTCCTTCAGCACTTGGAGATTCCCAAAAATTCCCACATTTTCACATGTTGTTATTGTTAGCCAAACCAACAATCCACACTGGAGAGATTCACAGTTGCTATGTGATCTGGGGCTCTGTGAGTGAGACATAGTGGGTGTCTCAGATGTGCCATACGGGTGGGCATCCAGCACGAGAGAGCTTCATCCCCCACAGAACCCCTCCATATGTGCACCATCCTCCAGACAATTACAGCTCAAGATCTGTGTGAGACAAGGGCACCATTTATCAACTGTGTCCCATCATCCCACATGTCTGAAAGGTGTCAGATGTGACCAGACTCATTTTCAGAGTCTATACCAGATAAAAGGCCTCCACCACAAAATCTGAAACCCTAAACCCTGGCAGAAACAGCTTATTCATCCTGTCCATCGGCCACAGCTCAGACATGTGAAACAACCTGAGAATAGTTCTACATTATTTCTTTTAGTCTCACTTACACACATCTGTCATCGCTAGGATTGACTAGCACAGCAAAAAAGCGACCGGTGTCCCATGAGCTCTCTTTTCAGACATCATTTACTGTAAATGTGCGGCTTCATCTGTGTCTTCATCTAGTTCATGAAAATTATAATGGTAATCTTCAGTATTGCTCTGTCATGGGAAAGCACTTATGTCTTGGGAAAAGGGTTTTCTACCATGTTGGTTTATTAACTAACCAAAAGACAACAACTTGCTGCCAAAAACAGGGTTTTTCTTCAAAAACCCCATCTGAAGAGTTTAAAATGTGGTTAACTGTGCACAGAGACTATATATGATGAATGGCCCCAAATATATTTATCTCATATACAAAAGTTGTGAGTCATTTTCCACTGAGACTGCTTTTGTTGATTTGTTTATACAAAGAACTTACTTTTTAGTGTCAATAAGCCCAAAATAAAAGATGTCAGGTCGGCAACAGATTTAAGACTATATTTTCGTAATGCTACGTCAGCAAATGCACTTCGGTTCATTTTACTTAAAAGTTTAAATGAAGAAAAAAAAAATTCTAACTAGCGTTTCCCTCTAGTGGTAAAAAGCTGACACTGACAAAGTCCATTTTGTGTCTAAATGAAGTAGTAAAATATAAAACAACCTTTTAAAAATATAATATAATATAATATAATATAATTAGGATCCATATTTATGACTAATATTACTGACAATACTGAATAGCATAGTTCAGATTTTAAAATATTTTGGCCTGTAATTTTATGCCTTGAATATCCAAACACATGGCATTTTTAAAACAGCACAAAATGTAAAAAATGAATATATTGAAGTATAAAACTCAATATAACAATATTAAATAACAATTTTTAACAATTAAAAAAAACAAAAAACAGATTAATTGTTAATCAAACTCATAACCAATTAACATATATTAATATATGAACTACACAATAAAATGTTGTTGAAAATCAGAAGTTATTCACCAGTTTGTCTTTAAAATGCCCGCCACTGAAGGTCATCGAGGTTATATACTTGTTTTATCGGTTAGTCATCTTAATGGCAATTATCTGGCTGGCTCAGGGTGCCCTGCAAGTATGACATTTAAAATACCATCTTTGTTTGTGGGCACTCGTTCTAAACAAATTATTTTTGAGCCAGTCACCTTATTTGTAAATGCCATGTGACTAATCACTCTGGAGCCACAGAAAAATTACTTATGTTGATTGGCTGATGGCACCACAAAAGTCCATTTATAAGATTAAATAAATTTCATGTTTTTAAGAAGCACAGTAACTTCAAAATGGGCATAAATGGAGAAAGATTATGACTATATATGATTATAACTGATTATAACGGAAGTGCCCCTGAGCAAGGTACCTAACCCCCAATCACTCCCTGGGCGCCGCAGCAGAAAAACGCTTGCCTACTGCTCTGGGTGTGTGTGCGTTCAATACTCACTGCTGTTCCGAGTATGGGACACCATACTTGGCCCCTGGTAAAAAAAATTCAAATAAAATTAAACAAGAAATAAAATAAATCTATGCACATCAAAACCACACTTATATAAAGCCTAATCACCCATAATAAAGTGAACACACACCACACACATATAAAAAATAAAGGAGAAAAAAAATAATTGAATTTAGAAGCTTTCCTCAGTTTTCCCTCAAGCTGAGTTATAATAAAAATGAAATTCATTGCAGTTTCACTAAACTGCCAGAGGAGCAAGACAATTAGAGCAGCACAGCCGTTGATTCCCTCAAGTGCCCAGTCAATATGTTCAGTAAACAGCCTGAGTAGCACCTCCACTGAATGCATTATAAATTGAGGGGAAAAAAAGAGTGGGATGAAAACATCAGGTACACAGTTTCTTCATTAGCATAATTACACTCCTTTGAATCGAGTTAATTTCTCTATAGAGCATTTAGCACGCCGGAGAGGGTTTAAACGCAATTACACTGTATTTTCTCCAAAGAGATGGGCATCAGTGACTGATGGGCTCACAAAGAAATCTCACAGCAATACTGTACATATGAGAATGCTGTTTATTTCAAGCAGGAGGAGAGGAGAGCGTAGATGAGGTTTAGGACAGAAAAATAATACAACAATAATACAATCTGAGACAAAATGTTGCTCTGATCTCCACCACTAGAGGACAGTATCAGCACATGCAAACTTCAGATATCTTAGTTTGATATTTATTACACCTTAAATGATTGCACTCTGAATCCCACCTTACTAGTCATTAATAAACTAGATTTTAATTTACTTATAAAAGTGTTGTCAATTTTTCTTTATTATTATTATTAATGATAATGCTCAATGACATTGCATTATTATCAGTTTTATACTGTGACTACACTACCAGTATATATATATATATATATATATATATATAAAGATGTAAAAGCTTAATTATTCCAAACTTTTGAGTGGTAGTGTAGATCTCCTTAAATATCAGAAATGGAATGACTTGAATAAATGCTACAATGTTTCTTATGTTCAGATAATCTTTTAATAGGAACACATTTGTATTCTGATGTAATAATATTCTCAGCACAATCAAACGGGATTAATTAACCACATGCTAGCTGTTATGACCTTTACAGCTCTCTGTGATGATGCTCTAGTGAGACCGAGGGTCACACTGTTTTCTGCTTCAGGTCAGAAGGGACCACAGGACTGACACAAGAAATGAGATCCAAAGACACAGTGTCTCACTCCCGTCTCGATGACTGTCTCCCATCTGTTCACAGTTTGTCTGACTTTGTCTGACAGGGCGTTCGATATGAGTGATGAGCCCATGCCAGCACCAGACACCAGAAACTACATCAGCCTGCAACTACTAAGAGCAGTTCACCTAAGAACCACATATCCTTATTTCACTCTCTCCCATCAAATCAATAAGTCTCAAATCATCTGGAGTAAAATATCCCTTATATGACCTATTGTCTACACACACTGTTACAAAATATATCTCCAAACTTTATCCAATATCTGTTTAAAACCCTTAGAGCAAGGGCTCCACAGTAAGAGGAGTGTGTTTCCTGCTAAGCAGGAAGTAGTAATGGAGAAATAAGGCATAGGCTATATTCAGGAGTATTACAATATTGTTGCACACCGTTTTACATAATACATTGTTGTATATTTAATTCGGCAAGGGGAGTCTAGCCATCTTGGATAAATCTGATCAATTTTTAATCCAATTTTGTGTAGAAAAAACACTTTTGGCAGTCAAAAGGGATGTAAAAAATGAATGTGCACTTAAGATATTAAAGAAAATATACTTAATGAAATTATTTTTACATTTACAAGTATTATATTTAATTCTGCTTTATAGACTAGGAAACAATTTATTTAAATTTGTTACCTTTAAAATATACTTATATTTTCACAGTATTAGTTTCTAGTCACACAGATTTTATATAGCTATATATTTATATATTATTTATGAATATATATTTATTTATTTTAAATATATAGCTATTTTAGGCAGGCGATCATATTTGAAGTATATATACATATACATAATATATTCATAATGTGCACACAGTACACATACTATACTATATACTTTAGTGATGTCCGTTTCGCAAACAAATCGTTTCTTTTGAACCAGTTCCTTTTACTAAATTGGATGAACCAGTTCATCAAATCGCACAGAACCGTTTGAAACAGTTTGAGGCTCAAGTCAGCATGGACTAGATCTGCAATTTATTAAATCAAAACTCACTTTCGAAAATGTGCCTGACAGTCACATGACCAGAAATGAGCTAATATCCCACAGTATATGATCCCATGATGCCGGATTTTGCAATCTCATTCAGCAATCTCTTTAGTCCAACAGTACACTGAACTGAGAACAGTCTTTCGGACATATCTCACATGTGAGCTGTCTGCCGATGGTTTCATAAATGGGGGGTAAAATGTATGTTTCTGATGTCTTTTGCTGAACAGCATAAAGTGTAATAAAACATATTATAAATTTAACCATATGGCAGTAGTTCTCAAGTCAATAGCAGTACACTGAATGCAGTTCTCTCACAAATCAAGAGTCGGTTAATGGTTACAACAGTTCTCAAGTCACCAGTCCACTAAACATGTTCGGACTCGGACATGTCCGTGGTGAACCGAGCTGCTGATACAAACATGTGTGAACTAAGCATTTGACTCAAAATAGGGGGCGAAATGTATGTTTCTTTATGGTTTCTCATGGTTTATTTGAAAAGGTGAGTAGAGAAACACTAGCTATTGGGTGCTTTAATAATAACATGACTGCATGATTACGTAAACGAACTGGTAAATCTTTTTTTGAACTGGTTCATGGAAACAAACCATCTGAAAGAACCAGACTTCCAATCACTAATATACTTCAGAATGAGTACTAGTAGTTTATAGTATACTATTCTGAACAAAGCCAGGCATCTCTTGCAGTTATTGGGAGTCAATTTCTTCTATGGGGTAAAGTGGCTTTCTAGAAGGCATTCAAGAGAGCATCTTTAATGATAGCAAGTGCAAATGGAAAGTTTCAGAGAGCTCTACAACATGCTCTCTTGGTCAAAGCAGTCAAATTAAACTTAATTAGTGGGAGTTTTAATGAGCAATTACTAATAGTCAGAGAAATTACTTGTGGAATGGTGGAGAACATAAAAGGGTTGTTGAAATATCACTAAAGTATTCCCATCCCAACATCCCAGCTCTGCACGCCCTCTCTGCTGTTGCCTCAGAGCACACAAAATCTCATTATCTCCCAGCATCCTCTGCAGGAGAAAGCCTCAGTGCAGCAGATCAGCTCACTAGGTCGCTGCTAACAGACACACACAACCAAGGGCACACTGCGCCCCACAAAAAAGCACAAAACGAAATCAGCTCCTCAGACAGGTCTCTGTGTGCAGTGTCAGAAGGCAAACTCATACAAGAAGAACACAACTGGCACTTGATGAAAAGCTTCTCCAGTACCACTTTCGGGAATAAACGCTGATGCTTGAAAAGTTTATTTAAAGGGATAGTTCACTTCTTCTGTGGAGCACAATATTAGATGCTATACAAAATGTCTAGTCACATTCAAAGAGAGTGGATAGTGACCAGGGGCTGTCAAGCTCCAAAAAAGAGATTTGTATGAATTGTCTTCTGAAACATCATAATAGCTTTGTGTGACGAAGACACCAAAATTAAAGGGGACCTGTTATGCAAAATTCACTTTTGCATGGTTTGAACATAAATGTGTGTCAGCAGTGTGTGTACACAACCAACCTATAATGGTAAAAATCCACCCACTTCTTTTTTATATTCCCCATAAATCATAAACAGTGTTTTAAAATGAGTTGTTTGTGTTTTCTATATATTGTGATGTCACAATGTAAAGGCCAATTCACACTGCACCAACAAACCAAAGCCGATAGTCACCAGATTACAGCATGTCACTTCTCAGACATTCTAATTCTGATTGTGCTTGCGTTTCGCATCTTTACATTGTCTAGTGCAGGAAACAGTGTTCTAAAAACACAGTAGTTAAATGAAGTTATTATAAGCTGTTTGAGTGATTTTTTTAGACTTGATATACAAACAAGCATTTATTGCAAACTAAAATATACTTCATTGCCATTTCTATTGAAACTTGTATGTCATGTATTTAAATATATTTGTAGTATGACAAGCATGTCAAAAGATTTAAAATGTACTTCAAAGTAAAACTTTTCATTTGACTATTACAAAGTGCACTTTTTAAAAGTGTACTTTAGTGTATTAGGAGACATAGTTGTGAAAGTGTACACTTAAGTGGCCTTTTATTTAATTTATATTATATTATCCACATGTACAGTTTTTAAATATACTTTTTAACATTTGGCAAAGATTTGTCTTAAAACAAACAGAAAAGCAACTTCTGCTTTCTAAAAGCTGAAACACTTCATATATTCAACCTTTAATTCTATCAAAGTTTCAAAATGACAGATTTGCCACATGCAAGCCCAGGTTGCATTTTGTGTGGGAGGTTCTGGGTTACGTCTTACACCCATGCAGGGACCAACCTGCTAATACCACAGAGCTAAACTGCTACAAAGCTCTGGTACCTGAGGGGTGGTCTGGCACCAGCACAGAAACAAGGACTTAGGATGTCACGCTCATGTAATCATTGAAGCAGCAATGATAAATCATAGTGATTCATAGGGATTCTAAACGTCACAATCTGTTGACAATAGTATAATTCAAACCATGCCATTTGGCCTTGTTTTTCTGTGTATAATTTCATGAACGTGCTGCTTTCTGCTTCCATTATGTAAATAGTGGTTCATAGACACACATTTAAGGTATATATTGTGCATATTATATTATATTATATTATATTATACCGTATATAAATACAATTGCGCCATCCTTGTGCTGTTACAATAACAGTCCAAAAGAGGAGGGAGGGTGGGGAGGAGGATGCAGAATTGGCAGACAGGACAACCCAGGACGAAGGAGGAGCCAGAGAGGAGATGACGGAGGCAAAAACCATGGTGGTGTGATGATGGCTGAAGGAGCCAGGAAAGAGACAAGAGAAAGAAGAGCTAGGTTGGGGCCCAGAGCACAGCCAGGATGAAGGCCCATGGCAGAGGCAAGGGAGGGAGGAGCCATGGTGGAGACTTGGCAGGCAGAACCAGGGGGGCGACAGACTGAGACAGAGCTGATGGAGGTGGAGACCCAGGCTGAGCCAAAGAGCTGATGAGACCTGACGGCACATGTCCTGGGGGACTGAGGTGGAGCCGGAAGGATTGAGGGACAGCTCAAGGCCCGGAAGTCCGTGGTGCAGGCAAAGTGACGACTGACCAAGGTGGAGCCAGAGGGATGAGGCCGCCCGGTGAGGACGATAGTCCCAGGTGGAGCCAACTGGTAGACAGGCCAAGGTGTAGTTATGGACTCGGTGGCCTGGGGCGAAGACAGGGGATCTGCGCACCAAACCGGAAGATTCAGATCAGTCGGTGAATCAGTGCAGCAGAGTGGGGTCAACAGAGGGGGAGCAGAGGGACTGAAGGGAGCCAGCGGAGGCAGAGCTGAAGGACTGGCTGTCTTTGGTAGAGGAATTGGGAGAGGGAGGCTGGGTGGGATCATTGGAGATCCAGGAGACATGGAGCTGGCCGGAACCAGGGGAGATGCAGGAGACTTGAAGCTGGGCAAGAACAGTGGAGACGCAGAAGACTCCCAAATCCTCATCATATATTACAGAGGTCAGCTGCAGCTCACCCTCAGCGTCAGGAGAGTGGGCGGGGCCTTATGCACCAGGTCAGACTTTCCATGGGGCTTGGGCTCGGGCTCCGAGGCAATGATCGGCACAGGTGTTGTCTCTGGCACTGGCTCCGGCTCTTTGTCTGCGTTGGGCTCTGGCATAGGCTCCAAGCAGGGTGTGGGAGGCGGCTAGCTAGACTGTGAAGACGGAGTGGGGCTGGTGATGTCCTCCTTAGAAGAGCAGATGGTGAACTGTGATCCATTGTTCACCAGCACCCACTCCACAAATGCGACGAAAAATCCCAACACTGGGCAGGCGTGTCTTGGATTGCTCGCTGAGGCTGGTATAGTAAGAAAAATGGGGTAGTGGGTGAGGTACACCAGGTCTAAAATTTTCCTTGCGTGGTCCTCAAGGGTTTGCTCTTCCTGCTCTAAGCAGAGCAGGTGGACTGCTGTTAAGTCCATTTATACAAAGCTGAAAAAATATTTGGGTTCGTTTGGTGTTCTGTAACATTTAGTGGTTGTATTAAAGTGCACAACGATGGAGTAGCAAAATAAACAGACTTTAATAAAGATCCTTAGAACATTCAGGGAACATAACCAAACAACCATGTAATACAAATACGACACTGAACAATGAACTGACAGAACTCAGGGTTTAAATACACAGGGAAAGCTAATAAACTATAACAGAAACAATCAGAAACCATAGAAACAAATAAGGAATTAGAACTGAATGTGCTTCCTCAATCAAAAGGCATTCAGGACACAATTTAGGCTGCAAATTATGCTACAAAATCAGTGGTAATATAAGACCAAACACATAACTCTGTTTGATAAAGCGTGAGAATATGATTGCTGTAGATTATGTGGTTATGAGAAGGAATAAGTGAGAAACAAGCAAGCGTGAAATTTTGATATCTCTGCGTGTGTGTATTTTCTCATTACCTAGCAGCTCCATGGCATCATCCTCATCTTCCATCTCGTCTTCAGTGACTGAGGGGGCAGAGTCAGGCATGGAGTCAAATGAGTCCTGAGACAACATGGCTGCCAGAAGTTTCTTGTGATTCTGTTGCTGCTGTTTTAGTCCTTTACCCTTAGTCTCCATTTTCAAGCTGCAGACAAAGAGAAAGAGAAGAAACTCTTCTGAATATAGTTTTTAGCATCTAGAACAGTGGTTCTCAACCAGGTGGCCAGGGCCCATTAGGCGGCCTCAGCAAACTTCCAACGGTGAGGGCAATGCATTTAAAAGCACACCACGTTTCGAAGTCCATATGGAGGGGTGTAACTCCACTTCCCCAAGCTTTAGCATGGATTTAGGGTCTAACTTGGTGAGACAGAGCTCTCTCTCTGACATGGGCAAAAGACTACAGTGCAAGCACGGGTCCGTGATAGTTTCTCCCAAATGCTGAATTCCCAAACAGGATGAACAGACATTATGACTGTTGTCAGGGAGAAAAGTAGGACATAGCTTACATGTCAATGGGAATCCAGTGGCAATAGAAACGTGAGCCATGAACACTTCATTAACAGAAACCAAATGGATGGAACCAAAAGGTTAGTGTCAGCAAGAACACTCCAAACTTGACAACTGCCTGGCAGATTGCATCAATGAGCACAGTGAGCAAAAGAGACTGAAGATTGACCTAATGTGGCTATTATCCTGGAGGCTCAGCCTACATCACTACAAGACTTTGTTGGTATATTATCTCAACTTAGCTGTCGCTATGAAAATCTACTAGTGCTTAAGAACCGCCTCTGGCAGTCAGGAGGAATGAAACAGAACTATTGTGGTGGACAAAGGACTGAAAATGGTTGAGAATCACTGATCTAAAATACATTGTAGGTGTCAAGGTTTTGTGTTTATGGTAGTAATTTTAAGGCTTTTTGCTCATTTGAATTAACAGAAACTGTAGAGGTTGAGAATAATATTATTAGAAACAATGTGTGCCAACATGAATTTCCCAACCAAGCACTATGGCTAGGCCACAGTTCCAACCTGTAGATGCATAATAGCTTTTTTATTTAGCTTAATAATTTTTTTTAATACATACATCAATATGTCAACAACAACAAAAAAAAGCTATTAAAGAATATAAAATACTCCACTTATGTGATGTTGACTTTTTATTAAGACTTCAGGTAGGGCATGCTGTATAAGATAAGATAAACATTCTTTCAAGAACAACACCATCCTTCTCAACAAACATCAATAGATAATATCCTTCTACTCTAAACTACATAACAGAGAAGAAGAAAACTGACTTAAGATCAGTAGGCTGCTCTGTCAAAACGTTCTCAGCCATATCAGCAACAGACTTCACACTTATTATCTTCCAGTCACACACAACCTTTCTTCCACAATTACTGTAAGTTCTACCTGTAATAATCTATGTACTCACTGTACTGTACGGTACAAAAAAAGGTTTTTTGTAGGAGTTAAAATCTGCTATGGGGTAATTAAATGTAACAAGTCATGTAAAAATGTATCATTTTTATTGGATTAAACATTTGATCAAACTTTGATTATTTCCTTAATTTTTTAAACAACTGAAAAGATAGTGATCAAACTACATTTTATAAAAAAATCACCTGTCAAGTTCCCGAATCTATGCTTATGAGAATCAATTATGTATCAGGTATATTATCGTCTCTGACCTGTTCTCATGGCATGTTGAAGCCGCTCAGGCCACCATTTTCAACCTTTCCTCGGAAAGCGACAACATAGTCAAAACATCTGGTACTGTGGGTTTTCCAGGAAATGTGTGTATTAGCTAGACCTCTGCTTCTCGTAAATATAACTGTATTGTGCACATTGTTTTTGACAGACATCGATGTTGTGATATTCAAATGATGTAGATATAAAAACAGATGGATCTTAAGGTAATAATTATATATTTCTTAGCCGGCAAGTATTCAGTGAAGTGATTGATGTCCATGGGTGTGGGGGTGTTTTTTTTTTTATTTTTTAGTTCTAATATTCCATTATTACCCCTTAGCACATGTTGACTCATTGGCATCTTCTGTATGGTTCCATGAACCTCTAACGTCCATGGAAACATTTTCTTGCACAAAAGGTTCCTTATAGTAGAAAAAGGTTCTTTAGATTACTAAAATATTTGATAATGTTAGTTTTATCTATATTACAAGTCTTTAACACATTAAAAAAAGGCAAGAAATAGGGTTCAGTCCTGGACCAAAAATACCAGATCAATTATTCCATTTTGAGCGAACTGATGGAGAAATAAATTGAATGAATAATGAACATATGCTGTTTGTCACATGTTGATACTGGCAAAATTATTCCCATGTCTCACTGATAAATAGTGACAAAAATAGTCTGCAGGGGTTTAATTTGATTGTTATCTTACTGGAATGACATTATTCACAGATAATCGAAAGGTTAAGGTGCTATTTTAATATCCTGAGCTGAACATTACTATGCTAATGGCTATGCTAATACCGCACATCCTATGGATCATTTAGCCCTTTTCATCCTTTTTTCCCCCCTAACTGGGTGTCACAGCCAATTCCCAGCTCTCCTGTAGTGTATGCAGCATCAGCTTTACTGAGACACATGTCCCAGTGCTCATAAACATTTGTATGAACAACAATTTCACTGTATGAAACACAGCAAGAAACAGAATATCCAGAATAGATACTGTTTTCATTATGACTGTATCCTGCACTTGCATGTTCATATTTTTAAGCTTTTTGCTCTTTTTCACAGAGATAACTGGGATCGAGGCAATACAATACAAGCCAGATTTCAATCTGAAATTCCTACATAAGCAATATGGCTCAATAACCACAGGCCACAGCTTCAAAAAACAGCTAGTGTTTTTGGGGACATTTTGTGGACATTTTTACGGTTCTTGGTGTAGTGTGTAAATTCCATGGAATATGAATATGGTAAATTAATCATTCAGGACCATGATACTGTATACAATGGCATCTAAAAGTCAATTTATTCCAATACAAAGTATGATTAGCAGTGTTGGGGGTAACGCATCACAAGTAACTTGAGTTACATAATCAGATTACTTTTTCAAGTAACTAGTAATGCATTCCTTTCAAATTTACAATAAAATATCTGAGGTACATTTTCAAATAAGTAACACAAATTACTTTGTTTTCTCATTTGTTGACTGACATCTGATGAGCGAAAAATAAAATTATTTTCACAATAGCATTCAGAACACAATATCTCAGTCTAACATACATCTACCGGGCAGTGTTTCAAATAAATACAAATGTTACTGTTACTGTAGTGACAACTCCAGCTCAGCTTGGCTTAATTACATAGAGGTGGAATTAGTGACCTAATTAATCCTGTCATTTTGCTTAATAAGTGTCTTGTTCTAGTGAAGGTGAATATGGTAAACAGAGTGCAGTGAACCACAGCTAATACAAATAATAATTTAGGAACAAGTTGCATAAATGGAAACATTCAATTCACTAATTTCTGCTCCTGTCATGCAGAAGTGCTTGTCTCTCAGATGGGGATTGACCAGGGTTCAAATTATTACACTGTTTCAAAAAATGAATCTGAAGCTGTGCTTTTAAAATAAAATGTAAGTGAGAGCATACTGCTTCAGATGAATGCAGTTCATTAAAACTATGTAAGCCCGTCTATAGCCTTGCATGAGTTGGTATGGCCCTGTGAAGCCTTATTAGACAGAACTAAAGCTGTACTGCTGCCGCGTTCCTGTGGGATGAGAAACTCACCACAGCGTCAACCTGGCAGAACAGACTGTATCCACAGAAGCATTCACTGCCCCAAAAAAGAAAAACACGACCACAAAACCAAAACTAAGAATGAAGTAATATGGAATAAACTTGATGTAAATAGCTTGAAATTACACAGACCACAAGGGCCGCAAGGAGTCAACTGGCTGTAAATGTGAAGGCCATCTAAAAGGAATGGAGGAAAGATGGATGGTGATCTGGAAAGATTAACCAAACAAAACACTGCATATAGGTCAGTATAAAGAGGGTGACCTATGTCATTCTCGGCTGCTGGCAGAAACCTCAGGGCTCGAAATACACTGTGTTTTAAGTACAAATGATTTGAGAAATGTTATGTAATCAGTCAGATGTGTGGTGTGCGCAGGTTCACTGACCGCAGGTCAGCTGGTGAATTAGTGATACAGCTTTTACAGATGGCAATGACACACAATGCTCATTAGCAGTGAACTCTCTGCCTCCTCTCTTGTATTTGCATATATAATGGTTACCTGCTTTATCTAAGTAAAATCTAATTTTTCCTAAACATATTTTCTGTAACCAGGTTTTAAAGGATCAGTTTACTTTAAAATGAAAATATATATTAAAATGTATATGACTTTCTTCTTTCTGATGAACACAATCAGAGTTATATTAATACATATCCTGACGTGTCCAAGCTTTATAATGGCAGTGAACAGGGGTCACGAGTATAAAGCTCAAAAAAAAGTGCAGCCATCCATTATAAACGTACAAGGCTTCTGAAGTGAAGTGATACGTTTGTGTAAGAAAAATATCCATATTTAACAAATTATAAAGTAAAATATCTAGCTTCTGCCAGACCACCTTCCATATTCAACTTACGAAAAAACACTTTTTTCACAAGTTGAATACTGAAGGCGTAGGTGGTGTAAGCATTTTGAACTGCAAGCGACGTTACACTTTCTTCCTAAGTTGAAAACGGAAAGCGGTCTGTCTTAACTTTCCTCCAAGGCTTAAAGCAGGCTACCCTACAAACAAACATACATACATATATTTATTATTTATTTATTTATTTTCATGCCTAGATTTGAAATGACTAAATACAGTTTTAGTAATATAGGAGTTAAAACAGAACGCTGCTCTGTCAAAAAGGTCTCATATTATTGCATATAGCTCTCATAGTAATATAGGAGTTACTGGTCTAAGGTCAGAGAGTGGTATTTCTCCAGTCTTTTGCTTGAAGCTATGCTCTCTTGTTTGCTGTCAAACTGGTGACCACCGCCGTGTGTATATGTCCTGTCACAAAATGCAGCGAAAACTCCCACACGACATTAATAGTGTGATTAAGGTGTGTACATGTCTATAATGCACTTTGATAAAATGACTAAAATATGTGTATACATGTCTTAATTTGACTTTAGCTGGATTAAGGTAATTAGAAATAGCTGTTTATATGGTAGTTTCTTAATCAGAGTATTGTCTTAATTGGGTTAATATCAGAATATTGTTGTCCATGTAAACATACTGACTAATGCACTTCGATAATGCGACTAAAATAGGAATACTCCACATGTCTTAATTTGATTTGTGTTTACTTCGAGTATGACTTTAGCCGGATTAAGGTAATCAGAAATCGCTGTTTACATGGTAGTTTCTTAATCAGAGTATTGTCTTATTCAGAATAAGGTCAATAATTAGATTACTGCTGTCCATGTAAACGTAGTCATGGACAACAATATTCTGATATTAACCTGATTAAGACAATATTATGATTAAGGTGTTTACATGAGTTGCTTTTAGAGTATTCCTTTCATGTTGCCGTTTTACATGTTATAGAACATAGATCGATTAATGGCAAACGTTATTACGTCCCCATGGCACCCCGTCCTACGTTCTTTCACATATCACTGACCACACAGTAGGCTACGTCTTCGTTATGGTACCATATACAGTTTCATTTTTAATTTTATGAAAACTTTAAGTGCAGTTAATTATTTGACATGCTGTACGTGCAAATAGATACGGAGCCCCGCATATGACATGCAAGAAAATAAATAATTTGTGCGCACGATTTAGCCTACTATTTATTTTCCCTGTCATGTGCAGGGCTCTGTAAACAGAGGATGGTGGATACAAATTCTCCAGCAACAGGCCTCCTCTGTACTTTCATTCAGCAACATTTCATTCATGCCACCGCGACAAACTCAGAGGTAGCCTACTGGATGAGAGATGAGGCGAGTTTGATTTGTGGCTTCTTGCTTGAAGCTTGCTCTCTTGCTTGCCGTCAAACGGTTGACCACTGCCGTGCGTGTATTATGTGTCCGAAAACTCCCACATGACGTTAATAGTGTGATTAAGGTGTGTACATGTCTATAATGCACTCCGATAATGCGACTAAAATAGGAATACTCCACCTGTCTTAATTCGATTTGTGTTTACTTCGAGTATGACTTTAGTCAGATTAAGGTAATCAAACATCGCTGTTTACATGGTCGTTTCTTAATCAGAGTATTCTCCTAATCGTATTAATATCGGAATATTGTTGTCAATGTAAACGTAGTCCATGTAAACGTACTGAATGACTCTCAAACACTCAAAAAGATACTGGTTGCCACCTACTGGTGCGATGATGTACAGTAAACTACAAAAAAAGCCACTGAATGAATCTGTAAATAATCTCGACTAGTCTTCTTGGTCAATAGAATCAAACAACTCAGTCACCTGAGTTGTAATTGCCAAATGACTAATCATTCTGGAGCCGCTGCAAATAAGGTCATTATAACCCTAAATGGCTGATGTCACCACAAGAGCAGTCCCGGGATCGACCAGCCCTTAATCAAAACTAAAGCAGGCACATTAGGGTCGTGAAAGTGTCAAACGCTCTCAGCTGAGTATACTGTACATCTGAGCATGTCTTCAGCTGGAACCCTGCAGTGAGAGTGGGTTGATGGGGATGTTTATGAATGTAAGGAAAGAAGAGAGACGTGAAGCGTAGGAGTTCGATGGAAACGGAAAGGGAGAGAGGAGAAAAGAGAGAGAACAAGGGGGTTACGCTTTATAATATGTTGCCTGTGTGTAAAGGGAATGGGAGTGGAGTCCCACACTG
Source organism: Elopichthys bambusa (assembly GCA_037101425.1). Classification (NCBI taxonomy): domain Eukaryota; kingdom Metazoa; phylum Chordata; class Actinopteri; order Cypriniformes; family Xenocyprididae; genus Elopichthys; species Elopichthys bambusa. Next base: position 14,540,992 of record CM074453.1, on the reverse strand, counting down.
GGGCTTTATCATCTCCGAAATCAGTCACAATAACCCTTTCCAGCATCCACCTCTGCCTCCTCTAATTTCCCAGCAGCCTCAACACTCTCCCAGACGTCCTCCACTGTCTGTCTGCAGCATCCAAAGACTGACAGCTAAGGAGAGCTTTGCTGTTCTAGGGTGAGGTTTTGAGGGAAAAAGACAGCATTTTGTTCAAGAAGAGGGAAGGCGGTGGTCATTATAAAGAGCAGCTGCCGTTTTCTTACTCTATGTCAAATTACAGAACAGGTGTTGAAAACAGCCATGCTGTGTTTCAGCATGTGTGTAGGGCTATTAGGAAGATTTGTATCCCCTACTCACGGGGTTTTAGATCTGCAGATTCATGTCTTGAATGACATAGCAAGGTTTGAACAAGGGCTGTCATTATAATGTGTTTATATTAAATGCAATCCAAAACAGCAATGTCATATGAACAACCATTCAGTAACTACTCTGACTTAAAGGGTTAGTTCACCCAAAAATGAAAATTTTTATTAATTATTAAGACCTTCGTTAATCTTCGGAACACAAATTAAGATATTTTTCATAAAATCAGATGGCTCAGCATTGCCAGCAAGATGATTAACACTTTCAAATGCCCAGAAAGCTACTAAAGACATATTTAAAACAGTTCATATGACTACAGTCGTTCAACCTTGAAAGTGGTGAACCACTGAAATTTCGAAACACTTATCACGTAACAAAGCCTCGTTTACTGAAATCATGTGACTTTGGCACTCCGAATCCCTGATTCTAAACAAAAGATTTGTAAAGCTTCATGAAGCAGTGTTTTAAAATTGCCCGTCACTACACTTGTCATAAAGTCGTTTTTTTTTTTTTTTTTTTGGCTCACAAAAAGTATTCTTGTCGCTTCATAACGGTTGAACCACTGTAGTCACATGAACTGTTTTAAATATGTCTTTAGTAGCTTTCTGGGCTTTCTGGCTCTTTTTGGTAAATTAAAAACATACTGTTTTTAAACATACTGTTTTTAATTACACTCATCAGGCTGTATGTTTTTTATTCATTAAAAAAGAACTGAATCATAAGAGTCATTTGATTGGGAGTCGAACAACACCGAACAACGAACGAAAGTAAATGTTATTCAATTAATTTTCTCAATTGCTACATTGATAAAGGCCATATCATATGCCACATCTTTATGATGCCTTAATACATATATTCAGTAAAAATCAATTCACTACTCAGTCTTATGTTATAAAAACCCAAATTATCTAGCATCAACTATAATGAACTGCTGTATCAAATGTCTAAACATCTGTTATAAACGGTAGGAGAACAATGTTAGAGGAGAATGTGTTTGCTCTTGTAATGATTCATTCATTGATGAGGACAAAGGCTAGAGATCACAGCAGCCCATTGCCTTCGTTCTCTGTAATGAAAGTCTCTGGCAGGGCTTGTACAGCTATGTGCACTGCGGACTTCTGCGATATCGACCAAGGCTCCATAATTTACTGTAATCAAGTGAGAGAATATTTTAATGGAATGAAGTCTTTTCTGTCAGCCAGATTCTGAATATGATTTATTATTTAATATCTGATCCTTTCTAATTAGCCGCATTCTCTGCGGCCAGCCTCTGCCCTCCACTCAAACACTAGCCAATTAAAATCACCCTGGTAACGTCTTTAAAGGGTCGAGGAGCTGCAATTGCTGTTTTAAAGATATAGCTGTGTTGTGTGTACACATTCAAAGAACATCTCCCCTCGAGGGATTTATGTGGGGTTACCGGAGGCTACAGCATCCTTTGATTAGAAAACCTGACAAAAGCTTTATGGAGATATTTAGAGAAAGTACATTATGGAGTATGACATATGCTTTATTAAACTCTGGCACTTTTTTATGTAAATAAAAATTTTATTCTAGAACAAATAAGAATGTAATGGGATGTCATAATCTATTCTTACAACAACTTGAAAAGAGGAAGTAAAATGCAGAGAAACACACCCATAAGCTGCATTTCCACCGCAGGAACTTGGAACTAGGCACTTTGGGTGGTACTTGGTGTGCAGGAACCAGGGTCTAAATGAAGTTTTGGGTAAAAATTTGCCCCTCAGAAAGTCCCTGCTCGTGAGGTACAGTAGTACTTTTTCAAAGTTCAGGAACATTTGGGGGTGGGACTTGGGCACTGAACATGCTGATTGGTTCAGTTCACGCAGCATTTTGATTGGTTGACTCCCTGCAGCATTTTATTTTCAACCACTATTTTCAAAAGTCTGTTGCGGTGTGGGCAGTAAGAATTGTTTGCTATTCGAATCAACAATGGAGTTTAAAAAAATTATGACTGATAGACCGCTGACAAGGTTCAAGCTTTATTAAACTTATATGCGGAGGACAAAATCCAGCGGGAACTGGAAAGTTGCACGCAGTCCTACGTCACCGGACTTAATCTTCACGGTACTTTAGACCGCGATAGAAAGGCAGACAGCAACAGGTCTGGGGGAAAACAATTTCCTGGGACAAATTGTTCGGGGTAATTTTGGTGGAAAAGCGTCTAGACAAATACATCTCTCAAAAGGGTTAGCTCAATCTCTTAAAAGAGTTAGTTCACAAAAACCTTTGGATTACTTTGGAAAAACCTAATCATTTACTCACTCACATGTAGTTCCAAATCCGAAAGGTTCTCGTTCATTTTCGAAACAGGAAAGATTATATTTTAAATTAAATATGAGAGATTTTTGTCCCTCCATTGACAGCTACGCAACTACCATTTTTTCGCTTTCAAAAAGTTTAAGAGATCGTAAAACTAATCCATATAAATCAGGCGGTTTAGTCCAAATTTTCTGAAGAAACACGATCACTTTATATGATGAACAGATTGAATTTTGGGTTTTATTCACATATAAAAATTGATTAGCGAACATAAACAGAAGCTCAACCATACATGCTTCACATGCAAGAACAAACCTCATTGGTTTTTGCGGAAGTTCAAACATGCAGCGTAACACGAGAATGAACCTCATTGGTTCTCGCACATCGAGCTTCCATTTACACAACTTTACCACAACTGATGTGTGCATTGATGAATGTTTATATGTGAATAAAAGGCTAAATCAAATCTGTTCATCATATAAAGCAATCGTGTTTCTTCAGAAAATTTGGACTAAACCGCACAATTCATATGGATTATTTTTATGATCTCTTTATTAACTTGTGTAAGTGTAAAGTGGTAGATTTCATAAAAATATCTTCATTTGTATTTCAAAGATGAACGAAGGTCTTACGGGTTTGGAACAACATGAGGATGAGTAAATGATGACAGAATTTTCATTTTTGGGTGAACTAATCCTTTAAATTCAATGAAACTGGATGGGGACCAAGGGCTGTCAAGCTCCAAAACGACAAAAATCTACCATAAAGTATCATAAAAATAATCCAATATAACAGCTTAAATATAAACTTTTAGTTGTTATTCAATGCAAATCGTGCTTTTAAAATTAAATACTTTCTTATTAGGATGATCACCATTCATTTCTATTGTATGGAAAAGAGCAGCTTGGACAGTTTGCTAAATATCACCTTTGTGTTTAATGAAGAAAAGTAAGTCATAAGGATTCCGAAAAACATAAGAGTCAAGTATCATTTGTTTGCAGATGTTGTTTTGTTATCTACTCCATCCATTTTTAGGTGTCACTCACCTTCCAACAGGACTGTTGTCTTTGCTCGCCCAACCCTCAGTTTTGGCTCTTGGGACTGGGGGCTGAAGCATCTCAGCCGCAAGGGGGTCAGAATCTTCCTCCTCACGGCCCACCCACTCGCCCACCACCCGAGGCCTCAGTACAGAGTTATACGTCCGAGGGTCCTTTTAAAGGGAGGCCAATGTGTGAAGAGCAGAAAAGGAGAGAGGAATGGGCAGAGACGTAAACATAAAACAATTTGTGGTTATGCAAATGAGTAATCAATTACAGAGGTGATAATTAAAGGGCTGATGTTAAAATATGACTCATTATGTGTGGCCAGTCATTTTAACAGTGAATAGATTTTAATAACAGAGGATGCCCATGGTGAGCAGTAATAAAAATTCAGCTTTGACATTATATGTTTGCAGTTATGAGAAAACATCCTCTATAATGGTAGTAGAGGAAGAAATTCATTTGCATTAATAGCTAAATGTTTTAATATTCATTTAAAAGCCAAATTGGGAACAGAGGGAAGCCTGGGCAAATGGCCAAAAACACACAGGTTATTAAAGTTTAAAAATTGTACGACTAGGCAGATGTTTTAGCCTGGTTCTCTATTCATCTTTTTGATTTCTATTTGAGTCTTCACACAAACTACAATCTAGGCTTTTTTCATCTCCTAAACAAATTATTTACAATATTTCATTTCTATTACTGCAAGACAGCATACCAGATAAAAATAAATAATAGCATCATACCAGGTCAAAGTCATCAGAAACAGCAATGCCTGGCAAAGGAAATAATTCACAGATCAATGCCTTTAGAAATTAGTTTATTGGACACTCTAAATTAGAGGTTCTCAATTGGTTTTCAGGACTACCAACACAGTAATGCCCATTTAATGTTGTCTGGAAAGCATTTTCTTAAAAATTTTAGTATTTTTTTAATTATTATTATGTAGCTGATAAGCTTATTTATTTATTTATAGTTAGTTGTACAGTATTTTATTATTTGCTTTTGGGATTGTTTTCTTCCTGGTGTCAGAACTTGAGACTCAGTTTGGGGTAGTAACCCACCAGTTGAGAACCTTTAGCTGCAACACAATGAGTTTATTTTAAAATATTTATAATAAATATATAAATTCCATAAGCTAACTATAAATAATGCTTCAACAGCAGACAAATTACAATATTCAGTTTATTCCTTAAAAGCGGATTCACACTGCACTGACAGATGCTGACCAACGCTGACAGTCACCAGATCACAGTAAGTCACTTTTCAATCATTCCAAGATAGTTGTTGGTTCACTCACTGCGGGACAGATTCTCCAGCGCTTTGCCAAGCTTCTTGCTCTCCTGCAGTATGTGATTGAGCTCATTAAAATCTCGACTCTCAGGTTTAGTCCTCCAGTCCCAGGTAGGACGCAGTATTGAACGAGGCACTGCAACATAAGACAAATAAAATGCTTTCAAAAAATAAAAAAGTCAAACATCCCTCATGTACTGTTCAAACATTAAATTCACAATGTACTGTAACAGCGGAGTCATTATTGTGCACAATATTTTAACTTTCTGTGTTTTACCAGGCATGCGATCAGATAAAGAAAACCAGTTTTCCCCCCATTCAGTGTGACTTCACAAGAACAACCACAACAAAAACAAATATAGCTGCAAGCAGCGATGACGGGCCCAAGCCCCAGTGCCACCGCCACCCGGGTGGCTTAAGGAAACCTGTGCATGGCGGGCAACATACAATCTTAATTTAATTTAAATCAAACATTGATTTTACACGATATGAGACACTTCCTGTTTCCCTTTTTTGTCATTACTTTAATCCCTTGCCATTGCAACACTGTTTGAGATATCCTATAATCGTTTGCATTACATGAAGCCCCTACGATGAGTGCATAAAAACTCAGAGCCTGATTATTCAAAAAATGCACATTCAAACCAAAATATTTGACTTTTGTTGGTCGGAGCTAATGACAGAAAGTCATGATGATTAGAAAGTTGTCCGGCTTAATGAGAACAATGAGAACTAAAAAAAAAGAATAAGAAGAAGTACGTAAAAAGAACAATCCTAAGGCAGGGGTGTCCAATCCTACTCCTGAAGGGCCACTGTCCTGCAGAGTTTAACTCCAACCCCAATTAAAAACACCTGAACCAGCTAATCAAGGTCTTACTAGGGATACTAGAAACTTCCAGGCAGGTATGTTGAGGTAAGTTGGAGCTAAACTCTGCAGGACAGTAGCCCTCCAGGACCGAGTTGGGACACCCCTGTCCTAAGGAAAACAATAGGCCTAAAAATAATACACAATCACATCACAAATAAACAAGAGTCTCTCAGCACTAGTCACTATCAAGGCTTGAGCAGCTGCTGAGTATTTTAAATAAATTTTACTGCCCATCATCCAAGGACTCTTGAAAACTGTTATTTTGCAAATGGTACTATTTTTGCACTGTGCATAGCCAGTGCAAAAAACAAAAACACAACTTCCAAACGTGTGCAGATTTTCAGACATATGAAATATCTCTGTGAGTCTGACTAAGAGCACTTGCAGCAAAAAGTGTAACACTGAATAATTTAAACTGCTCACAAAATCAAGCTAAATGTGTTTGCTACTGCTGTGACTCAGAGGCATTTGCTTTTTAGTGCAGTGCATGTTTTGCAAATGATTTTTGTGCACAGTGTTTTCCCATCCACCTCCAAAACACATTCCCCAAGCCTCTCTAATTGCTTTAAACGTGGTCTATGTGGACAAAAAGTACTGTGAGTAAGCAATAAGATGGAATGCAGTAAGAGTTGCATTTTTATCTCATACACACACACGCAAAAAAAAAAAAAAAAAAAAAAAAAAATAGATAAATAGATAGTATAACTATAACATATAACATGACACAACTATAACATGACACAGTGGCAGTACAGTTTATCTCAGGTAACAGAACAAAACAGCTCATTAGATTCTGCGATGAAGCGGCACAGCACTAATGCTGGACGCTGGATACCCAGAACAACCAATTAGTGAATGTTATGATGATCTGGGAGATCATTTGGACTGTTCTGAAATTAGTATTCTGGTTTCTTAAGGACTGTGCTTATATGCATGAGCTTGATTAGCATTTAACCATGACAGAATCATGACAATAAATCAGAAAGATCTATAGCATGTCAGAGTTAGAAGTGTCCCGCGTGATTTGTTGCTTAGGGAGCAAGGATTTTTCCATGTTATGTATGAGCATGAAAATGAGAGCTACTATACATACTGCCGTGTGTGTCCATGTGTCAATTACACTTTGTTTATATTGCATGTGCTTCAGAGTAACCTCTGGACTCATTATGTAAAATATCACTGCCTGGAAACCAAAAGCCTACATTTTTCGAACGTAGCTGGCACTTGAAAGATGTTAAATGAATAATCTATGCAAAAGAAGAAGCAAAATTTACCGCAGCTCTCAAATCTCATATGCACCTGCAGACATCAAAACTTGACACCAAGAAGCGCATTTACATGTACAACCAAATTCTCATTATAAAAACACAAACCTGCATAAAATATGAAATGAAATAATATGGTTCTTCTTCAATAAAAGGAATTTAGAAAGTTTAGATGACCTTTTTCTTTTTGTTTATTAACCCTGTATAGCCTGACATATAAAGTAATAGTCAGAAAAATCAATATAACATGAGTAAAACATAAAATGCAATGCAATACAATGATGATTGAGAGTTAATAGTTCGTTAAAGGGTTAGTTCACCCAAAAATTAAATTTCTGTCATTAATTACTCACCCTCATGTTGTTTCACACCTGTAAGACCTTCGTTCATCTTCAGAACACAAATTAAGATATTTTTGAAGAAATCCGAGGGTATCTGAACCACACAGGCAGCAACGTCATTGCACCTTTTGAGGTCCAGAAAAGTAGTAAAAACATGGTTAAAATAGACAATGTGAATAAAGTGGTTCAACTTTAATGTTAACTTTAATGCGATGAGAATACTTGGTAACACTTTATTTTAGGGTTTTTTAACTAGTTGCTCATTAGCATGCGTATTACAAGAATATTAGCTGTTTATTAGTACTTATTAAGAACATATTAATGCCTTATTCTGCATGACCTTATTCTACATTCTTAATCCTACCCAATACCTAAACCTAACAACTACCTTACTAACTATTAATAAGCAATAAATTAGGAGTTTATTGAGGGAAAAGTCGTAGTTAATAGTGAATACATGTTCCCTATACTAAAGTGTTACCGAATACTTTTTGTGCGCAAAAAACAAACGTAAGCTGGCAAACTTTATTCAACAATTTGCACCATTGTCATACGTCGTGAACTCTGTTTACGTGATCAGCACGACGCAAGCATGTGATGCTGACACCGGAGCCAGCCATTAACGAGTCAGCATTCGGACGTAAACAAGGAAGCGCTGTACTGAGTTCACTATGTATGACAACGGTTCAAATAGTTTAATAAAGTCATTATTTTTGTTTTGTTTTTGCGTACAAAAAGTATTCTTGTCGCTACATTACAGCTGAACCACTTTAGTCATGCTGTCTATTTTAACCATGTTTTTACTACTTTTCTGGACCTCAAAAGGTGCAATGACGTTGTGTGGTTCAGATACCCTCGGATTTTATCAAAAATATCTTAATTTGTGTTCTGAAGATGAACAAAGGTCTTATGGGTGTAGAACGATATGAGGGTGAGTAATTAATGACAGAATTCTGATTTTTGGGTGAACTAACCCTTTAAAAGTCTGATGTATTGAATACTCACATTTTAACATGATTTTTCAAAAAAAATAAATAAATAAATAATGTCAGGATAATCAAGTAAACCTAAGTTGCTTCAGTCCAGTGCTTCAGAGTTTATCTAGAAATATTGCAAACAATATAAAAGTTATTCTTATGTTTACTATTAATATCAGTAAAGATTTCACAGCAAAATTACCTGAATAGGAATGATACTAAAGGCCTTATACTTGCTAAAAAAGTAATAACAAATAAGTAATAAAAAATATAAACTATCAATCAGACAACAGAAGGCATGGAGTAGATTGTGTACAAGAGATTTTTCAGCAGAGTTTTGATCCTGTTCATAATTTAGAGACCTTTGCTTATCAGGCCTTATATTTAATATTGCCTACCACATTAATCTGACGTCGCTAGCTTGTAATCTTTGAATCTAAATCACTGTTACAACGCGTTTGCATCTCGCTAGCTTGTTAACTTCTCATCAGTCTCTCGCGCGCTCCTTTTTCAACGCATTCATCAAACAGCTGTGGTAACTCGGATCAGTCTACAAACACGGTGAGTCATGTCATCCTCTCCTAGCATTGTTACCTGTTCCATTTGCCACATGTTCTGCATAGCTCTCTCTGTCAGCGACGAGGGATTTACATGTCATAAATGTAGGGAAACAGTCAGGCTGACAGAGAGAATCTCAGAATTAGAGACACGCATCCAAACTTTAATCGAGGATAGTAAGAATGCACGGGCTTCAGATACTGTTTTGGATGCGACTAGCTTAGTGAACTCTGTACATTGTTCGGTTCCGGCTGTAGAGCCCGTGCAGCAGGGCACTTGGGTAAAGGTGAGGCGGCCTAGCCGTGGAAAACACCACTCTTCCGTTCCAATAAGAACATCAAACAGGTTCTCCCCACTCAGTGACGCACCCACTGAGAATCATGTTGAAAGTGCCCTAGTTATTGGCGATTCTATTACACGGAACGTGAAAATAGAGACACCAGCCACCATAGTCACATGTTTGCCGGGAGCCAGAGCACCTGACATCAAAGCAAATTTAAAAGTGCTGGCTAATGCTAATCGTAAATACTCTAAAATTATTATTCACGTCGGCACTAATGGTGTTCGACTTCGCCAGTCGGAGATCACTAAAATTAACATTAAAGAGGTGTGTGAACTCACAAGTACAATGTCAAGAGAAGTAATTTGCTCTGGTCCCCTTCCTGTTCGTCGGAGTGATGAGATAGTTAGCAGATTGTCATATATATTGTCATAATGATAAACAAATGATAAAGCTTGGGTTGTTAAATATTAGATCCCTTTCTTCAAAATCACTTATTGTACATGATATTATCACAGACAATAATCTAGATGTGCTGTGTTGGACAGAAACTTGGCTAAAACCGGACAATTACATTACTTTACATGAGTCTAGCCCTCAAGGTTATGATTATCAACACAATCCTCGTCAGAAAGGCAAAGGGGGAGGTGTTGCTGTAATTTATAGTAATATTTACAGTATTAGTCAAAAGTCTCTCAAATATAATTCCTTCGAAGTGATGGTACTTTACGTAACATTATGTAAGTTGACAATTGTGTTGGCTACTGTATACAGGCCACCAGGACACCATACAGACTTTATCAAAGAATTTGCTGATTTTCTATCGGAGTTAGTACTAGCTGCAGATAAAGTCCTTGTTGTTGGTGACTTTAATATCCATGTAGATAATAAAAAAGACTCATTGGGATTGGCATTTGCAGACATTCTAAACTCTATTGGTGTTAGACAACACGTGTCAGGACCCACTCATTGTCGTAATCATACTTTAGATCTAATATTGTCACATGGAATTGATATTGATGCCGTTGAAATTCTGCAGCAGAGTGACGACATCTCAGATCATTATCTAGTGCCTCCCTGCCATAAATTTGGTAGAACCATCACTTCTACCACTAAAGTTCGCTTTATAAATAATCTTTCTGATCAGTTTCATCGCCTTAGCATACCAGACAGCTTAGAAGACCTCGATGTTGCAACAGAAACTATTGCCTCTGTCTTTTCCAGCACATTAGGCTAAGTTGCTCCTTTGTGTTTAAAAAAGATTAAGGAAATTAATCCAACGCCATGGTACAATGACCACACTCGGGCCCTAAAGGTAGCAGCCAGAAAAATGGAGCGCAGCTGGAAGAAAACAAAACTAGAAGTATTTCCCATTTCTTGGAGAGAGAGAATGATTGAGTACAGAAAGGCCTTAAAATCTTTTATAAGAAAATAAACACAACCCTAGGTATTTATTTGATACAGTGGCTAAATTAACAAGAAATAAAGCTTCAACTTCTGATGTTTCCAAAGAGCACAGCAGTAATGACTTTATGAACTTCTTTACTTGCAAGATTGATAATATTAGAAAAATTATAACCATGCAACTGTCTACTACAGTATTGCGTCAGACAGTAGATTTGCATTGTAGTGTCCCTGAGGAAAAATTCAATTCATTTACTGCTTTAAGAGAGGAAGAATTGTCTAAACGTGTTAAGTCATCAAAATCAACAACATGTATGTTAGACCCTATACCGACTAAGCTATTGAAAGAGATGCTTCCAGAGGTCATAGATCCTCTTCTTAATATCGTAAATTCATCTTTATCACTAGGATACGTACCAAAAACTTTTAAGCTGGCTATTATTAAACCTCTTATTAAAAAACCACAACTTGATCCTAGAGAATTAGTCAATTACAGGCCGATCTCAAATCTCACTTTTCTGTCAAAAATACTTGAAAAGGCAGTATCATCACAACTATGTTCCTTTATTAGAAAGAAATCGTATCTGTGAGGATTTCCAGTCAGGATTTAGACCGTACCATAGTACTGAGACTGCTCTCATTAGAGTTACTAATGATTTGCTCTTATCATCAGATCGGGGTTGTATCTCTCTATTAGTGTTACTGAATCTTAATGCTGCATTTGACACTATTGATCACAATATTCTTTTAAATAGACTCGAAAATTATGTTGGCATTAGTGGAATTGAATTGTCATGGTTCAAATCATACTTATCTGACCCTTATCAGTTTGTAGTAGTAAATGAAGAGAGGTCATATCGACCACAAGTTGAATATGGAGTACCGCAAGGCTCAGTACTAGGACAATTGCTTTTCACTCTGTACATGCTACCCTTGGGAGATATCATTAGGAAGCATGGTGTTAGTTTTCACTGTTACGCTGATGATACTCAGCTCTATATTTCTTCGCGCCATGACGAAACTTAGCAATTCACAAAATTAACGGAATGCATAGCTGATATAAAAAATTGGATGACCAGTAATTTCCTACTACTAAATTCAGAAAAAAAACAGATATTCTAATTTTTGGACCAAAAACTTCTTCACATAATAACCTAGAATACTGTGTAACACTTGATGGCTGCTCTGTTAAGTCTTCGTCATCAGCTAGGAACCTGGGTGTGCTCTTTGATACCAATCTTTCATTTGAAGGCCATGTTTCTAGCATCTGTAAAACCGCATTCTTCCATCTTAAAAATATATCTAAACTACGACATATGCTCTCGATGACAAATGCGGAACAGTTAGTTCATGCGTTCATGACCTCAAGGCTAGATTACTGTAACGCTCTACTGGGTGGTTGTTCTGCTCGCCTGATAAATAAACTACAGCTTGTACAAAATGCAGCAGCTAGAGTTCTTACTAGAACTAGGAAGTATGACCATATTAGCCCAGTTCTGTCAACATTGCATTGGCTTCCTGTTAAACATCGTATAGATTTTAAAATCTTGCTAATTACTTACAAAACACTAAATGGTTTAGCTCCCCAGTACCTGAGCGAGCTATTAATGCATTATAGTCCTTAGCATCTATTGCAATCTCAGAATTCAGGCCAGTTGATAATACCTAGAATATCAAAATCAACTGCAGGCGGTAGATCCTTCTCCTATTTGGCACCTAAACTCTGGAACAATCTTCCTAGCATTGTTCGGGAAGCAGACACACTCTGTCAGTTTAAATCTAAACTAAAAATGCATCTCTTTAACCTGGCATACACATAACACATTATCAATTTATTTTTTCAAATCCGTTAAAGGATTATTAGGCTGCATAAATTAGGTCAGCCGGAACCGGGAACACTTCCTATAACACCAGATGTACTCGTTACATCAGAAGAAGAATGGCATCTACGCTAATATTAGTCTTTCTGTTTATCCCGAGGTTTACCGTAGTCAACCAGATCCGGGCCGTATCTAGGTGAGACCAAGGACCTGCGCCTTGACACGACCACAACGCAGCCCTGAAATATCAGCAGAGATTGAGTCAACTAGATCATCCACTGTGAAGGCCTCATCAACATGACAACCAGTGGCGCAGTTTCTCAACAACCATCCATACCGGCGTGATGAATACGATCCTCAGCTGGATGGAACTGAATTAAATACTTTGAATGTTGCGATCCTATCTGACTTATGATAGCAACCTGAGTCGTAACAAAGCACTGTTTGCCAGAGGAGAACTGGCCCCCCGACTAAGCCTGGTTACTCCCAAGATTTTTTTTTCTCCATTTTAACACCTGTTTGACACCTGATGTCACCTGTTGGAGTTTGGGTTCCTTGCCGCTGTCGCATTTGGCTTGCTTAGTTGGGGACACTTGACAATTGACATAAGATATTCAACAGTGCTTTGATCTGCCAGCATTGACACTATTCTTTAAGAGCTGCTGTGCAGCCAAAATAATGTACCAGTTATCAATGTAAAGCTGCTTTGACACAATCTACATTGTAAAAAGCGTTATATAAATAAAGGTGACTTGACTTGACTATCAAGTATGATATAGTAGGCTTTATAGGGTTAGTCATTTTCTGTATAAGACTGCATATATAAATGCACTCATACCTAAGTGCACAAAATTGATGAATAATGATTTAATTTTGGGCCTTTCCCTCCCTCTTTTTGTCTTTTTTGTATCTTGACTGTGTCCCCATTACTTTTGTTTTAAGGAAGCGGAAATGTTCTAAATGATATGAGGGTGAATAAATGAATAAAGAATTTTGGTTGAACATTAACGATTACCATTTACTAAATTGTGGGCACAAACTACAAATTTATTCCCTCGATTTACTAAATCGTGCGTACAATTTACTTATTTCTTCCCTTGATTTGCTAAATCGTGTGCACAATTTACTATTATAAAATAGTAGGCTAAATCTTGAGCACTATTTACTAATTTGTTCCCTCGATTTGCTAAATCGTGTGAACGATTTAATATTTCGTTCCTTCGATTTATAAATCATGCACATTATTTATTAGGGGTGTAACAGTACATGTATTCGTCCCAAACGGTCATGGTATGGACGTCACGGATCGGTTCATGCAGCATGACGACGAATACAGGCAATCCACACTCCAATCCAGAAGGGGGCGCGCTTTTTTTTAACCAGCATTAAACACCAGTATTCGCAATATGTTTTTGTTACTTTCTTTAAGAAACAAAGTGCCATCTTTGTCCATTTTATCACGAAATTCAAACAATAAATGCCGTTTTGAAGCTTTTTGATGGGACGTGACAAACAGCAAATGCAAGGGAACGCGATCATCCCTTCCTCCTCACTACTACAGAATGAACATGAATGAACATGAAGGTATGTTGAAAGATACAGTACAACTTAGTCTTTCAACCGCGGAAAGATGTCAGTAAAACAGTTTGTAAACAATATGTCATGTAGTTGGCTATTACATTTACCTCAGAAAAGCCATTCAGTATGCACAGCTTGTTAGTTCGCTAGAGAAATTAACTGTTCGCTAAATAAATGCACTATATTACTTAACCTGTTATTTAATGTAAGGCCTAAATAAATCCGTCATGAAAACAAGTTATGGCAGCCACTGTGTTAATGATTATATTTCATACAACATACAATTTTTTATTATTATTTCAGTGTTGATGATTATGTCTAAAAATAAATAGCAACTGAATTTTATTATTTGGGCTCTGTTAATTAACCTTTAATAGGGCTCTTCGAAAAATTACAGCATTAGCAGAGATAGATTTTTTTCTCCTTAAGAAAATGTTAATTATAATTGAATAAATGTAAAGACAGAGACACCGTTGGTTCAGTAAAACATTGTTTAATAAAAAAAAAGAGAAAAAAAATTGTTTTGTTTTCTCACCCTGCTGCACCAAACCCGTACCGAACCATGATTTCAAAACCGAGGTACGTACTGAACCGTCATGTTTGTGTACCGTTACACCCCTATTGTTTATAAATCAAGGGATCGAAATAATAAATCGTGCAGACAATTTAGTACATCGGAAGAATGAATTAGTGCTCACGATTTAGCCTACTATCTTTTCCTTGCATGTCATGTGTGGGGCTATGATTAAAGTACAAAAACAAATGTACAAACACAATTACAGGTTTTACAAACTCACTGATGTGAAAACCATCTAAATAAGTCAGCTGGAATTGGGGTTATACACATTCACTATCTTCCTTCGTACCACTTCCCCAAAACTGGCCAACAGCCTCCACTCAGGCAGAAATAGAACCACTGTCAGTACCAGAGCATCATATTAAATTATTAAAGACTCTGATACGAGTTGCTCCCTCAGCAATATGTATAACTCAGAGCTCATGCTGATGGCCTCCATAATAGCACTATCTAAAGATAGAAGTCATCATTGTTCGCTAATGTACAGGCAGTCTCCTCTATTTCTGATCTCTGAAAATGCATGGCTGATCTCAGATTAACAGCCAACCAAATCACATAAAACTGATGTAATGACGCTAGCTTCTCTATTGCAGCAGGACTCACATGATTTAGACTCGGGAGAGGGTGGGGAAATGTTGGACACAGCCAGGTCACTCTTTGATTTCTTGGGCTTCTTGGGATGGATCTGCCAGGGTTTTTCATTACCCCTGGAGTCCCGCCGTGTGCCTTTGTATTCTATGGAGAGAGATGGAAAAAACTGGTAGTGATCTACATTTTCACTATGTGCAAAACAGTTTGAAGGATGCTGAACTGTACCCACCTGAGGAGCTCTCAGCCCACAATGCAGCAGATCCCGACAGGGTCCTCTGAATCCTGCCGGGGCTCTCCTGCTTGGTTTGCAGATGGCCAATGAGGAAAGGAATGGGGTGGTCTGGTGTCTCAGTTATCAGCTTGGTCATCATCTCCTATCAGAGCCAAACAAAGAGTGTTCAGAGTACAGACATACAAAATGTGAGCAAATGCCAGAGAACTTGTGCTAAAGTAGCACTTGTCAAGCTAGCTTGTGTTGTGCCCAAACTGAATCAGCATTGTTGGCCAGCTTTCAGCATCAGGAAAACTAATTAGGTAATTGGTCAGGGAAATATTCTCACACTGATACTGAGCATTAAATGAGCTATAGCATGCAGGAGGATATTGCTGGAGGCTAACTGGCAATATGAAAGATCTCTTCATTGCACAACACAAAAAATAAGATTTATGTACAAAAAAATTAAAAATTGCTGGTAGGCATCATCAAAATTACATTTAAAATGCATCAAGCCTTATTTAGACATGATACGTTTTCTAAGCCAAGAGTTTGTCCGAAATCGCATACTGTCTGGTACTACATTTGAATTTGAACCTAAAAAAGTATGCTCTATAGTATGAATATTAGGGATGCATTAACAAACAACTATTGGCCAATTACGATATTTGTCACTTGCTCTCTTGTTTGAACTTTTGTCATTAAAATAGATTAGTGTTTTGATCATGTTTTAAATCAGCAAA
This sequence comes from Elopichthys bambusa, assembly GCA_037101425.1. NCBI lineage: Eukaryota > Metazoa > Chordata > Actinopteri > Cypriniformes > Xenocyprididae > Elopichthys > Elopichthys bambusa. The sequence goes on along the minus strand of CM074453.1, from coordinate 14,524,815 downwards.
GTTCAAAAACGCATGCATTAGGGTATTACTAGCTAGTTTATTTCTGCATCTTAAAATAATTCTATTGAGCATTTGATCCATTTAACATTCAATAGGCCAACATAAATACAACATATGAAATAAACAGTGCTTTTCAGGTCTAACAGTACATAATCAAATTTAAAAAATATTCTTCATTGTAAAAATTAAAAATACATTAATCCTTATCAAAGTTACAAAAGTTATTTAGTCAACTAAACATTAAAAACACAAACAGCATCGCAGTAGGAATATAAGGCTGCTGTCACTTTAAGAGCTGTACTGATCCAATATACTGGTACACAAGTTTATGTTTATGTTAATTTAAGACATAACCAACTGTGTTTACAAGGATACTCAACTCAACTCAAATTTTGTGTGGATTAAAAGTAGTGAAAGAGAACTCAAAATCAGTATCTGTCTAAAACACCACTTCTCACACAGTGAGTAGAGTTGAGTTCTCTTTTGCATCTACTTGCACTTGAATATTTCAATTTGCAAGGCTTAAAAACATGTGCAAATCATAAGCTTTTGTGAAGATGCAGTACTGGCCTGATCGGGGCAGCGACAGTCCCGTCTAAAGTCTGGAGCATCATTCACGCTGACCCCGGGCAGTCCTTATTGTCGAGCCCTTGGTAATTATTTTAGAAAACGTTTGCTTGTGCAACTTTACAACTTAGTGCCTTCACGCCTTTAATTACCAAACCATCGGTTTGTTATATCAGCCTTTTCATGCTATTGCCGATATGCCAATGGTTTTAAATTGATAAAAAATTGGCCAATAAGTATTGGCAGCTGATACATCGGTGGATCTCTAATGAATATGGGTAGTATGAATGAAATTCAGACATACTACATCAGCCATGTTGTTACATGTCACGTGACCTACCAGCGTCAGTTGCATCGCTTCACTGCCATTCACAATTTCTCTCCCATGGCCTGAGGGGATAGTAATGTGTTCATCGGGACAGATGCAAACTTCAGAATCTCAGTCAGCTGTGGTAGTAGGTCTTCTAGGTATTTTTCGCCTATCGTTTACTACGATGTATGCAGACATACTACTCTGCTGGCGCATTGTTTTTCACATACTATATAGTAGAGAGTTATTCGATTTCGGATGCAGTGCAAGATTTTTCAAACTAGGGTCCAGGGGCCCCAAATGGGCCAAACAGCGGTGCTAGTGGATCCGTGGAAAATTAGATTTTAGAATTCAAAACATTTTACAAAATGTTTAATTATGCAATTTTTATGTTTACAGAATTTGACATCTTTACGGTTTTATACTTTCTGTTTGGAAGTCATGAGATTGTTTTAGTCTAATGACAGCCCTATTATATAACTAAAAAATGTAAATAAAAAAACCTAATTGGGTACAAAAATACACTGTTAAATTAAAAGAAGGTAAATATTTTCTAAATAATCAAATACAAATGTTTTATAAAAATTAATTTAATAAAAATAGAAAAAAATTATACAAAAATACTTAGTATTACATTAAAGTATATTAAATTACTATAATATACTTTAATATTTAAACACTTTAATACTTTAACTTTAATTATTAAATACTTTAATATACTTTAATATTTATATTAAATTTTTTAAAATTGAAACAAAAACATGTCTATAATATCACACATATATTTTAGAAAGAGGGTAAGGAGCATCATATTTGGAGGTTTTGCCATCAAAATGCATGACACAAATAGGCCTTATTTACAACAATAGGCCTAATACAACACACACACAAAAAACACAAATGTGTTTGATTCAGACAAGATTAAAACCAGAAACATGCTTGTAAAACACAAATTTACCCTCCTTATGAAAAAGTAATTTTGTCCAATTATGATGTTCAGTTATAAAAACAAAAGAAGGCATTTCAGTTCAAGGCATGCATGTAAAAACAGCTTTTACCATTCTGAGCTTTAAGTGTAGTCCCACAAAACAAAGTGTCAGTTCTGTGTTACAAGCCAGAAAAATCACAAATCAACAAGACGGTGGATATAAATGCAGTAATTACGACACATAAGCCTTGTTGGGTAATTAAACTAACTTAGCAATAGGGGGTACATAAAAGAGAGCTGTAATTTGTGGGTTTAACAGGAAGTAAATTGAGCAGGGCTGTGTTAACTACCCCAGGCTCCCCTTTGAGTAATTGCCCTTGTGGTAAACAGGAAAGCACGGTGTGGATTAGCACAAACTCATTTCAAGAATGTAAACCAGTCGATGCTATCGGAAAAGGGTTTTCCCTGCTTACTTTACTGACCTCTTTAATACAGACATCAACATGGCAATGAAATGGTTGGAAGTTACAGCCAGTGAGAAAAGAACTTACAGTAAATAAGATACTGTATGATGGAGAGCCTGGAGACATACTCAAATTTAGGTCAAAATCCCTGCACAGAAATAAGCTTCTCAATGGATTTTCTTGGATCATCAGGATGGAGAAACACAGGTTCTCTCGATCATACTGACAGACTGGGGAAATTGGCAGGGGGAGGCAATCTCAGCCTCTCTAATAGACAAACTGACTGCAAGCCAAGTTCAGGGCTAGCTTTAAAGTACAAGCACTGTTATTAGCGGCATAGCGGCATTAGTGGCATAGTGGGCTTGTGACTCGTTCGCACTCGGTCATCTTGACATCAAAGGAAGACAAAGATTTAACTTGCTTTCGGTTTTATTTAAGCACATGAAAACATGATTAGACCAGCACAAATACGTTCAACAGAAAGTTGGCTCACGCTACTCGCCCCTTCCAACCTAACAATCAATCCGACAAAGGAAATAATAAAACGGAAGTGATCACCTGTGCCCACGTGACCGTGAATAACCAATGAGAAATAACAAAATTAACACTCTTACAACCAGTGACCCCATACTACAGCAATACTGGAGGTACATTTTTATTCATAAAACATCCAGGTGATCTACTACATCTGCCAAAATGTGCAGGATAAGAATACTGCATCCCATAATGCAATGTGCTCAACTTGCACCTTCCATTTCCAGTATGATGAATAAACTGAAAGTAATATCAGTTGTGATCAGTTTAACTAAACCATTCCTTTATTGTTTTAAGCATTAACCTAATTAACCTAATTAACTAACCTAAAATGTTCAATTTTTATTCAGCAAGGAAGCATTAAATTGATCAAAAGTGATATATACATATACATTTTGCTAAATAAAAATTAAACAATTTATTTAAGTTAATGCTAACTGTGTCACAGAGCTGTGCTGTTAAAATACACACAAACATGATGATGAAGATAAAGCAGTAATAAATCCAGAGGCAGACAAATCCAAACAGAGAGAACAGCTTTTATCACAGATGAGACCCGACTACCACACACAAACCGAACGCAACTTAAGTAGTCGAGATAACAAACACACACACCTGAACATAATTATGAAATCAAATGAGACAAACTGACTATATAGTATATGGGTAGTATTCTGTAAACTGGTATTTCAGTAGCATTTAACACATTTCTTGAATATTGTAACAATCTTCATTGCAGGATGTGATCATAATTTCCTTTCTAAAAATTCTTTTTTAAAATAATAATAATATAAATTGTGTTTCCAGAAACATTCAGCTGGACAGTAAGGACTATTTGTTTACAACGTAAACCTGCAGCTAAATGTTGAAAAAACATCCAGATGGTTTTTATTAAAGGTGATATATGTAAGATTTTCACTTTAATAAAGCATAAAAATACCCCAATATGTTTGCAGATATTTAGGAAACATGCTCACCAAGTTTACCTACACGTTTCTCAGAAAAATTCTACTTTGAAATGTGCGTTCTGGGTCGGAATGTCTGTCTTTGTTTTGGTCTGTGCAAAACCGCATGCTGCAAGTTTATCCAATAGTATTTCGACATCACAGGTTGCCAGTTGGCAGAAAACACAGTGTATTGCAGCCATAGAAACCAGCAAACAAACTGGGTCAGAGAATCGTAGATTCTACCCGACCTAAAAAGCCTATGAACGACAGCATATTAAAACATCAACTCATCAACTTACAGTGTGTAAGTCTCCTCGGCTTTCATTGTCAATTGCACTCCCATTTGCGTGTCCTCAAGCTGGCCACCTGCTATTTGAAGGAGGGGGCGGGGCAAACAATATTTTTAATTTGGACTGCAGTACCTATTTTGACCACTGGGTGTCATTCCTATATACCCCACCTTTAAACATATTACCCTTGCTCTTGCTGACTCAAACTCTCTAGATATCTTCTGTTCTGTTAGCATCCTTGAACTGTCCTTCATCTGAGTTCATGAGTGTTTTCAACTATCATGAGTCATGATGAAAGCTGATACTGTCTGTTTACCACAGGCTGTCTCAGTCACTACTATAAACTCTTCAGAAAAAAGCAACAATTCCTTGTTAAGGGATTACAATTAATTATTTACATTTAGGGATGCAAAATTCTGGGAATTTTCAAAGTTGGAAACTTTCCATGGGAATTAACAGGAAGATATCGGAATTAATGGGAATTAATGGGAATAAACTGGAAATTTACAAAATTGCAAGTTAGCCTATAACATGGAACTTAAATGTAGTTGAAAAAAATTATTGCAGCATAATCTTGGTTAAAACAACTAGTTTTAATGCAAATCCAGTTGAATTTCTACCCTGCGCATTCCTTAATAACATGCACACAGCACACTACTTACTGCAGGGGTATTGTGGCCACACCCCCTGCATGCACTATGCATTCCTCCATCACAAGCACAGATAATTTCTAGAATCCTTCGGCCTCATTTATAAAACGTGCATCCACGCCAGTGTAAATATTTACAAAAAAGGTCTTTGAGGTGGAAAAAATGCTTAGCGCAATGTCAGGTTCTAAGCAGATGTACACTCTTATAAGTAATTCTGGGGACCTGTTACCACAACTTAAATAAATGCATTGTTGCAAGTTAAAAATTCTGATTTATTGTTTTAATTAAACCTTTTAAGTTGCAAACATTATTTTGTAGAGTTCTGTTGACATAATGTTGATCATTACATCAACTTAATATCATCTAATTAAAAAAAATTAGGTTTTAATATCTTAAAATTGTCTTGATAACTTCGGAAATTAGGCAGTGGATTTGTAGTTCCCAGCATGCTTTGCATAGGACTGGATAAAGAGAATTTTTTGTTGTTGTTGTTGAGCCAACATATTTTTGCTTATGGCAGAGAGTCGGAGTACTGCAGGTATTTGGAAATCTAAGCAATTCTTACTGCTCGCCATTCTCAAGTAAAGGATTTGGACATTGACTGGTGCTCTTTTATATGTTGATGACATTAATTAGAGGTTAATTAGTTTACAAAGTGGAGATCTGAAACCATTGAGTTGCGCACAATTTCAAGATCATTTGCGATTTATAGATTTCACATCTATAAAGATGTGTACACACATTTTTTGTGCATATGTTTGTTCTCTGAAGTTACATACAGTACATTTGAGAAGTGATCGTAAGATCAAATGTAGGACAGTTTCTACACAACATTTTATAAATGGTCACTCTGGAATCAGAGGAGTTTCTGGAAATGTTCCACCCCTTTGCAACCCTATTTACACTGTAGTTTCCTGACTGTCTAGACACAATATGGATGCAATAAGGTATTTATATGTTGCCACTGTTGATCATGCTGTAATATATATATATTGAGTTTTGAGTTGAGTTTTTAACCAGAGCTTAGCATTGCCAGAAGCTGCACTCTCATTATTCCTATGATTCCATCAATTATGCCTTACGTCACAGCAGGGAGACGCTGACTGAAGACTGGGACAGAGTTCTGGATGGGTTCCAGCCCTTGAGACAAGAGGAGGAGGAAAGGAACACAGAGGTACAGCCGCAGAGAGCAAATGATTTCTGAAGAATATGGGTAACCAAACAGTTGACGGGCCCCATTGACTTCCTAGTATGGAGGGGAAAAAATACTATGAAAGTCAATGGTTACTGACATTCTTCAAAATATCTTCTTTTTTATGTTCTTGTTTATGTTCTTTTGTGCAGAAGAAAGAAATTTATACAGGTTTGGAACAACTTGAGGCTGAATAAAAGATGACAGAATTTTCATTTTTGGGTGAAGTACCCCTTTAAACCACCTAACTGTTTTTTACCCAGAAAGTTGCTGAATAAAAATCTAAATTCATAATGCACAAGGCCGCACAACGAGAGATTTGACTTGATTTTTTACGTTGTTCGATGAAGGTCAATATTTATGAGAAGCACTGTGGAAAAAAATGCACAGTAGTCACAGACATTCCTTCTTAATAATGATTTCTTAATAATGTTCAGACATGTTCCATTCGGCATAATTTGATCACGGGATTCATTTAATATTGTATTTATTCCATTTCAGACTGTCAGGTGAGCTTGTCTCATATGCAGGGCGTTTGAGGGGAGCTCACGCTGCGCAGACACCTTGGATGTCTGCAGGTCACTACAACGTTAATTAGTACCTAGACCGCCAAGAAACCTCTATAAATAAAGAGAGGGAATTCTCTTCTCCATTATCCAACCCTGCTGTGAGTGTGTGTGTCTCCTCAGGGTACAGATCTGTGTGATGTGTGCGCAGCCCCTCTGCTGTAATTAGCAAAGTCTTAACAAGACCTATACATCCTACACATTTTGCATCATTTAAAGGTTGACTATTGAGTGCCAGAAAATGGTTCTGTCATACATGCCCCAACGATGTCCCGTTAAGTTTAGGCTCCCAGACCTATGTCAACTTTTTGGCTTAAACTTATGATACACCTCCATTATTCAGGGTGATATAGACAAGGCAATTTTACCAACCCTGACTGGACAGTTCTTGAGGTTTCAGTTGCCTGTAGTGGGTGTCATTTTCAATTACAAGCAGGAAATGCAATGATTCTCCAGCCAATTGATTTTATCGAAATTCTGTGTGCTGATGTAGCATTCGGTTTGTTATTTGTGGGACAGTGAGGAGCTCCATACTGACAGTTGCAACTCACAGTTGCACAGCTGCAGACAGTTGCACTTTTTCATTGTATTTTTCACCCAAAAACGAAAATATTAATTAATTAAAAATCATTAATTACTCACCCTCATGTCGTTCCACACCCGTAAGACCTTTGTTCATCTTCAGAACACAAATTAAGATATTTTTGATGAAATCCAAGAGACTCATCAATATAGACAGCAATATAATCAAAACTTTCAAGGCCCAGAAAGGTACTAAAGACATTGTTAAAACAGTCGACGTGACTGCAGTGGTTCAACCTTAAATTTATTAAGTGACGAGAATTCTTTTTGTGCGTAAAACAAAACAAAAATAACGACATTATTTAACAATATCTTCTATTCCCTGACATTATTCTTACGTAATTGCCGCAGTAAGCACAATTAAGGCTTCCATGTTTACGTCCAAATGCCGTCTCAGTATTGGCCAAAGCTGATCACGTGAGCAGCATGACGCATGCGTATAATGCTAATGCAGAAGCCAGACAATAAGGAGTCTGCGTTCTGACGTAGAACCTGGAAGCGTTGGATGCAAACAATGTATGAGAATGACACAGAAGAGAAGATATTTCGCACAAAAAGAATTCCCGTCACTTAATAAATTCAAGGTTGAACCACTGCAATCACGTCGACTTTTTTAACAATGTCTTTAGTACCTTTCTGGACCTTGAAAGTGTTGGTTAAATTGCTGTCTATGGACGAGTTATATACCTCTCAGATTTCATCAAAAATATCTTAATTTGTGTTCCAAAGATGAACAAAGGTCTTACGGGTGTGGTAGTGCTAGTGGTCAGTGCTGGGTAGATTACTTACAAACTGTAGTTAGTTACTGACTGAATGAAATTACATGAATTTGTACATTTTAATGTGTTCGAAAGACAAAAGCCTTAAAGACAGTAATACATGGTTAAATGACTCACTCAGTGATAATTCAAATAATAATTATTGTGTTTGTCACGAAGTGATTAGATATGCAGTGTTGTGAAAACACTTCTTAAAAGTGAGTTCTGTAAATCCAGTGATCAAATGCTGTGTGGGTCCCAGTTTTCAGTGATACGCACATGACTAATTGGTCCGTGTGTGCAATTCCATCTGAACATTTGTAAGCAGTAGGCTTTTTAGAAAGGAAAAATTACAAAGATAACAAAGAAGCAGAATCAATAAATTATGAATAATTTACTGCCATTGTGAGAATAACATGTAATCAATAATAATAAAAAATAAAATAAAATAAAAACTGTAGTCTGATTACAAGTATTTTAAAATTTAATAGAGTCTAATTACAAGTACTTAATTTTTGAAAACTGATTATGTAATCCAGGTTACATGTAATCAATTACGACCCAGCACTGCTAGTGGTGCAGAACCTTTAACGCCCAGTCCCTTCACACCTAGAGTTCAGTGAACATCAGCTGACACTACAGGTGCTGGTCATATAATTAGAATATCATCAAAAAGTTGATTTATTTCACTAATTCCATTCAAAAAGTGAAACTTGTATATTATATTTATTCATTACACACAGACTGATATATTTCAAATTAATTATTTTATTTCTTTTAATTTTGATGATTATAACCGACAACTAAGGAGAATCCCAAATTCAGTATCTCAGAAAATTAGAATATTACTTAAGACCAATACAAAGAAAAGATTTTTAGAAATCTTGGCCAAATGAAAAGTATGAACATGAAAAGTATGAGCATGTACAGCACTCAATACTTAGTTGGGGCTCCTTTTGCCTGAATTACTGCAGCAATGCGGCGTGGCATGGAGTCGATCAGTCTGTGGCACTGCTCAGGTGTTATAAGAGTGTGTCCTTAAGGTGTCCTTAAACCAGGTACTGGTAGCTTTGGCACTGTGTGCAGGTGCCGAGTCCTGTTGGAAAATGAAATCTGCATCTCCATAAAGTTGCTCTAAAACTTCCTGGTATACGGCTGCGTTGACCTTGGACCTCAGAAAACACAGTGGACCAACACCAGCAGATGACATGGCACCCCAAACCATCAGTGACTGTGGAAACTTTACACTGGACCTCAAGCAACATGGATTGTGTGCTTCTCCTCTCTTCCTGCAGACTCTGGGACCCTGATTTCCAAAGGAAATGCAAAATTTACTTTCATCAGAGAACATAACTTTGGACTACTCAGCAGCAGTCCAGTCCTTTTTGTCTTTAGCCCAGGCGAGGCGCTTCTGACGCTGTCTGTTGTTCAAGAGTGGCTTAACACAAGGAATGCGTCAGCTGAAACCCATGTCTTGCATACGTCTGTGCATAGTGGTTCTTGAAGCACTGACTCCATCTGCAATCCACTCTTTGTGAATCTCCCCCACATTTTTGAATGGGTTTTGTTTCACAATCCTCTCCAGGGTGCGGTTATTGCTTGTACACTTTTTTCTACCACATCTTTTCCTTCCCTTCGCCTCTCTCTAATGTGCTTGGACACAGAGCTCTGTGAACAGCCAGCCTCTTTTGCAATGACCTTTTGTGTCTTGCCCTCCTTGTGCAAGGTGTCAATGGTCGTCTTTTGGACAACTGTCAAGTCAGCAGTCTTCCCCATGATTGTGTAGCCTACAGAACTAGACTGAGAGACCATTTAAAGGCCTTTGCAGGTGTTTTGAGTTAATTAGCTGATTAGAGTGTGGCACCAGGTGTTTTCAATATTGAACCTTTTCACAATATTCTAATTTTCTGAGATACTGAATTTGGGATTTTCCTTAGTTGTCAGTTATAATAATCAAAATTAAACATTTGAAATATATCAGTCTAATGTGTAATGAATGAATACAATATACAAGTTTCACTTTTTGAATGGAATTAGTGAAATAAATCAACTTTTTGATGATATTCTAATTATATGACCAGCACCTGTATTTCCGAGAGGTCTAGGCTGTAATCCTCATACAGAGCCCTTGAGAAACTGAGCCACACAAATTGCTCTATACACTGAAATGACTTTTCTAGAACTGCGCAATGCACTCTGGGCATGTGTATCCTTGACTCTGGATGAAATGCATTGGAATAGTCTTATGGCAAAAGCAAAATAGTTTTCTCATAAATCTTGCATTTTCATCCCATGTGATGTAACAGAATGGTCAGACCCTATCAAGAACCCTCCATGCCATGATCTCAGTCAATAAATGTCCAAACTCTTAAATAAAAAATGCTTCCCCCACTATGAGAGAAAGGAATCTTCTAAAAATAAAACTAGAACTGTCTGTGACAGCCACAAATCAAACCTCCAGCCATAACAATAATACTCCAGTACACACAAAAACACATACTGGCCGAAAGAAAAATATATTAACTGTATATTCTGAATACAGAAATGACTTCTGTGTTGATGCCTGTGGTTTTATTGCCTGAATGCATTAGTGTGGAACTGCATGCTAATCAAACCTCCATTTGCTCAAGCTACAGTGTATTTTGTGGGTGAACGCACAATTCTCACAACAGAGATCAATTATGCTGCTGCTTTACAAACATTTTACTCCCTTTATTGCACTGCCTCTAACCATTACACTGTGAGACGGCCACTTTGATTGGCTATTGATAGCCTGTTTTCCTGTTCCTGCCCCAAACTTGTTCTCGTCACAGCTGAGTGGAGCAGATAATCATGGTAGTTACCTAGTCTATGAATTCTGCTGAATTCTTTTCTCTTTATGTCTTTAAATTTAGTGTAAGATTTGTTATTACCTGAAAATACTCCTTAATATTTTTCTTTTCTTACCAAACTGTATAGAAGGAAATGAGAATCTCAGTACAAATCTTGGATGTCATTAGAAGACGGTTCTTCGAGGAAAGTCTCAAGAAAATGTAAATTAGAATATCACTAATGAATGCAAAAAAAAATGCACTCAGGCAAAACAGTTAACGCTAATCAACATAGCTATCTCGATCTTCAGCCCCCACACAATATGTCACTCTACTGGAAAATTAAAATAAGCAAAGCCCTAATTTAGTGCAGGTGGATTTCATTTTATTAATTCAAAGTCATACTGTATAAGCATGCTGCAAGTGTTGCCTGCACTATTACATTTTTTTTTTTTTCTTTGCAGAACTTCCTCATTAATTCTGGGCAGCCAGAGGGCTGATCGCCAGTTAACTATGTCGACTCTCATTCTATCTGGACTTAAGTGAAACTATAAGGTCATAAAAACGTTAACAAATTGCTCTTTGCTGCTGCTGACAAGGAATGTGTTAGTGTGATAAGTCAGTTTAAAGCCCCCCTGAAATCAAAAGTTTTTTAGCTTTTATGAATAAGCTGGTGTGTTCCAAAACAATGACAAAATTCACATTTAGGAGATATAAGCATTCAAAACTTAGTCTCTCACTTCCGCTAAAATGGATCATGGATTTTCATGACATCACCACGGACTTCAGCTTCTCATCAAATCTACTGTCCAATCAAATGCTCTCTAGAATCTAAAAGTCAACACTGAAGCTGCGGCTGAAATCAGTCATTTATTCACACATTTACTAGTTTCTATATGGTGAATGGCACATAGTGCACTATATAGAGGATAGGGAATGATTCAGACAGATATGCTTTCCATTGACGCAAATTAAGTCCGTTTTCGCATTAGTGTCACGTGAATCGCTGCAGCGCGAGCACAGTCTGTTTCGGCCCAAACTCAAAAGACATGATAGCACAGAGTGGATCATACACGTGAATCGGCACAGACCACAAAACGTATCAGACCCATTTGAATTCTGCACAGAAAACTGTATTTTGAAGCTACATAGCAGAGAATAGGAGGAGAAACGGTTAGAGATTAGAAGAAAACTAAAGCTTTACCAAGATCAATGCTCTGGCTGAGCTGATATTAGCTATTTTTAAAAAGGGGCGGAGCTGTTCGATATGTCTAGCCCTGTCTTCCTGTTTCAGTGTAGTACCCCAGAGTGCAGTCTGAACGATGGGGCGAGGCGACACATTGGGGCGGAGCGACACACCCCAATTTCATCGGTTTGTAATACAGAAAATCTTATTGGTAGACACTTCGAGCGAGCCTGATCATGCGCATTCCTTTATGTACGATTTTGTGAATGATTTGGCTTAAACAGAAATATTAAGTGCTAACTCTAATCGTATCTTATTATCTGTTTAGTATTTTAGTTAGGATGTATTGGCTAATGTTTTTTTGTACTTAAGACACAGAATAGAGTGCACCTCCGGGCACTTTCATGCTTAATAGAGCTGTTTAACGGTTCATTCAACATCTTTATTCCATATGTGTTTAAATAGGCCTAAGACATCGGACAAACCGTTTTGGTTTAAAGATGATCTGTTGTCCAATGCTTGCATTACTTGGTACAAACAAAGACCATAGGTACTTTGGTACAAAGTGCTAATAAAATGTTTAATGGCAAACTCATGTTTCCTTGTTTACCTGTTAATAAAATATGTGGGCCTATATATTTGGTCTGTATATAGTTTTTAAAGGTTCATATTTTATAGTATAGGCCCAAGTAAGTGTCAACGAGTATTAAAAATCTAGTTATTTATTTATCAACCCCCGCATTGTGTTACAATCTGCGTATGTACGAGTGAAAATAGATTAAAATTAACACTGTATAGCCATATAGCTGCATAACTATATAAATAAATCACGTGCATCTGTAAATATGTGTAATATAACATGAGGACTTGAAAAATACCAAGCAAAGAAGTGAACATTGCTTAAATACTTGAGCAAATAAATAAATAATAATAGATCGACATAATAACATATGTTTTAGTAAAAAAAAAAAAAAAAACATCTCGCATACACAATAAATGCAAATAGGCCTATGTATTTTTTCATTTGTATGTTGTTTTTATTGTATGCACAAAAAATATGGCCAGGGCGTGTGGGCTATTGGTAGCCTATTGGTAGCCTATTATTGTCTTATTTGTCACCGCGGTTTTGCTTTAAAATGTAAAATCAAACACTTTCGGATTTATCCGATGTTTTACTGACATACAGTGAATTATCATTTGTGTAAAAAATCCCGAGTTTGTCCACTGTTTGTCCCCGAGTTTGTCCTTATCCACTGATCCTAATAGAAATATTTAAAAGCCTAAATGGATGATGTAAAAATACAGAGCCCTGCATGACATGCAAAACATATAGTCTAGAAAATATATTAGAAAATATCTCTCCTTTGCGATGCCATAATTCCATGCAGTCCTAAAAATGGCACTGACTTATCTGCTGGATAAAATAATAAATGCAATATACCTAAATCTCAAACAGTGTATCATTTATATCAGCAACATATATCGTGATATCGCCCAGCCCTGAAACTGCTCAATATTAAAACTTATAGACAATAACTTTTTGTAAAGCTGCTTTGAAACGATGTGTATTGAGCGTTATACAAATTGACTTCACTTCACTTGATGTAGTCCTGGCTCTATATATATTGTGGCAACGAATTAAGAATTTGTTCCCCAGATTTAGCAGTACAGCCTATTACACAGCGATTTTCTGCCTGAAGAACCCGGAGATGCCGTACCAAGCGTACAGTAACTTCATCTAACGTCTTAAGTTCATCAAAACATTAGCCAATTGATCGTAACTGAAATCGCCATGGTTAGCACTTAATATGTATGTAGTACAGTCAAACAGCATAGATCATTCATAAAGTCGTACATAAAGGAATGCGCATGCTCATGCCCCATGCCCCATGCGTCCACGCCAATAAGCTCTGCTGTATTATAAACCAATGAAATTGGGTGTATAATGTATCGCCCTGCCTCAATCGTCCAGACTGCACTCTGGGGTTACTCGTTTCAGTTGAAATTAAAGGATTAGTTCACTTACAAAAAAAAAAAATGTTCCTGATCATTTACTCACCCCCATGTCATCCAAGATGTCCATGTCCTTCTTTGTTCAACTTACGGAACAAACGCAGCGGCAGTTACATTTTTTCCGTAAGTAGAATAGGGAAGGCGTAGGACATACAGCGTAAGCTTTGTGAAGAATACGAAAGTGCGGTTTTGGCGGAACCACTTGGAAGGCGATCATTTGTTTATATAAAGCATATACATTAAAAAAAAATTTTTTTTAGAAAATGACAGATCGCTTCGCTAGATAAGACCCTTATTCTTCGTCTGGTATCGTTTAAAGCCCTTTGAAGCTGCACTGAAACTGTAATTTTGACCTTCAACCGTTCGGAGGCCATTGAAGTCCACTATAAGGAAAATAATCCTGGAATGTTTTCATCAAAAACCTTAATTTCTTTTCGACTGAAGAAAGAAGGACATGGACATCTTTGGATGACATGGGGGTGAGTAAATTATCAGGATTTTATTTGAAAGTGAATTAATCTTTTAAGTCAACACATTCAATAATGCTGCGCATTCCAAGACACTTCAATGGGTCTTTAAAAAGAGCTATTTTATAGCATAAATATTTATATAAGAGTCCAAATTCTGTGGTGGAAAAAAAAAACAAAAAAAAACTGACCTATAAAATATTACAGTTCTGTGTTGCTACGCCTTGGTGAGCAGCAGCTACAGCCGTCATCTTATTCCCCAGTCCCATGCATATTGCATTCATAGTGACCTCGATTTAGGTTTACTTGTCAACTTTGTTTTTTCAAGAACCGGTAAAGTAGCTAAAAAGGGTCATTTATCATTTTTTCTTACAGTATGTCTATGTTGTTCTGTCAAAGTGTTCGTAGTGAGCACAGTTACAGCGTATAGTGGAAACACACCAGGCAAACACACCTGGAAAGAGATACTGATAATAGTTATGATGTGCAAACAAACTGAGGCTCTATCAGCTGTTTGCAGTGACATTATAAAATAACAGAGGCATACTCTGATAGGGAAAACAGGCATCCCTGTTTAATACGATAATATTTGTGACACGTTATGTATGAATGGATATGAAAGTGCTGTGCAAATTCAAATTTACCTAACAGCATTTGTGTATAATACTAATGAATATACAAGCACAACTGGGGCAAGTTGTCACACTTTTTACTCTGTAAATATTGTACATATTAAAAAAAATTATTGAAAAATGTTCTTAAAATTGTTCATTGTTACAATAAAAAAAAATTGTAACAATGAGCAGCCTAGCCTGTTGCATAAAATATAAAATAAAATTACATAATTCCTGCCTATAGCTGACTGCGGCCCTACATACAGTAGGATAAGCAGTTTGGAGAATGGATGGATAGGAGGAAATAAAATAAAATAAAATAAAAAATAAGGTAACCAATGTTTGGTCTAGAATATAATAATTAATGAATTTTATCAAGGTATAGCATTAAAACGTGACAGTTTGCTCCAGGTTGACATTTATAAAATACTCTTGTCCCGAGAATCTTTCAGTTAAAAAAAATACCTTCAAAAATATGATATTGAAGTTTTAGTTGTACAAAATATTAATAATAATAATTTAAGACTAAATTAAAACCAACATACTTTAAAACGAACATATAACCACTGCTGGAGAAAATACACATTTGTGTTAATGGGATTTGTTACTCAAAACCTCCTATTTACTGGGATACAGCCCCTGTGACAACTATCCCCGTTCTAATCTACTTTAAATTACATTCATTACTATATGTGTACACTGTAATGTAAAGTGTTAGGCTACCATATTTAGCAGGACTTGTCAGACTAAACAAACACTTCTCAGATATAAAAATATTCCAAAACTAAAACAATTTAAAAGCGACAAAGAGGAAGAAACAGACACTCGCGCAACAGCCCACTCACAGCGCACGCCCCAAGGGGGAAACGCGTTCATGTGGCAGATCTCTGCGCGGCGCCGCTGTCCATGGTACTAGGTCACACACGCGCTGCTTTTAGCTTTATTGCTGTTTAATATTCAGCCCATGCACACAGTCCCTGCTACAAGACAGTTGATACATCAGCAGTTTGACTCGTATAGACTGTGCCTCTTACTACAGATGCCTCATGGAGGTAATAGCGGTGGTGGATGACAACGCTATTTTAGTTCATTATGGTGAAAATTCATTTTTCTCAAGGTGACTGGTGTGTCCAGTTTCTATTGTTTCAGACATATTGGCCAGCTACAGTATAATGGACACTATGCGTATGGTCTAATACTGGGGTTAGTTCACCCAGAAATAAAAATTATGTCATTAATTACTCACCCTAGTGTCTTCGGAACACAAATTAAGATATTTTTGATCAAATCTGATGGCTCAGTGAGGCCTGCATTGCCAGCAAGATAATTTACACTTTCAAATGCCCAGAAAGCTACTAAAGACATATTTAAAACAGTTCATGTGGCTACAGCTGTTCAACCCTAATGTTATGAAGCAACGAGAATATTTTGTGCGCCAAAAAACAAAATAACGACTTTATTCAACAATATCTAGTGATGGGCGATTTCAAAACACTGCTTCATTAAGCTTCGAAGCTTTACGAATCTTTTGTTTCGAATCAGTGGTTCGGAGCGTGTATCAAACGGCCAAAGTCACGTGAACCATTGAAATTTCGACACGTTTTGAAACACTAAGGCTTGTTTACTGAAATCACGTGACTTTGGCAGTTTGATACACGCTCCGAACCACTGATTTGAAACAAAAGATTAGTATTAAAATGAATTTATAAATTATTAATATTATGACAATAATTTTGTTTTAATATAAGCCTACTGTCTCATTTTGTGCAGTCTTTGTGGGTCCACTATAAAGTAGTACATTAGAAAGCGTTACAACCCTCTCATTATATTAGGCTATTTCTATTTTTCAAACGTTACCTCAAAAATTAGTTTTGGTCCTGTAAATCCTAAAAAAAAAAAAAAATGTACACAGAGTCTAACAAATTCTGTTGTCACTTCATAAGGGTCTTATATAGGAATGTTACCATTTGTAGTTCATTTCAATCTGGCATTACAACTCACCCCGTTTTACAGCATTTCCATGTCTTCTGTACAGTATTTACAGTGCAGTATTCATTAGATGAGCCAAAATACACTAACTATACATTACAAATTTAAGGAAATATCTTAAGAAGGGAGCTGGGACCTGGATTTCCCAAATACAGCTATACGAAAATATTGATAGAAGAAACAATAGCACCAGTTTGGGTTACTAGAAATCGTCCAGTCAGCAGAAACATCTTCTATCACATTACTTCAGATGATTTATAGAGTAGGCGATAATGAGAGCCGATTGTTTTTAGCACAACAAATCACGTCCAACATCTCTATTTTCCAACAGATTAATTGATTGAATGAAGGTAAGTTAAATGCAGGATGCTTTGCACTCACACCCCGCTTACACTTCCCAATTCAAACTAAAATGAAATAATATGTTTCTAAAATGTCCTGTGCCATCATCATTCACTTACAAATCAACTCTAATTCACATCTAAATCTGCGTTTAAGCAGACACAAGTAGCTCCTGCTTCATTCATTTACAATGCAGCAAAATCCCGAGGTGCCTTACGAACATCTTTTGTGAAAAAGTTGTAGCATACCTCAAACAAGGGTCCGATTTTATTCTTCTCCAGGTATGACTGAATTCTTGACTGCTGTACAGACGCCATGAGAATGCGTTGCATTAAACAGCAAAAGGTTTAGATATCGTTAAATATCGCCAAGCATCTTCAAACGTGCGGGACTGCGGACGAATCTCTAGCGGGAAGTGAGCGGAGATCCAGCGCTGAGAGCTCGTCTGCTGCTCCAGCACATGCTGAAAGTGGTTTGCGTCCTCACTCGGTCTGGGCACTATCTGATGGGACTATCCCTTCTCCGGTCTCGGCAGAGTAGCTGGCGACGGCTTCTTCTTAAAGCCAATGAAAAAGATTACACCTTAGATCGATGTCTATTCATTGGATGTTCAGGTCTGAGCGACCCGCCCTCGTTGTTTACATAGAGTAAGTGTCATTAAACTCATATGTACGTATAATTATTATGAAACTTATAAATGATGCATTATAAAGGATTCCTTTCTGGTTTTATTATTAAAGCCTAATCTTGTATAAATGAATCCACACTTACAATGTATATTGCTTACCTATTCAAGTTTCAGGAGTATAGTGAAGCCTATATCAACAATATTTCATTCTACAATGGGATCATATAAGGGGTCATATGATGCTATAAAGTTCATTATTTTATTTATTGGTGTAATAGAACAGGTTAACATGATTTAATGCTCAAAACACACTATTTTACACATACTATACATTATTGCAGAATACCTCCCAGTCTGCCTGAAACGCGCTGATTTCTACAAAGCCCCGCCTTCTGAAAAGCCCAGAGTGATCTGATTGGCCAAATAACTGCAGTGTCTGTCTGAAATGTAACACCCCTTACCAATCGCAAGATTAAAAGGAACATTAAAGAGTTAGTTCACCCAAAATAGAAAAATCATTTACTCACCCTCATGACCCGTAAGGCTTTCGTTAATCTTCGGAACACAAATGAAGATATTTTTAATGAAATCTGAGGGATTTCTGTCCCTCCACTGACAGCTATGCAACTAGCACTTTGACATTTCAAAAAGTTCACAAAAATATCATAAAACTAATCCATATGAATTGAGTTGATTAGTCCTAATTTTCTGAAGAGATACGCTGAACAGATTTAATTTAGGTTTGTTCTCCCGCATTAAGCAGGTTCGGTTGAGCTTCTGTTTATGTTTGCTGATCATAGTTTATATGTAAATAAAAGTCTAAATTCAATCTGTTCATCATATAAAGTGATCATGTCTCTCCAGAAAATTTGGACTAAATCACTTAATTCATATGGATTAGTTTTATGATATCTTTATGAAATTTTTGAAGCGTTAAAGTAGTAGTAGCGTAGCTGTTAATGGAGGGACAGAAATCGCTCAGATTTATTTAAAAATATCTTCATTTGTATTCCGAAGATGAACAAAAGTCTTATGGGTGTGGAGCGACATGAGGGTGAGTAAATTATAATTTTCATTTTGGAGGAAACTATCCCTTTAATACCGTGTCTACACCGGACGCGAGTGGTGCGTCAAAAGACGATATTATAATCTGTGATATTGTCTACACTTTATGTGGCGCAGTGCGACGCAACAAATTCCCAACATGAAATGGATTCCCCGTTCTATATCTGACGTAGTTCAAGTGCTTTGCAACAGTCGGCTTGTCGCGTTCCGCGTAGACAGCTTTTAGCAATAAAAGCAATAAAAGTCGCATCTGGTGTAGACGGTGTAAGAACATTAAAAAGCTTCATATGAACTTTAGAACTTTCGTGTAGCTCATGTTCACATATAATACCAATGGAAAAGCAGTGCAACGGACTGAAAAAACGCGTTCCGTCTGAATGGCCACAAGTATTGAAGAAATAAAAATAGTTCTGGAGCTGGCTTCTGATTGGTCAATAGTTCCCATTAACGTTATGTCAGGTATGATATCTTTCTAGCAAAAGGGTTTTGATTTGCTTAGTAAAAAATAAAATTGCATTAGAGTATAATTATAATTGTGATCAGTTATGCTCATATATGTTTTCATAATGGTTTTAATATATAATTTATTTTGGCCTTTTTGGAAAGTGTTCTGCACTGGCCCTTATATGCACTGACAAGATGTTAGGGATCAGAAATTTTTTTAATTAATATTAGTAAATAATTTTTAAAGAAGTTGTAATATAAACATATAGGTACCTACTAAGTCCACTATTTAAGTTATTACAGAACATCTGGAAACTATTTACTCAATAAAAACTGCAAGTGACAGTGTGCCCAGGAAAATTATGACAGGTAAACAATGTTTGTCAAAGATTGCAAGACTGCAGTTGCCTACATGCAGTGGCCATTAGTGAGATTCCTGAAGACTTTAACTGGTCTGATACCAGCTGCACATTTGATGGATGATAGCACAACACATAAAGCAGCTGGGAGTTCGTGTGCACTCAGCACATGCATACTGTCAAATGAAGACTAAATACATTCACTAGAGAGACCTGTGACAGATTTGCAGAAATTTAAATAAAAAATCACTGTTAGTCTTTTGCATAAATATTTACAGTCACAGTTCTACATGTAAAAGTAAAAGTGAAGGTTTTTTTATTTTACTAACATTAATGACACACACAACAGCAAGAATATTAGGCTGCTGTCACTTTAAGAAGGAAAGCACGGACCGAATAACTGACACACATCCGGTTTCTTTTTCAACTGTTCACTTGTGACATAACCGAGAGAATACTTGCCCAGACGGGTATTTTGACATAATTTTGTGTGTATGTGTCAGTTCAAGCGCAAGTAAACGCGAAAGAGGAATTAATTCAGTGTTCGAGTGCTGTCTGAAAGCCTCTCTCTCTCTCTGCTGCGCACGTTTCGGGGTTTGAGGCTGTGCCCACAGATAACAGTTCATGAGTCCCGATTTTCGCCTCTTCTTCCGCTTTTAAAATTGCTTGAATGTGTTAATTGGTGAGACAAAACACGTCTAAATGATAAACTTTCACTCTATGATGGTTAAATTTAGCAGTTAATCCACGAATCACATGCGTGTTGAACACCTAATAATTAAAGAACACACTTATCATCATGATTGCTATCTTGCCAGAGATGGAGAAAAATCCTACTCCAGTAAGTAAACGTGTCCCTGTGAACCGGTCCTCAAAAATGCTCCATGTTTTCTGGTGCGCATCGTTTATTTTTTAGGTGCGTACCACTTATGTGCACCCCTATATATATACCCCCTATATATATGTGTGCACACACACATATATATATATATATAAGAAATATGATTGCATTTCCTTTTAAACGTTTTTATTTTAAATGAATTACAATTTGACATTACATAACAATGGGGAAATCAACCTGTTTTAAGGTTAAAAATAAGATACATGTATTTGGAAAATCTCAAAATGGGTTAGTTTTATGACAAAATAAATAACTTTTTTTTTTCTTTAACTAAAAACATTTTTACAGTAATATCTTCACATGAATTTATGTTCCCTTCTGGCTGCTTTTATCAAGAGTATGTGTAATTCAAAGATGCATTGTATAACATAAAAATATCTTCTGTTTCTCAAAATGGAACTTATGGAGTTAATAAACATTTCCTGTTTAGAGCGTTTTCTCAATATTGCATAGATTGATTAATTTGTTATTTTAAGCAACACTAATATAACATGTAACACAATAACTCCTGAGTACTGAATATTTTAATTGTGGCGAGACAAAATCATTTATATACCTATGTAAGTGTGACAAGTATATAAATCTATAACACTGATGACCATGTCGTATGAACTTTCCAGTACTGTATCTAGATCACTCTAGATTCACTGAGACTGCAACATGTAGCTTAATGAACTATGGTGTTAATAAATTCTAAACAAACTTCAAGAGTTGAAACCTAATAATGTGAAAGCTAAACCTATACATATGTCGAAGATGTATATGAGAATAGATGAAATAAAAAATGCACATACAGTTACAATGAGGCTTTTGGATGCTATGCCCAAAAAGGAACTATAAACAACAGTTACGCCTTAACACACAAGACTAAAGCACTGTGCAAATTCTTTTACAAAAGGAAAAAAGTTTTTTGAAATGGACATTGTGATTGACACTCTATTGATGTGAATGACTTGACAGCAGCTGCGAGATCAGACATCCTGTTTGTTTGATCTTCGGTCTAGAATGAGATGCGGTGTAGCAAAGCAAGAAATAAAAAAATGGTGCCTTTAAAAAGCTATAACAAAAGTCAATAGATATTACGATGTGAACCCTTGAGAGGTGACAGATGCCTTTGAGCAGGAGAGAGGCTGGACGTCCAGACAGTCTCTTTACTTGGACAGTGTAAGTGTGTGTCGTCTGGAGTTGAACCAGGGCTGGTCCAGATCTGTTGAAGACATTGGTTTAGGGGTCGCCATCAGGAGGTGGAGGCTGACACAGTTTGTACAATCTGTTAATAGAATTTAAAAATGTATTAAAAGATATGTAAATCATATATTAAATGTGTTTCAGGTATTCCCTACGCTATGGGGACAAAATGTCCCTAAAACGATGGCAATACCAGAAATCTTTGACCTTGTGGGGACATTTTTTGGTCCACATGAGGAAAACAGCTTATAAATCATACTAGGTGATGGTTTTTGAAAGTTTAAAAATGCAGAACGTTTTCTGTGATGGGTAGATTTGGGGTTATGGGATAGAATATACACTGATCCGGCATAACATTATGACCACTGACGGGTGAAGTGAATAACACTGATTATCTCTTCATCACGGCACCTGTTAGTGGGTGGGATATATTAGGCAGCAAGTGAACATTTTGTCCTCAAAGTTGATGTGTTAGAAGCAGGAAAAATGGGCAAGTGTAAGGATTTGTGTGAGTTTGACAAGGGCCAAATTATGATGGCTAGATGACTGGGTCAGAGCATCTCCAAAACTGCAGCTCTTGTGGGGTGTTCCCGGTCTGCAGTGGTCAGTATCTATCAAAAGTGGTCCAAGGAAGGAACAGTGGTGAACCGGCGACAGGGTCATGGGCGGCTTATTGATGCACGTGGGGAGCGAAGGCTGGCCCGTGTGGTCCGATCCAACAGATGAGCTACTGTAGCTCAAATTGCTTAAGTTAATGCTGGTTCTGATAGAAAGGTGTCAGAATACACAGTGCATCACAGTTTGTTGCGTATGGGGCTGCATAGCCGCAGACCAGTCAGGGTGCCCATGCTGACCCGTCCACCGCCGAAAGTGCCAACAGTGGGCACGTGAGCATCAGAACTGGACCACGGAGCAACATTAGGACATTAGGAATATTAGGAAGGTGGTCATAATGTTATGCCTGATCGGTGTATAGCTTGTACAGTATAAAAATCATTATGTCTATAGAATGTCCCCATAAAATATGGAAAACCACCATGTACCACAGTACCTTTTAAAAGTTTAAGGTCAGGAAGATTATACGCTTTTGAAAGCAGTCTCTTATGCTCATCAATGATGCATTTATTTGATCAAAAATACTTTAAAAACTGTAATATTGTGAATTTTTATTACAATTAAATTAATTAAAACAATTATTAATGTATTTTAAAATGTATTTTATTCCTGTGATGAAAGTTTTCAGCATCATTACCCATCTTCAGTGTCACATGATCCTTCAGAAATCATTCTAATATGCTGAAACATTTATCTTATTATTATCAATGTTGAAAACAATTATGCTGATTAATATTTTCGTAAAAACAATAACTGCGTTTCCATTACCCTTCAAACTGCGCAAATTGAAATTGCGGATTGAAAACATACTCAATGGAAACAAAATTGAGCAAAAACACCCATATATTGCAAAAAAGTTTTTATGCTCGCATGAGGTGGTTTTTCAGGAAATTTCACAAAACTGCAACGGAAACAGTTTTTTTCGCATTTACAGGTCACCTGCCGTACGTAAAAGTAGATCATTCTTTAAAGATGGCGTGGCATGTTTGGACAGAAGATGAGACAGAGTTCTTTATTAAACTCATAAAAGACAAAATAATTACGGGAATACTGGTTTCTAAACAACAAAGAAATGCCACAATTTATCAAGACTTCAAAGCAGATATGAGGGAATAACACCCAGAAACACCTCATATGTGGCCGCTCCCATGTATAAGGGGCTTTCTTTGCCATTGATGCTTGGATAACACACCTAGTCTATGTCTATTAAAATAATGGCTAGTGTAGTGGCAGCGATATATAATTAAACCTACTTTACTAACATCCGTTGCCATGATTAATGAAGTGACTTTTCGCGAGAGGAAAAAAATATACGTTTTAGTCGCATGACAACAGTTAATGGAAACGCCATCATTTCGCAATAGTTTTTTTTATCAGCATTTAGAAAATATCACAAAATATTTCCGCAAATCTGTAATGGAAACCTGGCTAATGATACCTTTTTTTCAGGATACTTTGATAAATACAAAGTTCAAAAGAAAAGCATTTATTTGAAATAAAAAATCTATTATCAATGTTTTTTTTTTTTTTAATCAATTTAATGCATCCTCACTGAATAAAAGTATTAATTTCTGAAAAAAAGAAGTGTAATTTCTTTGCTCCACATGGCAGCAATGTTCTAATTGGCTATGATTATGTCACGTTGCATTTTCTCATACAGTGTGAACAGACTGACGCTGTGCCTAGTTAAGATGAGATAATGCAATATTTGTCATTTATTTTATTATCCTTTGTTTTAAAAAGCAACTTGCTAGTGTAAATGATGTAAAACAGTCAGCACATACACTTAGATTTGTGGAACAAACAAGCTAACAACTTTCTTTCTGAGCTGTAGTGAATTTCAAAAAGGTAAAACACAAATTCTTGAATTTAGGCAGCATTTGTTATATGCCAAATAAACCATAAGCCACGCAGCAATGATCACATGCAGCACACTAAGAAAAGCTATGAGTCATTGTCTTGAGGGTTACGCTACAGTACATCTCCCTACGGACCTCAAGTGACTGTGACAGATTAGAGTTTACACTGGAGTTTTCAACCTGCTGAGAGAGAATGAATAGGTCTGCTTTTTAATGTGCTTCATTCTATTTTCCTGCAGGAAATATAGTTTGGCTCCCATGCATGTTCTCTCTCTTTCATACACACACACACCTGCAGTAATGTGATGGCTGTTCTAATAGAGGACGTGCACTTTATGTAAGAATGTTTTGTGAATTTAATACCCTGCAGGTTTCTGTTCAATTTCATTATATACAGATGAAAACAACACAATGCGCACATTTGCAAGAATGCTGTCTTTTATTTCATACGGCTATACTGCAGGGGTTTATTTGAAGAATAAATGCCGAACTGTTCCTGAGATTCTGTCTCCATTAAAACTGTGGGCCACTTATTACAAGATTTGCATTTTCAGAAAGAAATACCAGCCCTTGCAAGGCAGCAAATAATAGGGTTATATAGTAGCTGTGGGTGAGCTATATACTGAAAGAAAAAGTAAAAATGATCTCTATTTTTATTCAAAAATATTATTTAATATTGTTGAATCAACCTAAATACATAAATTTATACCAACATTTTTTATGGGTTAAACATTCTTTAAGGTAACAATTGCAGGTAACCACTTTTTCCAGTGTAGGTTTTAGGCATTTTCACAATTCAGTTTGCAAACAGATGCAAAAAAGAAGCCCAACACAATTCAGTATGCAAATATTACAATGATGACATTGTATTTTAAACGCTTAACATTCAGTCATTATGTCAGGGAGATTTTTTAACCTTACACTTACATTTTAAAGGTAGACCTAAAAACAGCCCACCTAAAGCTAAAATTACTTCCAAAAACAAGTTTGCACATTAAAGAGCTTTAAAGGGATAGTTCAGTGTTTCTTGGGAATATCCCGGACGAGCCCCCAGTTGTTAGATTTAAATCTCAATCTCAGGTAGAATATTTGTAGTCTCAGTTATCAGTTGGAAACACCCACATCCGTTCTAAACACTTAAAGTCCGGGACACAAAAAGCTGTTGGTCGGCCATTGGGCAATGTCGGGCTGTTTTTGAGCATCGATTGGCTTATTTTTTTCAGCGTGTTCCGCACCGTTGGCTCTAGTCAGACCGTCGGTGTGAGAGAGCTTTGATTGGCTGTTCAAAACGAGTCAGTGCATGAGAACAAAAGACAAGACAGTACAGATAGAAGGCTCTTATAATTTTACGTCATCGTACCTGAACATTCGAATGTGCGAATATTTTCATAATAACATGAGCTGACTGGAATGAAGAAAGTGATCAGCATGATTGATATTTAAAATGGTAAGCAAACACTGCTTTGTTTTTGGTTTGTATATCTGCAGTCTTAATTTTGGTTTCCATTTTTGAATGACAAAAACAGACTACTGATACCTGCTGATATTGACAGTAATTTCCTTGCACGCAGGCACAGAATGCACATGCTAGTTGACAGTCGCCAGTAGTCCTTTCGGTGTGTTCAAGCGCAGCTTATTGGCCAAGACGCAGTCAACAAGAGGCGACAGCCAGCTTTCATCGCCGCTAGTTTTTTGATGTCGGTTTGGTGTATCCCGGGTTTTAGAGGTTTACAGCAAACCCCTCATCAGAATGTTTGAGGCAGATCAGTAACCCAGTAGCTCTAATAATTCTGGAGACCTAAACAATTTTCTGAAATGTGTAAATCTTTGAACCGTGGCATTTAGGTCTAAAATTTTATTTCATGCACATTTTGTAAAAGGTTATTGAAAACCACAGTGTGAATGTGAGGGGACTGAAATGATGTGTGTGTGTGTGTGTGTAGTCATTGAAGAAAGTGGTGTGAGGGCCGCTCTGGTTACCTTGGCACTGTTGACGGAGTGCGGTCTCTCACTCCCAGGTTCTTGGCTGAGTTCTGCACTCTTGCTCCCTAAAAAAAGAGCCATAATTATAAATGACTTGCAGGCCTGTCAGAACAGTTATTCTTTAAATAAGCATGAACATATTCTGTGTCCAGTCGGTCAAAGGTGAGAAGTGGTGTCATTCACAGAAGCTGTGTTGTTGTATTGTTATGGAAGTAATATGAAATATCAACTCTAAGAGGCAAAAAAAAAAAAAAAAGGGGGGGAGGGGGGTGTTGGGGGTGAGGACAAATATAAAATCTTTATTAAGTCTGAAATTATATATTTTAGTTGAATTAATTACATGATATACCAAATAATTAATCTAAGATTAATTAACCTAAGATTAATTGATCTTTGATGAGGTAAGTTTGCAAATGTTTTGCATTTATGTGATATTTCAAGCATGAATTGCTCTGATGGTAGAAAAACTCCTCATAACTTAATTCATGAACCAGTCAGGAGACTTGATTAATTGCATTAATCTTTCCATTGTGGCACAAAATGAATTAATGTAATAAATGAAATAACTGAATAAATTAACATAATTAACATAAATTAACATTAAACTGTCAGTGCAAGTTCTGAAATAAAAAACTGTATATATACTGTATAACAAATTTAAATCTATATTTACACATATTTATACAACTTAAATATAAAATAAAAACAAAATATACATTTATACTATGTTGTGCTATATATCATATATATCAGCACTTACTCAGATATATTATATAACAAATGTATGTGTATTTGACAACACATTATATCAAATATATACATACCGATGTGTTTTTAGAATAATTGAGATACTATTAAAAAAAATTGAATAGTTTGAATTGATTTTTTAAGAATATGTCTATATAGTTTTTATTAATTTTTATTTCAGTTTTAGTTTGAGTTATTTTAGTACAAGTTAAACTAAATTGGCAGCTAGACAAAATAAATTTAATAGGTTTAATAAACATTTTTTTCATATTTTATTTCTGTTAACATAACGAAAATATTTTTTAGTTTTAGTTTCAGTAAAATATAATAACCCTGCTATATTTATATTTATATATTTACAACCCGAATTCCGGAAAAGTTGGGACGTTTTTTAAATTTGAATAAAATGAAAACTAAAAGACTTTCAAATCACATGAGCCAATATTTTATTCACAATAGAACATAGATAACATAACAAATGTTTAAACTGAGAAATTTTATCCACTAAATGAGCTCATTTCAAATTTGATGCCTGCTACAGGTCTCAAAAAAGTTAACACGGGGGCAACAAATGGCTGAAAAAGCAAGACATTTTAAATAGATTCAGCTGGGAGAACATCTAGCAACTAATTAAGTTAATTGATATCAGGTCTGTAATATAATTAGCTATAAAAGGGATGTCTTAGAGAGGCAGAGTCTCTCAGAAATAAAGATGGGCAAAGGCTCTCCAATCTGTGAAAAAAGTGTAAAAAGATTGTGGAAAACAATGTTCCTCAACATCAAATTGCAAAGGCTTTGCAAATCTCAACATCTACAGTGCATAACATCATCAAAAGATTCAGAGAAACTGGAGAAATCTCTGTGCGTAAGGGACAAGGCAGAAGACCTTTATTGGATGCCCGTGGTCTTTGGGCCCTCAGACGACACTGCATCACTCATCGGCATGATTGTGTCAATGACATTACTAAATGGGCTCTGGAATACTTCCAGAAACCATTGTCGGTAAAAACAATCTGCCGTGCCATCTGCAGATGCCAACTAAAGCTCTATCATGCAAAAAGGAAGCCACATGTGAACACGGTCCAGAAGCGCCGTCATGTCCTGTGGGCCAAGGATTTAAAATGGACTGTATCAAAGTGGAAAAGTGTTCTATGGTCAGACGAGTCCAAATTTGACATTCTTGTTAGAAATCACAGACGCCATGTCCTCCGGGCTAAAGAGGAGAGAGACCTTCCAGCGTGTCATCAGCGTTCAGTTCAAAAGCCATCATTAAACAGAAAATACGTCAAAAACAACCACGAACTCTATATCAGGACCAAAAACTCATAAGCTCGATGCCCAGACATCTTCAAACTCTTTTGAAAAGAAGAGGAGATGCTACACCATGGTAAACATGCCTCCATTCCAACTATTTTAAGACCTGTAGCAGGCATAAAATTTGAAATGAGCTCATTTTGTGCATAAAACTGTAAAATTTCTCTGTTTAAACATCCGTTATGTTATCTATGTTCTATTGTGAATAAAATATTGGCTCATGTGATTTGAAAGTCTTTTAGTTTTCATTTTATTCAAATTTAAAACTTTTCCGGAATTCGGGTTGTAATAATATGTATAATATTTTATATAATATGTGTTGTCAAATATACACCCAACACCAAACATCTTTTGAAATAAAATCATCCAATTTCTTTTCTATTTCTGCATCAAGAAAAAATGACTTTTTAAAATAAATACACACCGGTTGGCACTTCTGTTTTGAAATAATTTATATAATCATTTCCTATTCTGAACAGATTTGTTCTTTTCCTTTTCAGCCTGCTCTGCCTTCCTTCATAGACGCAGTGGCTCATATTTCATAGGAAAAAAGCACAGGTATAAGGTCCTGCCAGCCAGCTAAACCTGTAACTTACAAGCCGCATCTTCTATCACAGTTCACCAATGCTGGCCTTGTCAGATGTGTTAGATGGACTTGTCTGTGATCGTAAATTACAATTTAAAACATTCATACTCCAATATCCTGTCCCACGCTAAATGAATCAAAGGCCTGTTTAACAGACAGTATTTTTACTCCGAGCGGAATTCTATCATGTCAAAATGAAAAATGGCCACCTGCGCCCTGACGTAGGAAAGAAAACGTGTATCTTGCACATTTTACAAACATTAGCTGTTTCCGCAAATAGCTCTGTAGGTCGGTTTGACGTGAGGCGTCTCGGCAGGTGCGTCTGGATCATCAGCGGGGGACGTTAGTGCCGCATAAACACTGCTGGAGGAAGTCTGTAATAGTGAGTGCAGCACTTCAGTGTACAGGTACTCTGTCTTTCTGACGACTGCTGGCCGGTGAGTGCATCAGGCATGTGCGGCACCATGGTCAGTCCCTTATCATGTCATGATAACATCAGCAATTACACCTCCAGAGTCACGACATTCGCCTACTGCTTTCCTGGGACTTTAAAAGATACGGCTGGACGTAGAGAAGAACTGAGATATGAGAGGGCAAGAACACAAAGATCCGTTGTCTACAGACACGGAGAAGATTATCCAACCTCTTGATAACCTTTTTTCAACAATTGCTTCTCTAAAAATATGGTTAACTCATTTTAGCAGTTAAGCAATTTGGTGCTTATACACAGAAACTACATAATGGAGCAATTCGTCAGTGTCCCTTTTCCTTCTTCAATGAGTTCCAGGCATTATGATGGATGAGTCTCTTTTAAGTCTCGCTGTGAGGTAAGAATCACGGTGAATAATAATAAATAGCCAGCCAGGGGGAGCTTTGATGATAGTCATTCATATTGATATTCATAAAGCCATTTTGGAGCCTGGACCAGTGCGGGTAAGGACTCATCACCTACAGGCGGTCCAGAATATAACATAATGTACATGCATTATAAGTTCAGCAGATTTAAAATAAGAAATGCAAATATATATCATAAAAAAAGTATGGCTAGCCTAAAGTATGAAAGTTAAATACAGTGTTAAATACATTTTAATGACCTGACCTATGAATGACTATTTCTTAAAGCAGTGGTTTTTATTGGGTTCTTGCTTGATATTTTACATGGAAAATCAAGTGGAGACCCAAAATCATGATCAAATTAAAAAAAAAGGTCATTAAAACCAAACATTAAAATTTATTAAAACGATCATGAATTGTAGGTTTACATATAATGCAAAATTATTTAAATGTTAATTATTAAACTATTCATTTTCATTTTTTTTATTTATAATTATTATTTTACATACATTTATTTATCAATAATTTATATATGCATCATTTTATTATTAATAATTTTAGATTAGTTGCAGTTTTACTTATTAAAAATTACTTTAAATACATAAATAACAATTGGTTTAATTATTTTATTATTACTTTTATTATTAATAAACGTAAATAACAGCAGAAGTTTAATATATGATATAATCAATGCGTCAATGATAAATTTGTCAATTTATATAATATTTTATTTATTTTATTGATTTTAATACTACTTTCATTATTAAATAATGATTAAATGCTTAGCAGAAGTGGAACACATGGAACAATATTTTATATGTATATTTGCAAATCAATCATTTATGCATCAAATTATTATTAATAATTCACACGTAAATAAAATTTTACCAAAATGACCATGAATTGTATAGGCTTACATATAATGCAAAATTATTTAAATGATAATTATTAAACTATTCATTTTCATTAATTAAATTAAATTTATAATTATTATTTTACATACATTTATTTATCAATAATGTATATATGCATCAAATTATTATGAATAATTTTAGATTAATTGCAATTTTACTTATTAAAAAGTACTTTAACATCAATACATAAAAATTGCTTTAATGATTTTATTATTACTTTTAATATTAATAAATAAATATTTATTATTTTTATCAATTTTAATACTACTTTTATTATTAAATAATAATTAAAAATTACAGTAAATGCTTAACAGCATGGAACACATGGAACAATAATTTATATGCATATATGCAAATCAATCATTTAAATATATATATATATATATATATATATATATATGTGTGTGTGTGTGTGTGTGTGTGCATTAATTTATTATTAATAATCCACACGTAAAAAAAAAAAATGTCTTTATTTTACTAATATTATTATTTTTACTACTACTTTTATTATCAGATTATTAATTATTATATATATAACATACACTGGCTGACCTAACAGTTGAGGAACACTGCTCTAATGTACTCTTCAGAAAGTTATCTCCCTCAATGTGACTGAGTAACTGTCAAGGGCTCTTTGGTCTTTACCTCTCATGACTCAGGGCCACCTTGAAGTTTCATTCCTTCTGAGCTGACACAGCAACAGTCATAGCCTTCTATTATACAAGTCTCACAGTGCTTAATGATATAAAAAGAGCAGACCCTGTCAGTTTCATCCATAACCTTGTGAAGGACGCTTCAAGGCTAGTTTGAAAATGGGTAGAAAAAGACTAACAATCTTCCACTTTCTAAATGAAAGGTAGGGAGACTTCATTTCATGAGCGTATATCCTCCTGCTTCCCGACTAGCTAACCGGAGGGGGGAAGAGCTTATGCTAATAGCCATGTAGAGAAACCAAAATGAGAGAAAGCAAACCAAGGCAGTTAAGCTTGTTACATTTCCCAAAATAATTAAACAGGCCTTTGATAAATATAAATCCTCCTCGAAATGAACACGGTGGCCTACTGTTTGAATTTTTTTTGCAACTGTAATTTCAAATAAATTAACTGGGTCAGTAAAATTCAGAAAACATTCGAAGCAGAGGTAGATATTAACTCATCTTTTCTCTGCTGGAAATGGCACTTCAAAACTGAACCACATAAATTAATTTCCCAGTAGAAACTTTAATTGAGAAGCAATGGGTTTATACAATTATTTAGATGGTTTATGGTTGTAAGCCAAAACTTGATATAAACTGCAAACTTGCCTTGTCCCTCAAATTTGATTGGTTGTTTAGAATGTTGATCCAGGATCATGTTGTACTTGGTGAAATCACGTTCTTCATTTTTGTAGTTGAAAAAAATGAATACTTTTATCCAGCAAGGATGCATTAAATTGATCAAAAGTGACAGTAAAGACTTTTATAATGTTAAAAAGATTTGTATTCAAAATAAATGCTGTTCTTTTAAACTTTCTATTCATCAAAGAAATATTACTTGATCAGCAAATCAAATTAGAATGATTTCTGAAGGATCATGTGACACTGAAGACTGGAGTAATGATGCTGAAAATTCAGCTTTACCATCACAGGAATAAAGTA
Source organism: Elopichthys bambusa (assembly GCA_037101425.1). Lineage (NCBI taxonomy): Eukaryota > Metazoa > Chordata > Actinopteri > Cypriniformes > Xenocyprididae > Elopichthys > Elopichthys bambusa. The sequence goes on along the minus strand of CM074453.1, from coordinate 14,492,533 downwards.
AAGTTTAAATATATTATAGGGGTCATGACATGGATTTTTTATTATCTTAAAGTCCCCCTGTAAAAAAACTTCTTCATGTCTTAAAATAGCTTGAATGTAACTCTACACCCTTGCTTCATTTAGTATATGTGGATCTATGAATATGCTAATTAGCCCCGCCTCCACCCACTCACACTAGCTCAGGGATCCACTCGGTCAACTTACTGAGGTAAACTAAATGGTATCACTGATGTCAGTGTGTGACATCATAGATCCTACAATATCCAAACGAGTCATTACTGGAGCTTGGTAAATGCTTTGTTTATAATAAAAAGGACGATTTAGGCTATGAAACTTGCAGGATGCTTTAATGGTACAAAAGATTAAGGAAAATTAGATTTTTCATGTCATGAAAATTTTCTTTTACGGAGTGTCTATTTACACTAAGTGCAAATAGCGTCCATTGTTGGCAAGTGCTATTTACACTAGCTCCGCCCACCAATGTCTGGTTAGGCCACTCAAGTTTTAAAACAAGTTCCCTCGTCAAACAACACCTTCTTTGGCGCATCAGTAGAGAGTAAGGCTCACAGACCTGGCTTTTAACGTGATCCATATGGGTTCGAATCTGCCTTTTGCCAAGCTTGCATTTATTTTCAATAAAAATGAAAAGGGGTAAGGGGAAGGTGTAGGGAGGGTTTTTATTCTCCCAATAAGGCAGCATCTTTTTAATAATTTTAATATAATCATTTACACTATGATATGATTGCATCCTGTTAATGTAAAAATACTGAGGTGCAAATAGTATCTGTCAATATAAAGTATAGATAGCATATAATTACTATTTATTCTTATTGCACTGATACTTTTACATGGTGTAAATAGAATCTCTCGCTATTTTCACTTAGTGTAAATAGCATCTATTGCCTATAGCCGCTGCCTTTATAAGTTATATTAAATTATAAAATATATTAGTTAAATTTTAATAATGTTTACTGTATTTTTGATCAAATTAATGCAGCCTTGATGAGCATAAGAGACTTTTTTCAAAAACTTTAAAAAACCATTTGAACGGTACTGTATTGGACACTGTTAGTGGACAAATTAAATAAACTAGAGAGAGTGTAAAAAGTGTGCTAAAAGTCCACAGGGCCAAAAGTGTTGAAGAAACATCCAATAACAGAACATACCTGCTTCCTCATGACGTCAGTGGCCTGCATGATGCATCGTGGGGGCAAGCCGTGATTCCGGGCCAGAAGAATGGCCTGTTCCAGCGTGACACTTAGTGTACAACTGCAAGACAGGAAAGAGAATACAGGTCCATATTTAGCACCATACACTCCACATTATAATGTAAAATCAGAAGTGTTTATCAAATACATCAAGTATTTCATAAAGTATTCATATGCTGATTGCAGCAACAGCAAAAACAATTTTTTTCCCCCCTCAAGTGTATTGGGGGGGGGGGGGGGGATCTGTTTTTCATTTCCCTTTATCAAAGATCACTTTCTGCCAGCCATGTTCTAATTGAATTAATTATGCTGAGATGCTTTTAATTAATAATTTAATTATAAAACAGAGAAGCTAAATAAATCCGACTAAATTCTGATTACAGCATTGAGGAGGTGGACAGATTCTGGCTCTACAGGAAAAGGCAGAGGCATTTAACAAGCTTGTGCGGCCCAGGCTGGCGTCTCATCTGTCTGTGTCAGCGACTGGCTAACATGAAGACCTGTCAGATGTGCTGTCATTCCAGCATGATGAAGCATGACATGTGCTTTCATTCTCTGAGAACATGTGTCTGCCACTCACATCCCATTAACATTTGAACAGACAGTCAAAGGGCAGTGTGGCCAAACAGGTGTGAGAGTTTTACACTCGACTACATCATTCTGAAATTGAACAGTCCCAAAAGACCAATAAACATCCCCCAAGGTGAGCTTTAAACATGTAGTCTCTAAAAGAGACACAGACTGTGTGACCACTAGATATGAGTGGGAAAGGAGCCAATCAGGACAAAAGATCTGATAAACAAAATCACCCCAATTAAGAGGCCAGTATAACTTTATGAGCTAGTACTAGACATGTCGATGCACTGTGTCTGGGTCAATAAGACAAGACGGCACAGTGTAAATGCACAGTCCTTTCCATAACCATCTGATGTACAAATCTGGAAAGCACCTCCTCAACCTAATAATCTTTGGCTGGCTGATAGGGTTTTTTGGTTAATAACATTAACTGAAACTAAACTTAAATACAGTTTCATCTCTCCAAATCTAAAATAAAATAAAAATGACAATAAATGAATTGTAGCTTCTTGGTACAGTGCATGGCATAATATAAAACATGAGAATTTTGCAACCCACTTGCAATAATCATGCAAAAACACTCATTATACCAGTTTATTAATTTGTACCAGTTTAGTTTAGATGAACACATTAACTTTGGCAGTCTTAAAATATTAATATATAAATAACTAAAATAAAAGCTAATAAAAACACTGAAAATACTAAAACTAAAATATCATAGAACATAAAATAAAAATCAATACTAAAATTGCAAAAATATTATCAAAACTCTAGCAACTTTAGCAAGTTAATTAAATATCAATGAGCAAAACTGAATATTTTTATTTAGTTTATTTAATGCATTACTTTTGGCAGCACTAAAATACTAAAATTATAATGAAACTAAAACAAAAACTCAAAATAGAATAAAAACTAAAATGATATTACAATAAACTTGTTTAGCAGAAAGTTATATATCCATGATCAAAGTAAATCATGCACATGATATAATAATTTGTTCACTCGTTTTACTAAATCGTGGCCATGTTGTAATAATTTGTTCCATTGTTTTAGTTAAATGTACATGATTTAGTAAAACGAGGGAACGAATATTGTGCGCACGATTTCGTAAAATAAGAGAACGGATTATATTGTGCGCACGATTTAGTAAAATGAGAGAACAGATTATATTGTGTGCACGATTTACTAAAATGAGGGAACTAATTATATTGTGCTCATGATTTAGTAAAATGAGGGAACGGATTATATTGTGTGCACGATTTACTAAAATGAGGGAACGAATTATATTGTGCTCATGATTTACTAAAATGAGGGAACGGATTATATTGTGCGCACGATTTAGTAAAATGAGGGAACGAATTATATTGTGCTCATGATTTAGTAAAATGAGGGAACGAATTATATTGTGCTCATGATTTAGTAAAATGAGGGAACGGATTATATTGTGCTCATGATTTACTAAAACGAGGGAACGAATTATATCATGCTCATGATTTAGTAAAACGAGGTAAATTATATTGTGCGCACGATTTAGTAAAATGAGGGAATGGATTATATTGTGTGCACGATTTACTAAAATGAGGGAACTAATTATATTGTGCTCATGATTTAGTAAAATGAGGGAACGGATTATATTGTGCTCATGATTTACTAAAACGAGGGAATGAATTATATCATGCTCATGATTTAGTAAAACGAGGTAAATTATATTGTGCGCACGATTTAGTAAAATGAGGGAACGGATTATATTGTGTGCACGATTTACTAAAACGAGGGAACGAATTATATCATGCTCATGATTTAGTAAAACGAGGTAAATTATATTGTGCGCACGATTTAGTAAAATGAGGGAACGGATTATATTGTGCGCACGATTTACTAAAATGAGGGAACGAATTATATTGTGCTCATGATTTAGTAAAATGAGGGAACGGATTATATTGTGCTCATGATTTACTAAAACGAGGTAATGAATTATATCATGCTCATGATTTAGTAAAACGAGGTAAATTATATTGTGCGCATGATTTAGTAAAATGAGGGAACGGATTATATTGTGCGCACGATTTACTAAAACGAGGGAACGAATTCTTAATCCGTGGCCACAATTTATATATTTTTGCCAGCATGTCATGCAGGGCTCTGTACTTTTGGACTGGAGAGAAATTTTTGAGTTCTGAAATTGTCAGTGTTTTGATGCTTTATGAGGTACAATAAGTCAATGAGCAGCATCGGACCTAATAAGACCTAATCCAAATGACCAATCTAAGGGTAAACTTTCCAGGCCCCCAAAACGCTGTTGTCATATAAATGAACGGCCAAAACACAAAAAGTTTTTAGTTAAACAAAGTGTTGTGTAAACGGCCCCTGAGTGATAACTTATTAGGGAGATACCAAACTGATTTTAAATTACTGAGAACATGAGGGAAGATCTGATAAACAATAAAGCAATCATAAAACTTCAATATCTGACACTGCTCATTTTTTTTTTATACCTGTGAGGAAATTAGTGAGCTGTAACACAACAACTACACAGAATCTATCATAAAAGATGTTTGGTTATTTAATAGCTTGTTCACTGTCAAACTGTCTATATCCATGATACATCAGCCTGACATTTCCATCTCCTTTTTGGTGATATACATGTTCACAGGCTTTTTACCGGCAGAGGTGTCAGATGTGTTATATGGCTCTTATCTGTGAATTCAATCATACAGTTCTTCTGAAGTGAGAACAGCACTGACCTTTGGCTCAAGAAAAAGGAATTCTTAGTTGATCTCCATATGCAGATAGTGACAAGTCTAGCTATCATACTAGAATCTATGAAACTCACTGGGTGATGGATTTGTTTTCTGTGCCTTTGTAATAAGTGCATCTGAATTCAATGCTTGTTTCATTCTTTGATTGTTTGCCCTTGGCAACAAATCGGTTACTTTCTAGCAAATTGCTGACTATGTTGAAATACACCTGATGCTAAGGTGTATTTTACCCCAATTGCATTTCACAGATCGATTCTCTTGATTTATAATAGAGAGAGAAAAAACATGATACAAAGATTTCAGAGTCACCAATCACCAGTGTTCCTCACATCGGCCGTTGATGTTGAACATTCATAGTCAATTTAAACTTCAAGGACATGTCGTGACGCAGCAAAGAGGGGTGAACCTCACTAAAGTGTAGGCTTGATTCATGTCTTTCCGTTACGCTGATAGACACACACATACTGAGTGTCAAGGGCACTGCCTGACCTCTTAACTACACCTCCATATTGATCCTTTGCAGTGTTTTATGGCTGATTGAGCTGTCTCTTGTCTTCTCAGCCGTAGCATTCCTACCGTTACCTAATTGCTTGAGAGAATGCTGCTAAATGTAAGCGTAAAGGCCATCACAAACGTCATATGTCACTTTGACCTCCACATGTCAAGCATTAAAGAAAGCATCACAGAAGAATAATTTTATGAGGGTATGAGCTTGTTAGCAAGAATGTGGGAAGAGCACACTATATGGTAAAAATTTTGTAGTATTCATTTAGTATTTATTTTGAATTATCTTTTATTTTTAGTTTTCATTGTAAGTTATATCATATACAGTATCTCACAGAAGTGAGTACACCCCTCACATTTTTGTAAATATTTTATTAGATCTTTTCATGTGACAACACTGAAGAAATGACACTTTGCTACAATGTAAAGTAGTGAGTGTACAGCTTGTATAACAGTGTAAATTTGCTGTCCCCTCAAAATAACTCAGCACACAGCCATTAATGTCTAAACCGCTGGCCACAAAAGTGAGTACACCCCTAATTGAAAATGTCCAAATTGGGCCCAAAGTGTCAATATTTTGTGTGGCCACCATTATTTTCCAGCACTGCCTTAATCCTCTTGGGCATGGAGTTCACCAGAGCTTCACAGGTTGCCACTGGAGTCCTCTTCCATTCCTCCATCATGGAGCTGGTGGATGTTAGAGACCTTGTGCTCCTCCACCTTCCGTTTGAGGATGCCCCACAGATGCTCAATAGGGTTTAGGTACCCTCAGCTTCTTTAGCAAGGCAGCGGTCGTCTTGGAGGTGTGTTTGGGGTCATTATCATGTTGGAATACTGCCCTGCGGCCCAGTCTCCGAAGGGAGGGGATCCTGCTCTGCTTCAGTATGTCACAGTACATGTTGGCATTCATGGTTCTCTCAGACCATGACACTCCCACCACCATGCTTGACTGTAGGCAAGACACACTTGTCTTTGTACTCCTCACCTGGTTGCCGCCACACACGCTTGACACCATCTGAACCAAATAAGTTTATCTTGGTCTCATCAGACCACAGGACATGATTCCCGTAATCCATGTCCTTAGTCTGCTTGTCTTCAGCAAACTGTTTGCGGGCTTTCTTGTGCATCATCTTTAGAAGAGGCATCCTTCTGGGACGACAGCCATGCAGACCAATTTGATGCAGTGTGCGGCGTATGGTCTGAGCACTGACAGGCTGACCCCCCACCCCTTCAACCTCTGCAATACTGGCAGCACTGCTGCAGAGACCTTGTAACACTAACGAGTCACATGACACCGGGGAGAGAAAATGTCTAATTGGGCCCAATTTGGACATTTTCACTTAGGGGTGTGCTCACTTTCAAGTTAAGAGTTCATTGAAAAATAAAAATTCTGTTCTGTGAAACAAGAAGAGTTGAAGAATATCGGGGTCAAAACAACATTGGACCCCACTGACTTTCATTGTATGTGTATGGATAAAAACACAAACATTTATTAAAATATCTTATAAAATATTAAAATTTTTGTGTAAATGAATCCTTGAGTTCTTTAATCCATCAGTACAAGCCCTTTAAAGCGAGACACAATTAAAGAGCAGATCAGAGATGCTTTGCCATCACAGCAGAGGTGGGACTCACAGCAGGAGCTGCACACTATAGAGAATCAAAGCTGGCTTAATACTGAGCCAACTGGCCTGAGGCAAGACCTGTGTGAAGGCATTTATTGGCTCTTTATAAAATAAGCACTCTGAACTCTTCTGCTGATGAATAAAATGTGGAAGAGACTCATCAAATGTGTCTGGTATTCTTATGGGAGGAAGCTTATATGCTGCACGGTCAGCAACTTACAGCCAGCAGATGTGAATGTCTGATTTACACACTTAAATGTGACTCTGGGAATGGACAGATGGACTAGAGAGATAATAAATGTGAGAAAAAGCAGATACTGGTCTTAATAGATTAATATAATAAAAGATCAAATATCCTAAGGGTGCGTTCACACTTGTTTGGTTCATGTTTGGTTCGATTAAAACAAACCCTGGTGCGATTCCTGTTAGTGCGGTTCATTTAAACATATGTGAATGCTGCCATTCGAACCCTGGTGCGCACCAAACAAGTGGACCGAGACCCATCTTTTCAGCGGTCTCTGTCCACTTGTTTGGTGCGCACCAGGGTTTGGATGGCAGCGTTAACATATGAACCAAACGAACTCTGGTGTGGTTCGAATAATATATGAACGCAACACAGACCAAAGACATGTAAACGAACCAAAAACAGGAAGATGATACCCTAAAAACGTATGGGTTTTTCGTCATAGTCACGAGTTTGCCCATGACAGGCCTCAGACGCGCGTCTCCCACGCAGCAGATCGTTTGTGTGTGTGACGGATGGATTCCCGCTGTTTTGACTCCTTTATACATTTTATAAGCTCTTCACGTGTTTCCAGCTGGCCAAAATACTATCATATGCAGGCTATGCACACACAACAAACACATTTATCCCAGCACACAGCATTGTTTTGGATGTTCGGTAAGTTCCGTCTCAGATTTGGCAATACGTCATAAAATCCGACCAATCAGGTTGTGAACGTATTCCTGTGCCTTTAGGTTCAGTATCTTTTGGTTCGGTGATAAAATTGCCATTGCCAACGCTAATTGGACCAGGACTAAATGTTTTTTGTTTTTTTTTTGGTCCGGACCAAAGAAACCAAAAGAACCTAACTACAAGTGTGAATGCACCCTAAGATGGGGAGGATGATATTTAAGCACATTTATTGAGCTCTGTAGAGACCCATGAATATTTCATTGGAATATTCATGCTTCAAGACTAGGACAGATGGTTAAAGTACACAAAAAAAGAATGATACTGAATTTAAGCATTAAATTTTTTCCCCTGTGGGGTTCACTTCAAAAGCCTGCATTACATTGTGTCAGATCCACAACATAAATGTGCTTTACAAACTGTTAAAATTTACCTGAAAAGATTGAAAACCTGCAGCTTCTCTTTCCAAACACCTTTGAAAGGGATGTGCAGAACAACACACAGCTAGAAACACCACAAAGTTTGTGGGATTTTCACACATTTTACTCTTATTAGTAATAGTATCTATCCTATTTACTTCATTTTACCCCATTGTGACAGGGTGGACCATGATTCTGAACAATGCATGGCATCACTGACATATAAATAAAGGTGCAGTAAACAATTTCTGATAAGCGCTGTTGAAAGTGGATCGGACCAAGCACTAAAACACACTTGTAGCTAATCAGCAGTAAGGGGCGTGTCCGCTGATGAGGGGGGAGGTACCTGTGCTGCATAGCGTGTTTGTGAATTTGGGGGCGGGGCTATCAAGATAGGAGTGTGATCGTTTTGGGTAGGGATGTGTTTGTTTGGGTGATTTTTAAATATCAACAGCGTTTCTCAGAAATCACTTACTGCACCTTTAATCTAAATGTTAAAGAAATTCAGATTGAGCCGGACTGGAAATCTGTGGTTGTGAAAGTCACTGTTTTCATAGAGCACTGAACTCATTTACAGTACTTCAGAACATCAGGGAAAATGTGATTTCTCATTATATGACCATTTTAAACTGTGTACTTACTCTCCCTCTTTGGGAGGAACCAGTAAATTTAGAACAGCTTTATATTGAAATTGGACCTCCGCAACACCTTGGCGAAAGAAATTTAGCTATAAAATAAATATCAGCTCTCACTTAACTTCAGCCACATTTGGCAGGTGAGCACTTTAAAGCAAAGCGTGTGCCTTAATTTAATTTCATTAAAAGCAGGAACTGGCACATTTTGGCTGTTGATTGAGGCTGTTTGGCAGACAAAGGGATATATAAATAGTAGCGCATAATGAAATGCTGATGCTCTGGTTTTAGTATGCCAGGATAACCACATCTGACATTCTACTCCATGGAACTAATTTCATCAACTCTCACATACATTAAATATTACATGTATAATATACATATTCACTTTTATATGGCTGCTATTGGAAAAAATGGGCTTGAAACAAACTATAAATATGAAAAACATGTCCCAAACCATGTTTTACAGAGAATTATCCTGAACTATCATTTAGTTATGAGCAAACGCAGGTTAAATACAGAATGTGTTTGACGGAGGCACGTTTAGAGGGGCAAACAGGACAGAATTCACCGTGTCTGTGGCAGGTCTGAGCACCTGCGGCTTCACTAAAGCTGAGATGTGGCCTGTAATTGCCCTGGCGTACAAATGTGAGTTAGTCACACCCAAACCAACACACACAATGCTGAAAACATTTCACGCTGCTTTATCCAATACACTCCAGTAAAGAGCCACTCAAAGAGCAGCATGCGTGTTTCTATTACCATCTCTAAGGGCTTGAAATTGAGATCAAAATACTGTTCCAGCAACATACTGTGCCAATAAAAAGTAAACGCCATCCTGTTCTTTTCAACATCCTGCAAAGTATTACCGATGCCAAAACAAAAATACACTGACATTTTACAGAGTAAATTACAAATAAAAGCTAATTTCTCTGAAGAAAAAAGCCATGATTTTAAGGTGTTGTGGATGGTTACCAGGGTGTTGCCATGCAGTTACTTAAAGTCCCCCTGTAGTCAATAATTTTATCTCTTAAAACTCATCTTTGATCACCAAAATGACATTTAAAGTAAACGTTTTTTCCTATGAAAAATGAAAAAATCTTCATGTCTTAAAATAGCTTGAATATAACTCTACACCCTTGCTTCATTTAGTATACGCGGATCTATGAATATGCTAATTAGCCCCGCCACCCACTCACACTAGCTCAGAGATCCACTCAGTCAACTTACTGAGGTAAATGCTGCACAATGGTATCACTTTTTACAACGTCGGACACATAACAGTAATTAATATGATTAGCCTTTTGCTTGACTAAGTTATCAAACAGCTAATAATGTGTTGCTAATGTTATACAACTCCCTTGCTTCAGAGCAGTCATAGTTAATGACATGCTAAAGCCCGCCGGCATGTTGACATGATTGGTTACAAGGTTGTTTGTGACGTCAGAAACACCAGCTATTTTAAATAGTGTTTTTGAAAATGTCTTTAGATCACTGCAGTTTTAAACACAAATTACTTAGCAATGGTGTTGACATATAAATTTGCACATGCTTTGTCTCAAAGCATATTAAAAACACCACAAAAAAACAACATTAAAAACAGGGGGACTTTAAAGGTTCTGCTTCTGTTAAGTTGTTGTTAGCACATTATTCACTGGCTCTCCCCCACTGGAAACACCCCTATTTGGTCAAATGAAGGTGAAAGAGCTTTCCAAGCAGACATGTGACATAGGTATTCAAAATTCTCAGCCAGGGCAAGAATGTAAAAAATAATGCCAATGACTATATCACAAAGCACTGTAAAACCCCCTATTACAAATGAGACAAAATGTAAATCTTTTCAGAATTTGGCTGTCCTCCAAAACTCAGTATCCAGGCAAAAAGAGCTGGAGTAAGTGACACCACCAAGAGGCCTAAATTTTAAAGTGTTACAGTCCTCCAGACAGTGATGTTAGAAACATCAGGAAAAAAAGAGATGAGAAAAACAGATAACAGAAAAATCTCAGGGGGAAATGTGAATCTTTCAACAGAACAATAGCCCAAAGCATACAAGAATACCCACACTGAACCAACAAGGATGATTTCCTGGAGTGGCCCAATATTAAAATCCAATTAAGCATCTTTGGAATGACTCTGCACTTCAAAAAACGGTTCCCATCCAACTTGGGAAATTTTGCAAATTTTCAAATTTCAGTGTCAAGATGTGCCCAAAGAAACTCTGCTGCCAAAAAAAGATTGTGAAATTCAAATATAAATTTAAGAAAGTAGAATTATAATTTAACTTTTATAATAAGTGTAATTAAAAAAAAAAAGTCTTACAAGCCTTTATGGACTAGGGTGGAAAAACACTTCCACTTACTGTTCTAGTTCAACTTCCTGTGGGGTGTGACCATTTCAATTAAAATTCCAATTGAATTGAAACTCTCACTGTTGGTTACATCAGCATACACTTCAGATCAGAATTTTGGGGTCAGTAATATTTTTTATTATACTTTTAGTTAGCAAGGATGCATTAAATTGATCAAAAGTGACAGTAAAGACTTTTACATTGTTACAAAAAAAAATGTATTTCAAATAAACGCTGTTTTGGGTTACACTTTATTTTTATGGTGTACTTGTTACAGTGTAATTACATTTAAGTACTGAGTAATTATAATTAGCAGCATGTACTTACTATAGTGTTAGGATTAGGGTTTGGTTTAGGGTTAATTGCAAGTATATATGCATAATTTAGTTACCAAACACATATGGTGACAAGTCTGCATATAGGCAGGAGGTTGAACAGCTGGCTGTCTGGTGCAGCCACAACAACCTGGAGCTGAACATGCTCAAAACTGTGGCAACTTCAGGAGAAACCCCCCAGCACTCTTCCCACTCACCATCACAAACAGCACTGTGGCAGCAATGGAGTCATTCAGGTTCCTGGGCTCTACCAGCTCTCAGAACCTGAAGAGGGACAATCACATTGACCAGCAGAGGTTGTACTTCCTTCCCCAGCTGATGAAGTTCAACTTGCCACAGTCGCTGCTGATGCAGTTCTACTCAGCCATCATTGAGTCTGTCCTCTGCACTTCAGTAACTGTCTGGTTTGGCTCAGCTACAAAATCAGACCTCAGAAGACTACAGAGGACAGTTCTGACTGCTGAAAATATTATCGTGCTCCCCTGCACACCCCCAAGAACTGAATACATCCAGAGTGAGAAAAAGGATTCAGAAAATCACTCTGGATCCCTCACATCCAAGCCACCTTCTCTTTGTACGTTTGCCACCTGGCCGGTGCTACAGAGCACTGAGCATCAGAACAGCCAGACACAAGAAAAGTTTCTTCCCCCAGGAAATCTACCTCATGAACAGTTAAAGGGTTAGTTCACTCAAAAATCTTCTTTCAGATGAACACAATCTGATATATATTTAAAAATATCCTTGCTTCTCCAAGCGTTATAATAGTTGTGAAGGGGGGCCACATTTTGAAGCAAAAAAAATAATAATAAATGCATTCATCCATAATAAAAGTAATCCATACGGCGGTTAATAAAGGCCTTCTAAAATGAAGCAATAGGTTTTTGTGAGAAAAATATCCATATTTAAAACTTTATTAACTTTGATAACTAGCTTCAGGCAGATGGCCTAACGAATCGATTTGCGGCGGAAGAGTAACCTCCAATCCAACACATGATGTAATGACAAACACAGAATTGCAGAGGATAGAGCAAAACAAAACACCGGTCACGAATTAGAAGTCTAAAATGATCATTTTTAAAGTAAAATGTCTGAGGATTTTGATATGAGAAAATGAGCTTGAGTTTATTGCCCAGCCCTATTTGTTTGAACCATGAGAGACGTCTAAGCTTATGCTAATACTACATCCTACGTTATACATCGCGTCAGAGGATTACTCATTTGGCGCAAGTCGACTTGCGTAGCATGCATATGGTCGTCCACCGGCAACTAGTTATTTGAACTTATAAAGTTTTAAATATAGATATTTTTCTTACAAAAACACATCGCTTCACTTCTAAAGGTCTTTATTAACCTCCTGGAGCCGTATGGATTATTTTTAATAATGGATGGATGAATTTTTTTTTGGCTTCAAAATCTGGCCCCCTCTTCACTACCATTATAAAGACTGGAAGAGCCAGGATATTTTTAAATATATCTCTTATTGTGTTCGTCTGAAAGAAGAAAGTCATATACACCTAGGATGCCTTGAGGGTGAGTAAATCATGGGATAATTTTCATTTTTGGCTGAATTATCCTTTTAAATGTTCTCCCCACTGTGCAATGATAACTATGTGCAATATTACATATATTTATTTGATAATACCCAACATCTTCTTATTCCATTCCCTGTTAATTCAATTCTATTCTATTTGTATACAGCACACCTGTCTATTTTGTTAATACTGATAATAATAAGAAATGTCAATTAAGCACCAAATCAGTATATTATAATGATTTCTGAAGGATCGTGTGAATGTTTTTACTGTGTGAATGCAGTCTATATCAGCACTGGAGACAAAAACAAAAAAAATCTTACCGATCCCAAACTTTTGAATGGTAAAGTCAATGAGATATTTTCAACAAAATCTGAATAATTGAGGAAAATCTATATAGTGCTGAATTTCAAGCAGTATAATAATAAGGTCCACAAAGAATGAATACTCCTTATTGGCACTGTAGAGATGCACAGAGACACACAGAAGCACAAGAAATGGAAAATATATTGAAAAAAAGAGCATGAACTGTTGATTTTGTGAAATAAGTATGTCAGCTCTGGCTGATACTAAAAGAGACCTTGGGATGAATAACGCTCCTTCAGTTGAGATTCACAAATGAACCTTTAGAGAAATGGAGCTGTCTGGATCATCTCTAAAATTATGGATTAAGCGAGACCTTCTAAATGTAGAACTGAGATGCTGAATATTCATAATTGCATTGGATGAATGATTAGTGCAGAGAAAGGTATTTATGGAATGATACATGAGCATGTAATGAGGATTATTACCTATTCATGCAGAAGAGGAAATTGAATATTAGATGGTATGAGGAAGAGCGATCGGAGAGAGAGGAAAACTGCAAGATAACCCCCCCCAAAAAAAACAAAACAAAAAAAACCACCAAAACAGAAGAAAGATTGAGGCTGCAGAGAAGAAAACAGGATAAAAGACATAAGTGACAGGAAGTAAATTGCTCCGAGCTACAGACAGAAAGGAAAAAAGACAAGGGAGGAAAAAACAGAAGCGTTCCACTTAGTCCCTGGCGAATGCCTGATGCCTGTCGGACAGAAGGGAAAGGAGGAGTTTGAGTGTATGTGTGTGTAACCCAGGCTGACCGGTGTACTCCGCTGTTACACATGACGATGTGACACGCTCCCAAGCGGCTGCAAAGCTCCGAGGCCACGGTGAGCAGCCCGACTCCAGACGCTCCGCAGGCTGTGAACTGACAAGCTGCCGTCCGCCGACACGAGATAAAACTTTCCATCAATCTGTACAACTCATCCAGAGCATTCAGAGGACGCATCAGCTACAAAGAGAGAGAGAGATAAAGAAAGATTCCATGTTAAAGGGATAGTTCACCCAAAAATGATAACTCGGTCATTAATTAATCACCCTCATGATGCTCCAAACCCATATTTTCTGTGTCCGTGAAACAAAAAAAGAAAAAATTCTAAAATCTAGAATCATCACGCTTTTCCATACAATAACAGATATAGTGACAAAGCTCCAATAATGAATGAATGAATGAATGAGATTCGAGATTCGAGAATGAGAATGAAATTTTCTCCAATAAGCTGTTGACTTGTGAACTGCTGTGACTGGACAGTTTATACAGTCAGTGTGTCCGAAATCGTGCACTGTCTGAGTAGGTACTACATTTGAATTTGAACTTACTTCACGAATGTTAAAAAAGTTCTATATAGTATGAATGTGTGTAGTATGAACATACTATATCCGACATGTTGTCATTATAATGCAACCTACCAGCGTTAGTAACGTCGCTTCACCTCATTTATAAATTCTCTCCCGTGGCCTCATGGGATAGTAAAGTGTCTATTGAATCTCGCCGGAAGTAGTAGGTCATCAGGAGACTTTTCGCATACTGTTTTTCAAATACTATGAATTCGGACTTACTACTCTGTTGACGTACTATATAGTAGGGATGTTTTCGATTTCGGATGCAGCGAGTGACTTGAACTCGAGGACCAGTCAGTCTAATTCATGAATGAATCATTCAAACTGATTTGTGAACTGGTTCATTTAAAAGAATTGACTCAAAAGAGCAAATCATAGAGTCAACTCAAGAATGATTCTTGATTGAGTCATTCTTGATTGAACAGTTCAAAGATTTTGTGTTTCACGGATGAAAAACATGGGTTTGGAACGTCATAAAGTTGAGTTATTAAAGGGTTAGTTCACACAAGAATCGTCATCATTTACTCACCCTCATGTCTTTCCAAACCTGTAAGACTTTCGTTCATCTTCGAAACACAAATGAAGATTTTTAAAATAAAATCTGAGAGATTTCTGTTCTTCCATTGACAGTCCATGCTTCTACCACTTCGAAGCTTCAAAAAGTTCATTAAGAGATTGTAAAACTAATCCATATGAATTGAGCGATTTAGTCCAAATTTTCTGAAGAAACACAAACACTTTATATGATAAACAGATTTAATTTAAACTTTTAGTCACATAATAAACTTAACATTCATCAACACAAAAATCAGATATGGTAAATGGAAGCTCAAGCATGTTTGATTGACGTGCGAGAACCAATGAGGTTCATTCTCGTGTTACGTGGCACGTTTGAGCTTCCGGAAGAACCAATAGATGTCTGCAATCACGTGGTTCTGGTAATGCGTGAAATTCCAGTGGAGGGCAAGCAGTGAAAATTAGAATGAAAGAGATGGAGAAAAGTACGTACTGTGCTGGTTTAGAAAGGTATAAACAGAAAATCACAACATATGTTGGACATGATCCTTATGTTATGAAGAGGAGCGACTTTTCTACTGAATTGAAAGACTTTCCTGCTATCGAGGCGGTAGATATAGAGAATGTGAAGCTGCTGTCACGCTGTGTTCAGATCTAGTCTGTTTATATCGTCTTTCTGCTAGTGACGTTAAGGCAGTATTTTGATTTTCTGTCGTGATTGTGAAAAATGTCGCCATTGTAAATAATTTATGCTGAATCGAGAATTGCAACAGGAACTTACATCATCGTTCAGGGAAAAAACTGGACGGTGTAATACAATTTTCTTTTTGAGGAGGTGATGGGAAGACGCTGTTTAGCAAATCCAGTAATAATGTCACTGATTAAACCCACTGCCTATCACTCAATAAAATATTGTTGTATTTTGTTTGGTTTATTAATTAACATTACATTCCCAAGTATGACTCTCACTCGGCTTGTGAATGAGTATAACTTACACGCAGCCACTTCAAAACTGTTCACAAGCTTCTATGGGTTTGATTTTGGTTGTCATTTGTTGAAATAAATACAAAAAATACAGTTTATCGGTGTCTGTCTGTCCACTGAATGTGACCTCCGTGGCCATATAGGAAAGTGAATATTTATCAAAGACAGCATTAAAACTACAGTTACATTTCACCCTTCCAACAAATAAATTGATCGACTTTTGTCAGCTTGTTGAACACATTTATTTGGACATTTTCTACCAGATGATGGCTGAAGCAGCAGCGCGTGACATTCACCATATCAACATTGTGAACTGAATTCTACAAAACTTAAGTGAAAACACCAAATGATCATGCAGTGGGATAAAATATCTCTTCCCTGCAAATGATAGCATGAAGAATGTGAATATTTAACCAAGTCAAAAACAAAAAATGTAAGCAGGTATCCATTTCAATATCAGCAGACACAAAACACTGTAAAAGGGCAAGGCGACAACTTTTAAAGTTAAAAAAACAATTACGTAAACGATAAAAACTCCTTGCCGTTTCTCTGTTTGATAGATTTGAGCAACCATTAACTATGCAAAACATACAACTTTTGAGTTTTTTTATAGGATTTCTATATAGAAAAATCACTCCCTGTCCTCCAGACGCATTCGAGCTGCTGCAATGACGTCATGTGCAAACCACCTTTGAGGTGTGTTTTTACGTATCAAGTAAGTACGGTTGAGCTTCTATTTATGTTCACTTATCAATGTTCATATGTGAATAAATCTGATCATCATATAAAGTGTTCAACCACTTGATTCATATGGATTAGTTTTACAATCTCTTTATGAACTTTTTAAAGCATCAAAGTGGTAGCTGCATGGACTGTCAATGAGGGCAAAGATCAAAAATCTCTCAGATTACATTAAAAATAGCTTTATTTGTGTTCCATCTTATAGGTTTGAAACAACATGAGGGTGAGTAAATGATGACAGAATTTTCATTTTCGGTTGAACAGAAATGCCATGTTTAAACTCTTCAGGTTACTTTTGTCATTACTGAGAATCAACAAATGCTTTTTATAAATAACTAGGAGTCCCTGCAGACAGTATGATGGCTCATACCTTGTCTATAAAAGCTGCTTTGGGAGCCGAGCTGGGGGTAAGGTTTGATTTATCCAGATAAAAGGCCCTATGGAGGAATAATAAAGACATGTTAGTGTAAACAGTGAATATACATAGACAAATGATTGCATACACAAGAACACAGGATGTGCTGTAAAACTTAATTTGGGATTTGATTTATCTCTTACATAAAAAGAAAGATGGTTGTAAAGATTCTTCATTCTACAAACAAAGCAGCTGGGAACTCTATTTTGAAACAACACATAACTGCAGTACTTTGGGATTCGTTCCAGATGTCAATTACTGCCTGCAGTAACAATAACAGACATAGGTGGCAGTAGAGGAGTTGAAAGAGAATGAATGTGATGGTATTTCATTCAGTCTGCCTATATTTATCTATATGGGGAATGTAATCAATCAATCAATCAATCAATCTGTCTGTCTGTCTGTCTGTCTGTCTGTCTATCTATCTATCTATCTATCCATCCATCCATCCATCCATCCATCCATCCATCCATCCATCCATCTATCTATCTATCTATCTATCTTTCTTTCTATAGTTTTATCCAGATTTTAAATAAAGATTTTAATATCACACTTTTATTGTAAGAGGCAAAGCAGAACTGGCTGCTCTGTGGTTCTGGTTTTGTGGCATATTACAGCACATGTTTATTGTCAGGTAAATTAATCCACCATCTGCACCTTAGTCAGGGAGAGATTTATCACGATAATATTCTCATTTGACACAGCATTAATATTATTGTTAATTAGTCAAAAAAGAAAGTCTCAAAGAAACAAACACACAAACAGTGGAGTCTTGAGTTGCCATCATAAGATCCAACTCTCCCTGCATACTAATTGAGGCAGCTCACGTTAGCGTAATGGGAAGAATTAAGCAAAGTTCTTTAGAAACACCCAGAGGCCAACAGCTTAAAGCACTAAGAGCTTAAATCACTAATTCCACTGATTTACAAAAGGATTTTCATCTTCATTTCATTAAGCAGCACCCAACATATCCTGCAAAGTGCAAACAAACACGATTGGAGGTTAATTGGCTTAGAAACATCCATCAAGGCCTCTAAGCTCTGATTCAGCAGCTGGTGGATTTCGATAGCCATGTAGACATTTCAATGCAGTGTATTACACAGGAATGACTGTGATTATGGTATATTATTGTTTCAAATGCCATATCTAAAGCTAAATCTCAATTTAGACCTTTGGCAGCTTTCTGGGTTAAATAACAGTCATACTATCTAATTTAAAAGAAAATCACGAAAGTGTAAAATTTAAAAGAATGACGAAAAATGCATCATGGTTTCCACAAAAATATTAAGCATCACAACTGTTTTAAACATTGATTATAATGTTTCTTGTGCAGCAAATCAGCATATTAGAATGATTTCTGAAGGATTATGTGACACTGAAGACTGGAGTAATGGCTGCAGATTCAATATGCATTCAATATGCCATGTATTAACATAGAAAACTTAAATTGTAATATTATTTCACAATATCGCTGTCTTTTTAAATAACTAGATGCTTGTTGAGCATATGAAACATCTTCATCACTTCCACCCCAAACCTTTGAACATCTGTGTGTATTTTAGTATTAATATTATATTTATATTAAATAATATTATTTTTCTTTCTTTTACATTTTTAAATTTTCATTTTTACACGTAAAACAGTGACGAGATATGATTAAACCGTTCTAAAATGTATACTGTTCTAATATTTACTGACCCTGACTACAAAAGAGTGTGTTGAAAAGACACAAGGCAAAAAGAAAATGTACTCAGTAATTTCAGTCAAGAAGACAAATGCCTCACAGACTGCCGACACAAGACCTTCACAATCCAGCAGTTCTGTGCCGGCTGCTTGATCATTTATGTGAAGTCTCAGTCTCTGAAGTTTCAGTCTATGTCACCCTTTCTGTAGATGGCCTAAAGTCTCAGAATAAGCCATGGCCACATCCATCAGCAAAGTCTCCAAAGATGTCCTTGCCTGGCCATTTCAGAGCAGGACTTAAAAAGTGCTCTGTAACCAGGGCCACACTCACTCAGTTTGACTGAAATCTACTAAGGAAAGACCAGGGAGATTCTTTATGAAGAAAAGTACAAAAGCTGTTCTACACCAGTAAAAATAAAATTAAAAAAAGTTAAAAGTTTAACTGCTAGACCAGTTAAAGTTCTTGTTTAAGTCACTGGTTCATCGACACCAGTGCAGTTTCATGTAATGTGCCCCTCACTTCAGACTGTGACTAAAGAGTCCACTGATTTAAAATAATAGCCTGCTGTGCTTCTCAAAGTACCACGCACCAGACGGGCAGAATGGGTCTTTATGCATTGTAGAACCAAACAGCCAAGTTTGGCGTGCTCAAACAGCACCAGATGGAGCTGACGATTTATGTCACTAGATCAATCGCCCATCCGCTGTTCAGTTTCATGGCAGAGACAACAACTCACTGCTGAGAAACACTGAACTGACAGGGGGTGTGTGTTAACTTATATTTAGGTGCATGAGATTTTCCCACAAAATCCCATCCTGAATGTTATTTATTACATATATTTTCTTCTTTTAAATGGTACTTTAATGTACTAAAAAGAATACCATGGTACATGTCTAAAAAAAATTATTTTGGTAAAAGATAAAGTGTAGTAAAAAATACTGTGTACCTTGGTACAGTGATGGCATCAGATGATGCATGGGGTTTTGAAATTGTGACATATTTAAAATATGAATATGAAATATAACCTAATTCATGTACAATCATGTTTATATGTACACTACAGTTCAAACGCTTGTTTGTTTGATTGTTTTGCAAGAAAGAAAGAAAGAAAGAAATTCATCTTTTTATTCAGCAAGGACATAAACTGATCAAAAGTGCGTAAAATACTGTTACAAAAGTATAATACTGTTAATTAAACTTGAAAATATTAAATAACACAACTGTTATAATAATTAGAATAATAAAAATGTTTCTTGAGCATGAAATCAGCATATTAGAATGATTTCTGGAGGATCATGTGACACTGAAGACTGGAGAAATGATGCTGGAAATACAGCTTTGCCCTCACAGGAATAAATTACATTTTAAAATACATTCAAATAGAAAAAAAAAATTTTAATTCCAAATTGTAAAAATATTTCACAGTATATTAATGTTTTTAATAATAATGTAATATCAAATAAATGCAGCCTTGACATTAAAACATAAAAAATACCATGTCTAATGATATTAACAAGGTAAATGAACAAAAACATAGTATTATCTTTTTTTGTTAGTCTAATTAGCATTCATTCATGAAAGAAAGAAAGAAAGAAAGAAAGAAAGAAAGAAAGAAAGAAAGAAAGAAAGAAAGAAAAAGAAAGAAAGAAATAAAGTCAAGTAGTGTAAAATTTCATCAAAGGTAAGGCATAACAACAAACTCCACACGCTGTGAAAATGGTTTCTGGATCTGGTGGTCTTACTGCGATTAAGGGCCACTATTCAAGCAGGCAAATATAATCCATTATAAGAGGACAGTGTTTTCTTAGAATGCGTTCTGGTGTATTCGTCTGTGTGTGGTGAACGTGGGACCCTCCTGCAGGAGTTGTAACTCAGCAGTGGTCTTTCCTTTAAGGCACACTGTGCAGTAACTGATGGCCTGTGTTTTCTCTACATGGGCTCTTATGAGACTTTAATGGAAATGCTGGACAGGATCCAAGAATGGGCCAATTTCGTTGCGCCTCTGTTTGCTGGGCCTAAAAGCAAATTGCAGCGACTGTTTCATCTTAAAACCTTAAAAAAAAAAAAAAAAAATACCACCACTTCTGGCCCTATTTCATAAGCATTACCCAGTGTGCTTTGGGGTCTTCAGGCATTATTAGACACTGATGCATGAATACAGCGTGCCTCAGTGGGACCATGATAGTATGGAGTTGTATTTAGATGCAAATCAAGGTAGTTTACTGAATCAAATTAACAATGTTCTTTTTGTTTCAATGTTCAATGTTCAATTTCTTTTACTGCAATTTATTTTCAGTACCACAGTACATCAAAACACATTTACATACATTTATAAACTCCATCAAAAGGGAATTATTAGACCCACAGATTATAACGTGAGAATTTTTTACATAAAATAATAAAATAAAATAAATAAAAATAAAATAAAATAAATATTCTACAGAATAGATACGTCATTCTCATGCTCTAAATAAAATAAAATAAAATAAAATAAAATTTTGTCACATGTCCTTCTTTGTTCTGCTTTTCCCGCCATTATGTTGTTGCATAGTTACTGACTGATTTGAGATTGAGTTCAGGTGTTTCTTATTTATTATCTTGCTAAGTTCCCTTTGTTTTCTGTAAATATACCCTTTGTTCTCCCTCTGTCTCTGTCGGTTCTCGCTTGTGTTTGTGTTTATGGTTGGTTTTCTCCTGTACTCCTGATAATTTTCATTAAAATCTGTTTATTGAATTCTCCTTCGTAGTACGCTTTGTCTATCAACATGAACCCAGGGGCGTCAATTGGGTATGCCTTGGCTGCCTGGTCAAGTCAATGCACTAATATAATTTTATTAATTGCATGCAGGATTAACAGAGTTATATTACTATGTGTAACATATAATTTGTATTTTTAAAAAGTAAGTAAATGAAAGCGATCTGGTTGTTATATTCGTGTCATGTAAGATCAACGGTGCTGCCAATATGTCTATTCACAACGTGATTTTGCAGCGTTGAGTACTGTAGCCAATCACAGGGATTTCTGTTGAAAATAATGACCAGTCAGAGGTGTTTAAGTCACCGGTTGTCCTAACCAGCCACAACGGTGACATGCACCGATTTTTGTCACGGCTGGAACAATAACACGAAGTATGGCAATGTTAATCTCAGGTAATGTTTATGTGCTTTATTTAATGTTAAAAGCGTGTAACATGACTTTGAATATCATTTAGTGCTCCCAGGTTTGTAGCTGTAGTAAAAGCAACAATGATTGATAATTCACTTCAGATCTTGAAATTAAACAAATGGAAGCAAGAACTTTCAAACTGTTAACAAACAAGTGTATTCTATGACAAAGATGGTTTTAGTAGCTCAGTATGTATTTTTAATGTTTAAATGGTGTAATATTTGTGAATTTGATTATCTACCCATTTCCTTGCGAGTGCCATCAAGTTTAATCTCTGGTGCTGTGCAAGTGCCACGAAAACCCGCCCACACTGTGTTCTGATTGGCCGTGGTTTTTGATTGATTACCCATGGCCATAGTGGCTGAGCCTGGGGTCCGAGCAAAGCACATACGTGTCATTTAAATCACGCAATTAGGTCATTTCCAGGACACAGCCTATAAAAATTAGGAAAAAAGAGCTTGAGTTTCAAAGGTCCTTAAACATCATAATGACATCATGATGACATCATGATGAGGTTTTAGTGCTAAGTAGCCAGGTGTTCACTATGATCTTCTCAATGAAAGAGAAGCAATGCTATCATTGAGAATACATAGTCAATATTTGTTAAATTTGTAAAATTCATCATATTTGTCCAATCATGCATCATTTATTTATTTCCCTTGACACTCCTGGTCTAACATTTACTTTTAGTTTGCCTAATATTGTGCCCTGAGCCACAGGTTTGTTTTTATTTTGTTTCTTTAAGGCTTAGCATTGCATCATGGTCATTATCAGGCCATCATGCCTTTAAGAAGACCAATAAATCTACAAATAGCGCTAGGCCCCAACCGCCACCATGACCCAATGCATGACCTCTACAAACCTCGACTAAAACAGATTTACAAACATGATATCATGCTGGTTCCATCAGAGCCGGCATAAAAGCAATCTAACAGACACACACACAAATATATTTTAGCCCATGTTTAGGTGTCTTCCCATTGGGATCAGAGTGCTCAACCAATTTCAGTTCTTACGGCAACTTCTAGACACACGACTAGCCAAGCACTGAGTTTTTTACCAGCTGATAAGTATGGCCATTAATCCAGCTGTCTAACACACACATCCCACAAAGCAGAAACCTAACACAGGGTCAGAGCGCTACAAGAACGAGCTACCCATATGTATCAAACACACCACATCCACATGACTCGGACCGCAGAGACCACTACAAACAAATCTCACTTCAGTAACTCAGGAAAAAACAAACAACTTGTGGGCATGTGGAGTCTAGAATTGAAATCAGCTGTGAATGACTTGTTTAGGAGAACAATCAAAAACCAAGTGTATTTTTAGTCAACAAAGCTGTAGAATTAATCTAACAATCCGCAAAACTTGAAATGAAAGAAGCTGGCTGGAGTCATTTTTGGCGGTTCATCATCAGAAAAATCAGCCACCACATCTGATGCCACATCAAGGTCTCAACTGTATTACTGACTTACTGGGTGTATTAGAAGCCGTTTCTATCCCACCATTTGAAGTCT
Source organism: Elopichthys bambusa (assembly GCA_037101425.1). Classification (NCBI taxonomy): domain Eukaryota; kingdom Metazoa; phylum Chordata; class Actinopteri; order Cypriniformes; family Xenocyprididae; genus Elopichthys; species Elopichthys bambusa. Next base: position 14,468,956 of record CM074453.1, on the reverse strand, counting down.
TATTTATGACGGGAGATGAACAGGACATGAACTGGACACAAATTTGAACAGCTTAAAAACTACCAGATGAGTCATGGATTCGATTTAATGTGCCAACTGTGATCAAACTATTTTAATTTCCATTCCACATGAAAAAGGGTACTGTGCTGTCTCCAAAAGTGCTTTCCTTGAAAAGACACAACTGGAGCTGACATCAACTCGATAAAGACCACAATAAAACTGCGTACTCATTTGAAAATTTTCCAGAGCTGTGCGCTGCTAATGTGAGCTAATGTAGTGCTGAATGTGGTACAAATACAGACAAAAATAGCATAGTTACAACAAATAAAGCAACAGCTCTGACAAAATGTACTTGTATTAAAAGTGCAATCTATGCAAATAAATATCTTACGTAGAGTTGCTTTCCAAGTTAGGCTTTTTATGATATTTGATATGTGTTTTGATATTTGACATTTCTGTATTTGCACTGTAATGCACGCTCAAAATAATTAATTGGTTTGAGTAGGACAAACTTAAATTAAACAAATTGGTTCAGTCAAATTAATTTTCTTTTTCTTTCAAGTTCACAGAACTGACATATTTCAAGTAAACTGAACTGTTTCATTGTTTTGAGTTTTATGAACTTATTTCTTTTAATTTAAAAGAACTTTAATTAAAATCGGGCTAGGATTTCTATTTCCCAGCATGCTTTACCCATGGCAGGGGAGAGTAAATGTTAAAATTAAGTGCTATACCATGCTATTGTTAACATGTTAGCAAATTAGCAAGTTAGCATTTTATTTAGCTTGTTATAGCTAGCTATTTTTACACTAATAAAACTGTTCACATTTTTATTATAACATTTCAAGTTAAGAATAATTCAAATGTATGAGTACAAAATAAAAATCTACCAGTTGTGCTTACTTAAACTTTGAATTTTTGTTAACTTAAACATTTTGCCAACTTATTCGGGTTTACAGTGTGGCTTAAAAGGGTGATTTTTTTCAGTCAGATGAATCATGATCTCAACCAAACAGCCAAATAGTGACTGCAAAATTTAATGCAACAACTAAAACAGTAAAAGTATAGTTCAAAATAAATCAAAACATTTCTTCCCACTCTTCCACTAGACAATAATAGAGTGATTACGCAAAAGAAATGGAGTCCAAACTTCTATTAGACATTTTTTGAGTGATTACACTAAAGAAATTGAATTGATTCATGGAAATGAATTGAACTCACCAGTTCTAATGCCATTTGTGCTACCGAAGACACTATGTAATGTAATAAATATCTCTGTTCCATCGCTGTTAAACTTTTGAACAGCAAAATCAGTCTAGTGCCATGATTTTTAGGAAAATTACTGACCAAATAAAAAATGCATTAAAATCATCATAAATCATTAATACTTATGTATATACAAATTAGACTTTAAAGATGTCAGAGACAGAAAGACAAGACAGTAAGCCAACTGAATAAATAAACTGGCCAAGAATTAATTGTCTGCTCTTTGTCAGAATCCCCAATGTGAGACAATGTAGTGGTTAATGATCTGGGAAGGTATGCAAAAGGTTTCAGGTTCAAACCTTTTACCATTCTAACCTTAAGCAACCAAGTATGGCAGTGAGTATGTGTATGTGCATAATTAATACGAACTGAAATGGAAAGGCACATTAATGCAAAATTCATTCACATGAGACCAGACATGTGTTTGTTATTTTCAGATCAGGTTTGTTTCATGATGACTCTAATGACCTAATCAGTCAGAACAGAGTGACTTAAAGGAGGAGATCACGTGATGACTTATCTTCTTTAAGACGTATACTTGGACACAGTGTGGCTGAAATTATAGCCCACATTTATCCTGGCATGTGCTAAAGATGGTCTTTTTGCAAAGACAGATGCTGTCTTTGTGGTAAGACCACTGAGTCAATCTCCTGGCTTTACTCTGATGAGCAACATCAGTAATGTCAGAAGTAATTCACTTCACATTTAAACAGTAATATATAATATGTTTCATCTGGGTTTAATGCACATGCGCTTTTGTTTCATACATTTACATATACATACATACATATATATATATATACATATATATATATATATAGTCAAAAATTATTCAGACATTTTTAATATATTTTTACTAGTGGGTGCAGGACACTATAGTTCATTAATGTAAGTGAGGATAGCAAAATAAAGTAAATTGTGACATATACCCAAAAATTATTCATACAGTGGACTACCAGTGAAAAAATTTGAAATAAAAAATTATTCAGACACTTTGACCTGACCATGTTTTGCTTAAGTGTCATCTGACATAATTAAAAAAAATGTTCTGACACAGTTTAACTCTGACATCTTTTCATATTTTATTACCGTTTTTATATATATATATATATATATATATATATATATATATATATGTATGTATATATATGTATATGTATATGTATATATATATATATATATATATATGTGTGTGTGTGTGTGTGTGTGTGTGTATGTAGGCCTCTCTCTCTTTCTATACATAGATATATATACACACATACATATACTATGTATATCGCAGTCTACAGACATCCCTCTATCCCTTAGACATTTTGGTATTCTTTTCCATTTAAATCACTGAATCTTTGCAGTATTATATCAATTTTACTTGTCAATGAGCTCAGAACGTGATTCGATTGAAGATGCAAAATAGCCAATCAATACTGTCAATCATTTACAAAGGCCAAGATGTAAAGAGCACAGTATACCTTGGCTTTGATCTCAAAGGGGTTATTTGGTAGGATCTGTCAAGTTTAAATAAATACATATGCAATATAAGTGGTTAAAACAACAGTTTTGTGACAAATAAAGACTCTACTTAAAATCTGGCAAACCTACATTTATCCTCTGGGGATTAAGATTAACTTTATTCATATATTTCTCTTTCTGCCTCCACAACCTTCTTGTTCTTCTCTGTCCGCTCTCTCGGTTTACATCTGCTCCACATTACACCAGAAGGCTCCCTGTCAATTTATTTCAAGCTTATCTGCACAGCTTTCTGAAACAGCCTCTGTTTTACTATGACCAAGCTGAATCACATTACCTACAGGGCCTTTCAACACCTGCATAAAAACCACTCAAATCTGAACAAAAACCATAAACCATAAACCCTGAAAAAAAAAAACCCATACACTACAGAAGGATGACAACCTCTCATATGGATGAGTTATAATCATACACACATATTATAATATATATATAACATGCTGGTGTATATAAACACACAACGACGACAAAGAAGAAGAATACTCTCAAATAAGTCTTTACTTGATAATCCAATGGGAAAAATACAGATTCAGGCAGGGAAACAACACAACACTCAAGACATACAAGACCCGACAATGAACTAAAGGAAGACAGGAACTTAAATACACAGACGATTAACTCAAATGACAAACAGCTGTGATGATTAGTGCAGTGTCCATGGTGACTGACGAGTGGTGGGAATACAGAACAAAGGAGCACATGTGTAGAATAGAAATCAAAACAAACAGAACATGACGGTGACCGTGACAATATATATATATATATATATATATATATATATATATATATATATATATATATTAAACATAATATACAATTAAAAATAGTTATATTTAATTATATATTAAATAAATATTAAAAATATAAATTATATGTACTTAATTAATATTGAATACATGTTAAATTAATTTAAAATATATTATACAATATAATTATTATAGATAATATAAATATTTAACATAAATATAATTATTTGACATATTATATATTTAACATATAATTATTATATATGACAATATGGCTTCCTTTGTCAACTAGTCATTTTTAGACAAACCACTGACTAGTCAATTTAAAAATTATATGGTTTTTCACATCCTTAGGCACTGTAAAAAAAAAAATTGAAACTGTGGACAGCGTGTTTAGAATTATGAAGACTAGCATCTAGCACATAGTCACCTCATTGTCATATCTATATCGTAACAGTGACATTTTGAAGAAGGAGCGGATTTGCCTTTTCCTCATTCAATGTTCGCACTTCACATTCAGTCAATACAAATGCATCAAGCTCAGCTTAAAATGCCAATACCAATGTTCAGATAGCAAGGGCATAAAAAAGGCTCTGAACGATCGTGTTATTAGTGGAATATAGATAGACTTTTTCAAAATGCCAATATGCCAGAGAGCACAATGTAGATAATTGTCAGCATTACACCCCGAATGTTGGCAAGCCAAACCAAAACAGTGTTTGCACATAATGAGACAATATTTCTTGAGTAACCCGTCATACATTTTCCACTGGCCTCAAATCAAGCCAAGGCTGTACTTGATCTCTGGTACAATTGGCAGGCTCGCTCCCATTCAAATCCCAACTGTAATATGCCCCTATGGCACGTGTAACACAATGAAACTTGGCTGACCTCAGCACACTGTAACCAATTACTGGCGAGATCTACACCAGATGCTTACCTTGTGTGCTATAAAGCAAACATCAATTGCATGGAGACCATGTTATTAGGGTCCTGCATGATGATTATTTTCCATAAACATATCAAATTCACTCATATTCGGAGTATCAGTGTTGATGTTCAGAGTTTGGAAACAACTTACATGTTTCAACAACCATTTTAATGTCCCAAGAGGCCTCTGGAAGACTTAAACATACAACTAAAGAACCGAAGGAACATAAAGCCGGTGTAAAACCCTGCTCTGGAGTTAACTAGATGGGTATATTTTTATAATATACTGCAGCAATGTTCCCGGAATACCTTCCCAGAATGTTTGGGTGCCCACATATTTTTGGCTATATAGTTTATCTGAGACATCAGTTGTGGCTATGAAATAAAGTCAGTTTTGACAGACTGATGAACTGAACTCATCTTGAGGTCTGGGGGCAAATTAATCTTCATCTCAACAACAAAAAAACATTTTACAAACAGACTGACATAATTATGGGCAAAGAGCCAGATGTCTACATCTTTGAACTCGAATTAAAGCAGTTTCAAATGTTTATGTATGTGTCAGTTTGAAAAAGTGATTTTTTTTTTCTTTTCGTTTTAATCTTTTAATTTGATAATTTAATTCTGTTGCCACTCCCAGTCCCTCCACAGGGAAGAGATCCAACTGAGCAACCATAACCACTTAAAATCTCCCAGAATTCCCAACTCCACCTCACCAGGAAATACAATGACAGCTTTACACTTACAGTAGGTATGAAGGTGTAGAGACAACTGTGAAGTTTCAGAGCTGAAGTTTGACTGACAGGTAAAGCAGACTTACCGGAGTCTCTTGTAGTACTGCTTGACCTTTTCCAGAGATCCAGCATTGATTTGGGCCTGATACTCCTCTACTGACACATTTTCTCGGTAATAATATCCCTCCATGCTCTCCAAGGCTATGAAAGAAAAATTACATTTTTCAGACATTTAGCTATGTATTAGTTACATTATTATTTTAAAAAGAGCATAATTCAGCACTTTTTGGCATGCTTCAGGCTAACTATGTCCATTCAAACACATCGTACCCTGGGTGAACAGGACAGGGTAGATTTTGAAGCTACCACCATGTCTTAGTCTCTGGGGTAACTGCTGGAAGTAGAACGCCTCCAGGTAAAAACAGACCTTCAAAGCCTGCCGTGTGCCGTCGACTTGGTATGAGATGGGCATGTCTGGAGAGAAAGACACAAGGCCATCAGCATGATGGAGTCAGGATTTATGAATAAAATATTTTATGCAAACACACTGCTTCAAGTGACTTTTTAAATTGTAAGTAAATACATAAATAAATGAATACATTTTTAAGTGTAGTTTAAGTGTTCAAATATATTTCGGGGACACTTGAAACATACTGTAAATATACTAGTACATTTGACTTCAAAAAGGAAGTTGCTTCTTCCAAGAGTACTCACTGGCAACAAGAGGCTCTCCTTCAAACTGCCGGAAGTAAAAGGTGACCTTTTCCAGGTCTATGAGAGCAACTTGTGTATCTTCTAGCATGGCCTGCTCATCAGTCTAAAGAAAAAAAAATCACATAACAAAAGTGCAAAACCATTACTAAACTACAATGTCCTCTTATGTGAATATGTGTGAATAATATAATGTTCTAATAGTACAAGTGGAACATTACAAAAAGGTATATAAACAAAGCACAAAACTTCCTATTGGCAGACACACTAAGGAGTAGAAGAAGCATAGAGATTCATCTTTTTTCATCTTCTACTCTATTTGTTCTCTACTTCATCTTCTGCCTGCGTACACACAGTATGCCCATGGCTGCGGATGAGACCATCCACATACAAATCTGAACAAGTCTGGTGTGAGAATTGCGGGACCAGTCCTCACACATCTGAAAGCGACACCTCTGTCTGATACGTGGGCTGACTCTCTTGAAGATTCCCATGTGCCAGATGCCACAATCCTTTCATCTGGGGGGCCTACAAAAGCTGCCAAGCGATATCATGTCAAGAAATTACCTTCGGGTTGCTCGCCGCCGCCTGCTCTCCTTCCCCTGAGTGTGTTCGGGGGTGGAGGAGGAAGAGCGTCAGTGCTGCGGAGATAAGACTAAAGTCTCAAATGCTAGGAATCTTCATATTACATGTGGGTTTAGTCTCTGCGGCAACTCTGCCTGACTACATGCTTGATTTAAACATTGACATACTCTGCATATAAACCTACCGCTGTATCTCTTTATATTCCTCAAATAACAATTACAAGTTACTACCCAGCTAACAGGGAATGTTCTCAGAACATTCTAGCAATGTTCTCTCAAAGTTCCCCATTAATGTTAAAAGAACATTTGTTCAAAGTTATTTGGTCTTTAGTAACATTCCCAAAATGCATAAAAATGGAATGTTTTAAAGTGGACCTATTATTACATTGTCCAAATCGGACACTGATGGAGAGACTCAGGAAGAAGTTACAACTTTTAGAATGTATCTGGACGTTTCTGAATGGTTAGTGGATAAATTTATGTAGTTGTTGTGGAGTTGATTCAACTCATCGACTAGCATGTGCCGTCATGTTAATATTTTGTGAAGCAGTCTGGCGTAAAATGACTGCATGGCAACAACACTCTACTACAACAACTCTTCCTCTTCTCTAAAAGAAGCCCAACATGGCCTCACCCCCTTTGCTGTGTTCCCGAGGGCAGGCTTTATGTAAAATTTGGGGTTTGTGAGCATGCTTTGCTCAAACTTTTGTCATGGCGTTAGAACTGGTACACCATTATCGCTTACGAAAACAAAATGGAGGCGCAGTGGGAGGAAACGTGCAGATTAAGGGGCGGTAATATTATAATAAGACTCAAGATAGAAAGTCATACAGGTTTGGAATGACATGAGGTTAAGTAAATTATGTCAGAACTGTAATTTTTGAATGAAATATTAATTTAAACATGAACAGCAAGAGAAATAATCATCTCTTATATCCTTTGGCTGAGAAACATTCACATTTTACCTCTGTCATAAAGTGACTCTGGGTGCAAATAAATCTTTCACATAAAGAACATCCCCAGGCGCACAAATAAAGAAATGTAATCCTCTGGCATCAATCACAGCCAGGTGAAATCTGATCTGGAGTCGAAGCCAGAGACAGAAACACTTTACAAGACATGATAATCCTGCATTATCCCCTGGTCTGTCGGTTTGCCCGCAGATTGTGTAAATTGCCAGTGTTTGGGAGAACACTCATGGCTACAGTCATCAATTCAATAAGACAGCAAACTCCACTGAGTCACAATACACAGACATGGATCTGATCTTGCATCTGGTTGCGGTAAACAAAAAGCAGATGTAATCTGCAGGGAGGAGAACAAACAAATAAAGAAAGTAGCTCAGGGATACTGTCGGTCTCTCCACACATTTTTCTGTTAAATGAAGAGTTATCTCACTCATTAAATGCATAAAATACTTTATGTCAGATGTTAAGCGGCAGCTATCCTCTGTACTGATTCTCACCACCATTAAAATAAATCCTCACCACAACCATAGTGCATCACACTTTGAAATTGAAATTAGTTGTTTTTTTCTTGAAATTCAGTAAATTCCTGTCATTTGATTTGAATTTCAAACAAATCAAAGCAAAGCAAAGCAAAGCAAAGCAAAGCAAAGCAAAGCAAAACCAAATGCAGAAAATAAAACAAAAACAAAGTTTTAAAATAAAAGAAAGCAAAATAAAACTTTACAAAAAAAACAAAAATAAAATAAAACAAAATTTAAACCCCTGGTATTAAAAAAAGAGAGCTATAATTTTGAAATGCTATTAACAAATTCTCATTATTATTATTAATACATTTTATACATTTTTTAACATTATTATTAAAGTATTTATTTATTCTATGTCTTTTATTATGTATTTGTTGCCATCATTTTATTTCATTGTATTTCACATCACTCTCATGGCTTATTGCTTTAACAACTACATCTTTACAGGCTATGCATCACAGATACAAAACACCATAATGGTGCAACTAAGAAGGCTGTGATAAATCCTACTGGGATGTGAGATGCTGGGCCACATTAGCAGGATTTTTGTCATACATGGCCCTTGGTCTAAAATATATCCGACCCAATGGAGGATGTCAGACTAGAAAGGCTGGTGAGGCTTATTTTAAGCCCACTGACTGTGGCAGGTACTCACCAAGTTAGGGGAGAGCAGGGACTGGAAATGGAACAGCAGACCAGCAGAGGAGATCTGCTCCAGCCAGCGGCGACTGGCTTCCTGACTTTCACTCTCAGAGCCGAGGGCTTGATTTAACACGGCCAACAACTGCTCTGAGAAAGAGCAAACCGCTGCCACCAGACTCTGACTAAACACCATATCCCTCCTCAGCTGAATCTCTGAGTCTGAGAGAGAAAGAGAGTTAAATTAGCATAGTATAGTGGTAAATCTAAGTCATTAGCTTAGTTAGCTGTTTTGTATAACCTGAAAAAGAGTAAATGATGACATGGTCATTCTCCACAATTTGCCCAACAATTGACCCTTCGCCAGGAGTTTGATTGACGGGCAATCTAACCAATCATAACACAGAATCTGCTGTATAACACAGTCAGGGGAGTTAGTGGATTAACGTCAGTGGACTTGAACTTGAAAAATTGTGTGTATTGCCATCTTTCCACGGTTGAAACAACATACCTTCTTATGTTCATTCATGGTTATTTGATGCAATAATTTAACTAGGAAAAGATGATCGGTTCATGAGCCGCTTGAATTGAGGTGCTACAGCGATCTGTCACGACACATAAAAGAGCCACAAAAATTTCTTTAAAAATTACAAAATGTTCTGCTCTGTTTTGTTTGTCAACGTGTTGTCAGTGTCCTCTTTGCTCCTCTGTGTATGTTTCACTGCGTGAGAACATGATGTTCTGCTTGTCGGACGCAACAGTAACTAAAGGGGGCAGGTTCAGCGATTAGAATATAAAGCTTACAAAATGTTTATCATAAACTAGCGCTAAGACCCAGAATCCGCCCTAGCTAAATTTACAGTCAGGAGCAGCTACTGATCAGAACAAAAGAGTGCTGACAAATGATCTGAAGACACATTAAACCATCTTCTCTCTTTTCAATGAACTCAAAACATACAAGACACCATAACAAAAGGCTGCTCTTTTTTCCCAGTCAAATGTGTTTAATTTAGCTGCATTTTCTAGTCATAACCTTGAGAAACGGTGTCTTTTTATTAAATTATATTTCCTTAAGGGGATTACAGATGTCTCTGAGGGCTCTGCTCATGTGGATAATTTTTCTCGAAGGATGCTGGGCTGCTGTTGCAGGTGTAAGAGAACTGCTGTGTGGAGAGTAATTTATTCAGGGTGACCTCAAAAGACTGCCTACTGTTTGGTGTGACAGATTATAGTGCATAACATATAAATAAGTGTATGGTGGAGAGACCGTAAATGATGAATGTTCATTATGTGTCATATATATATATAGTATTTGAATAATATGCATAAGTGAATTTGCTTTAATCGACACCCACCTGTGTATTGCAGTAGGACCAACAGTAACCGCGTTTTCACCTCTGAGAGACCATAAAAAGCAATGACAATTATTAAACAAGTTAATAAAACTTAATAAAAATCAGTACAGTCTCCTTAGGTTCAGATTTAGTACATTTAACACCTGGCTAAGTGTATGATGTGAATAAGATGCAAGTAAACTAAAGTAAAGTAAAATAAAATAATAAAAAAAAATAATAATAAAATAAAATAAAATAAAACAGTAGCAGTTCTGGTTATTATTATTATTATTATTATTAATAAAGTTAATATTTCATTTTCTGCTGTCTATAGTGAAGTGAATAAGATGCAGGTTTTTGCACTGAAATATTACACAGAATTGGCACAAATAAAATAAAAAAATAAATATTTTGCTCATTGACAGTAGCAATTCTGGTTGTTGTTATTATTATTATTATTAATATTAATGAAGTTAATATTTCATTTTCTGCTGTCTATAGTGAAGTGAATAAGATGCAGGTTTTTGCACTGAAATATTACACAGAATTGGCACAAAACAAATAAAATAAAATAAAATAAAATAAAATAAAATAAAATAAAATAAAATAAAATAAAATAAAATAAAATAAAATAAAATAAAATAAAATAAAATAAAATAAAATAAAATAATAAATCAGTTTTAATGCTAATAACATTTCAATTATTAATATTATTAATAATAATAATAAACTGAAGATTTCATTTCCTTTCTTGTTTATCCTTTCTTGAATAATTCCCTTCAGCTTTTCCTGCGACTGCATCTAGCCCTATCAAGAATTGCTGGAGTGGTTGTTTTTGGCCAGGATTGTATGTATGTGGTGTGTGTCTGTTTTGAAACCACTGACCTTCCGCAAACTTGGCGATAGTGTGTGTGAGAGCCTGAACACTGCTGGGCAGGTTCCACGGATCCTGCTTGACATGAAGCCGCAGTTTCTTGGTGCAGTTGAGCTTGGGCTCCATGTCCTGGTGGAACTCTGTCCAAAAACAATCACAGGTTCACTGGAGTCAAACGTGCATGATAATACATGGCCAACACTAACAGACAACTACTGTCTGCACTAAACTTAGGAATACACATTTACGCAACACACAAGACTCTGTGGAGTCAGATCAGTAGGGTCTAGTGCTTTGAAAATATGTTAGCTCCGATGTCCTTAAAGTGGATGGCTCTGACCGTAAAAGGTGTCATCGCTTGTTACAATGCTGATGATAAAAAGCTATAGTGCAGTGACACACTTATGACATTTCTCACACACACACCTATCCGCTTCCTGCTCCGTTCGAGGAAAAGAAGGGAGGGTGAAATGGTCTTACATCATTCAAATAATTTCAGCGATTATATAATCCTTTCCTTTGAGCTCTCTGTGGTGATGTAAAACATTTTCAGGAATCTATCTACTACACACAGAGAAAGACAAGATCCACAACTGAGACAGTTGTTAGAGTGCAAAATCATAACTTTTAAAGAAAACAGAATGGTGCAGTGTGAAAATGTTTTTGTTTTGTTTTTTTGTGAAAAAGTGAATCAGTAGAATATAATTATAGCACATATTTTCTTGCATGATTTTATAACATCATATATCAACATGGTGCAAAATGGTATTAAAATTATGTGTAGAAGTCGTTGCTTTGTTATGAGAAAGAATGTCTGGAAAAATTAATTTCATTTATGTCATTCGGAGTAACCATTATAAAGGGACCATTTTGGATCAAGTCATGCAGTCAATATCATGTGACAGGATGTGACATCATTCAGACAACTGCAAAGGACCACATGGTCATGTCGCAAAGTAACTAACTCTCTCTTAACTATTTTAAAAATTCATGTTTTCACTTGCTCATACGCATGTCTCCAAACATCAGGTCATTCGGTATAACCGCTATAAAACATGGAAAATGTTGTAATATTTAAAAAACTTGTACTAAATATAAAATGTTTGATTGTCCTTTTGTTAGCTAGCTAGCAAGCTAACTAGGTAGCTAGATATCAGCTTATTAACATTGTTTGAAAATATCGTCATTCAGTAAAACCAAAATTTTGGTTAAACCGAATATTTTTTTTTGGTGACAAATTTTGTCTCTCTTGTAAAAAATGACAAAAGCAGTGTTAATTGATTATTTAAAAAAACACAATCTCATTGTGAACACTTAATAAAACTTCGAAATTAATTATATCTCCATTATGTTTTTGTTTTTTTTTACTTTTAAAAACCTTATTCGTCAATATGGATACAAATGTATTGCATTTAAATAATAATAATCATTATTATTAATAAAAATAAAATATAAATATGCGGATACAGATATACTGTATTTAAACAAGGTTTCAAATATTTCTGCATTTCATTTTTTCCTCTGCATTACCTTTGTAAATTCTATTATTTTATTTTTGTCTCGATTATTGACTGATTGTATTGTAAGCAAAAGCTATAAGTACCAAAACATTCTCACTATTAACTAGTTGCTTATTAGCATGCATATTGCTAGGATATTTGTTTATTAGTACTTATAAAGCACATATTAATGCCTTATTCTGCAATTTCTTAATCCTACCCAATACCTAAACTCAACAATTACCTAACTAATTACTAATAAGCAGTAATTATGAGTTTATTAAGACAAAAGTCGTAGTTAATAGTAAGAATTTTTTGCTGAGCCACACACAAAATAATAATTCAGGAGATTTAAAAATGGGAGTGTTTATGTGGCCATAGTCATGTCACTAGCTCCATAATAAACAGCTCAGTTTATAATTCTTAAATCCCATTTTCTCAGTTGCATGCATGTGAGATCTTAAATAAACAAATCACATGCACAGGCACACAAGTTATGATCAATCGTTAAACCGTGAGGATTACATAGTAATCTGCTAATCTCCTTACAACAGCAAAGCAGTACCATTTTGTGGAGGTATAAAACTAGATTCAGACCACACACACAGATAGTGCCAGCTTTCGCTGACTCATCACTTCATATAAGATTTATTTCCCAGGCAAGAGACCCTGCTTTCAAATATCACTAGAACAATGCCTTCTCTGTTTATTAACCTACCAAATGACCTTGAGCCACATCCTGTGTGAAACTGTGCCTTTGGGAATAAACTTTATTATCACATAAACCAGTGACTCAGGAGTTACTGCAGGTTGCATTAAAGTTTGTTTCTAATGACAACAAACTAAGGGGTTCATACCTGGAGCTGTTTATCTTCCATTCAGCTTCAGGCTCCTTAAATTAAACATTTTAATGTTTAAAGAGATTAAATCATTCAGGGTATTATGGGTGAAACTAATTTAAAAGTGAGGATCACTACACTCTGTTCTACTGGAGTGCACTTGAATTGAGAACGCAGTGTTAATCATTATGCAAATAAAAAATAGTGTCATATATTGCCTTTTTGTTTTATGTTTAATTAATATCTTTCCATGCGGTGTCAGGTAAATAAAATAAAATAAAATAAAATAAAATAAAATAAAATAAAATAAAATAATAAAATAAAATAAAATAAAATAAAATAAAATAAAATAAAATAAATAAAATAAAATAAAATAAAATAAAATAAAATAAAATTGCATATCTTTCCATGCAGTGTTTGCTAAATAAAATAAAGTAAAATAAAGTAAAAAATAAAATAAAATAAAATAAAATAAAATAAAATAAAATAAAATAAAATAAAATTGCATATCTTTCCATGCAGTGTTTGCTAAATAAAATAAAGTAAAATATAAAATAAAATAATAAAATAAAATAAAATAAAATAAAATTGCATATCTTTCCATGCAGTGTTTGCTAAATAAAATAAAGTAAAATAAAGTAAAAAATAAAATAAAATAAAATAAAATAAAATTGCATGTCTTTCCATGCAGTGTTTGCTAAATAAAATAAAGTAAAATAAAGTAAAATAAAATAAAATAATAAAAATAGGCACCATAATAAAATAATTAAATTAAAAACCACAGTAAAATAAAATAAAAAAATAGGCATTGTTATAAAAAATAAATTAAACTAAATTAAAGGCACAGTAAAATAAAATAAAAAAATAAAATAACAAATAGGTACCATAACAAAAATAAATTAAATTAAAAGCCACAGTAAAATATAAATAAATAAATAAATAATATAGGCACCATAATAAAAATAAATTAAAGGCACAGTAAAATAAATTTACAAAAAAATTAATTAATGAATAAAAAATAAAATAAAATTAGTTTTAAATAAAGAAAATGTTTATAAGAAAGATATATTTTTCTGATAAGCTTTGGATATATGAGGGCATTTGTGGTAATTTTTGGATTACACTGTTTGTTTGGAATGACCCTTCGAGCAGTGTTCCTTTCAAGGGTGCAGAAACGTCACAAAATCTAGAATGAGACAGAGGAAGTAACCCAGACAATCTCTATGAGTCCAATGTCCTAGTGTCCTCAGATCAGAGAGAGGAAATGTCCTGGACTCTATCTCTCTAGCAGTCTGGTGCTCTTTATCTGTCCCAGATAAAATGAATTGCACAGATTTGATTAGGATGATTTGTGGTAAAGGACAAAGCTGAGGTTGGAGCAGTCAATCACTGAGACCCTACACACCACTCAAAGGAAACCCCCACTTTTAGCCACACTTCCTTTTGTCAACCACCCTGAAATACACATGGCCCAGATTTATGTCACTCATTTTTTCCCTCTTCCTTCTCTCTCTTGCACACGCATAACTGACTTCACAAGGAGACGTTTCAGTGTGGCAGTTCAAGGAAAAGTTTTGAAAATCCATTTTCGGAGATCCCTGGAGATATTTTTGAGAACATAATCTCATAAAGATGTATAGTTTGAGTTTTTAGCACTTTTGAGTGAAGTCCGACTTAAGTTATGCAAACCATAACAAAAAGTGCACTGAGCCATGAAAGTCACTTTAATGAATATTGTCTGTGTGAATAAGCCAGTGCCAACAGGAATAAAACACAATTTAGTTCATTAACATAAGGATCTCTTGATACCTTGAAGTCCTCGTCCCGGAGTGAAACACTTTGTCTGTTCAAAGGCTCGTGTCACAGTTGCCCCTTTCAACAAACTGGTGATGGACTCCACCTGAAAATGAGATCAGTACATCATAGGAAATTAATTTTTAATGTGTTGACTACAAAAATATGGACAGACTCATCACGAGTACTTTTGGGTTTCAAAACTCATTGTCACCCATTGGTGATCTAAAGTGCCCAAGGAGGCAGTTTGCACAAACAAAGCCCCCTTGAACTCCCACCCCGCCAGCCGGAAAACATTTGTGTTGCATGTGAACTGGGAGTGTTGTTCTCCCGGAAACCCGCATGCTATAAAGCAAACAGCAGGCAAGAGGGATGCAGTGAGCTGCACTCCATTTTACTGGTGATTGAAACATCCTCATTAAAAAAAAGTGTGGAGAGTGAGACACAACAGATTGATCTCTGGGGGCAAATGACCACAGCCATGGGGCATTATGTGAGGGGCTTCAGCCTGTTTTTAGGTGTCAAAGAGGTCAAAGGTGAAGCTAAGTCTTTATAAAAGCAGATGGGACAAAGCAAAATGGAAGCAAAACCACTAAATAACATGTGACCCTGGACCACAAAACCAGTCATAAGTCGCACGGGTATATTTGTAGCAATAGCCAACAATACATTGTATGGGTCAATATTAGTGCCAAAATTTAGGATATTAAGTAAAGATCATGTTTCATAAAGACATTTTGTAAATTTCCTACTGTAAATATATTTTAAAAATTATTTTTGTGAGTGGATATGCGTTGCTAAGGACTTCATTTGGACAACTTTAAAGGTGATTTTCTCAATATTTAGATTTTTTTGCACCCTCAGATTCCAGATTTTCAAACAGTTGTATCTCGACCAAATATTGTCCTATCTTAAGAAATCATACATCAATTGAAAGCTTATTCAGCTTTCAGATGATGTATAAATTAAAAAAAAATTGACCCTTATGACCCTTATGGTTTTGTGGTCCAGATTCACAAATTATAGATTTTTATAAATAATAATTCAATAGTAAACTTATTTTTGCTTTAATTAAAATAATGAATTAAAATATTAAATATTATTTAAATAATTATTAAAAATTAAAATTATTATTATATGTCTATATATTATTACATGTCAGGACAGAGGTTTAAATTTTAAATATGGATATTTTTCTTACAAAAGCTTATCTCTTTGCTTCAGAAGGCATTCATTCATTCATGCTTCATTAACCCACTGGAAGCGTATGGATTACTTTTATAATGGATGGATGTGCTTTTTGGAGCTTCAAAAACTCGGACACTATTGAATGCCATCACAAAGCTGGGAAAAGCCAAGATAATATTTAATATAACTCAGACTGTGTTCGGCTGAAAGAAGAAAGTCAGATACACCTAGGATAATTTTCATTTTTGTGTGAACTGTCCCTTTAAGTAATGACTTGCTATATGTCAAACTATTTTGAACAATGTTTTTTCTTATTCTTATTATTTTCTAATTCTTATTTAATATGTGCTGTTTTTATGACAACGTATTAATGGATTACATGTAAAACTTGTGCTTCAATCATGTCACACTATATTAATATACATATACACTAACACTGTTATTAATATTATTATTAAAAAATAATAACAAGAATAATAACAATATTAATAATAATTATTGTTGTTGTTATCATTATTATATATATCAAATTTTATATATACATGAACAAATGCTCTACATTAAATAGTATACATTTGTTGGACCAAACAAGGTGAGCAAACACACACCTGGCTGAAGAGATGCTCCAGGAAGCCATGTAGCTTCTTTTGTTTGTCGTGAGATATCCACACACTGGTCGGCATCTCGTCCCCTATATGTGAGTGATGGAGAAAGGGTGAAGCGGTAATCATTAGAGGATATATACATTTAACACAAAGCCCTCAACACATTAGTTTCATTATTGCGGTATTGTCATAACAATGCAAACACATCTCTCCACTCCTCTCAGTCTTTCCTGTCCTTCTCTTCCTCCATCTGTTCAGCAGTTAGCATCAAATGGCCGTCAACTTGGCAGACGCCGTGTTTTGGCTAAGTGGAAAATGAGTGCTTGATGTGCAGTGCAATGAGATAAGAATCAGTCTGATAGGCACATCCAAGCTCTTGCCAAATTTGATTAGAGTCATGGAGGATGTATCAGGGGAGTGAACTAACAATGGTGTTGTGTTGTCAAATGTGTGCAGGATGATATCTGGTTGCGTTACCTGAGTCCATCTCGTCGCTGTGCACATAAGAGCTGCAGTGACTGCTGCAGATGCTGGTGAAGGACGCTATGGAGTTTCTGTTGCTGTTACAATCACTGGAAGATAAACATTCATGTGTTATGAGCAAATTACGACTACTAATACTCAACCATGGTGCTGAAGCTACAAACAACACACAATAAACAACATTCCTAAATACTTCTGTAGAGTTTTAAATCAGAAGCATCTATTAAAGTGCCCCTATTATGCTTTTTCGAATATTATCTTTCATGTAGTATGTAATACATATAGCTGTTTGTGAATGTAAAAGGTCTGCAAAGTTCAAAGTGCATGATAAATGGAGTTATTGTCTCCCAAAACAAAGAAATGTTTCTGAACTGCCTGAAACAGGAAGTGTTACTTCCTGCTTGAACCTACGCAGGTTTGTAACAAATTTGCATAATGCCCATCTATGGTTTTCATTGGCTTCCCGCGAAAAACGTCTACTTTGGCCCGCCCTCAAACACTGGATTTGTAGCTGAGGCCTGGGAGAGTTAGGTTTGTGTTGTCAACATGTGGAATTTAATAATTTGTGAGCTCAGTTGCAAATAAAGCCAGAAACATACCATAAAACAAAATAACATACACCATGTGGCAATCCACTGGTGGCCACTCAAATGTAGCTGTGTATTTTTTTAAACTTTTGAAAAAATCTTTCATGCTCATCAAGGCTGCATTTATTAGATCAAAAACACAGTAAAGGTAATATTAACACAGTAACAGTAATACTGTAAAAAAAGTTTTCCAAATTAAAATTATTGTTTTCTATTTTAATATATTTTAAAATGTAATTTATTCCTGTGATGGCAAAGCTGAATTTTCAGCATCATTACTCCAGTCTTCATTGTCACATGATCCTTTAGAATTCATTCTAATATGCTGATTTAGAAACATTTCTTGTTGTTAGGCAGTTGTGCTGCCTAAAGGCACACTGAAGTGCCTTGGAACACGCAGCTTTATTCACTGTGTTGACATAATTTCCAATGAAACAGGAAGACAGGGTGGGATATATCTAGAAGCCCCTTCCCCTTTTTCAAAATAGCCAATAGCGTTTTGCCTAGATCACAGCTCGGCCAGAGCCGTTGAACTCGTAAAACCCAATTATCCTCATAATCTCTAACCATTTCTCCTCCATATTTCTTTAAAATATAGCATTCTGTGCAGAATTTAAGTCTGTCCAAATGTTTTGTGGTCTGCGCCGACTCATGCACATGATCCGCTCGATAAACAAATGGCTGATTTCAGCCGCAGCTTTTGCATCTGTTTAGTGTAGGAGGGGGCGGGACTTCAGATTCTAGAGAGCATTTGATTGGACTTGATTTTGATTTGATGAGAAGCTGAAGTCCGCGGTGATGTCATGAAAATCCATGATCCATTTTAGCAGAAGTGAGAGACTGTAAGTTTTGAATGCTTATATCTCCTAAATGCGAATTTTGTCATTGTTTTGGAACACACCAGCTTATTCATAACCTTATGGCTAACATATTCATACTAAAGGGCCGGTCACACTGCACTTTTCATTCCATTGACTTTCATTCATACACATGCGAATGCGACAGCCTGGAAAAGCAAGCTCGTGCGAAAGGTTTTAAAAAAAAATGCCTAACAAATTTCCTTTATTCATGACTATATTCATAATACAGCGCTGCCTCTCGTACCTCATCAAATTAATCACAACATATAAAGCAATTTATAAATGTAACTAATCTGTATACTGTAAGACACCACACCTGTAGGAGTCCCTGTTGCTGATAGTGTCGTGACCCGAGTCTTCCTGCTCGTCTCCGGTCACATTAAAACACACTTTCTTCCCGTTGCGTTCACTTTTCTCACTTTCACTCTCAGCTGAAATGTAGCTCTCAGTGGGCTTCCCTTCAGACCCGGTGGGATGTGTGATAGAGGAGAGCAAACTGTGGGAAATACGGAGAGAGAGACAAGGAGAACCACAGAGAGATTAATCACACATTGATCACACTGCAATCTATGTGCAATAAAAGAGTTAAAATCTGCACCTCCAGAAACACGTTTACAACTCACATAAACAGAGGGGAAGACACATCGTTCTATAACGATACAATAAATAGTAGGGGTTAAAAACATAATTGAAATAAGACACAAAAAATGAAATAATAAATAAATAAATAAACTGATGTCATCAGAGAAGGAACGCCATTCCAGAGCGGAAGCAAATTTTCAGATTTTGACAAAAAACAATCTGTGTATTAACTTGCATGGATTAATTGTTCACCACAAGACAACTAATGTGTGCTAACAAAGGAAATATCATGACTTTTGATTTCATGACGACTTGAATTTTGTGTTTATTGTCTTATTGTATTTATTGTCCTGTTTCTGTTGTTTGTGGATTAATTTCTATTGTTTGAAGCTTACTTTAGTTGTGTTGTGGTGTATTTCCATTATTTTGTGGTTTTCTCTGTTTTGTTGTGGTTTAGTTCCTTTGTACTGTGTATTTTTCTATTGCATTTTCAACTGTTATTCCTATTTGTTATGATGTGCATCCCTGGGTCTCAAACAACTGTCACTTTCCAAACCCTAGCATGGATTTAAGTTATATTTCAATTATATTTTGGGAGGATCTGGCACAGCATGTCAGAGTGTTGAATGTGTGAAGATGAACAGAGCCAAACAAAATCACAACCTGTTTGTGCTTGGCTTCCGGACAACAACTCGAAAAAGTTAGAGGTCCTCAAAATATGAAGAAAATTTAGACGATGCTGGTCAACTTATTCTCACACATGGGGACATTTAGGTCATATTTTCAATCTGGTTTTGAGGCCCAGTCTTGCCACACATGAACACACTAACATGTCAAGCCTTGTTTGAGTTTCAGACAACCCCTCAGGGTTCTTTTTATGGGAGTGGACACATAAAAATTCTTTCGTGGAATATGCTCCCTTATGAGTCCAAACCGTAACTCTAATTCTCATCCTAACAATAAACAAAACCTCAAAGAAATCATTTCCAACCCAAACCAATTCTCTGAGTGAGAAACGCAGGAAACTTTCCAACGATGTCTCACTCGTGAGAGTGCCTTAAGGCCTAGTTCTCCAGCTATGCAGTTTAGGGCTGTTTGCTTCTGAATTTTTCAGAACCAACTCCAATTCTGATTCGTGGCTGTGGAATCGACATAGTTGATTCTAAGAATCAATTTCACGCTGTTGTTTTCGATTCTTTTTATTATTAGAGAGGCCATATTATGCCCTTTTACAAAGTCTTAGTTTTGTTTTTGGGGTCTACTAGAATAGGTTTTTATGCTTGAATGTTAAAAAAACAGGATGTTAAAAAGGGAACGAGACACTGCGTCGGTAACAATGTTTCTTCCCCATAGTGTCGTTACCGATGCAGTGCGAGTTCCCTCAAAAGCCTTGAGCAGGAATTATTTAAATGAGGAATATTGTGATGTGTACGTTCCTGGAAGAAAACTGAAGACTACAATCGGACATTTCAGGGAGTTCATAAACAGTGCTTACTAATATAGAGAATAACTCCCTTTGGAGTGGACTTTGCAGACCTTTTTCATGCTCAAACAGCAACATTACACACTAAGGCCTGTACACACCGGGACGAATATAGCGAGCGATTATCGCCGACGTTTAACACTTCCTGACTAAACAGAGGGCACCGATGTGAGTGTGCAGCGTAAAAGCGTTATTTTTTTAAAAGCGCCTCGGGCTCGTTTTTTTTGGTTTGATGCGCCGTGTTAAAAACTGGCAGACCAATGAGATTGGCGCTTTTGTTTACATGTATGGAGCTGCTGAAGTTACAGTAAGACACAACTTGGTGGCGCTCAAGCACAAAAAGGTCTTGCCGAGCACACATTCATACCAAGACGACAAAGAGGAAGTAAGTAGACGAGGAAGACCCCTACAAACTATCCCTGCATCTCAAACAGCTCCCTAGCTTCCTAGGTCGTGTATCAGTATACTGTGTAAATGAATGTGGCCGACTCCCTGATCAGTGCCCTGACTACTGAACTAGGGAGCTGATTGAGATGCACGCTATGGGTGCTCTGCCAGTTCTTGGCCACACCAATAGATGTGTATTATTTCTGTAGTTAACTGTTTTGTTTTTTTTTTCTTTTACATTCAAGAAATATAGTTGAGAATGTCTATTTCATAAATGTTTATTTGCACTACCGTTCACTTGCACTACTGTCATTGTGACTTATTTGCACTACCGTTTCTGACTACCATCTCTCATATGTCATATATATGCCATATCTGCATTTTTATCTTCTTTAACTTTATTAATAATAAATATATTTATTTGCACTACAGTTAAGCACAAATGCCACATACTGTCAGGGAGTGAATTTGCACGTTTACTCTGTGCGTCAGCAGTGAAAATTGCTTGGGTGTGAACACAAAAAATGTCGCAAAAAACGCTGCCAATAAGCGTGTGCAATACTCGTCCCAGTGTGTACAGGCCTTAAAGTTGAAAATGTAAAAAAGCATAATAGGTTCTGGAGAAACATGTTTACCCTAATCTTGCAGTGATTACATGATATGAATGCTTCCCTCCTTTTAAACTTCCTTAGACTTCGCTGATTATATCTATTACCTCTTCATGAAGTCTTCCATTGTGGTCAACATAACAAGCCAATTTCACCCTTTAAGCTAAATTATGGAGATTATAAGACTAGTTTATTCTAGTTTCAGGCACAATTTTTTAATGTAGAAAACTTGCCCAAGATACAGGCTAATCAATATTTGTTTTGTTTTTTTAACCCAAAAAAACAGTTAATGGACGAATGAATCGGACTTCGCATCACTATTAGTGAGCAACCGAGAAGCGAATGAATAAATTGCTCTACTGAACCAAAATGCACTATAAAGGAGGAGTCGATTCCATTTTGAATCCATTTATTTTTGGGATCAACTCCCAGCCCTAATAGTGTTCCCTCCTGGTAAAGCAGACTGATCGCCACCATCGAGTACCATTCTGTCGCCATAGAAAGAGCACCCACTGCCTCTATTGGCTGGAGATTAATAAGGAAGTGAGCACAGCATGGGGCCTCGAGGGGCACAGAGCATCAAAGTGAGAAGAAATGGAGGAGGGGAACAATGATGAGACACTGCGGGGGAGATCTTAATTCGGGTCCACGGGTCTCTCTGCCTATGGTCCTTTATACATGAGTGCTTTCATGTGACATATGAGGCACTTTACATTCAGCTAATGTCGTGCAGCTGACTCTGCACTTTCAACTATAATCAGAATGTGACTTCTGGTCAAATCACACATTCAAATATAAAGAGATCACTATCTGATACATCTGACAAGATAGATCTGAAACATCTGCATTGCACTAGAAAGACAGTATAGAAATAGAGCCAAAGCCAGAGTGCAACAGATTGCGATATGGGATTTATGATATATGCATATACATTATACGGCTAAAATGTTCTTTGATTCTTCTGAGAAAAAGTGAAGCTGTCTAAGGAGGAGCTGCCACCACTTAAAGTCAACAATAAAACCCATTTCCAAACCATTTGGAGTAACGTTACCTGATTCATGATTTTTAATAACGCTATTTGTAATGAGCAGGAGCTGGACAAAACAGGCAGATACGTGGATCTAAATGCTGGGTTATTTAACAGAAATAACAAAATACACAAATAACAAAAACTATGCAGAACAAAGAAACAAAACCACAAGGAGAACAGCAACCATTACATTCAACAACTGACAAAGCAATGAAAGAAACACAAGTACTATATATATACAGGGGTTAAAAAGCTTAACAAGATAGCTAGTTAACAAGATACACCTGGGAATACAATCAAGGGAAAAAACTACAAAGGACTAAAACATTGCACTCAGGACAGGAAGTGACAAAAGTCCAAGGACAAACAGAGCACATACGACAGAGCCCCCCACGACAGAGACCACCAAGACAGAGCTGGTGGAGCTGGAGACCACCACAGTGAAGACGGAGGTGGTGACCACCATGTTGGAGCTGTGTACCATGGCGAAGCAGAAGGCCATGGGGAGTCAGAGGACCAGGGCAGAACAGGGCCAGGGTGTACACAAGGTTTGGGCCTGGCCTCCATGGCCGTGACAGGGCAAACAAAAAGTTCATAGTTGGCCTCTGTTGCCATTACAAGGGTTCAGAAACGGCCTCCATGGCCGTGACAAGCAGCACAGAGAGTTAAAAATCAGCCTCCTTGACCGTAACGGAGCCGTCAGGGGACACATAGAGTTCAGAGAGGGCCTTTGTGGCCATAACTCGAGAGGAGCTGTAGCGGACGCCACTGCCTCAGAAGGAGCTGTAGCAGTTGCTGGAACCTCAGAAGGAGCTGTAGCAGTCGCCACCACCTCAGGAGGAACTGTAGCGGATGCCGCCACCTCAGGAGGATCTGTAGCAGTCACCACCTCAAGAGGAGCTGTCGCCCCAAGACTACAGTGGGCAGAATGGTACTGGCCGATGTTGTATGTGACTGGCAAAGCTCCATTGCCACCAGAGCTTAAGGAGCCTCAAAAAAAATGTTTAGGGGGATCTTAGGTGGTCAGAGTGAGCTCCTACTCCACCTCCCCTACAGTGAACAGGGATCCATTCAAAAGTAGAGCATAGTCCAAAAATTCAGAAAGCGACCCTCGAGGACCACTATTGAAAAGTTTGTGTTTTTTGTGGTTCATTAAGTCCTGAGCAAAAAAAAAAAAAAAAGTGAATCAAATTATGGTCTGGGAAGTGTGTTTGGTAAGCAAGGTCCAAAAATTCACAGATAAGGTCCTCGAGGGAACGCTGGCCCTGGCGGAGAAGATGAGTCGAACAACTGCTAGATCCACGTGGTGTCAGTTGTTCCGTAATGAGCGAGACCAGGAGACAATCAAGGGGGAAATACTACAAAGGACTACAACATATCACTCAAGATAAGAAGGTGCACAAAAGTCCAGGGATAAACACAAAGCACATACGACTATTAGGAAAGCAAATAGGACATATTTTGAATGTATGTTGACTTTTAGAGTGACTTCAAGTCAGTGGTTCTCAAAACACTGTCCACAATAATATTCAAAGGCCCACTAGCCCTAGTTTTGTTTCACGTTGCGTAAAGTTTGGATATCTCCCTATTCTCCTGAGTCTTGTATTTAAAAGACTGTATTCTTCTTCATTTCCATGCTGTTTACACACACAGCCTCTGACAAAATAAGAAATAACTCGATTTTCATATCATTTTGAGGCCTCCTTGGAACTTTGCTGAGGTCCCCTAGTGGGTCCTGCCTCTCTAGTTTAGAACCATTGCTTTAAAGGGACAGTTCATCCATTTCATCAAATGAAAACTGTCATCATTTACTCACTCTCTTGTTGTTCCAAACCTGTATAATTTTTTTTCTTCTTCTGTGGACCACAAAAGAAGATATTCTGAAGAATGGATTGTTTTGTCTATATAATGAAAGTCAGTAGGGTCCAAAAATCAATGCATGCACCCCATTATCATGAACAAACAAACAAACAAAAAAAACAGAATGAATTTTGCAAATTTAAAAAAAAAAAAAATCTTCTTTTGTGTTCCACAAAAGATTAAGTCATATAAAGTCATACAGGTCTGAAACTACATGAAGGTGATAAAAAGATTACAGAATTTTCATTTTTGGGTCAACTGTCCCTTTAAGATGGTTATACAGTACTAACAGCCACCAGGCACAAGTCCAGCTGAAACCATCCACTTCTGATCTCCTCATGCTTTTCTTTTCTTTAGTCTTTTCTTGATCCCATCCAACTGTAGAGATCAATGCACTTCTTAATCCACAGCAGAGTCAGAGGCTTCCAGAAGTGGCTCAAATGAGCTACTCGGTTGCTATTTGCCCCATTATTGCTGCATGACAGGGATGGCTGTCTGACAACCACCTCCAGGCAGTCATTACAGCACTCTCTCTTGCCCAGGGCTGTGAGGAAGGTCATTATCTCCCCTACAGATCAAGGACGGCCTTGCCAATAAGCACACTCACAGACCTTCAGCCAGCAATCGGCACTGACAAGCATATGGCAGCAGTAGTGAAAGGTGCCGCCCCCACCCTAGATCAAGACTAGCTGAAATTGCCATCATGTCCATAGAGAATCTGACCATGTGATTTCAACCAAATGATGAAAACTCAAAGTCTGTTAGTGATAATGGATGTTTTTTTTATTTAAACTATAGGTGGTATGACTATAATTAGAAAGGAAAAAGGGACAGAGAAAGAGGAGTTTCATAATGCAGTATTGTTAGGCACTTGTGCCACTTTGCAGATTACTCAGTGAGAGTGACATTTACAGTGTACTGTATGAGTTCAATGCTCTTGTGGCATTTTTTTATTTTTGCAGATTTCAATTTTGAAATACGGCGGCCGACCTCAGTGTCCCATTTCCTTCAAGGTGTTAATGTGCTTCCAGAAAATGAAACCATCAACAGCTCAGTTCAGACAGGAAGTACCCCACCCACCCCCTTTCTGCTTAAGTGTGCATATGCAGTTGTTAAAAAAAAAAAAAAAAAAAAAAACATAATGCAAATTCCAGATGTCGGGTCATGTGAAATGCACAAAGATTAAACTGTTGTTTCATCCCATAGAGACTCTAGCAGTCATAAGAATTGTCACATCTAGGAAAAACATGCGTAATTTCTGACGTCATTTGATAATAATGCTGCAAATTATTTAGCCTTCAAATGTTGAAATATACAGTTAACTTTAGACCAAAGTTGTTGTTTTTTTTTGTTGTTGTTTCTTAATAATAATAATAATAAATCTTGTTAATATCTCAATAATGTAGTTTAGTTAGCAAACAAAATATAAAAATAAATAAAACATAGAAATAATAAAAAACGAAATTAATATATTAATTATAGGGGTGTAACAGTACACAAAAATGACAGTTCGGTATGTACCTTGGTATTGAAGTCACGGTTCGGTACGGATTAGGTACAGCAGGGGGGACAAATCTAAACCTAAAATTGATTTTTTCCTTTTTTATTAAACAGTGGTTTATTGAACAAATTGTGTGTTAAAACTTTCTTAAGGATAAAAAATCTATCTCTGCTAATGCTGTAAAATATATATAGGGAGCACTTTCTTGCATATTACTATAATTTTGAAGGTTACAATTAACAACAGAGCCCAAATTTTTTAATTAAGTTGCTATTTCTTTATAATAATAATAATTTTATGCAAACATGTAAATTGCATATAAAGCCATTTTTGCACTAACTTCTAAATCTGTTTCTGCTCCAGTTCGATGTCAAAATATATTCATTTATACAGTGGCATATACATTAAATAACCAAGACAGCTTTAGTAAAATATAATGAATATATAGGCTAATATAGTGCATATATTTAGCGAAAGAGGATTAGTTCACTTTCATATAAAATTTTCTACTTACAGTAAAAATGTAACTGGCGCTGCATTCGTTCCGTAAGTAGAAAAGGAAAGGAGTAAGACATACAGCGTAAGCTTTTTGAAGAATACAAAAGTACGGTTTTGGCGGAAGCACTTGAAAGGCGATCATTTGTTTGTATAAAGCATATACATTTACATTTTTTTTCGAAAATGACAGATTGTTTCGCTAGATAAGAGCCTTATTCCTCGTCTGGTATCGTTTAAAGCCCTTTGAAGCTGCACTGAAACTATAATTTTGACCTTCAACCGTTTGGAGGCCATTGAAGTCCTCTTTTCGACTGAAGAAAGAAAGACACGGACATCTTTGATGACATGGGGGGTGAGTAAATTATCAGGAACATTTTATATGAAAGTGAACTAATCCTTTAATTTCTCTAGCGAACTAACAAGCTGTGGACACTGAATGGCATTTCTGAGGTAAATGCTACATGACATTGTTTACAAGCTGTTTTATTGACGTCTTTCGCGGTTGAAACACTGATTGAGTGATTACACGAGATAAGTTTCAGTAAGTTATACTGTATCTTTCAACATACCTTCAGATGTTCATTTAAATATTATTCTGTAACACATGTGTACCAAACCGAAAGACGCATACCCAAAATTTTCGGTACGAATACGTGTAACGCCCTAATTAATTATTAATAGTAATAACAACAATAGTACTACTACCACTAATAATAATAATAATAATAATAATAATAACCTAATAGTCTTGATCGGGGTGTGTTTACATCATCACTGTATCACTAATCTTAGCCAAGATTGTTTTGCACCAAACGCACAAGTCATAATTTGGTTTTTTTCTCATTTCTTTCCACCATCTCTGTGACCCTTAAAATGAAACAGGCTGTTTTTGATGATGTCTTTAAGACATGGATTGTGGTCTGGTCCAATTTGGTTGCCACTGCCCCATCCTTGAATAAGGTGACGCTGGTATCAATGACAAATTGGATGTCTGCGGTCATCTATCTATACATTACATTTTTAAGTAATTTCAAAAGATCAAGAAATGTATAAGTTTTCATTATACTTTTGAATTGCTAAAGGATGATAACCAGGTAAACCAGTTCATTCAGAGGGTAAGCCACCAATAAAAGAATAAAGAAAATAATACATAAACCACAATGAAGTCTCCTCCAATTAACGATCTAAAACTTATCTTAACTGTTGAGTTATGGAGTTCTCTTGAAGCAAAGGGCAATAGCACGCAATTCAGTCACACTGGATAACTTCAGCTTAAATACGTTTTAAATCACTTCAAAAAATTGAATTTCTGACAGTTTAAGTATTGATTTTTTAGACAGATGTTGTAGGCTAAACCAGCACCCCTGATGATGAGACATCAGGCCTATATATTCATATATCAAACATGTTCATATGACAAAACAGATATTACCAAATAAAAAATGTCATACTCATGAATCTGGGCGGCGTAGCACTCCATCTCTTTGACGACAGTGGTGAGTTTGGTCAGAAGTTTGTGGTAGGCGTCCAGGATGAGCAGGTCGTCCTCTCGTAGCAGGAATCGCAGACCGTGACCTTCAGCCCTGCTCAGACTGTGTCCAGATGGGGCAGCCATGCTGGTGATACTATGCTGGACGTAAACCATGGGGTTCAGCTTACCTAAAAGCACAAACCAGCAGAAAACAATAGACATAAACGTATTGCTCCCTATAACGCATGGAAGCTTGTTTCCGCGACGGAATAAAGATAAAGATAATTAAAAGATAATTGCGAATTTTTTTATCTCACAGAATTGTGAGATATAAACTTGCAATTGTGAGAAAAAGTCAGAATTGCGACAAAAGTCAGAATATAACTCACAATTACGAGTTTATATCTCACAATTCTGACTTTATAACTCGCAATTGTAAGTTTATGGGTGCTTTCACACCTGCCTCATTTAGTTCGCTTGAATCGAGTTCGTTATCCCCTTTGGTGCGGTTCGTTTGGGCAGGTGTGAATGCAGCATTCGCACTTGGGTGCGCATTAAAAGCAGACCAAACAAGAGTACCGAGACCACGTCTTCAAGTAGGCCTCAAGTTTCAAACAAACTCTGGAGTGGTTTGCTTGAGATGTGAAAGCAATCCGACCCAACGGACCAACAAACAATATCATAATTCTTAACAGGAATTGTGTTACATAAAAAGCAGTATTGTCTGATTCTGTGAGTGAGCACTGGGAGCTCTGGGAGATCCAGAGAGAGAGAGCATGTTTGAATTTGCTGCAGCATTAATATGAATGTAATATAATTTAACAGCAGGAATGATGGCTGCATTCATTTAGTGTTTGCGTGTGTCTCGACAGTTACAAACAAAGCCACAATAAGCTCATGGAGCGAACTTGTCAATCATTATTTTGATGGATGATGCTGAGAAAACTCTGACCAATAAGAGGACAGTTGTACTCGCATGTGACTTGCATAAATGCACTTGGTATGCTTTCAAAATGTTGCCATGTGAAAGCAAACTGAACCAAGAAGAAAATGCAACATTGTAACAAATTTAGTCCCTGTTTCAGAACAAAACAAACGATCCATAGGTGTAATAACACCCTATGTCGTGCAATTCTGAGAAAAAATGTCAGAATTGTGAGATAAAAAGTTGAAATCTTTTTTATTCAGTGGTGGAAACAATCTTCCATAATAATGGTCAGTCTCTGGTTGTACATTAAATTTAGAAATCTATTTTCACTCACCCTGCTCTGAGTTGCGGCCTCCTTTCTCCAGAGTATTTTTCCTGTTGTCCAGCTGGACTCCGAAGGCACTTCCAAGGGAAGTAGTGGTCTTGGGATAAGACACCTCCATTACGTTGATGTGACAGTTGGTGGGGCAGAAGTCACTGCTGTGTAAAGGGGAAACCTTGGTCTTCGCCTGCTTGAATGTAGGCCAAGCCCGGTTCTTCAAAACTCGTGAAAACTGAGAGCAGAGAGAGATTAGTGTAAGATACAGTAAATATTTTGTGTGAATGTGAACAAGAGTTTATTGGTTTTTCCTATCTAAATCATCTAAACCAGTACTGCAGTTGTTTTGTGTATTGTTTTAACCAGACTGGCTTCAGTAAGGGTTAGCCATTGGGTATCATTGAGTCTGGTATGCTAAAATGCAGTACATTAAAGTACATTATGGCTCAGCACTTTCCCATCAAGCCCTGGTCCTGTTTAATCTTCAGATCTAAAAAAAGCCTTTACAAATGCTCAATCTATACAAAACAGCCAATAAAAACACCCGTCCATCCCCATGATTTATATGAGTGTATATGACTTTCTTCTTTCTGATTAACACAATCGGAGTTATATTAATACATATCCTGATGCATTCAAGCTTTATAATGGCAGTGAACGGGACCAACGAGTATGAAGCTCAAGAAAGTGCATCCATCCTTTGTGTAAGACAAATATCCTTATTTAACAAGTTATATAGTAAAACATCTAACTTCTGCCAGACCGCCTTCCATATTCAACTTACGAAAAAAGCGTAACTAGGTATAGGACGTAGCATAAGCGTTTTGAACTGCGAGAGATGTTACACTTTGAATACAGTTGAATACAGCAGTCTGGCGGAAGATAGACATTTCATTTTATAACTTGTTAAATATGGATATTTTTCGAACACAAAAGCATCATTTTGCTTCAGAAGGCCTTTATTAACCTCCCGGAGCCGTGTGGAGTACATTTATGATGGATGGATGCAGTTTCTTGAGCTTCATACTCGTTGGTCCCGTTCACTGCCATTATAAAGCCTGAATGCGTCAGGATATTTATTAATATAACTCCGATTGTGAACAGAAAGAAGAAAATCATATACACCTAGGATGGCTTGAGGGTGAGCAAATCTTGGGGTAATTTTCATTTTAAGGTGAACCAATCCTTTAAGCTGGGCTATGCAGCACATCATTCATCAAATTTAACTGCAGAGTCAGTTTGCACCCTAATTCATTGTCTTGTAGAAGGACGTCCATGGACATCGACCACACGTAATGCACTACTTGAACAAAATCAATCAATCAATCAGGGGTAATTTATTTACAAAGCAGGATTGTTCATGAATAGATCCATATTGCACCTGAAATTACAACAGTTCTGAACTGTTTGCATTCAGGCATAGGAGCATGTAATTAAATCATCTGACAAGACCTTAATGTTCCCCTTGAGCAGTGATTTGAACCTCGCCTTTTTCTAACACTGACCTAACAATTCTATGGCTGTGGTCACGGACTACACTGGATTTTAGAGGCATTACATCTGCACTGTGTTACATCTGCACTGGACACATAGCCTCCCTTCAGGCCGGACTTCCCACATTCCTGGATAGCTTTGACAAACAGGGAGCTTCCGTGTCCGGGGTCCGGACCCTGCCAGACCTCTCATTGGGCCCTACTGAGAACGCAGCAGAAGGGAAATTATGCAACGGGACGGGATGTTCAGAGCTATTTATAGCCGGTGAAGCAACGGCTAATTAATCCAGTGCCGAGTGGGATGTTGAATCAGATCACAGGGAAAAACAAGGGAAACTGTCAGATGCTTGCAGACATATTTTCCTTTTCTTGCTCCAAATAAAAGCAGCTGATGGAAATTAAAAATGACATTTTGCACAAGCCCGTTTCCCTTGGTACTGGTGGACTTGCATATTTCATCAATCAAGGCCAGCTGGTGTTAAAAAGGACAGGGCGGGACGGTTTCCTGTTCAGTAACCTAAATAGAAGTGCTACAAGTCAAACAAAGTTTTCTTAGCTGCAGCCTTCTAAAGGCCAACAACCAAAGAAATTTCAAATCAAGACATTCAAAATAAGTTTTCATACTCAGAGTAAGATCCAGCCTGCTTAAAACACCAACATATAGTTGCGTTTTGGATGTGGGTGTGCAGGTTTCACCACTAGGTTTTTTAGCTAGCATAACCAGCAAGACCACACTAACCAGTCCTAACCCATTTTAAGAAGAAGTGTTTCACACAATTCGTGCTGACCTTCCTGTAATTGGTGATTCTTCGATTGATATGCTCCAGTCTCTCGCCGCACATGGCACTGAATCTAGTCTGCAGGTCCTCTGGGATGAGCTCTGTGCTGGAGCTCAGTCGACTGCAGGTCTGCACCAACTGCTCATCGTTCCTGGCCAAGGCCTCTAAAATCTGACAAACCACACAAAGAAAGACATAGAGCATGAGTTCTGGCAGAAAAAAAGTGCTTTTGTCATATAACAGATGTGCTTTCCACCATTCATTTGTTAGTAATGAAGATGAAGTGAGCAAATCTGCTGTAGGTCAAGTGAGTTAGAAACACTGCATGCGTTTCCCAGAACAGATACACAGAATTTTGTTGTTCCCTTGTGGTTATTGCAGGGACATGCTGCATCTAACCCTTATTTCCCTAATACTTATATGACTGTGAAAACAGTATAACTTTACACTAAAACAAGAGTAGATGTCCTGTGACACATTAAAGGAGCATTTTATAAGGTTAAGACCATTTAACACGCTACGCAGTATCCATAAGTTTCCAGTTCATTTTCAATAAAAAGGAAGCAGTAAATATATATATTTATATATTTAGTTATTTTTATATATATTATATATATATATATATATATATATATATATATATATATATATATATATATATATATTATATTCTTCTTTATTATTACTCTAATGAAAAAAGTAATAATTTTTATGTGCTTGTCACAAACTTGAAAAACAAAAATTTCACAGTGTCCAATAACCTTCAAAGGGCATAATTACCAATATATATAATTGTTGTAATATAAAAAGAAATTTACAAACAAATTACAAACAATACAACAAATACTACAGAGATATAAATTAAATATCTTTCAGATACAGTAGGTTTATTTACCATGTATACATTTATTTAACATCTTTTGTTGTTTTATTAACATTAATGATAAATATAGGCTACGGTCCCTTTAAGACCGAATCCATGGATACTGACACATATCCTATTTTCACCCAAATGTTTACATCGACTTAAGCCATAACCAACTGTATTTACGTGAGATTTGATGACTACGTGTGCATTTAACCATTTAGGCGCGAGGGGACTGATCGCTCGCTGTCTGAGGGAACTGGGATCGTGCGCAAGAAAGAGAGAGAGCGCGAGAGAGGGACCACTTCTGGTCTGTGTCATTCAGCGTGATTCCACTAATCGATAACGAATTGTGATTGAAAGCATGCAGTTCGCAATGTGTGGGTTGTCATCATTCATTTTGAAGTATTTCCACACCCCTGAGGCTGACATTGTGTCTGCTGCCGCCACCAGTGTCTCTGTGCACGGAAAATTCTGTGAGT
Organism: Elopichthys bambusa; assembly: GCA_037101425.1. Taxonomy (NCBI): domain Eukaryota; kingdom Metazoa; phylum Chordata; class Actinopteri; order Cypriniformes; family Xenocyprididae; genus Elopichthys; species Elopichthys bambusa. Next base: position 14,435,978 of record CM074453.1, on the reverse strand, counting down.
TACGTCACGCGAGGTATCGGTCTTTGGTATCAGGGGAATTTTTACGAGTACACAAGCTTGGTATCGGTATCGGTGCATCCCTATTAATTATTATTATATATTATATTATATACATTCTGAATGTAAATTTAATTGGTTTAATTGTGAATGAACATTTTATGGAGAAAATATTTTATTAATTTTATTAATTGTATTAGCTATAACTTCACTTTTTAATTGATATATATATATATATATATATATATATATATATAACAAATAAATCTAACAAAATTATAAAAAACCTTTTTTCTTCATAAAATGTTAATTAAACAATGTATAAAAAATGTATAATATAACATAGTATAATTAATATAATATAATATAATATAATGTAAAAATAACCCTCAATAATCAATTACCACTTTTACCGCTGTGTCTATTAGGGGTGTAACGGTACATATTCGTACCGAACCGTTTCGGTACGGTGCACGTGTGTACCGAATGCATTATATTGCAACATTAAGGTCTCCTGTTAATCGCAATAAGCTTTGCGTTTTGTTACTTTTTTTAAAAAGAAACAAAGTGTCATCCTTCCACAAAATCACGAAATTCAATTTACCTCAGAAAAGCTATTCAGTGTCCACAGCTTGTTAGTTCACCAGAGAAATGAAATCTTTCGCTTAATATATGCACTGTATTAGCCTATATATTCATTATATTTTACTGATCTGTAATCTGTCATGAAAATGACAGCCACTGTGTATAAATGGTTATATTTCAACAACGAATTGGAGTAAAACTTAATTTTTACTCAAAATTTAACTTAATAAAGTCAATGCAGCTTATGTGCAGCTTAGGTTTGCATACAATTTGTTATTTGAGTATTGATTATTATTTCTAAAAATAAATAGTGATTGAATGTAGGCTAATAGTTTGGGCTCTGTTGTTAACCTTTAATATTATAGTAGCCTAATGCTCAAGTAAGACCTCCCTACATAGTTTATAGCATTAGCAGAGAGAAATTTTTTAGTTAGAAACTTTAGTTATTATTCAATTTAATATATTTAAAGACACAATTTGTTCAGTAAATCACTGTTTAATAAAAAAAGGAGCAATTTTATGTTTAGTTTTCTCCCCACCTGCTGTACCAAACCCATACGGAACCGCGATTTCAAAACCAAGGTACGTACTGAACTGTGAGTTTTGTGTACCGTTATGCAAAAAAGTATAATGGTATAGAGCAATAAAAAAATTAAACCAAAGTACAGCACCAATCAAAGTGAACATTTACACACACACGGTGGAAGAAGTATTTTCTCATCAAAGAGAGAAGGCTCTGCCTGTGAGACTGTGAAGGAGAGAAGAAATTTAAGAGCACACTGAGACCATAACAACTGCATGTAATCTGCCGTACAGCACTGAAATATGAAATATGAAAAATTCATCTGAAGAGAGTTTTCTCAGAGGAAGTGCGGACCTACCCAAGCAGATGTTTGTAATGAGGCAGAAATTGCTGGCAGTTAAGGGGATTAAAAACAAAAGAGTCCTAATATGTAGAACATGTCAATACATCAGAGTCCCATTAGGTGCGTTTCTGAGATGTCACTGTCAAGCTGTGATGCCCCCACCGCTGAACGCTGAACCGTCTTGCCTGACAGCTGTTGGTTCATTAACGCAGATTGTAAATCTCAGAAATCAATTCAAGGAAAGGAAATATGGTGTTCATTTGTTGACAGCTGAGATCACACAGGATGCTGCATGCAATGCTAAACATATTCAAGCAAATGTTAATAATCAACAGCAGATATCATACTTTACATAACAGTATCTGTTACTCTCGCTCTCCCTGCTGACGCAAAAATGGAGAGATGTGCGAACTGCATATGAAACTTGTAACTAGGGATGCACCGCCAATACCAAGCTTGTGTACTTGTACTCGTCCTCATAAAATTACCCCCGATACCTCACGTGACGTCACTGACAGAAATTTCTATGCACATACACACTGGTGGCAGCAACAGGAACAATGTCAGCCTCAGGGGTATGGAACTTCAAAATTAATGATGACAACCCCTACATTGCAAACTGCATGCTTTGTTCTGCAAAAAAATCAAGAGGAGGTAAGAAACAAATGCTGTGAAGAACATCCTTAGCTTAGTTCTTATGAACAGTGCTCCAGCTGCAGTTAGCCTATAGTGTTGTTTACCCATATTTAACAGTACAATGTTATATTTCACTGTACACTTTCGGTTGTGTTAGGATGACCAGACATCCCGTTTTTACCGGGACAGTCCTGTATTTCAGCTCTATTTTTAGAGTCCCGTTTTGTTCCATATTTCATCTTTCCTAAAATTTCATTGCAACTGGGTGATCATCGAACGAGTAGTAGTAGTGTTCTGTCACGCAAGAACAGCCCAGTCAATTCGTCATAGAACAAAATGACCATTTAATCACAATTCGTTATTGATTAGTGAAGGCGGGATAGGCGGAATCGCGCTGAATGACACAGACCAGAAGCGCTCTCTCTCTTTCTTGCGTGCGATCCCAGTCCCGTGCGATCAGTTCTCTTTGCGCCCGAACGGTCAAATGCACACATAGTTGTCAAAATGTTCATCGTGTGGAGTATCTCACGTAAAGACTAGAGTGGACGTAAACAGGTGGGTGAAAACAGGATATGTGGCAGAGCATATTACAACCATGGATTCGGTCTTAAAGGGGGAGTATGCCATTTGAAGGTTATTGGACACTGTGAAATTTATGCTATTTGTGATGAGCACATAAAAATTATAACTTTTTTCATTGGAGTAATAATAAAGAAGCTGTCCTACATTCATTAGTCTCACTGTGTTGTACTTGGAAAACTGCCACATCACCAAAAAAAATAAATCACATATTATATTAAATATTAATAATAATTTAAAAGTTTAAAATACAGCTATATATTGTGATGTAATATTGCACACTGCATTGTTTTCCAGTAAACATGTGTTTATGTATTTCTAGATGTCATAGAGTTTCTAGATTTCTAGATGTCATAGCTTTTTTTTAAAAGAAAATTTTAACATTTAATGAAAAAATATTCCTGACAATCATACGCATTGCTGGAAAATAATTATAATTATGGTGGGGTCAATGAAAATGCTGGCAGAGTAAATAAAAATGAGCAGAAATATCCTTATGTAAGAACAATATTTTCATACGAGTCATCTATGTCTCTTCCCTTCCTTAGTCACCACACAGCGACAAGCTCTGTGATCTAAAGTGTTTATCCTTTTATTCCGCAGCAGGGGTTGTAAAGACCATTTTTTATTTGTCACACACACTTGGTTTAATATACTCTGCTGTCAGCTTCTATCAGTGGCTGTGTGTTATGTGTGAACTGTGAAGAGGCCCTCACAAATGTACAAGACAATCCCTGTGGTCTCCTCTTCTTCTGTATGAATTAATTCACTGGTGCTCAACAGCAGAGATAATGGCTGGTGTGTGTCTGTGGGAACTCTACCTTGGCCGTGAGGCTGAAGAAGCCTTTTGGTTCCACCATTTTCTCCAAGACGTGACACTTCATCCCGGCCGTGCTGTCATACTCGTACATGACGCCATACTCCAGATACACGTTATCCACTGTCAGGCTAACGTGGTCTTTTTTTCCGTCTATTATGGCGATGGTGTTGAACTTGTCCATGACTTCTGTTGAACACACAAACCAGTAGTTTCAATGTTACCAGTCAATGTTACCCATTTATATTCTATTAGGTCCTTTAAAGGCACAATATGTAAGATTTTTGGATTAAAATATCCAAAAACTACTAGAACAGTGTTATATACTTTGTTGACGGACTGGGTCTGTGCGTTGCCTATCAATGACATCATACCTGCGTTTTCCAGTTTTATTTTGTAGAAACTATGGAAACACCAACGACGCTTTAATATATTGGGTGTTTTATTAGACAGGTGAGCAACTGTTTGGATACATTCATCGACAGAAAACTAATCACTGTTATACAGCTCAACACAGTAAGTTTTATTGTTTAAATCTCGTTTTTTCGATTTACCGTGAGTACCGTGTTTTACCATGCTTAATATTGATCTAGCTTACTGCAGTGTGCAACAAGTGTCTTCGAAGTATGAATATAATTTCTGCCCAAGTCCCATCAAATTCTTTTCCACCAGCTGTAGACGTGAAGACAACACCTCCCATGATTCCGTGAAATCATGGCACCATCAAGCTACGCCTTTGTTTTGAATAAGCGACCTCTGGTGGCGAAATTTACATATTGTGCCTTTAAGGCAAAGAGCAGTGTTAATTTTGTCAATTAAATTACTGGAAAAAAAAAATGCAACAAATTATCATGAAGTCAAGACATTACAATTTCACACATTTTCATAATTTAAATTTAATAATTTAAAATATCATTTTAAAAACTAAATGTGCATAATTAAACTATTAAACAAATGTTGTGACTAAATATTGACTACATTTTGGTCAAAAGACAAAGGCAAATGTAAAAATCAATGCTGTCAATAAATCATGAGACATGAGTTGTTTCCATGTCCGGTGAATTCTGCTACTGAAGTCAGACCTGTAAAGTTAGTGTCTTGGAGGACAAAGAAAAAGACTAAATATCAAAGCTAGTGTGGGAGGATGAAAAAGTGTGTACTTGTCTTGTGTGTATAGTATGTGTTTACACCGGTGTGTATATCAGCACCTTCAACTTTACACTCAAACACATCTCCGTTCTCCCCTGCGGCAGGCTTCTGATTGGTTCTCTGGTGGTCTTCTTGTGCACTCTCGCTGTTGTTATATACCCATTTAATAGAGTCTTGCTGCAATAAAGAACAACAAAACAACCTTTTCAGACTTGCTTTCAGAACAAGTTGATAACACACTCCCATAGGACACAAACATCAATTTTTTTTTTCTTTCTTTCTCCTAGATATCAACGAGGCTGGATGTGTCTTAAACATTTGTCTTAAACAGCAGCTCATTTGCATTTAAAGATACATGCACATAAGCAGCATGTTTTTCCTTCCACTCAAAAATGGGCATTAACAACATGGTATAATACATGATCTGTGAGGTATTTTGAGCAGAAACTTCACAGACACATTCTAGGGACACCTGAGACTTGTATTACATCTTGCAAAAACGGGCATAATAGGTCCCCTTTAAACATTTCTCAACAAACAAATTATCTGAGCAATGCTATCCAGATTTTATAGCTCTATAGACTTACTTTGTCAAAAAAGAATTTTAAGAGAGAAAAAAAAAGAAGAAAAAAAATAATACTTGAATGAAATATAACTGAAGACTAAATATTAAATATCACAGCCTTTATGCATTTAACAGACTGAGGCACATCCACCCCACATTCTCTTCTGTCTTTGTCTCTCCCCAACATTTCCCTCTGTTGTTTTAACAAACTGAGATGCAAAACTCCTCTTGATGGTGGGCCGCAAATCCCTGCTCAGTAGGAGAGTGGACACCCCCTCACTTTCTTTTTCCATGCCTGATGGAAACCAGAGTCCAGCCAGTGTGCCAACCACACTGTCTGTGCCAAGCCTGTCCTTTATTACCCTAGAACACAGGCCTGCCTGGCCCATTCCTTAATCCATATCCCTCACACCCCCTTCCAGCTTCCTAGCCCTCTTCTATCCCGCGAAAGGAGCCATAACTGGATAATGACCCAGACTGGATCACAAAGACTTCTGCTACAGTATACACTCTGTTGTACTTAATGGATAGAGATTTACTATTCAGAAAGGTCAGGAATAGTGCACTTATGGAGGGGCTGAGGGATGCTTGCACTCTCACCTGTGTGGGTCGCCGGTACTTCCTGCAAGCCGTGACATGGGCGATGACACTGGCATGGCTCTCTTTGCTCACATTGATACCATTCACTTTAATGATGCACTGGCCTGGGTGAAGGCCGGCAACTGCTGCAACAGTGCCTTTTGAGAAACAAGAAGAGAGAAAAAGGTAACAGATGTTTGAAAATGTGGACAACTTAATTGTGTTGTCTGCTAAGATATCTATTTTGGTCAAATTCTAAAGATAGAATAGCATAATCCCAGAAGTATTATTCTGACTATAGTGCTGTTAGCTTAGCAACATGCTAACTACTGATTATCCTCTGCAGAGTGCTATTTGTTTACTATTTTATTCATATCTGTGTGTGCTACATTTTATTTTAACTAGAGCATCAAGCCATTAGTTAAGCAAGATGCTAACTTAGCAACATGAAAACTCTATTGATTCTCCTTTGCTGAGTGCTATTTGTGTGGCATTTGGAGTTGTTGTAAAGCATGTAAAGCACCCCAAATTGTCACTTAATTATAAGGTTGTATGTAAGGTTGTAGGTTTTGGAACACAGCCATGTTTTTGAGTGTGCAAACACAAATGAGGAGGGGAGAAACACAAATCTCCTAAACACACAATCTCATTTTTACAAACAGACCATAGCCACTAGATCTATGTATAAGCAGAGCATAAATAATGGCCAAAATTTTCTCTGTGGTTACTATTCTTTTAAAAATTTCACATTTAAATGCTAGTCAAGCAAATCACATGAACAGTTTGACCCCAAGGTTAGGATCCATCTAGCATAGACAGATCCACTTGGCAAGGGCGTCACTTTCTGCATTACAGCAGGTGGTACTGTAAACTGAAATGAGTGTGACTTCAGTTAGTTTTCAGAAAAGCAAAACACATCAGTAAAATCAGGAGCTGTTTATCTGTAGATGATGTGTGGATCCAATAAAAGATGTCTGAAGGACAGGCCGACATTTTAAGTTTCACTGTGAGACTAAATATTCATAGATTGTTTGCATAATCTCCTAAACAAACAGAGCTTATATTGAATATATTTTTCTGTATTAAAAGTGATTGCCTCTGTAAAAAAAAAAAAAAAAACCTCCTGTGTTTCTCTAATCACATTTCATGGTCTGAAGTCTTTACGCTGCATTTTTTTTCCCTGAGTAAATTCTCTCTCACTTCTGCAGCCAGTGAAACTCAGGCAAAAGCAATTTTTAAGAACAAGCAAGCACATTAGGAAGGGTAATAATTATCATAACTCCCCGCTGAACTTATGAACAGCAATCACTTGAAGGAGCAGCTGACCTTCTAAATGTGGGAGGAGAAACTAAAATCCGTATGGTACTATTCTAATGAAAAAACTTAGGCTAGCATAAATGTCCATCCCTTCCACACTTAATGTTATTGCTGGTCTGATTGCTGGCAAAATCTAGCTAAAGCTAGTTGACAAATTAGCATAGTCTTGCTAGCAAAAATGGTAGACCAAAGAAGTCTTAATAAGCTAGTAAATGCTGCAATAAGCGATGTTAGCATTCTTGTTAACTTCCATAACAGTTATAAATGTCCATACCTTTCATGATTAATGCTAGCTATTGCTGGTCTGATTACTGGCAAAATCTAACTAAAGCTGGTCGACAAATCAGCATTTCTAGCAAAAATGGACGAAGGAAGTCTTAAGCTAGTAAACACTGCTGTAAGCGATGTTAGCATTCTTGCTAACTTCCATAACAGGTAACAAGACTTCAAAACCTTCAAACACATGGCCCCTTCGTTACAGTTGTCTTGGTGATTAAGCTAGTTACAAACTCGTGGTCAACCGATATGGGTTGTTTTGATGCCTTATGCTGATATCTTAGAGAGCATAGAGGCCAGTGGCCAATATAAAGCCGATATATATGATATCACAAATGCCCGCATCTGAGCAGCCGATGCCGAAAATAGAAAAATATGGCTGAAATAATGGCTTTAGCAATATATCAGTTGACCACTAGTTAAAGCTACTGTTAGAGAATTTAGCCTTTTTGCTAACTTCCACCAGAATTAGTCAGACTTTAAACCCTTTAAGTAAATGGTCTCTCAAAATAAATTGGATTAATTTAGAATTTGCACAAATCATTCTGGATGTAAGCAGCTTCTGTTTGGTGTGAAGCAAGGATTGTTCTTCTAACTCTTGTTCTCTTCAGGAGTGACAGTGTAAGCCGGATTGGTTTTCTTTTCTCATTCATCTCTCACCATGTTTGATGAAAATGCACCTCGGACACAGTAGGAAGTGAGAGTTGTGTGGGTCTTTCTATTTATATATAGATGTGTGTGTGTCTGTGTTGCACTTTCCAGTCTGGCTCAAGTCCAGTCCTGTACCTACAGTACAGCTCCAGCTGTGATCCAGCTGAGGTTGAAAAAAACAGTAGGATAAAGGGCATAAGTAACTTCCTGTAGCCCAGCCCAGTTTTTCTCTCTGTTTGCTCTTACCTCTGCCAACCGCATGCACCACAGATGGGCCGAATCCCCGGATCTGAAAGCCCAAACCGTCTGCAGAATCTGGGATCTTCACAGTCCTGTGGAGCAGATAGACACACAGACATCAATTTGGCTGCTAAACACGCCATATTTTTCAGCCACTGCTAAGTGTATTGTCTATTCTGAGTTGCAGTTAAATATCGAGCTTTTTCTCGATATTTAACGATATTTATCTATCTTTTTTTCATCGATATCAGGCTTTATAGCCTGTATGTCAACATACAGTAGATCAGGTGTTATAAAGTCTTTCCACTCACTCTCTGGGTTTGGTGCTGACCAGTACTCTGAGGGGGCCTTTGCTGTGGAAGCACTGCTTTAGGAAGTTTTCCACCTCCTGGAAAGGTCTCAAGAAGACCAGGTCCCCATTAATGGCAAAGATCTTTTTCCCCACTTCCAGACCAGCCATCTGCACAAGAGACCCACAGGAATATCAAATAAGCTCTCAACCTAGATGTACAATTGCACTCTTAGGCCACAGTTAAATGTGGGAATGTCATTAGATAGCCAAACATAAAACTCATTATTAATTATTTAAAATAAACAGATAGCACTAACACTTTTAAAGTAAAACATTTCACAACAAATTAGATTTGAAATGACAAAAAATATATATTCTGAGCATCATCATTTCTTTGCACCTACAGTAATTAAATATTCATACATTTTTATGTGTGATCTTTTTAGATTTCAGAGTCAATCTATATATCTTCTGTATGGGTGGATGGACATATACATAGATTTTAATTTCATTTGCATAGGTGCACGGTTCAATCCTTTCATCCATATGTGCAACTTCCTACTCTGAGCTCTCAAGTGGATGTAATTCACTCACTCTGTGCTTCACTAAATGCTTCACTCCTATAAATATAACCATTGTTCTCCAACAGTAAAATGCACAGTCCTCTGTTTCCGGATTATGTTTTTCATCTGCATTGAGAAAAATGGCTGGGCAGCTTTTCTATTTTCTGTTGCTTTCTCCTTCATTTTTTCATTCACTTTCCTCTATTGTACCTCTTTCCTTTATCCTCCCTCTCTCTCTCAGCCACTGTCTCTCTATCAGTTACCAATACTTTTTGCTATTTTTATGAGATAGCTCTTCATCTATGCAAGTCCACAGCTGGATTTTATTGCCTATTTCTTTTTTTCTCACTTCTACATTGGAAACATACAGTGCAGTCCCACATGCAGCGCAGCATGGAGGGGACTGTGACGCACAAGTTACTTTACTTCTGGGTAGCATTACTCTCTCTACGTCAGAACCGAGTAGTTTGCTTCACCACATTTACCGGAGTTTGATCCAACAGATCAAACATATTAAAGCACTAAAAGGAACCTCAAGAATGGCGTGATTTGATGTCTGTTTCTGTTAAAAGCCTACAAAGGCATACATCAAAATGCTAATTGCCACAAAGCAAGTTCAAATAGAGAGTGTTAATTGAAAATTGTGAAAGTTTAGGGATTCAATTGATGTTTAAATGCCTAATTGGTCACAGTGAACGCAACATGAAATTACCTTGACAACAGGGGCATAAGTCATCTCTTTAAAACCACTCACTATTGTTTTTTTTTTTTTGGTTTTTTTTCTTCTTCTTTCTAATTTTACTATGCTCAGACTGTGTGAATATAAAGCTAGGCTTCTCAAATGTATTTCTGAGTAGAAATGCTGAAGGCAAAACTGGTGGGTCGTGACCCAAAAAATGGGCTACAGGTCTATTCTGATAGGGTCACGGACAGCAGAGAAAAACTATGCTTAATATAGCGAAATAGCACAATGCAAATGAATCAAGCTTAGTTAAGAAAGCAAAATGAATAGGCTTTTCAACCTGTAAAGATAGGAGAAAACACTTCTTTTATGCAAACACAGACTACATGCCAATAGGTTGCATGACATGCCATTAATAAAACTGAAAAAAAAAAAGTTTTTTTAGAAAAAATTGACAATTCAGCCTATAGCATAACATCAACAAAGCATTAAAATAAATCAATATTAAAATGATTAATTACAAAATAGAGTTCCAGTCCTCGATTATGATTGGCAGTACTGAAGTTTTGATGGCGTATTGAATTGTGTATGTCGGGCTCAGTGACCTTGTCGCCTGTTTTTTACAACTACCCACACAAAGGTAACACACGCACCTCAGCATGGGAACCTTTCTCCACTGATTTGACGATGGGTACTCTGTTTCGATCTTCTAGCGTGAAGCCATAACCTCCTTCACTTGGCTTTATCTGAAATCAGATTACACATTTCACAGTTATCATAACTTAATAGTGTTAGCTGTTGTTGTGTCATGCAGTGATATTTTATTACGATTCATGCTTTGGAGGCGCCCATAGAATGTGAATTTTCAGTCTCTCGCGGGCCAAGACTGTCAAACCAGTTGACTTCATGTTTAAGTGTAATGAGAGGCTGGTTTAGAAACAGTCAAGCATAATTACTGGTGAAGACTCTAGAGTCAGAGCTGGCCCGAGTTCAGACCCCCCATACGTGCTGAAGCAGAAAAGCCCCATGCAAGTGGATGAAAACCACATGGGCTCACGCCAACGTGCGCTATTGTAAGTGCCATCAGCTGTAGGCGATTACAGATGACATCTCTCACCAGCAGCAACTTGGCGATGACATTCTCCACTATTTTTAGATCGTGTTTTATGGGCTTGTGTTTGGTGTTGGAACCCTCCATCTCCTCATCAGCGAAGAAGCGGAAAAGAAGAGGTTCATCCTTGAATTCACTTTTCTCCAAAACTGCGAAAAGACAAAAGCAAGGTGTTTTAGAACAAATAATACCTGATGCTCATTAAGTAGTGATAAATGTAAGCTGCATAGCTGACATGTCCTGTGGTGTCATATCTCAGTTTTTTTTTTTTTTAATTATATTATATTATATTTATACAACAGTTCTTTCTGGTTCTCGAATCTGATTGGCTGAGAGCCGAGCAATATTACCCCAGTATCAGCACTGGAATCGTTTCACCGTTTGTATCACTCCGCTTGTGGCAACTGTCATGGTGGTCGGGCAAATCCACCATATTTTTTACAAATACTACTGTTGTTGTGTCACAGAATGTAGTTTTAAGAGTTTTTTAGCTGAGAATGTAGTTATTTAGACCTCAGATATGTGACTCATATATAAACATAGCGCCTATTTTACAATTTGTTTAGACGCCTTCGCAGATGTGAGCTCTAGGATGTCAGCGGCCATTCAGCGCTCAAGTACCCACAGAGAACAGCTTCATCTTGGCCAGTCCAGTCGCTCTGTACTAAAACATCACTTTATATTATATAATATTATATTATGTTATATTAAATACAACTACTTTGTTGTTATATAAGGATCAAATTGATGTGTAAATTGAATATGTGTAGCACACAGAAGAGAGTAACACATAATGTACTGGAATGACAAGAGCTGTACAGAGAGTTTCAGAGGGGAAGCCTTTTCTATGGAAAGTGGGTCCCATGAAAAGGAACAGGCCAGGATTTCAATCTGTCACCAGGGCAACATGGGCTCTAAACAATCCCTTCACTTTTGTAGTAAAAATACCCCCAGCAAAAGAAAAAGAGGTCCAGTGTTCTCCACACTTCTATGGGCAAGATTAGATAACGCTGAATTAGCTTTAATGGTCGCATAACTGAACCATCTTAAATGGATGAATGCCATGATCACATACAAGGCCAAAAATTCAAGCGCCAGTGTAGTTATTACGTTCCATAAATTTGTTGGTAGTTAGCCACGTATGAAACTCAATTGCAGGCTGTAGAGAACAGCCCATGTTAGACTGTAAATGAGTCACACAAGCATGATGTGGACTTTGGCATCAAGTGCCCTGAAAATGAGACCCGAATCCTGTAAACAAACAGTTGACATGACAACAAGCCAGTCAAACTTGGATTGCGGAGAAGGTCAAGGATGTTGTCAAGAGAGAGAATGTGCAGAATCCCGTTAGAGGAAAAGTTTTGCAATGTGAATTTAGCTAATTCACTACAAAAATATGATTTTCTTAAACTAAAAAATTCCTTATGTTTTTCATTAAAAAAAATTATAAGAACAAAATAAAAAGCAAAACCGTCTAAGATGTTATTTTGTAGCAGTAGGCCTATTTAGTGAACAAAACATTCTCGTTCATCACTTTGTGTGATTGCGTTTTCAGTTGTGAAAGATTGCTATTTTTAATTAATGATTGAGTTAATATCTCACTCAAAACACGCAAAAAGACACTTAAAAAATCAGAAAATGAATCATTGAATATATCAATGAATGAATCCATGAAAAAAAAATCAGTAATCTGAACACATATTTATATTGCACATTTTTTTTTTGTGGTTGCTGTTGTTTTAAAGTATAACCCTCACTATATTTTCTTTGATTTATGCATAAAACATCCTGGTTGACACTTGGGATGAGATATGACAAAATAAAAAAAGACAACGTTGACAGAGATACAATGTCAAAGAAACAACAAAAAAAAAAAGGTATAATCAGACAGAAACACAGAAACAAAGAGAGGAAATAAAAAAGAGAGACAATGAAACAAACAGCTATCATACCGTGATGCATGAATCCATTGTCACACAGTTCCACCCCCAAGATCAGCGCCTCTTCTCTGCTTCGGCAGTCGCCCTGCAGAGGAGAAAAAGACAGGTGCTACCCTCTTTATCTGCTTACAAGCGGTCAAAATGTCACACACCCTACCTTGAATTACAGAAAAACTTTTTTTATATTTACACAATCACTACTACAGTCCAGTCATTATAACTCTGAAGGGTCAATTCCCAGATAACAGGGAATGTTCTCAGAATTTTAGCTAATGTTGTGTTATGAACAAACATTTTTCCAGCAACATTAATAAAACATTTGTTCAAAGTTATCTGGCCTTCAATAATGTTCTCAAAAAACATTATACATTGTTCATGGAACGTCTTTACCTGAAATGTTTAGTTGGATGTTCGATTAAGTGGAAATTTGTAAAGTGGAATGTTAATTTAATGTTCACATAACCAAGAAAAAAAAAAAAAAAATTTAAAACTTAAAAAAAAAAAAATACTGGACATCTGAGAGAACATTCAGAAATAATGTTTTTATAACTTAATGGAAATGTTAGCAAAATGTTCCTAGAACATATTTTTGTTAGCTGGGTTGACCGCCTGGTAATAATTTTATGGTCAAACACAATACATCATCTTATTGAACACTGGCATGCATGAATGTGAAAGTTGCCTATACATATCTGAACCACACTTCAAATTTAATCCAAATCTGCAGTCTCATAGTGATTTGACTGTTCTTAAGAACTAGACTATGTGGCTAGGTGATGGTTTATTGTTTTAAGTTAACTTCTGCCTCAGTATATTTAAGATTATCTGGCCTGTTTAGGAAACAGCTACTACTTTTGCTCCATTCTTTCTTCCAGTCTCGTTTCCTATGGAGGTCATTGTGTTTCCAATCTGTTTATAAAACAGTATCAAATATTACCTGTGCTATCAGCCAGTCGATCAGCTTGTTGGCCATTACCACCGATTTATACGTTCGAAGATGATAATCCTTATCCCTGTGTGGAAAACAAGGAACGTTTGAGTTGACCAGTTCAAAAATGTCTCCTCTTTACAGTAGCCTCAAGAGACACACATTTCAAGTTGACTGTTAACCTTTGTCTTGACTTGCATCCGCTTGAAAAGCTCTTGAGAGAGATGTTCTGGATTTTCACATCACAACAACCCTTTCCCCTCAATTTTTCACAGCCCAAACAAGTGCTTTACCTTGAATTTATTTCAGGGTTGCACAGGGGTCACAACATTTGACCGAATAAGGATCCTCTATATTCTGCTCTTGCTGAACACACTAAGTGACACAAAGTTGAAACAGACATTTCTCTCTCTGCAGATTCTGATTCTGTTGTTTATAAGTAATGTTGCACCTACAGTACATGTCAACTAACTCTCATTAGATTATTAGTTGAGTATTAGTGGACTGTAAAGGGTAGGTTAGTAGAACAAGGGGTTAGGGTTAGTAGAATAAGTTATAGTTACAAAGATGTAGTTGCAAAGTAACTTATAGTCAGAAGAATGTCTCTTGGGGGACCGTCAAAATAAAGTGTTAGCAGACAGTCTACTAGTACTCTAAGTGTAAAGTTTCTTAGAGTCAACAGAATGTCTAAAGGGGACCATTAAAATAAAGTGTTACCGAATTTAGATATTAAGCAACAGAAGTTAAGCAAATAATAGGTCATCGTGGTAAACTAATTGACTAGTCAGTAATTGGAGTATAAGAAGATTTTCTTCTTGTATTTTTTAACTTTTGATATTTTTAGCAGTGGTGCACTGACTGCAAATTACAGTTTACACAATGAAACCCTCCTGGGTTTACCGAAGTCCCTCTCTTCGTTTGTGAACGACTGTTATTTTAACGAATCATTAAATTAATGATTAAATGTCTCACTAAAAGACACACAAATGCCTCGTCACAACCTAAGTGAAGTTATCAAACATAATTTCGGGAGGAGTACACCCACCTAATCTTCTAGAGCGAATTTGGGTTGATTGGAACACTTTTCCCCAGTCGTCCCAATGGCAAAAAGTGTCCCAATCAACCTGAATTCACCCCTAATTAATACCAGGACATAAAATCAGCCTCTTACTTCTACCCAGCATCAGTTCTTTTGGCATCCCTCCTCCTCCCTTTCTCCTCCTTTATGTATTGTATGTAGTAGTTCCAGGGCAAATCGGAGCTTGAGTAGAATACCCTCTCCGAGCTTCTCCATAGCAGGCAGCAAGTCAAAACTGTTTACCATGTACGCTAAGATTATATGGGCATACAAACTCGTGAAAGCCATTGAATAATTCAGTGAATGAATCTAAGAATAAATAAGTAAATGAATCTGAACACATATTTTTTCAGTCGTTATTTTTAATTAATCATTGTTAATGATTCAATGACTCACTCAAAACACAAAAAAATACACTTTTCGCCACCTAAAGCCATTAAACCAATCAGTTAACTAATCAGTTGTTTTTTCAGTTGTTCTGGTAACACTTTACAATAAGGTTCATTAGTTAACATTAGTTAACTACATTAGTGAACATGAACTAATAATGAACTGCACTTATACAGCATTTATTAATCTTTGTTAATGTTCATTTCAGCATTTACTAATACATTATTACAATTTTTTTTAACATTAGTTAATGCACTGTGAACTAACATGAACAAACAATGAACAACTGTATTTTCATTAACTAACATTAACGAAGATTATTAAATACAGTAACAAATGTATTGCTCATGGTTAGTTCATGTTAGTTAATACATTAACTAATGTTTAACGAATGAACCTTATTGTAAAGTGTTACCACTGTTCTTAATCAATCGTTGAGTTAATGATTCAGTGTCTCTCTTAAAACATAAAAAAATAACCTTGTAAAGCCATTGAATGAATCAGTGAACAAATCAGTGAAGGATTACATGAACAAATCAGTAAATGAATCTGAACAATTTTTTTTGTTGAAAAGAACATTTTAGTTGTCATTTCTGGGATGCGTGAAGAAATGACAGAATGAAAAACGTTGACCGTGGTTGGATCAGCATGCTTACAGCTTAAAAATAACACACTAAAACCCTCCAGGAAAGGAAAATTCAAATTCAGACCCTTCAAAAGACACTGCTAAAGCCAGAAACATTTAGAAAGGCATCTTGGCCACTGTGTGCAGCTCACACTGTTTCTTAAGTGCCCTGTAACTAGTGTTGCATATGGTTTTAACTTGATGGTGTATCAAGTTAAAAATAGTTTCATTTTATAAAAAAGTGTTTCAAGATGCCTATATTCTTGACATACAATGTGTTTCTCTGCTCAAGTAGAGGTCAGCAGGTGTCTCTCAGCCCACTTTGGTCCAGATCCAGGGCCTGGAGCGGGTCAAATTGATGCACTGTGGCTGCTTCCAGACCACGGGAACTGAAATGGAGCAATGATTTTCCCATGAAGCCAGGGGTCTCTCGGGGGACACTCACTGCGCTAGGTCAGAGGGCTAGACTATGGCCCACACCCTGCAACTCATACACACTCAACGCCAAACTTAGCTGTTTGCAGTTCTGAGAATTCCAAAAACATCCCCATTTTGTTTTTACACAACCAAACACCTCCAGATGACAGGAAACGTGCCTTTTCTCTCAAAGGAATCGCACTGTAACTCTCTCAATGTGTACCTCAAGTGTTTGTGATGGGTTCTGTCTGATTATATAAGGATTTGTTTTAATCACAGATCAGATGTGTGAGGCTGGACAGGCCTTGCCATGATTTAACCACTTCAGACATGGAGCCAGCCCTTTCCTCTGTAGCTGTACCCAGAACTGTCACCATGACAAATGAGGGTAAACAGCGTCACCACAGGCAGTCATATGCCTGGCACAAGAGCACTGCAATCTGTAGGACAAGTATATGCGAAGTCAACCAAACCTTTCAAATCCTCTTCAGTCTCAAAATCTAGATCATTTGGTCATTTTTTAAAACTCTTAGATATTTACTTTCTTTTTGTTCTACTTCTCTCAGTATGTCAGGAATGTTACTCATCCTGGATTTCAGGGTGCAGAAGTCTTTATATTCTTTATATGGGTAAAGCGGGGGCGTAAAACCCACCCACAACCCCTCCAACCAGCAGGAAATACCGGATAATTAAACTAGAGCTGGATTCTCCAATTATAGCTCCACAAGGAAGAGATTCTCAGTACAGGGTAGAGAAATGTGGGCATATAGGCATTCTTAAGCCCTATTCGGACAGAAATTGTTTCTCATGGGGACGTCTGTAAAAATCAATTTGCATGGCACATCAGTGATAAAACCCATGCTCTCTTCTTTTTTTTAAATTATTCACATTTTCAGATTCTGCAAGGGGTTTCCATACTTTTTCATGCAACTGGATATATATCAATGAATATATATGGCATATATCCAGCCTTACAGACATAGACAACATTTAGCAATGCAAATGCACAGGTGCACACACAAAGTAAACATTCTTTGCTTTGACAGACTGAAATGAGAGCTGTTTATGCATTTTAACTTCCAAAAAATGGCTTGCAACTCTTAAGAATGCATTTGTGGGATAGCATATTTGCAGTACAACCCAACAGTCCTTCAACAAGAATTTAGGCAGAATTTAGCGGAAAATGGATTCATCCGATCACCCGAACAAGAAAACGTGTCCTCAGAGTCCATTAGCTTTGTGTTTGCATGCAGAATTTAATGTCCTGTGGCCTATCAGCTGCCAAAACCTCAAATTGCACCTGTTTCACATTTACGGCTTCCAGTCATTTGTAGTGCAGTTCTGACACTGATTACACACGTATGAGTATGACACAACATTGTGCCCAACTCTATGAACTAAGACAATGGCTTCAAAATGATGGTGTCAATAACCAATAAGAATCAATAACTAATCTAATTCTGGATAAGACCTCTAATATAGTGATTTCTTATCACTTATCAGCCTCCTGTTTTTTCCTGTAGGTGCTATCTTTAGAGCGGAAGGAGAAACGGCAGGGGTGTGAACGCACCTGGCAGAGCTGGTGTGACTAGAGACAGCTGTAATGAGGTGGAACTAAGATACTGGCTCCTTACCTGATCACCGGTGTGAATAAACTATGCAGTCGGCAGAACAGCCTCACACCCTGAGGGAAGAAGGACATTCGTTATTGTATGTCAAACTTTTCCAAGGGGCAGAAAGAGACCGGCCATTTAGCAGAGCACAGCCGGTTGAGTTACCTTGGAGATGACATCCTGCATGTCACTGCGAGGGTGGTATGTGCCGTCATCATAGCGGAACCTATAGAGCACCGGCTCCGGTTTAAACTGGTGCTTGTCTGTAACTGGAATGAGGGTGGAGATGTAATTAAGACTACAACAAAATGCATCCAAATAATTCCAAATTCTACATACAGGTGCTGGTCATATAATTAGATTATCATCAAAAAGTAGATTTATTTCACTAATTCCATTCAAAAAGTGAAACTTGTATATTATATTCATTCATTACACACAGACTGATATATTTCAAATGTTTATTTCTTTTAATTTTGATGATTATAACTGACAACTAAGGAAAATCCCAAATTCAGTATCTCAGAAAATTAGAATATTGTGAAAAGGTTCAATATTGAAGACACCTGGTGCCACACTCTAATCAGCTAATTAACTCAAAACACCTGCAAAGGCCTTTAAATGGTCTCTCAGTCTAGTTCTTTAGGCTACACAATCATGGGGAAGACTGCTGACTTGACAGTTGTCCAAAAGACGACCATTGACACCTTGCACAAAGAGGGCAAGACACAAAAGGTCATTGCAAAAGAGGCTGGCTGTTCACAGAGCTCTGTGTCCAAGCACATTAATAGAGAGGCGAAGGGAAGGAAAAGATGTGGTAGAAAAAAGTGTACAAGCAATAGGGATAACCGCACCCTGGAGAGGATTGTGAAACAAAACCCATTCAAAAATGTGGGGGAGATTCACAAAGAGTGGGCTGCAGCTGGAGTCAGTGTTTCAAGAACCACTACGCACAGACGTATGCAAGACATGGGTTTCAGCTGTCGCATTCCTTGTGTCAAGCCACTCTTGAACAACAGACAGCGTCAGAAGCGTCGCGCCTGGGCAAAAAGGACTGGACTGCTGTTGTGTGGTCCAAAGTTATGTTTTCTGATGAAAGTAAATTTTGCATTTCCTTTGGAAATCAGAGTCCCAGAGTCTGGAGGAAGAGAGGAAAGGCACACAATCCACGTTGCTTGAGGTCCAGTGTAAAGTTTCCACAGTCAGTGATGGTTTGGGGTGCCATGTCATCTGCTGGTGTTGGTTCACTGTGTTTTCTGAGGTCCAAGGTCAATGCAGCCGTATACCAGGAAGTTTTAGAGCACTTCATGCTTCCTGCTGCTGACCAACTTTATGGAGATGCAGATTTCATTTTCCAACAGGACTTGGCACCTGCACACAGTGCCAAAGCTACCAGTACCTGGTTTAAGGACCATGGTATCCCTGTTCTTAATTGGCCAGCAAACTCGCCTGACCTTAACCCCATAGAAAATCTATTGTGAAGAGGAAGATGCGATATGCCAGATCCAACAATGCAGAAGAGCTGAAGGCCACTATCAGAGCAACCTGGGCTCTCATAACACATGAGTAGTGCCACAGACTGATCGACTCCATGCCACGCCGCATTGCTGCAGTAATTCAGGCAAAAGGAGCCCCAACTAAGTATTGAGTGCTGTACATGCTCATACTTTTTATGTTTATACTTTTCAGTTAGCCAAGATTTCTAAAAATCCTTTCTTTGTATTGGTCTTAAGTAATATTTAAATTTTCTGAGATACTGAATTTGGGATTTTCCTTAGTTGTCAGTTATAATCATCAAAATTAATGATTTAATCAGTAATTAAATTAGTTTCACTTTTTTGAATGGAATTAGTGAAATAAATCAACTTTTTGAAGATATTCTAATTATATGACCAGCACCTGTAAATGTATGTTTACACTACCACTCAAAAGTTTGGGGTCAGTACGTTTTTGGATTTTCAGTATTGATAATAAGAAATGTTACTTGAGCACCAAATCAGCATTTTATAATGATTTCTGAAGGATCATGCGACACTGAAAATTCAGCTTTGCCATCACAGGAATCAATTTTAAGATATATAAAATTAGAAAACAGTTGTTTTAAATAACTTTTAATCATATTTCACAATATTACTATTTTTACTCTTTTATTACATAAATACAGCCTTGTTGAGCACAAGAGGCTTCTTTCAAAAGCATTAAAATATCTTAGTGTACATAAATAAATGCAAATATAACCAACTATAATAGCAAATACTAATAAAGTTCATTTACAAGCCATCCCACAAAATAATTAGTAATAGTAGAAGAGAAAAGCTTTTTAAAATAATTTTTAGACCCTTTTTTGCACACAATGTACATGATATATACAATTGATATTTCAATTTGCTATTCAAATAGTTGTTAGTTCAAGCTGTAATTTATTCAAAAGTGTCTAATAACAGTGACGCTATGATACAGTAGAGAAGCATTTGACTGGTCATATGATCTCAAGTGGTATATGTGGCGACACATTTTGTGATTTTAAACATTTGCCAAAGGTAAAAGTATTGATTTCTTTAGTTTTAAAACTCTGTACACCTTTTACATCATTCATTAGCACTTATTTTTCAAATAAATACATCAACACTGTAATGTAAAGGTTTAAAACATATACTTTTACTCTATTTTGATGAATTGTACATGTGCGTGGTGACAGAAATGCTATTTACAATGAGGCTAATTGAATATCTTTGTTGGTATTCAAAAGTTTTACAACAATGACACAAAAGGCTAAAAAAACTCTTAAGGACCTTCATAATCTGTTCAATGGAATTTAGAGGCTTTCAGCTCCATGTAAGCACATATGCAAGTAACACCAACATGCTTATGAAAAGTAATCCCGCTGTTTCTGCCAAATGAATTCATCCTTCTCAGCGAACAGTAAAGGCTTAAATATCTTTCTCACCAAAGCTGTAAATGCGAGCGAGTGGACAGAGAGCCCTAATGCTCAAATTTATTTCTCCCTGTTAGGAAGCGGTGAAGTGAAAAGTGATTTAGCATGAAGTCCTGGCTGAAAGCCAGTCAGTCTCCTTTAAAGAAAAAAAAAAAAAAAAGTCCATACGGTGAGCCTGCAATAAGCAGAACTGAACACCACCGCCCAAAAAAATGATAAAAGAAATAGTGGGCAGAAGTTCAGCCATTTTCCTTAGTATTAAACAAACAGCAGGGTGTAAAGCAACTAATATTTGTGAACATTTAAATAAACAGAGAAAAAGTTATAAAAAGCCATCTGCTCTTGGATGCTCCCAGAGTTCCTCAGGGCCTGAAAACAATGATGTCAGGGCTCTTGAAATATTAAGAGGGTTATTTGTCCAATCAGCCATCTGCATTAACAAATGAATAGAGTACAAATGGTGATGATGAAACTAGGGATGCACCAATATGATTTTTTGGGACCAATACCGATTTTAACAAACAATTATTGGTCGATACTGATACCGATATTTGTCACTAGTATTTTGATCATGTTTTAAATAAGCAAAGTTCAAAAACACCTGCATTAAAATATATTAGCAGGTTTATTGCTGCAAATAATTTTTAATGAACATGGATTGGATCCATTTAACATTCAGCAGGCCTACATAAAGACAACAGAACAAAGATACATATTAAATAAACAGTGCTTTTTAGGTAGGTTTAATAGTTTTCAGGTATAGAAATAAGGTAAACAAATGTAAAATAACACTGCATATTCTTCACTGTATAAATTATATACATATTAATCCTTCTTTATTGTAACAGACTTTATTGTGATTAATCTTCTAATTTGTTTTTGTATACATTTTAATATTTTTTGTAAGTTTAAATATGTCTCCTTTACTAAGGCGGGACTCATATTTTGACGGGTTTTCTCGTTTACGGTATACAGGTAATGGAGAGCACGCAGTTCTTTGGAGATATTTTGCAGATTTAAAGTTTGTCAGTTTATTAAGCACCCTCCGAAAAGACATAAGATCTGTATGTATTTATTTACTGTTAATTGTATTAAGTGTTTTGAGTAATTTGCTGTATGTTGATGATAATGCAATGGAGAGAGAGAGAGAGAGAGAGAGAGAGAGAGAGAGAGTTTAATGCGCACTTCTTGTGCTCTGTATTGTTTAGCTTTTGTGGTGATTTTTTTGGAGTGAAAACAGACGCAATAAACTTAATAAAACATTAGTAAAGTTTTGGTCATCATTCTGATGAGGTCCGCTACACTTATGAAAGTTACAAAAGTTATTTAGTCAAGAATAGTGTGCAATCTTTTGTTATTTGATTAACATTAAAGCGCAGACAGCAGCGCTAGGATTAGGCAACAGTCATTATACAGCTCAGTGCCTTCAAGCAGTTATATCGGCCTTTTTCTTGCTACAGCCGATATCCATGGTTGTAAATTGAGCAAAAATCGGCCGATAAATATCGGTGGCCAATAAATCGGTGCATCCCTAAATGAAACCCATCAACTGACTATTTGAGCTAAGCAGATTATAAAATAAAAATGATGATAGTCATGCCTATTGGTTATGACTGAAAAAAAATCTCCAACTACATTTAGTTCAATATGGTGTACTACATTTTTACATAATTATAAAAGTTGCATATGTGTTATCTATTGTTATCTGACTCTCAACTATCCCTCTAATTTTTACAGTGTTATTATAACTAAGAGGGGGAAATGTCACTTTTTACTCATCCTCATGCCTTTTCAAACCTGTATAACTTTTTTTCTTCTGCACAACACAAAAGAAGATATTTTGATGAATGTTTGAACTGTTTTGTCCATTCAATTTAAGTAGTTTTGGACCCTACTGACTTCCATTTCATAAACAAATAAACACAGTTTTTTTTCAAATGATTTTTTTTGTGTTATTCAGAAGAAAGTGATACAGTTTGGAATGACATGGTGGTAGGTAAACAATGACAGATTTTTAGTTTATTTATTTTTTTCATTTTCTCTATTTCTGAGAGTCAACTGTTTGTATACAGCAGGGATTCCCAAACTTTTTCATCAGCCGAACCCCTTTGACCTAAAATATTTACTTAATATCTAAATATTAAGTACGCGCTTAATTTAACAATATATTTGCGTGTTAATGGTTACACATAATATGCAGGTAAACAACATTTTAGTAAACGTTTTATTTTGATTGTTTTTATTTTAAAAATAAAACTGGCAGTCCCTCATGAATCCCAGTTTGTTTTTTGTTTTTTTTGTTTTTTTGTTTTTTTTTTTGTATACAGCATAGTTACTGTAAAACTTTTCAGCCAGTACTGACATGTTGAAAGTCAAAATATGTAGTCAAAGATATAACATGATGGCATATAGAGTAGAAATGGAACTAACCGTGGTGGATGATGCCATTTTCCAGGAGGGCTTGACCCAAATGAACCCCCTCCTCAGGGTTATTGGTCTCTCCGATCTCCATCAGCCACGAGACAAACTCACTAAGAAAAGACAGACAGAGGACAGTAAAATAATGTGAGGACAAACAAAGAGAAACCCATAAATTATATAAATGACTGTCAACAAAATCCATTAAAACTGAGCGATCATAACACAGAGATTAGCTCAATAATTAATAGTCTTCTTCTGCAGTGTGGTGGAGTTTAAGTCCAGTCACTTTCCAGTCTGTCTGTCTATTCAAACTAGATAAGAATTAAATATCCCTCAAACTTCAAGTCTTTAAAAAAACTTTTTAGACAAAGTCCTTTTCTATTTCTCCCCTGATCTTTTTCAGTCTTTCTCTGGTCTTTTTCTCCAGATGAAGTTAAACTGACTGCCCTGTATAATTTTGTAATTTTGCTGGGTAAAGCCACTGTCTCAGTGTAGGATATCTGATTCTACTCCCACCACTCCCTCCCCGGCTCTCCTTCCCATCCACCCCTCCGCAAAACCAAAACGAACATGCCAAGCTCCACCAGTGTAATCCTGCGGCTCTTCCCAGAGTTTATGGAACCCATGGTGATACAGCATTAGAAACATCTCAAACTCCAGCAGACCTCTGAGGTTTTAGGTGATTGAACGAATGATGGATATGGAGAAATAGAAAGCAAAAATGACAGTGAACAAATTGACTAAAGAAAATAGGCAGATGGAGACAAAGAGACAGAATGTACAAACATAAGGCATAACATCAGCGTAGTATCTATGACAGAATGAAATTCGATGATTAAATGAGAAAGATTGAAAACACAGGAAATAATGCAGGGTTTGTCAACCTAGTGTCACTTTAGTAATTGATTTCAAGTTGTTACCTGAATTTCTGCACAATTGAACTGTACATCACACCACTGTCCTCCTGACTACATTACTGAGATTAATTCCTCTAGCTCCGGATCACAAAGATTTTTAATCAAGAAACACAAATGTTCCTATAGCTCAAGTGGCAAACATTGTGTTGTTACTATAAAGGTCATGGGACTGAGTATACTAGAGATGCACTGTTACTGAAAATGTTGATAAATTAAATAAATAAATATGTTAAAGCATTGCCGATAAGTAATATATTGCTATACAAGTTTATACAATTTTATCTAAAAACAAACAATAAATGTGTAAACGACAGTCCATATTTAAATAATAAACATCACCTGATAAATATCCAATATTTACTAATACTGTAATCAATCAATTAATCAATCACTAATATCATCTGATAACCAATATGACATTAACATGATTATAAATAATGCATCCAACACATATGGTATATTGATGAATGTTAATGCACTGTAAGTCGCTTTGGATAAAAGCATCTGCCAAATGCATAAATGTAAATGAAACTCATCTTAAGCTAGTCCTAAGGCAAAACCAAAACTACATACATTTTTTTTTCCTAAAAAGGATGGCTTTCCTGGGGTTTAACTAAATATAGTAATTACTATCGTTAAAGCAAGTGTTTTAATAAGTGTAATTGTAGATGTAAAAGATGTAAAATAAGTCTCTGATGTCCCCAGAGTGTGTATGTGAAGTTTTAGCTCAAAATCATTTTTTTATAGCATGTTAAAGTTGCCACTTTTGGGGGGTGAGCAAAAACGTGCTGTTTTTGTTTGTGTCCCTTTAAATGCAAATGAGCTGGTGCTTCCGGCCCCCTTTCAAGAAGAGGGTAGAGCTTCAAGAGCTCACATGCTCATGCACTGAAAATGTCAGAAACTGTCAGTAGCGTTGTTCAGCCTTATATGTTCAAACTGGAGTCGGACAATGATGGAGAGACTCAAGTAGAAGTAACAACTTGTAGAATGTTTTTGTGTGTTAAATGCAAATGAACTGGTGCTCCTGGCCCCCTTTTAAGAGCTCATGCTCTGGAATATCAGCAGCAACAAAATAGGAGAATCTCAAGACTTTACAGATTTACTTTGGGACATTTCCTTTGAAAATGAAATTTAACCATGATGTCCTCAGTGCCTGACATGTCAGACAATGAACATAACTCCAGCTGCCACAGCGAAGATACAGAATTAGCGGACTCTGACTCAGGGCTGTGTCTATGCTAATAGGACAGATGGTCACCAGCTGTGGGCGGGGCTTCTCCCTACAATGACGTCATCATGGGGGGAACCTGAATCAGCTCGTTTTAAGAGAATGCTTTTGATTTATGGGAATTATTAAAAAAAATAGTGAGTGGATTTTTACCATTATAGGCTGGTTGTTCTCACACACAATTCAAACACCTTATAAAAGTGAATTTTGCATAACAGGGCCCCTTTAAGAGCTAACAATCAAATTTAGCACATAAAACAAAGAGAGAGACTTATTGCAAGGGGAGAACTATATGAAAACAGAACAGACTGAAATTATATTAAAATAGTGGAGACAGAGAGAAATTAAGAAAACAGAGAAGAGATTGATCAAAAATACTACTGGCTGCAAATCACGCATTAAATTAGTAACACAAACTAGTGGCAACATCTCCACCACAGTGTTTCAGCATGCTCACCCAAACAGAGATATATTTTTTCACAGGTTCTGCTGTCATATGTTTCTTCAGTCCATCTGGCTTTCTGAGACACACAAACCACCCACTCATAAACATTATCTGCTGTCTGTGATCTCTATTCTTAATGAATCCATTCCCACTCCAGACCTTTCTGTCTGTGTGTTGTCTGGAAACGCTAGGGGAAACAAGTTGTGTCCCTAAATCCATTTACAATATAATCTGGCCACAAGTATGAGCAGTTGTTCTTTGAGGAGGTTTTTTATTTTGAACAGACAAATCCCAACCGAGAATGGCATTATAAAGAGTGAAAGTCTTGCTTGTGGTTGAGTGTCGTAGGGTTTTGAAAGCCTTATTTTAGTATACAGTGAGGCTGTCGTATTGACATCTCAGAGGGTTTAAATTATGAATGCCAGCTGCAGAGACTTGTTTAAGCTGAGTTAATCTGAGTTCATTCTGAGGATTTCCCAACTATACTTAAAACAAAAGAGATCAGAGCAGGAAAAATCGAACACATCTTGGAACAATCGGCTTTATATTTTCTGGTCTGGGTGCTGAAGCATAATGCAGACTGCAGATGTTCACACTAACAACTTCAAATGTAGGCATCAACATTTCTATCAGATCAAACTTACTGAAACGATGAAAACTTGTGTAGAAAACTACCTTGTGGTTAACCTCTAAGTTGTTGAAAAACATCTGAAAATATTGTAAACCTTAGGTTAACATAATCCTGGGTTATCTTGTTTCATGTTTCCATGGTTTAGTCTTAATCCTGGGTAGTCAGGTTTCGAGGTTTTAAATGAGAACTCTGGGTTTACATTCTTATTTGCATATTTATGAGTTTAAAAATGTTGATTTGTATTTGTTTCAATACCTGCTTGGCTATATGTGGAAATGTTGCCAGATAAGTCTGCTCTGGTTTAAGTCTCAGCTTTGTTACTGTTACTTTAAAATGCTGAAATCAAACACAAAGCATGAATATTTAATAAGGCAAGCACTAAGGCAGGATATGATTGGTTGGTTGATGTTAAATAACTTGCTGTTATATTCTAGCACCGCATTGTTTCACACTGCATACCTATGCACTGCAATTTGAGGTTAACAATGCAAAAGTGGTGCATGGTTTTATAACCCAGGCATTAAAAGGAAGCCAACTGCCTTAAAAAAAAAAAAATGGTAACACTTTATAATACAGTGTCCTTGTTACATGTAACTATAAATTATGCATAATTACATGCAATTATTCCTTAACCCAAACCCTAACACTATAGTAAGTACAATTCATTAATATTACTCAGTACTTAAAGATGCAATAAGTGATTTCTGAAAAAAACAGTTGATATTTGAAATCAACCCAAACACACCCCTCCATTTACACTGCTCTTCACCTGACATGCACAAACTCTTAATGCAAGAGTAGATGTCTCTTTATCCTAGATGAAGCGAAGCATAACAATGCTTCAATTACACTTAAACTGTCCTGTTACTACAGCTAACATTAAAACAACATAATCTTGGTTACTCACGTATGAAGTAGAAACAATGCAACCTCTGCGTCCGTTTTCAGGCCTTCCCGCTTAGGTTTCTCCAGCACTGGAAAGCTTTTCTAGGTCCTAAAGCTCTTGCCTGATCGTGACCCTTCTTTTCCCAGTGATATTCCTCTGACTTTTTCTCTTTTGTAATGTCTCTCAGCCGTCTCTCTTTCTACAGTCTCCCTCTTGCTCACTCTCTCTCCTTCCCCATCATGAGTGGATACAATATGAGTTTTACTGAATTTTTGATCAAATAAATAAAGTATTGGTGAGTATAAGAGAATTTTCCAAAATAAATAAATAAATAAAAACTCATACCGAACCCATACTTTTGAATGGAAGTGACCTTTAAGTGTTTGCAACTATAGCAATGCTGCCTCAAAATATCTCCACTGTACATCATTAGTATGAAAAGCAACTAGGTTAATCAGGTCATCAGATTTTTGAGGCAGTTAAATTAATCTGACCATTTGGAAGTGTGGCAGAGCTTCACTTCTCCTCCTCCATCTCATTCAACATGTACATTATGTCTTATAGTCTGGGCCATACAGAATATGTGGCCCTAGAACTTCTTGCATGTCTGTTTATTAAATAATATGACTAATGTGCTTAGGATTTAGCTTTCAACAATACTGTAAAACTCTCAGTAAAATACTGTAAAATACTCTCAGTTCCCTTTAACTTCTAATAATAATTTAAGTTCCTCATCATTTCTTTCAAATCAATCTAGATAATGCCAAAAAAGTCTGCAGATCTGCAAGTAGTTACCCCTGTGGTGTCTCTAAACAGTTTAAAAACAAGCAGGGAACTCTGAGTACCATTCAAAACAGACGAGATTTACTGTACATTGCTAAATAAGAAGCCCATATAAAAAACGTTCTTAAAAGAAGATTCACAACCAAAAAAGGATGCGAATTCTTCAACACATAGTCAAAATCTTCAAGGAAAAAAACAAAACAAAAGACAGATGAACTCCACAGGAAAGGTTAGATTTAAAAGCACAGAAATGGACCATTTTGGTGCTTTTATTATTTGAGATCCATTCATCATGTCCAGTAGACTGAGATCTGTTCACCCGAATACTGTTCATCCGTAGTTCCTTTATACTGCACTGCTCTGTTATTTATGAGTGACCAAAGGTGCTCAAAATGAAATGTTATGTGCTCCCGTCACTACAGTCACTCCTACAGCTACACACTCTCATTCTCAGCATGTCACTCGATCTCCCATGATACTACAGGCCATGACCCCTATTGTAATCTCTCCTGGAGTCTATCACAGCCATTACCTGCACAGACAGAGCACAAGAGGATGGCTTTCGCTGACCTACCTTCCAAGGAAGCACTTTGGGAAGGTGGTGAGTTTGCGTTTGCGGTCCTTAATGAGGTGGCCCTGTTTACTCATGAGGTTATAAAGCTTCTCGCCTTTCTCAGATATCATCACCCAGGTGTCCTGCTCCATGCCCAGTCTCAATGCTGGAAAAGCAAATAAGAGATGAAAGATTTCACTTTCTGAACCCAGAATTACACAGATTGTTTATGTGTTGTATGTATAGTGCAGTGTATGTATATAACATGATGCATGGCAAAAACTCACTGCGTGATGTAGCCTATAGAATGCCGTTAGAATGCCCCTAAAATTCAAGATATCAGAGCAAAAATGCCCGTGTATGAGTTTGTGACTCATATTTATATCATATGATATAGTAGTTAAGGAATATCACATGAGTAATGAGCACGATATCACACAAGTGCTGTTTTTGTCCTGAATAGCACGAGTGCAGATGTGATAATGATTTTATACAACAGTCCAATTAATAAGAAGTTAATATTGTTATTTTAGGCAAGATATTGTCTGTTTTTGCTTAGTTTTAATAATGAAAATATTAGCTATAAAGCCAGAGCAGAAGTGTGTCTCTGAACTACACACAACAGTGTTTCGATTATGAATGAATCCACGTTTTGAGCAAATAAATCGGGTGAACCAATGATTCAATAACCCATTCACAGAGAAAGTCATTTACTTTCCTAAATGAATCGGCCATTTGAACTAATCAAATTAATAAATGACTTAATTAATTACTCATTTAGATATTTACCACCAACTACTGGCACTTTTAGTTTCTTCCTTAGTGTATAATTTGATTTAAAACAAAAAATAAATAAATAATAATAATAATAGTATTTTGGGTATAGTTTGTCCAAAAATGAAAATTCTGTTTATTTACATTTACTCACCTTCATGTAGTTTCAAACCTATATGACTTTCTTTCTTTTGCAGAACATAAAACAGGATATTTTGAAGAATGTTGGTTACCAAACTGTTTTGGTCTGTAAATATATCTAAATAACGATACAGATGCAGCTTCTGAAAAAAAAAAAAAAAAATCATGGCCGCTGTAGCCTAAAAGTTTATGTTTAATAAATTTTATGTTAAATCAAATAAAATATTTATTTCTAAAGCTACTTTTTGTAATGTCTATTTGATACTTTAAATTATCGTTTGGGGGTTTCTTAGCCGAATTTGATGTGCGGTTAAATTGCGATTAGATTAATTAATCACACATCATGTAATAAATTCGATTCAGAATTTTAATTGAGTCACAGCCCTAATATATATTTAAATAATTATAAATGATAAAACTATTAAATTAAATTAAATGGAGGCTTTTAATGTTGAATATAATTACTCATTTTATCCTTTGAAATTAAAAAACAAACAAACATTTAATTGAGGTATGGGTATTGGCCATACTTACCTTAATACTTGGTAAAAAAGAAAAGAAAAGTTGTCATTACACAATTATTATGTTGATGATACATTAATTTTGAGAATCAATGTGTCAATATATTTCTTTTTTTTATTTTTATTTGTTTATATTTAATAATAATGTAATACATATTAATATTATTATATATTATTATAATATAATATAATATATTAAACAAAAAAAATACATTACATTGTAATAGTGTACAGCAAAATGTGACCATTAAATCTTAAATTAAGACTTATTTGTTAACTCATAGTACACTTAATGAGCCCTAAAGTACCGTTTTTGTGACTAAGCAGATATAATCCCATCACTACTCACTTTTTCGTCTTTCTCTCTCTTTTAAAATTGCCTCCAGCCATTCCTGCTTCTCCTCCGGCGTCTTTGCCATGCAGACGAACCACTTGTTCTTCGCTGTGTTGTGGATCTTCCAGCCGTTGTTCACAATGTTCCCGCTGCTGTGGTAATCCGCTGAGGAAAAACACCGTCAAGTAATCAATGTCTGCCGGTCAGAGACGCCTTTTATAGCTCTCTCAGGCCACTTCCTTGGATTTTCCAAAACATATTTTCCTTTTCTCTTTGTGGCTCATTTGTCTACATGTGGCATAACCAGCGATGTTCTCCGTTTCGCATTCTTGCCTTCCCTCCACATTTGTATGCCAGGCTATCTATCAAAGCGGCCCAGATGACAAAATAGATGTTCTTGGCCATAAACAAAGCAGTGTGAACAGCCCATGAGAGCAGTAAAGTTCAGAGCAAATGAAACATTCCCACATGAAACAGGCAACAAACAAAAGAGTCCATGAATGAAATGGATCACAGGCAGACGACGAATCAATTGCTCTAATTACAAGGCCGTGAAGAATCGACATGCTATTTGAATGGTCCTGAAGAAAAGGCAGGAATTAAAACCCATCTTGAAGCACTGATTGCATCAATGTCTCAGAGGAACGAAATCCTTAAGAACTTTTTTTGAAACTTTCAAACAGTACTGTGTGTGGTGGTTTCTTGATCATTTTCATGCATTGTTTTAGGATAAGTTCTACATTGTTCAAAATGTAACTATGCTTTGCTTAGCAAGCAAGTTGGGTCATCATGATCATGAATCTTTTTTTTCTATATTTACTTAAATCTTATTTGGATGATGATTATGCAATAATCATGATAGCCCTACAAGCAGACAGAGTATAACTCTGAAAACCAAATGCGAATAAACACCTCAGCAAAAAAACAAATAAGGTGAGATGTATTCATCAGTTTCTTTTCTCATGCATTAGAAATGGGACATTCTTTCACACCATAATAAGTCAATATGTGTTTCCTTCCCTTATGAATGTCTTTTGTGTTGTAATGATTACGCCTCTCAGTTCAGCACAGGAACTGGACATATTACAGGCATCCATCTGTACAACCACTGGTGGTTTAACGCCCCCACAGGCTGCATCTTCCTTTGATTCAATTGAATCAATTTCCAAACTGTTCTCAACTTTCATTTGAAGTACCATCCATTTAAAACCGCTTCATTAGCCCTTGCAGTTTTTTTAATTCATACTATAATGCTATACAGCTTTTACCTGAGTGTTCTTTCTTTAATTTAAACAATTGAAATCCAAATCAAAGAGAAACACCCCATCTATGACTTAGAGTGGACTTTTACAGCCATGCACAGGAAGTCTCCATCAGCCTAACAGCTTTCATTACAGGCGAATAATAGTCTATGTCTGGATTTTACACAGAGCCACTGGGGAGAATGGGAAAACACCCACAAGCAAATGCGGCGGTGTTGGCTTTGTTTAGATTCCATGGACTGAAACCCATCCATCTCCAGAGCAGCCAGATATTAGGTCCGCCAGGGAGCAAATGATTGCTTCTACAAATATAACTGATAATCAGGGCCTCTCCTTCGCCAAGACACACTCCACTCAAGAGTTCATCTAGTCACCGGGCTCCAAGTGCTTGTCATCCTGCCCAGAAAATGCCATTTTTCTAACCTTTAGCTGTTAAAGTAGTTATGCTTACCCCACACACTTTGAAAAGGCATATCTGCAGAAATTAAAGCTATATGGTTTATTAGCTTCCTCATGAGGGTGCAAAGATTATTCAGTTATTTTAAAAGAAATGGATGGATTTCCATTAAAGCCTATTATGTATATCACACGACTTATCTGAGCTACTTTTATGGTGGTATTTTGTCACATTTGGAGCTTGATAATCACTTTCCCAATTCACTTTCATTATACGGAAAAGGGCAGCCAGGACATTCTGCTAAAATTCTTCTTTTGTGTTCTACGGAAGAAATAGTCATTATTATAGTTATATAAGACTAAAAATTAAACCATAAAAAATATTTTTGTTACTTGATATTAAATAAATTAAACGTTATAAAATAAATTATAAAAAAGTATGTATAAAGTATATTTTTTCAGCTAGCTGCTAATGCAACATTTCTCATTTTCATTTGGATTAACTAAAATTTAAATTTAAATAAAAAAACGGAGTGTCTATTTACACTAAGTGCAAATAGAGTCCCTTGTTGGAAAACGCTATTCACACTAGCTCCGCCCACCAATGTCTGGTTAGGCCGGTTTTAAAAAAGACGTGCGGAATTCAGTGTCTTCAGTGGCACAGCAGAAGCGATTAAAGCTTACAGACCTGGGTTTTAAAGCGATCGACGCAGGTTCTAATCCGCCTTTTGCCGATCTCGCATTTATTTTCAGTAAAAATGAAAATAATGTTCTAAAAGTAATAAAAAAAACTGCGAACGAGTGTCCAATATTATTAAAAGTGTTTATAGGGTAGGGTAAGGGGAAGGTGTAGTTTTTATTCTCGCAATAAGGCAGCATCCATTTAATAATTTTAATAAATATAATCATTTACACTCACACACAAGATATTATTGCATCCTGTTAATGTACAAAAATACAGAGGTGCAAATAGTATCTGCCAATATTAAGTATAGATAGCATATAATTACTATTTATTCTTATTGCACTGATACTTTTACATGGTGTAAATAGAATCTCTCGCTATTTTCACCTAATGCAAATAGCATATCACTAAGAAAATGCTGCTACTGTCACTATAGTGTAAATAGAATATATTGCTATTTTCACTTAGTGTAAATAGCATCTACAGCTATTTGCACTTAGTGTAAATAGCATCTATAGCTGAGAAAATATATTATTTTCACTTAGTGCAAATAGCCACTGCCAATAAATAATTAATATAAACTATATAGATATGTTTAAAAAAAAAAAACTAATAAAAACGCCAAAAACACAACTAAATTACTAAACCTTTTACTAAAATTAAAATGAAAACGGAAAATATACAAATAAAACCTAATTCAAAATAATACTAAAAATTATAATAGTACTAAAATAAAACTGAACACTGAATTTGGAATGACATGAGAGTGAGTAAATGATGAATGGATTTTATTTTAAGTTGAATTATTTCCTTAAACTATGTATTAGCAATGCAATGACATTATTGGCAGTGTTGGAATTGGGAAGAGTTATTTGACAGAATAACACACACCTGTTCCATCATCCACATTCTCCACCTCCATGACCTCAGTGTTGATTCTGCCTCGAAACAGGTAACGAGGACCCTCAGTGGCAGTCTTACTGTTTTTCAAACGCCTGTAACAGAGCGCAGCACAGAACCATTACTTTGAGCTTCTCTGTTATTTCATTAAAAGCCAACACAGCCAGCAGCTGAAAGGTTTGACAGGTGATAGTGAAAGCTCACCTGTTCTTCTTCTTACAGTACACCAGCAAGTTGTCAAAGAGGAAGAAGATGCGTTCCTGGATGTTCCCCGCAGAGATCTTCAGCAGAACTCCCTGCATGAGCATCTCTGTACAGCTGTCTGTGATGTTAGAGCCCTGAGTATGGAAAATAGAGGAAACAAAGTTAACGGTTAAAAAAAAAAGTTCATCATAAAAAACAGTATTAAAAAAGGAATTAAAAATAAAATAAAATAAAATATTAATCTCAGTCCTACTGTCTGTGATGTCAGAGTCAGTATTATTTTAGTATCATTGATATATTATTAGTTTTTTTTTCATATTTTTAATTACATTTTATTTTTATATTTCACTTTAATTTTAGTTAAAGTTTTAGTAATTTTGTTGCATTTTTTGTAATTTTATTCGTTTTTAAAAATATGTCTATATAGTTTTTATTAGTTTTTATTTATTAGTTTTAGCTTATTTAGTTTTAGTTTTGTTTCAAAACATTTTTTTGTTGTTGTTGTTGTTTTGTTTTTTGTTAACGATAATAACCCAGGTTACTACCTAAGTAAGGAAAATACAGCAAAAAAGTTAAAAAAAATAAAAACGCTATAAAAAATGAATGTGACATTTTGTAAGATTAAAGGTGGGGTAAGCCATATTCTTAAAAAAAACTATTTGGAAGTTAGTCAGACCAACACCAACAACAAAGGTGTAGCCAATCAGCATTAGCGACCATTTTTCCTGCCGGTGCGAGCAAAATTTTGACCACCACAACGTTGCACAACATAGAAATGGCAAACTTAATGAAAGCGGAAGGAAACTGCACTACTCATTTGTGCTTCACGGACCGTTTATCAGTTCGGACCAGTGTCAGTGTGCCCCTAAATTTTCGGCTTGTGCTCCTAAAATTATAGTGCTCCTAGTAAAAAACGTTAGTCTGGAGAGCTCAAAAGAATATCACTGGAATGAAGGTTATGACTGGGCAAGCGCTTCAGGACCCGGGTTAACATTAGAAAAGCTTTCCAGTGCTGGAGAGAGCTAAGCGGGAAAACCTGAAAACAGACGCAGAGGCTGCTTTGATTCCGCTCCACATGTGAGTAACACTGGGTTTAAGTGTCATTTATTGTCTGTACGCTCATTTTTTGTGCTTCCTTGTCATTCGTTCATCATCTGTGCTGTATTTTTTGTGAAGCATTATTTTGTTGCGCGTCAGTTGTGTTAAACAGACATCCACTCTCACATTGTGTATGTAACAGTGGCCAGATAGTGAGAGTTGTGCAGGTAAACCACTGCACACTGACGACCGCTAGACAATGTGGTGTTTAGCATCATTGTTAGTGCACTCGCCCCACTTCCAGCAGCGATCGGGGTTCAAGACTGACTCGGAGCAGCGTGGTTTGGATTGGAGGGTGAGTTTTGGAGGTGGAGCAATGAAGAGAGGGGTGTGTTTGTTTGGGATGATTTCAAATATCAACAATCTCCAACAGCGTTTCTGAAATATGGCTTACCCCACCATTAATCTCTTTTCAGCTTTCTCTAATGTTGGAGCCCTGAGTTAAGACAATAGACCATAAAAGTAAAACTAGAAACTATGGTTTATTTTTTGTTAAAAATAAATATGAATAAAAATGTATAATTTTTTTTGCTATAATACAGTTGCTGAGAATTATTATGCTTCCATAACTATCACTAGTAATGTCTACAAATATTCTTTAATTTCCTACAGCTGCCATGTTAAGTAATTTCTGCCATTCATTTGCCTACAAGTGGTCCATCCTGGTCAGTAGAGTCTCATGAAAACTGCATCATCTATGCTTCACAAGACCTGCTGTGAAGGACACACAGCTGCACAGGAGGTCAACAATAACAAGCAATCAGTCGCTTCTGGACACAACTATGGAAAAAAAAAAAAAAACCTGTCATTCCATCTCCACCCACAGCCTGTGAGAACAGACAACCTTTTCCTCTCCCTCCAATACCAGAACACATTTAATGCAGTGATGCATTTCACATTTAATGAGATGAAGTTCATGATTACGAAGCAAATCTTAGATTCTTTTCTTTCTTTGTTCGTGTGCGTCCCGTCAAAAGCTTTGTTTCCTGGATATGAAGTAACAGGAAGCCAAAGGGCAGTAATGAAGCACAGAAGACTAAAACAGATTTGGGAACTGCTTCCAAAAGGTCACTGTGTACTTCATAAAAGCGGTTTTGGAAGAGTCACTGCACTCAGAACAGTACGTACCACTAAATACCTTCATTGCCATCCTCTGTGAAACTTATGGTGACAGCTCTGGCCACACAGACCAAATGTACAGTATATAATTTCTCGCCTACCAGAAGGGTGTGACTGCTCAGATATGTGTTGCAGACAGAAACAATCTTGGAGGGAAATTGTAGATCTTAAAACAAAATTCGGTCAACATCATTTTCAAAACCCATGTCTGTCTTTTTAAAACATTCCACTATATTTCCCTCATAAAAATCTAACCGCCTGTTTTTCATTCTGCGGTATGTTTTTACAATGGTTGATGTGGACAGAGAAACCTGGCTAGGATCATTTCAACACGCACCCTGAATGCTAAAACAACATGGCCTTTGTTTAGCAAAATTTCTTCTTAAAACACAAGGACATGTGTAAGGCTGCCGGGATCAAATGCAAAAGTCCACTTAATCATATAAAAATAGCTACGGCTATTGCGGTTTAATCTCTAAACATGTGAGACTCAAATTTACTACGATTGCTTACAAATACATTACATGCATTCATGAATATGTGATGGCTCAGTGACTCATGGAGCAGATGGGTAAAGAGATTCAAAGGATGTAAGCATAAACACCGTCTTCTGTAGTGCCATCTGCAAAATATGCTCCAAAATAGATCTAAAGCATGTTGTGAAGTTTTCATACTATTGAGGCTGAATCCCAGTGATATAGGAAGTTGTACGTGAGACAGTTCATCTCAACACTCAGCAGAGAGTCCTTTGTGGTTAATACACTGACCACAACTGTAAACTCAGTCTAGTGCTACCATGACAAAATGACTCACATCTACCGCAGCATCACATCAACACCAAAATATCATTAGCAACACCACCCACACTCACAAAACCCAGACTTTTAGACTCTGTTGAAGTCTTAAAAGTAAATAAATAAATAATTCAATGCCATCATTTACTCTACCTACATGATTTTCTTCTTGTGAACGGGTCAGTGATGTGACGGGTCACATTTTTTGTCCAAAGGCCTTAATAATAATAAAAAAACAATAATATGACATCCAAAGGCAGTGGCGAGGCCAGAAATCTTAAAGTGGGTGGACCTTGGTGAAATAGGGTGTACCTCTATTTTTTGTCATATAGCCTATATATATAATATACTAAACTAAACAAGATAATGTTTCTGACAAAATGATAATTGCTGCAGTCTATTTAAAAATATAACATTTGAATAAATTATAATAATATTTATTATATTATTTACCTGGAATATTTAATTATGTTACAGTCACATGGACTTTCTGTTTGTGTTTTCATCTGTCACATGTTCCTTTGTTCTAGTTTCCCGCCACAATCTGTCACCATGGACACTATCACATTCATGTCAGCTGTTCCTCGTTTGAGTTCAATCATCTGTGTACTTAAGTTCCTGTTTCTGTTGATCATGTTGTCAGGTATCGCTTACGTTGGATGTTAGTGTGTGTTTCTTCAGTGTTCCTGTATGCTCCTTTGGATTCTCTAGTAAAGTTTGACTCTGGATATTACATTCCTCTTCGTGCGTGTGTCTACACACCTGACACTGTAACAAATTAGACATGATGAACTAAATAGTCCACTACAAAAAAAAAAAGAAAAAAGAAAAGAAATGCCATATTTGACTCGAATCGGTGACTCTGTTCATTACGAACCTTCCAAACAAAGTGATTCACTAGAATGAATTAGACTTTCCAAAGCGACACATGAGAGGAGGACCGTTTAAGACGACCCGATTAAACAAAATAAATTGGATTTACCAGCGCTACACAACATGGAGCTGAAAGTTTGGTTGTTTACCTCCGCTCGCTCGTCAGTAAACAAATGTGACATTAAAAACAAAGACTGCCACGCTACACGGCTAATCGTTGGGGAAAAGTAGCTTTTTACTGGAAAAGATTGTGTTAAAAGCAGAGCTCTTCAAACCACTGATGTAAGGTAGTTCAACTTGATCTCTTTTATTGAATCCAAAAGATTTTAATTATATTTTGCTACATATAAAGTTATTTTAAAGATTTTGAAGTGTCAAAAGGTAATTCGCTGTAACCGTCCAAAGGCTTTTTGTCATTCGGAGTAACCAATATAGAGGGACCGTTTTGGATCAAGTATTGCAGTCAATATCATGTGACAGGATGTGACATCATTCAGACACCTGAAAAGGACCACACAGTCGTGAAGCAAAGTAACTAACTCTCTCTTAACTACTTGAAAAATTCATGTTTTCACTTGCTCATACGCATGTTTCGAAACATCAGGTCATTCGCTATAACCGTTATAAAACATAGAAAATGCTGTAATACTTTAAAAACTTGTACTAAATATAAAATGTTTGATTGTCCTCTTGCTAGCTAACTTGCAAGCTGACTAGCTAGCTAGCTAGATATCGGCCTGTTAGTATTGTTTGAAAATATTGTCATTCGGTATAACCAAAAATGTAATTCGGTAAAACCGAAATTTTGGTGACAAATTTTGTCCATCTTGTAATAAATGACAAAAGCAGTGTTTACTGATTATAAAACATATAATCTCATTGGTAACACTTAATAAAACTTCAAAATTAATTATATCTCCATTATATTTTTTGACACTTTTAAAAACCTTATTCGTCAATGACCCAAACACAAAAATATAAATTAGGAATACAATAAAAGTGAATGGTGCACAGGACCTGACAAGCTCCAAAAATGACCAAGAAAACACCCTAAAAGTACTGTAAATTTGTCCATCCAACTTGTGCACCACATATATGTTCATACACTAGCTTTTTGTAAATTAAAAAAAAAACGCATTTAAGTCTATTATTAAACAACGCATTTCTCAGATCTCATTCAAATATGTCACCAAGTTTGACATCAACGATGCCAAATGTCAGACATTTTCCTGTGTCTTGTAACTAATCTCTGAATATGTGCATATGCAAAACAGACTAATGAGCTAAAATTCAAAGGTTTTGGTTTGGTAAGGTTTTTCTTTTGTTTTGTTTTTTTAGAAGAAATCTCTTACACTCACCAAGGATACATATATTTAATAAAAAATGAATTAAAAATAGCAATAGTGTGAAATATTATTACAATTTATAATAACCATTTTGTATTTTGATAAACTAAGAATTTGCTGAATTTTCAGCATCATTACTCCAGTCTTCAGTCACATGATCCTTCAGAAATCATTCTAATATGCTGATTTTGTGCTCAATAAACATTTCTGATTATTATCAGTGATGAATGGGCTGATGGGCTGCTAATATTTTTGTAGAAACCTTAATACGTTTTTAATGATTCTTTGATTTAAAAAGTTCAAAAGAACTGCCTTTATTTGAAATAGAAACCTTTTGTAACCTTTTGTAAAATTCTTAACTTTTAAGTCTGTCACTTATTATCAAAGTCATGCATCCTTTCTGAATAAAAGTATTTTTTTTTAAATGGTAGTGCTGTTTAAATATATATTAACATTATAAATTATGAATGTAAACATTCTGATAAATTTCTCAT
Source organism: Elopichthys bambusa (assembly GCA_037101425.1). Lineage (NCBI taxonomy): Eukaryota > Metazoa > Chordata > Actinopteri > Cypriniformes > Xenocyprididae > Elopichthys > Elopichthys bambusa. Next base: position 14,396,342 of record CM074453.1, on the reverse strand, counting down.
TTTGTCTTCTACGGAAGAGAAAAATAATACAGGTGTTTCTTACATTTTCTTTCTTTGAACTATCCTTGTAGTCACTCTATATTGAACTAAATCATGTCCTCGTCAACTTCCACGTACATCCTAATGAGTGTGAGTTCGCCATGTCTGCGTCTTTTATTTCACCTCTTTCTATCTTTCTCCAAAGCCATCGAGCAAACCTCATTGGACGGGTCTGTTACATAAACCCCAAGCACAGAACCCACACTGCCCACACAATCACCACCATTGTTACCCTTGGCCGGCAGCCGCATGCCCATTCACACATTATTAAGGGGGAAGTCTGGAGGATAAATGAGTTTCGAACTGTAGTCAGCGATACCTGCTGGTTATTTGATGGGTCACGTGTTGCATGCAAAATAATGTGATGGGGGTAGAACAAATCTGCATGTTATATGTAGTTTGTGGTTAGTTTATAGAGCACTTTTGAAAGTATTTCTGCTCTAATCAGCCATCTGAATATGAATAATGGCAGAGTTAATCTTGTGCTGGTCAAGCAGCCGCTACCATACAAAGTGGGTCTAATTAAAGGCACTGAAGCAAAGAGCAGACAGTGCTGGCGTAGTCTAAAGAGCACTCATATGAGCTGGTGGGTGGAGGGAGAGGTTGTACAGAGGCTGAAAGAACATGAACAAAAGCATGAAGTTCAATTAGGACTTATGATTTTAGGGTTTCAGTTGTTTACATCAAAGACACTGACAAGAATGGAGTTTTGGGGGTTAGTGATGGCGCTTCTTACTGTATCTTCTTACGTTGAACTAACTCAGGTTAAGGAGTTTACACTACCGTTCAGACGTTTACAGAGCAAGGATTTTTGCACATTTCAGTGTCCATCAAGGAAAATCATAAGTTTGAAAAGTAAAAGTATATCTCTTCCACAAGCCAAATGGTTTAAAGGGTTAGTTCACCCAAAAATGAAAATTCAGTCATTAATTACTCACCCTCATGTCGTTCCACACCCCTATGATCTTTGTTCATCTTCGGAACACAAATTAAGATATTTTTGATAAAACCCGATGGCTGTTTACACTTTCAGTGCCCAGAAAGCTACTAAAGGCATATTTAAAACAGTTCATGTGACTACAGTGGTTCAACCTTAATGTTATAAAGTGAGGAGAATACCAAAAAAACAAAATAACGACTTTATTTAACAATATCCAGTGACTGGCGATTTCGAAACACTGCTTCATGAAGCTTCGAAGCTTTACGAATCTTTTGTTTCGAATCAGTGGTTTGGCCACTGGTTTCGAATCATCACCCCCCAGAGGTGAACCATTGAAATTTCGAAACGTTTCAAAACACTTATGATGTAACGAAACCTTGTTTATTGAAATCACGTGACTTTGGCAGTTTGATACACGCTCCGAACCACTGATTCGAAACAAAAGATTCGTAAAGCTTCGAAACTTCATGAAGCAGTGTTTTGAAATCGCCCATCACTAGATATTGTTGTATAAAGTAGTTATTTTGTTTTTTTGCCGCACAAAAAGTATTCTCGTCGCTTCATAACATTAGGGTTGAACCACTGTAGTCACATGAACTGTTTTAAATATGTCTTTAGTAGCTTTCTGGGCATTTGAAAGTGTTAATTATCTTGCTGTCAATGCAGGCCTCAATGAGTCATCGGATTTTATGAAAAATATCTTAATTTGTGTTCTGAAGATGAACAAAGGTCTTACGGGTGTGGAACGACATAAGGGTGAATAATTAATGACAGAATTTTTTTTATTTTTGGGTGAACTAACCCTTTAAGGTATCTTTCTTGTCCGTAACTCAAACTTTGCAGGATGTTACATGCAAAGGGTTAGGGTTAGGTATGGAAGCTTGTTTGCTCTGACAGTTCTTTTCTCTTCTTTTCTTCTTTGCGAATTATAAAGTCAAATTCTGAGGAAAAAAAGACACAGAATTGCGAGTTTATATCTCCCAGTTCTGACTTTATTAGGTGAAAAAAAGTCAAAATAGTGAGATAAAAACTCGCAATTACCTTTTTTATTTTTTATTTAGTTGCGGAAACAAGCTTCTATAGTTAGGGGATAGAATATACAGTTTGTAAAGTATAAAATCATTATGTCTATTGAAAGTCCCTATAAAACATAGAAACCCATTGTGTGTGTGTGTGTGTGTGTATGTGTGTGTGTGTGTGTGTGTGTGTGTGTGTGTGTGTGTGTGTGTGTGTGTTTGTACCTCCCAGCCCTCAATATGAGACTGCCACTCTTCCAGCACCTCCAGTTTCTCCATCTGCCTTTTGGCTTCATTGATACTGGAACAAACAGCTTTCATCACCTGCAGCGACTCCTGCACCATCAAGTAGTCATTGTGTTTCTTTGGGGTTCTTTTGAGCAGCTCCTAAACATCCACAGAAAACACAAACATTAAGCATTACATAAAATGGAAAGTGGTATAATTACAACAAAACATGACCGTATCGTAAAACATTATGAAGTGAACTTAACTTTAACACAAAGCTTAAGACTGATGGAATTATCAAAGCTAGCAGCTATGTTTTCTGAAGAATTATGGCTAAAATTGTGTTTGTAGTTATGTTTAATAATGTTGCTACTGCAAGACAGATCTGCTGGGGAAGATGCTTATCTCTAAACTAAGTCTAAACACAAGGGTTCTGCCTCATCAGTTTAATTCCGTCGCACACATTTACATGTCTAAGATATCTGAGCAACCACAGATGCCTATCGCTGGTATTTAGCGAGAGGGGTCGCGGTGACTGACTGTGAGAAGCTCAGTGAAGAAATTATGCTAGAAATTACACTTGTGGGTGTTTACAGTAAACCATTTAAATTTCAGTATTTTGGGTTCAAGAACAGCCATGAAACATTAGCAATGGGCCTGGCAATAGATGAAACTCAAGAGTCTAAATAATGGCTTGTAAAATTGTTGTTGATTTTCCATGTAAATGTACAATACAATTTTTGTAACACTCTGACTTGTCCCCCTATTATGCTTTTTTGGATATTATTTTTCATGTAGCGTGTAATATAGCTGTTTGTGAATGAAGGTCAAGGTGCACGATAAATGGAGTTATTGTCTCTCAAAAGAAAGAACCGATTCTGCATGAAACAAGTCGTCAGCAATTCCAGTCTTTCTTCCTGGACAAACCTATGTAGATTTGTAACAAATTTGCTTTGGCTGCCCGCAGACGACGTCTACTTTGACCCGCCCTCAAACACTAGTTGTAGCTGTGGACTGAACAAGTTTGGTTTGTGTAGTCAACATGTCGAGAAGACACTGTTCTCTGTGCTGCGAAAGCAAATCCACTTTGCATGCACTTCAAAAGGATGAGAAATCGGGCTCAAATTGATGCAGTAAAACTGACGCCATCGTTGCTGTCCGTATCACTATGTAAATGTGCTGACTCTTACGGAACAAAAATATATGGGAATATACTGCAAAATATAATGCAATATATTACATAATACATTTTCATATACGGGAAACTAGTGCTTCTATTTTTCAATATACTGCAATATATGCATTGACCATGTATGGCTATATATTGATACATATATAATGTTTATAAATGAAGACAAAAATAGCATTACATTCATAAAGTTTTATCCTTTATTGTGTACATATATTGCACATACATGTTCCCATATAAATGTGAATGTATTGTACACACATATATACACACATTCATGGAATGAGTTACAATCAGTGGTTACAACAGACTTCTAGTTCCCAGCATGCTTTGCTTCTGACTGTTAAAGGAGAGTAAATGTTAAAATTAAGTGCTATTTCCTGTGTTTTGCTCAATATTGATATAGGGGAAGATCTGTTAATGTTTAAAGTTGTATTTTGGAATTTAAAAGGTTTTCTGGTATGTGTGAGTTTTTGGGGTTACCATTGTGCTGAAGAGTAGCGCCTGAGGTTAGGTTTATGATTGGCTGAACACCGTTAAGACTATAATAAAGTAATGACTGTGCACGCTATAGCACATTGATAGTCTCTTTGGTAGAAACTTTAGTACATGCAGGTCTGCTTTTGTTAACTAACTTGAAAATATGGAACATTTAAAATGTAAATTATTATAAAATATAAGAAATGTATTACATAATATATTGTATTGTTTATACTGCATGAGTAAATATATCTGCAATATATTATGCATGCAGTACCATATCTGATCACATATAAATCTATATATTATGAAGTATATTACTGAATATAAAATTACATACATTATGATATATTAGTAAATATATTATCTCATATTTTTCAATATATGAAAAGCGGCAATTCCTTATGTATTATTCCTTATGTATTCCTTATGTCAATATACTCTAATATATTTACGCAATATATTTATCTGTATATTTTCAAATATACTGTTGATCATTCATATATAGGGAAATATATTTTCTTTCCATAAGGGGAGGAAGCCAATGGAGCTGAAATTCAGATATGGTAATGGGCATTTTGTTTCCAACACGTGCTCTAAGCGGTAGACTAATCACAACAGACTGGGCCATCTGACCAATCAGAGTAGAGTAGGCTTGAGGAAAGGAGGAGTTTAGAGAGACTTAATCCTTTATCAAACTGTTTCAGAAAATGTGAGAAAAAAGGAGGTGCTGCAATGTATATGAGAAAATTAAAGTGCTTTTCGACCTTGGATGCATTTAAACATATTGTAGGAGACCTCCAAAACAACATTAAGAACCTTTAAAATAGCATAATAGAGGCACTGTCTCTGGTCCCCAGAATATGTCTGTGACATTTCAGCTCAAAATACCCCAAAAATCATTTATTATAGCTTGTCATTTTTGTGTGTGTCCCTTTAAATGCAAATGAGCTGCTGCTCCCGGCCCGCTTTCCAAAAGAGCTCAGCTTTTTTCAGAAAGACTCGGTACAGCGTATCTATCTTTTATAAATGTGATAAAACTTTTCGGAGATATAAAGGATGCATTACTAATATACAGGTACTCAAGATTAACATGAGATTGGTAGAAACTGTGTATGTTACCTACCATTTAAAAAAAAAGTTTAAGATCAAACTTTTCGGTGTAACATTCAAGGTGAAAAGGTCACAATATCACAGTAGAACATACTGCCATGTTTGGAAAAGCATACTACTCATACTATTTCAGCAGTAAGAGTATGTATACTGCACACAATATGCAAATGTTATGCATACAAAGAATACCCGAATGATTGGTGCAGACATTTATGGAATACAGTAATATGTTCATATTACTATGACAAATAGTAATATGAACAGTAATAGAAATCAGAACTTTTAACATCTTTTTCTTGAATGATTAATTATTTAATATGTTTATATGTAATGAACATATTAATCAATGTGTTTAATGATCACATTTTATATTTCAAGTGTTAAAACATTATGTAAACAATTTGGAAAACTGTATTATAAAAAATATATATAAAAAATTAACTATATATACAACTGATCATTTTATTACTGATTATTTCCAGTAATAATCATTCATGCAAAATGATGAGGTCATGTTACAGTGCAGTGTTCTATTGTTTGACATGTCTATAGTTTAATAATTTGAACTCACTCTCAGAAGTAACGGGTATTTACAGATCCTCTGGATGGGTGCAACCAGGTAGCCCTCCAACGGAACCTCTGTGTTCTTCCTGCCGCCCAGTAACATGCAGTTCTTAAGAGATAAAAAATGCAAAAGTCAGGTCAGAAAATAAAATAAAATCCTCTATGCAGTCTTTACTGACACTCTATACTTGAACTTGAGTCTCAGAGGGATGATAGAATGGCACGTTTCCCTCAAGGTCACGGCTATAAAACTGCCATTAAATCAAATTCAGTTACGACCGTATAGCCACCACAGCACGAGTTCAAAGACTTAGGAAGCAGTAAATCTAAGAGCTCTCGCAATCCCACTGTATAGATTACCAACAATATCCTTTACTGCTGAGAACATCAGTGTTTATATATCTGTTTTTTATCTTAACACCTTCATTTATCTTAATTAAAAAAACAAAAAACATATAGCAAACAACCATTAAGGGCATAAAGAACTTTAAATACAATAAATAAATAAAAAATCAGCATCTGCTGCTGATTACCTTAATAAAAGCAACCATGTTTACTGTAATAGCAGAGGCCTATATAAGCCTGTCAATTGCACTGGAATAAATGTTAACATATACACTTTTTTTTTTTACATTTCCACAGTGTAACTAATAACATAAAGCTTCCAAAATCTGAGTGTACAGCTTGTCTTTAATGTATGTATTTTAGTTTTATAGAGGGGTCAGTGCTTTCTTGCATTACATTACAAAGACAGAGAGTTGAAGGGCACTCCTGTCAGCTCGGCCAGAGGAAATTAATTCGTGTCAGACTCTCCAAGGAGCTCGCATGTATCGCAGGAGGTCATAAGATATAGTATTACACACACATGCCACTGGCCCCTCAGTGTTAGACCTGACCTTGGCCTGGTCCTGCCCATTACCATGCCCATTAATGAGCTCACCATCCAGGGACAGGAACAGGAAATGTGTCCAACAAAATCATGAATCTTTATCATGTGTATTAATGCAAATGAAATGTCTTGACAGTGATTAGGATTATGAGCAATTCTAATGTGTATGTGTTTGTGTGTGAAAGAGAGAGACTTTTAAACTGGGCTTGCACACTTGGCACGCACAATTATCATAATATATATTATAATGAGAATTAGTTGAAGTTACTTATAGTTAGTAGAATGTCTAAAATGGACCATCGAAATAAAGTGTAGTATACTACTATAATTCAATATTTTCCTTCTCCTGGTCAGTGTGAAGTTACATTAGGTGTCATTTTTAATTGCAATAATTTGCAGAATTCTACTGTAAAATAGACAATCAGTATGGCAACTAGTAGCTATGAATATTAGCTAGTAAATTCACATCAAAATTATATACAGTGTAGTAACAAGTGTCTTACCAGCAGAAGCGTGCGTACTGTCCTGATCTTATTGAGCTCCAGCAGAAGCCTCTGGGCTTTCTCGTGGTTCCCGCAGTACTCGTCGTAAATCTGAAACCTTCCTCTCTGAGGAGATACACGGACACAAAGATACAGCCAGTCACATACAGGAGGCCAGCTCTGGTAAGTTCTTTTGAATCTGCCTGTATGACTTATTCTGAGATTTCACTCCTCATGCCCTTCAGAAATTCAGCATCTCTTGAGGTTTTGCCCAGATGCAGACAGAAGGCTGCCGATCGAATAGTAGCGCAACAAAGTAGTGCCTCTATCCCAAAACCACAAAACAGCATCTCACTCAAAGGACCCCTGCAGCTCTTCCCTCACAACTATAAATCCAGCTTTTTGACTCAAATATACAAGTTATTTTCAATGGCACAGGAAGGCAAAGGTAAAGTCCCATTTATTTACAATTTTGTTTTTCGTAACAACATCATACTAAAAATGACCTCTGACCTCATATATATGTGTGTGTGATATATATATATATATATATATATATATATATATAATACAAATCCATAATACAAGTTTTAATTTCTTTAAAAAATTATTTAAAAAAATAATTTATGACCCCAAACTGACCCCTATATAAAGTGAAAAAAAAAAAAAAAAAAAAAAATCTCTTTAAGCAGCCTAAGCTAGTTTGCTTGTCTCAGGCTGGTCTGTTGGTTGGATTTATAGGAGTTTTTGGCACTTTTCAGCCAGTCAGGCTTGGAGACCAGCTGAAACAAGCTAAGACAAGCTTAAACCAAGTGTTATTTTTTAAGCAGGGATGTGTGTAATACGGTGAGAAAAAGAAAGAGTGGCAGATAGAGACTCACAAAGTGCAGGAAGCAGCGGCCCACTTCATGATATGGGCTGGGGTCAGGCTGCAGAAGCTCTTCGACCATGGACAGGAAGTCCCTGTGCACAGACAGGATCTCTTCCAGGTTAGAAAACAGCACCTGTTGGGCGAACGCATGGAAACATTGACTTAATGACAGAGGGAGTCAGAGGGACATTGTCTGGATCTGGAAATCTAACAATGCACTTCAAAAAAGGGGAAGGTCTGGAAGTGGCTGTAACAGTGCCCTCTCTTTAAATTATATGAATATATATTTTTTGGATTAGATAGCAAAATATCAAACTACGAAATGCAGCACAAAACATTTTTTTTTTTTTTTTAATTTAAAACATTTCAGAAAAAGATTGTTAGGTGTCAAAAATATAAAGCTAAAAATGAAGACAATTATTAAAACATTTGGTTTGATATTTTTTACCTAATTATACCTAATTACATCAAGACTAATTTAAATGTCTCTTAAGTATCCAAAAACACTGTATATGAAGACAAGCCAGCTGTGTGCTGCTGTATAGTCCATATATTCAATAACTCTGACCTCTGAATGACCCTTGGTCAGTGAGCATCCCGCACACACATGGTCAAACATGTATGTTCAGACATGCTCTAAAACATGCAAACAGCAGTCTGAGCTTGTTTACATGACTGAATATACAAGCTCTCACTGTCCCTCAGCAGAATTCCCACTGAAAATGCAGAAGTTTCTGTCACGCACTGCCAACCATGCTGAAAATGTATTGTTTAAAGAAATAGATCGAATTCAGCAAATCATAAATATGCAAATCAGTCAGTTTACTCACCCTCATGTCTGGAACATGATGATTCATCACGAGAGATGAGAGAACAACGTTTAATGTCACTGATGTCAAACATCAGAACTACAGCAACATGTAACAACTTAAATTATGATCTGTTCCTCACACAAACCTATCGTATGACTTACAATATTGCGCAAAGGTATTATGCAGTGTTATTTTACTATATCTTGTGAAATATTTTATTTCTTATTAATATTTTGAATTAGCTTTTAATGTTATATTTTCAGTTTTTAATTCCCTGCAGCGCTCTACACATTTATTGTCACGGTTCGGTCCAGAGATGAGTATGCAAGGATCTATTTGAAAACAGTCATTTTATTAAATAAACAAAGAAGATAATACAAAACCGTAGGGGAAAATCAAAAACAACAACATCACAGACATAAAAAGACATTTAAAGACAATGACCGAGAAACGACTACAAAAACACAGAGGTAAAGAGATAACAAAGGCACAGGTTAGGGTAATTAGTGACTAGGGAACAAACAAGGGCAAATTAGGGACCACAGCAACCAGGGAAACAGGAAATAGACATGATAAATGAAACCAGAAACAATAGAATAGAAATGCATTTCAAAATAAGAGTCATAGGAACATAAAACAGGGGAAAATGTGACATCTAATCTTAACTAATATTTATTTCCCTTTGGAACATGACGATGATGCCACATCTTTGACATCATCGGATCCAGGAGCGAGTGCTCTTCTGGCGGCCAGCCCCAGAAAGCAGGAGATGGCGGTTGAGGAAGAAGCAGGTGAGCCTGCTGTTTCCTCGAGGCCTCCCAGCCCAGCATATGTTGAGTTACTGGAGGTTATGGAGCAAGCTTCTGGCAGGCTGCAGCTGCCTTGGGAGCGTGTTAGGAAAGAAACCACTCGCGGACTGCTTGACGAGTGGTCATAACCCGGTAACTCCAGTGAACCTTTCGGTCCTTCCTGATCTCCACATTGAGATGGAGAAGGCATGGAAGAACCCATACTCGGCTCGCATTCATCGGGTGAACTTCGCTTATCTCGTCTACTATCTCGTCACAAGGAAAGCACCGACACTAAAATCTCCGTTCCTGCTGTCTAAGCCCCTTAAAGTGACATCACGCTCGAACGGCAAGGCATACGCTGCAGCAGGTCAGGCTGGTGCGGCTTTGCACACTATGGCAGTGTTGCAAGCGTAACAGGCCGACCTGCTGAAAGATCTGGATCAGGGGCTAGGTTTATCTCCTGAAGCAGTGGAAGAGCTTTGAGTTTGCACTCGTCACTTCAGTTAGTACCTACGTCTAGGTCCGCCTGACATTGTTTGCAAAGTTGAAGCCCAGGCATTGCTATGCGTGTGGCCTCGTAGGCCCACAGCTTAGCAGCCTAGGCTAGGACTAGGTTTAGGTGTTTGTTATATTACCACCCTTTATATTACTATCCCTTGTTAGATTGTATAGTTCCTAGCTCTGGCCTCCTCCTGAGGGAGTTGTTAGGCCGTATGCCCATTTTTCCCCTTGTTTATGTTGGTGCAATGGCTGAGGTTAACAGTTAAGGTAGTAGGCTGTTATTAGCCTCCCTGATGCTGTTTTCTCAGGTGGTAGGCCCTTATCTTTGCGTAGATAAGTGTATGCAGTGTATGCTAGGCCCCACTATCTAGAACTTTATTTATGCTATGAATTTGTCTTTCCCCTGAGCCCCTTGAATTAACATTCAAGTTTCAGTTATGGTGCTAGCTTTTAGCTTCCGTTCTCTAGGGCTCAGCACAGATCTGTAATTCTGTCTGGTGAGAGCATTTATCCTTTTTCAGGATGGCATGTTTGTACAAAGCATTATGTTTGCTTTGAGTTCTAGTTTTGCCCTACATGTATGTGAGCTTTACTCTAGTGCTGCCACAGGTTAGCACCTGTTCTCATAATAGTAGGCTTGTGTTGGCCTCTGTTTAAGAGCATGGTGACTATTGTACTCCCCAGTTAGGATTTGTGGTGTTTCACTGAGTGCATCACCTGTTGGATTGCACACTCAGGTAGAGTGCAGAGAACCTCACTTTCAATTTGGTTTCTGTTAGCTCCCGCTAGTTGCCATCATTGCCACAGTAGCTATTTCATATAACTGTAGGAGTTGTAGGCTCTAATGGACTTAGCTTCCTTCTAGTTTGGCAGCTTGTGATTACAAGTGTTGTTGGCTTATGGTCATGAGTCTTGCTCACTTAGTTTAGCACTGCCACAGGTCTGTGCTCGTGTCCATTTGAGGTAGTAGGCCTTTTGAGACCTCCCTTAGACCATGTTAGCATTTCATTGTACCCCTGTAATTGTGTAAAGTTTTTGGTACATTGCCTGTTAGAAATTTGTAGACTTAGCTCAGGTTGTGTTAAGCCTCCCACAACTGTTTGTTGGGGTTAGAGCTGGTCCCCTTTTGAGCTTGGTCCCTTTTTAAACCACTAGCTGGTGCCACGTGTAGGCCCCGCTAAGGTCTCCTTTCGGATTACATGTTGGTACAGTTCTGTGTTGGTTTTGTATGACCCGTCACCGTAACCGCCACCGGCCACGCCCGTCTCTGCTAAGAGTAGGCCCTAGGTCAGGCCTCTCGCAGAGTATTGTGGCGAAGAAGCACTACCGGCCACACCCGTCTCTACTATAGAGTAGGCCCTAGGTTAGGCCTCTCACAGAGTATTGTGGCGGAGTGTGTACTCCTCTTGTTTTAGAGTAAAAGGTGTTTTTTCTGAGTACATGGCCTGCTGGCCGGTGTGGTTGTGTTTTCACTAGCTGACGCCACGTGTTGTTGAAGTTGTAGGCCCTGTTATGACCTCTTTTCAGGTTGCATGTTTGCACAAGTTCTATGTTAGTTTGTAGGGTCCATCACTGCCACTGACCACGCCCATCTCTGCTAAGAGTAGGCCCAAGGTCAGGCCTCTCGCAGAATAATGTGGCGGAGTGTGTACTCCTCTTGTTTTAAGAGTGAAGGTGTTTTACTGAGTGCCTGTTGGCTGGTGTGGTCATGATTGCCACTAGCCGATGCCACATGTTTGCAAGTTGTAGGCCTTCTAGGCCTCCTGTGTAGCATGTTGGCATTTGTTTGTTTGTGTACTTTCACTTTGTAGGCCGTAGGAAATGCCGTCACTGACAGCCTTTGTGTGACCCGAGGGTGAGTTGCTATTTAGCGTTTCTTTTGAAACCGCTGTACATTTGTCTAGCCATTTTAGCATGGTGGCGTGGGTATATATGCGGTACCATATGCGGTAAAATGCAGAGTTGAGCTCCATTTCAAAGGGAAACGTCTCAGGTTACGTATGTAACCATGGTTCCCTGAGAACAGGGAACGAGACTCTGCGTTGCTTTGCCATGCTTCGGGGCTGCCTGTTGAACAGTCCCTCAAGACGATAAGATACTGACGATGTCATAGGCTATCACCGGCCAATAGGATTGGAGTGGTTGATACTTGGCTTTCAGACATTGGTTCACGAGTGACGTTCGCCAAATGCGGTAAAGCGCAGACTCTCGTTCCCTGTTCTCAGGGAACCATGGTTACATACGTAACCTGAGACGATTTTAGTTTACTTTAGTTTTATTTCAATTCCTGAAAATGATTTTTAACAGTTTTAGTGAATAATAATAACATTGCTTGTTTGTCATTTTTTAAGTTTTATTCACTTTCATGGTATGGAAAAGAGCAGCCTGGTCATTCTGCTAAATATATCCTTTTGTATTTTATGGTAAAAAAAATTCATGCAGGTTTGGAATGACATGAGAGTTGGTAAATGACCAGTGAACTATTTAGTGAACTATTATAGTGAACTATTCCTGAGTGTTTAGTGAACTATTCCTGAAATAAATCTTCATTTTTCAGGTTTGAGTGTGCCCCTAAAACCAATAGTGTGTCCAAAACTCACCTTGACAGTCTCCTCTGTGATATTCTTATCAATTTTAGACACAGCATACTGATTGAGGCGATGAAGAAGTACCTGTTGGGGACACAGGAAAGAGGAGAATGTAAATAGTCAGCAAATAGGCCAAAATGTCTTTCTCCTTTGCACAGTCATCCATCTGAGAAAAGACTGAGTTGAATATCCAATTGTGGCAAGCTGGATGGAGGGGCCCTGACCGACTGAAACTACAGCAAACCACAGCCAACACTAATGATCCAACATGAAATCCAATTTCTCCTCCGGATCACTGACAGCAGGGAATACATAACAAATGCAATTTACAACCTTCCCAAGGAGAAAGGGGAAAGATGCCACATAACTGGGGGTCTGACAAAACATGACTTGAGATAAAAACAACAGGAAGGAAAAGTGACTGCATTTGCCAAGAGACAGAAATAATAAATACAGTAAATCTCAGGCACTGAGGTTTTATGAATAGCTGTGTCCACAGGTCACTATGCAGATGTATACAACCGTTCAAAAGTTTGGAGTCAGTAGGATTTTTAAAAAAATGTTTTTTAAAGAAGTTTCAGTAAACACAAATAAATCCTATCACACAGTAAGATCTCTATTTGGAATGCTGATAGGAAGAATCGTTTCAATAAAAACTAAACGATTCACATCTTATCTGAATCACACTGTCACACTTGCTTTTTCTATTATAAAACAGCCTGAGGTAATTACGCTGTCATATCTGGATTATAAACATCTCAAAGCTAGCTAAATAAAAGTGTGGTATCTTGGTTGTGGTTGTACATCTTGTTGATTTGTTATATGAGTGAGGCAAAGGCTTTCAGAAACTCATTCAGAAATGTTTGGTTTGTTTAATATGCATGCTAAATACATGGTCATTGTTTAAACAAAGACTGAAAGAACATCTTGTATCATGGATTCAGCACTGTTGAATTGCTCAGAGGTTTATGATAATATACTTCTCAATGTTTTAAAAGACAGTTCAGATAGGCCTATATTAGGAATGATTTTTAATGATTTTTTGTCTGTGGTATCCCCAGAATGTGTCTGTGAAGCTTCAGCTCAAAATACCCCACAGATCATTTGTTATAGCTTGTAAAATTTGCCCCATTTGGGTGTGAGCAAAAATGCAGTTTTCATGCTGTGTGTCCCTTTAAATGCAAATGAGCTACTTTCCAGAAGAGGTCGGAGCTTTAACAGCTCACGCTTTGGTTGTTCAACAACAACAAAGCTGGAGAATCTCACGCAGCCAAAATTACGATTGTCAGTAAAGTGTTCAGCCTTACATTGTTCAAACCGGAGTCGGATACTGATGAAGAGACTCAGGAAGAAGTTACAACTTTTATAATGTATCTGGACGTTTAGTGGATAATTTTATGTAGTTGCTGTGGAGTTGATTCAACTCATCGACTAGCATGTGCCGTCATGTTAATCTTTTGTGCAAATCCAGCATTGAATTGACCCTCATTTGTGAAGCAGTCCAGCGTAAAATGACAGCATGGTAACAACACTCTACTACAACAACTCTTCCTCTTCTCTAAAGCAGCCCAACATGGCCTCGCACCCTTTGTTGCATGCTCCCGGGGGCAAGGTTTATCTCAATTTTAGGGTTAGTGATGTCACCAACCCAGAAAGAAGCTCATTGTAGCCCCTACCAGCCATTTGTTGTAGTCCTTAAACAGAGAATTCTTTAAGAGAAAATATCTCCCTTTGCATTGAACTTTGAGCATCGTAACTTCCCAGACGTTCGTGCTCAAACAGCAACATTACACACTAACTAAAGTTAAAAAAGTGAAATCATAATCAACCACCCCTTTAAGAAAACTGATAAGATTTATTTTAGTGATTCATTTTGGTGAATGAGTTCAAACTGTTTAATTGAATTGATTTCAAATTCTGATTCCAGTCATTACTCAAAAGTGTTCACAAAAGTCCAGTTGGCACAAATAAAAATACAGGTAAAGAGGTAAAAATTGCTGTTTATAATGAAATTGGTACACATTCATTAATGATCAAAAGTTTGAGTATGGTATGATGTTTAATGTAATCACTTATGCTCAACAAGGCTGCATTTATTTGATCAAAAATAAAGTAAAAGCAGTAATATTGTGAAATATTATTACAATTTATAAATAACAGTTTTCTATTTAAAAATGCAGTTTATTCCTGTGATGACAAAGCTGAATTTTCAGCAGCCATTACTCCAGTTTTCATATTGTCAAAATACTGAAAATAATATAAAAGTACCACAATATTACTGTCTGATTCCCTTACTGTACCATAGCACTGCCACAATGCTTTTTGTAAGAGCAAACCCTGTCCTGTTGTGATGTAGATTTTCTTGGCAGAAAATGAGTGAAGCACCTAGTTGGTGCTAATACGTTAAATGAAGTATAAGTTAAATACGTTTATTTTTTCTACGTTTTTTTTTTTTAAGGATTTTTTGCCTTGGGCTGTATAACTCTTCATATGGATGAAGATATTCAAGAAGGGCCGTTTCACTGAAAATGCTAACTACAAAAACTACAATTTAATGACAGTACAGAAAACTAGGTATTTCCTGTTAGCATATCAGTCTAAATGGCTGTGCTGTAAACAGTTAGTCCACCGAGTGGGTCAAATATCCAAAGTGAGGCTCTCAACCGGTATGATAATCACATGCAAACTGAATGTGCTGATTACAAGGCTGAGAACTAACCACTTATATATTTCATCAACTGAAATTAAACATTTCCAGAACTCTCTATAAACGAAAACCCAAACGAAAGAGTGTATAAGGAAGGAGGTAATCAAACCGGGCTCTTGATTGCAGCTCGGCTGTGCAGCTAAAGCCTTGGAGCTGATTATGTTTTTGTAGCTGTGCTCCACAGCTACACGATTAGCAAGTATAATGAACATGTGTGTGGAGTGTCAGTGAACAGCACCTTGCATTGGTTTGATGGGGCTGCTGGCCTGGGCTAATTGCATGTAACTTCAGTTTACATCTGCATACACTTTCATGTCATCTGAGCTTTAGAACAGAATTCACCCCACTGCAGTGAGTGCCTGATATAACTGAGGTTCAGCAGCTTTTAACTTTGCAAACTTCTAACATTTCAATCCTAGACCAATTTCCACAGGAAATGCTATAGTCTCCTTAGATGCATATAGAATTACATGACCAGTGTATCCTCTAAATATATATATATATATATATATATATATATGCTGCTGCATAAATAGAACATACATAAATCCCATAGCAGATGTAGGCAGGTGGCGCTGGGGGAGGTGGAAGAGGAACTAGGACTAGCTTACAGAAAACAATGAACCGACTATTTAAATGTTGAGCAAACAATCTCATTGGCTGAAGGATTAGCAGAGGCCAATCAGCTTGTGCCATGCGGTAATGATGTGATTGCTTGCAGGTTGTATGTAAAGAACCTATCAGCCTGTGCCTTCTAGAGTTTCATGTCTGAACTATACCCGATCAGGCATAACATTATGACCACCTTCCTAATATTGTGTTGGTCCCCCTTTTGCTGCCAAAACAGCCCTGACCCGTTGAGGCATGGACTCCAATAGACCCCTAAAGGAGTGCTGTGGTATCTGGCACCAAGATGTTAGCAGCAGATCCTTTAAGTCCTGTTAGTTGCAAGGTGGAGCCTCCATGGATCAGACTTTTTTTTTTGTCAGCACATCCCACAGATGCTCGATTTGATTGAAATCTGGGGAATTTGGAGGCCAAGTCAACACCTCAGAACCAGCATTAACTTCTTGAGCAATTTGAGCTACAGTAGCTCATCTTTTGGATCTGATCACACAGGCCAGCCTTCGCGTCTCCACGTGGATCAATGAGCCTTGGCCCAAATTATGACCCACGTTATCAAACTTACTTGCTGACTTTCACTGTATGGACAAAAAAAAGAGAGTAACAAAAACACAGGTCTGGAACAAAATGAGGGTTTTGTCTACAGGGTTTTGTCTGTTTTGTCTACAGTCATACAGTGAAAAAAGACTAAATTCCAGTACCAGTTCTGAGCATGAGACTTAAGGAAGGTCAATGAGGAACTTTGAGGTGGAAAGGTGGATGTGATCCAAGGAGACTGCAGGAAAAAACAACTTGTCCCATTCAAAGAGCACCTCACAAATATTCAGTACAAAACACTTACTCATAAACTCATGGATGTGCACACATGCAGACAAACTCACACACATATCCCTCACATACACCTGCTGGCCACTGTCTCGTCTTCAGCTTCAGACGGAAGGTTGCTGCAGTAAATCCAGACTTTATTAGACAGCCAGGTGACCGAATATGAGAACGCTCTGAACCTGCACCAAGCCATAAAGTCATTCTCATACTAATTTCTTCAATGCCAGCAGGGTTTCGGTTAAGTTCTCATAGAAAAACATTCAGACTGCAGTGCAAAATACGGGGTGGGGGGTTTGAGGGGTTCTGACCATCCTAATTTGAGGCTTGAACCCACCAGAAAGAATTTAAATTGTATGTATATACACTACCATTGAAAGGTTTGGGGTTGGTAAGATTTTTTTATGTTTCTGAAAGTGCTCTCTTATGTTTAGCAAGGCTGCATTTATTTGATCAAACATATATTACAAACAGCAATATTGTGAAATATCGCTACCATTTAAAATAACTAAATAAATAAATGTTTTGTATTTCAATATATTTTAAAATGTAATTTATTCCTGTGAATTTGTGGATTTTGTGCTCAAGAAACACTTCTTATTATTATCAATGTTAACAAAAAACAATATTAAGTGCTGCTTAATATTTTTGTGAAAATCATAAAAAAATCCTGTTTTTCCCAGGATTCTTTGATGAATAGAAAGTTCCCAATAATAGAGTTTATTTGAATTAGAGATCTTCTTCAACATTATAAATGTATTACTGTCACTTTTTATGGATTTAATGTGTCTTTACTTAATAAAAGTATTAATTTCTTTAAAGACAAAAATCTTACTGACCCAAAACTTTTGAACGGTAATGTACATGTGTGCATACATGTATGTATGTACAATTGTTGTCATTCCCTCTACTTACTGCCTCCAGGAAGCAATAAATGTATAGTGGCATGTGTTTGTTTGTATGGGTTTGAATATGTTTACACATTTGTCCAGCTAAGGAGACATTCCGCCCCCTAATCCTACACAGTGGCCAAGGCTCATGCTCTGTTTTCTTCTCATGTGTATACATGCATGTGGTGGAAAAGACACAAAACCAGTCTTCATTGTATAACTCTGCAGTTACAGTTAGACGCCATTCAGTGGCCCTGCCTGTTTCCTTATGACAGTCAATGGCTTTGTAGCACCTCTAATGGTTATGTAATACTACATTTCAGCATTTATCTCTTCTAGTCTCTGAATGTTATGAGTAGAGCTGCCTGTCATTCTCCCTGAAAAATCAATGACAGGTTTGCACACACAATCTCTGACACAAATCATGTTCTTTCCGACCACAAGTTATGTATGACAGCCAGTTGACAGCCCTAGAAAATAGTCATGATGGATAAATGTTCTCCTCCTCTGCAACAACACAAGACAAATAAAGAAATCAAACCCAAGCCCATCCAGAGAGAAACTAAATCTACACAGCATAATACAAGTCTAGGGATCCACCGATATTATAATTATGGCCATTAAATATAATCTGATAATTATGTTCACGCATATCTATATAAGACTGGAAAATCTCCCTCTGTTTCTCTCATTCTGAATTTTAGTGCCCTTTTACTAATCCTGAAAACCTTTATATTATTACAGGGTTCCAGAATGGAAATACTGCATGACGTTTGCGGTCAATCACAGGTAACTTTCAATCATTTTCGTGCCTGCTGAAATGCAGACACTCTCCATTCAAAACATAATTTTATGAATGGCTTCTTTGTTCACTGATGATCCACTGATGCTCTGTTTTGTGGTAAATGGGTCAGGCTTTAGTTCAGTCTGTGAAAGAAAACATTCAGAGTCTGCACCAAGTCTACAGCACAGAATTTAAAGGGTTAGTTCACCCAAAAATAAAATTTCTGTCATTAAGTACTAACTCTCATGTAATTCCAAACCTGTAAGGCATTCGTTCATCTTCGGAACACAAATGAAGATCTTTTTAATGAAATATGAGAGTTTTTTTGTCCCTCCATTGACAGACTATGCAACTACCACTTTCAAGCCCCAGAAAGGTAGTAAAGACATCATTAAAGTAATCCATGTGACTCCAGTGGTTTAACCTAAATTTTATAAAGCGACACAAGTGCTTAAATTTTTTTTTTTTTTTTCAAAATATTTATCTCCAACGGATTAAGGTTAAACCACTGTTAGTTTAAAGACAAACTGCAACACACAGTGAAAGAGACAAGATAAAATAATCGCCTTGATTAAAGGGTTAATTCACCCAAAAAAATTAAAACTCTATCATTAATTACTCACCCTCAAGTCGTTCAACACCCGTAAGACCTTTGTTCATCTTTAGAACACAATTTAAGATATTTTGGATCAAATCCGATGTCTCAGTGAGGCCTGCATTGACAGCAAGATAATCAGAAAGCTACTAAAGACATATTTAAAACAGTACATGTGACTACAGTGGTTCAACCTTTATGTTATGAAGTGACGAGAATACTTTTTGTCAACCAAAAAAACAACGACTTTATTCAACAATATCTAGTGATGGGCGATTTTAGCGTTACAAATCTTTTGTTTCGAATCAGTGGTTCGGAGCGGAGCATGTATCAAACTGCCAAAGTCACATGATTTCAGTAAACGAGGCTTCATTACATCATATGTGTTTCGAAACGTTTTGAAATTTCAATGGTTCACGTGACTTTGGCAGTTTGATACAAGTCAATGATTTGAAACAAAAGATTCATAAAGCTTTGAAACTTCATGAAGCAGTGTTTTGAAATCGCCCATCACTAGATATTGTTGAATAATGTGGTTATTTTGTTTTTTAGGTTGACAAAAAGTATTCTCGTCGCTTCATAACATTACGGTTGAACCACTGTAGTCACATGAACTGTTTTAAATATGTTTTTGTGACTTTCTGGGCATTTGAAAGAGTTAATCATCTTGCTGTCAATGCAGGCCTCACTGAGCCATCGGATTTGATCAAAAATATCTTAATTTGTGTTCTGAAGATGAACGAAGGTCTTACAAATGTGGAATGACATGAGGGTGAGTAATTAATGACAGAATTTTCATTTTTGGGTGAACTAACCCTTTAAGTCAAGTGGTCAAGGTTTGGCTAATTAGCATGAACTAGTTAGCCCTGATGGTAGATGATGTAACTACATCATCTAGTTACAAAATGCATCTCTTTATAACAATTAATAATAACTGATTAATAATAAAGCATCATCATCATTAATAATAATAATGTTAATAATATACATCTTGGAACCAGATAATAATCATCATCATTAACACTTAATATAAATATTTTTTTTATTTATTACTAATATAAATTTTATTTATTAATACTGCACATTTATCTGTACGAGTTCATCATTACATTTCATTCTCCCACAGTCATTCATTTTTCCTTTCTCCAGACAGATGATGAACATAACTCTGAGACTAGCCTCCTCCTTTATATGCCCACACCAGGGCGTCTGAGGAAATGGCCTGTGCTTTTCTTCCTGTGGAGGAAAAACTCAATTTACCAGGGCCTATTTCTGCACAACATCAACAAAGCCTGCATGCCATGAGAGGATTTTGCTTTGTGACAGTGTAAGACATTATACCAAATTCGGGGAAAGACAGCACGAGCAACAAAACAAGCTTTTCATAGAGGATCCAAAGAAGAGCATAAAACACGCCTGTGTTTAATGGTGGCTAATAACACCATCAGGATCCATCCAAGCTTTCGCAGACCCCAATGGGAAACATCCACAGGAAACTCTTACTATAAATACATGCCTTGGGAGCTAACATGCTGGTTTGGGACATGCTAAAACCTCATGTGTGCATGGCCTTTTCTTTGTTATTAATAACAAGACAAGGCAATTTTTCAATATATGTTTGTTTGTTTTTTTTACAAACGCCCACCTGTCTAGTCGCATGTAGCCCGCTTTTATCATGCGTTTTCAACCTCGGACAGTTAGGCACCACAAAGCACTACATCCTGCATCCTAACATTGGTTTTTGGAGACAACATGAGACACTGGCTTAAAGGGATGGGTATGGATACAGATTGACTGATTCTCTATATTTCAAAAACAAAATGTTCATTTTGCTGAGAAATTAATATGAAAAGAAATTCTCTGCAAATTATACAGCATTAGCAGAATGCAGTAATTATACAGTGTTTCAGATTGATTCAAACAGGTAACCCAACTTTTAGAAACTGGCTCATAAGAGTCATTTGTTCATGAATTTGATTAAACTGGTCACGCTGGCTGTATGTTTTGGCTGAGAGTTGAAAACTGCGGTTCAAAAGATATTAGCATAAATATGAGTGCAAACCTACAGCTGTTGGTGGCGTTAGAGGGTTTAAGTTTGAGAGACTCCAAATTTGCTGTGGTTAATTTCTAGAATGTCCTCTATCTATGTGCCAATTTTCTATCTGTGTGACAAATAAGAGTCGTGAATCATACTATGCTAGTCACAATGTTTTTGATTCAGTAAAAAGAACCATTTCATTTGCGTCATTAGTTCAGGAATCAGATTAAACTGGTCAGGCTGTTTTTTTTTTTGTTTGTTTGTTTTTTTTTTGATCAACTAAAAAGAACCAGTTCAAAAGAGTCATTTTTTTGTGAGTCGGATTACACTGGTCACACTGAATAGTTTTATTTACTTAAAAAGAACCAGTTCATAGGAGTCATTTGTTTATTAATCAGATTACACTGGTCACACTGTATATTTTTGCTTAAAGAACTAACCACCCAAAAATAAAATTTCTGTAATTAATTACTCAACCTAATGTCGTTCCACACCCGTAAGACCTTTGTTTACCTTTGGAACACAAATTAAGATATTTTTGATAAAATCTAAGAGGTTTTTCCGAAGAGGAAAAATTGTTGAATAAAATCGTTATTTTTGTTTAGTTTTTGCACACAAAAAGTATTCTCATCGCTTCATAACATTAATGTTGAACCACTGTAGTCACAT
This sequence comes from Elopichthys bambusa, assembly GCA_037101425.1. Taxonomy (NCBI): domain Eukaryota; kingdom Metazoa; phylum Chordata; class Actinopteri; order Cypriniformes; family Xenocyprididae; genus Elopichthys; species Elopichthys bambusa. The sequence continues at coordinate 14,374,710 of CM074453.1, read as the reverse complement.
TGACTATATTAACCATGTCTTTACTACTTCTCTGGACATTGAACGTGGTAATTTTGTTGCTTTCTATGGGAGATAAAAAATCGGATGGGTAATTGGGTGAATAATTAATGACAGAAATTTCCATTTAACTAAAACAAACCAGTTCAATAAAGTCATTTGTTTGTGAATCAGACTACACTGGTCACAATGTATGGTTTTGATTAATCAAAAAGAACCCGTTAATAGGAGCCATTTGTTTATGAACCAGACTACATTGCTCACTGTTTTTGATTGACTAAAAATAACCATTTCATTGTTTGTGTCACTATTTTTTAGACTAACTAAAAACATCCGGTTCATAGGAGTCATTTGTTTATGAATCATACTACACTGATAACACTGTATGTTTTTGATTTAATAATAAAAAAATAAAAAAACGTGTTCATAAGAGTCATTTGTTCATGAACTGAATTACACTGGTCACTCTGTTTTAAGCCACTAAAAAGAACCAGTTCATAAGAGTCACTGAATGTTTTAAGCCACTAAAAAGCACCAGTTCATAAGAGTCACTGAATTGGACTACACTGGTCATGCAGTATGTTTTCAATCAAGTTCGTAATAGTAATTTGTTCATGAATCAGACTACACAATACAATGAAGACTGCAAACCTACATTCATAATATACTGTAGGAGGCATGCAGAAATACATTTTCATGCAGCTGCTGACAATTGACCCTTCGCCAGGAGTTTGATTGACAGGCGATCTAACCAATCATAATGCTGTATCCGGCATTTTGTCCGACAAAGCAGTCAGGTAAGTTAGTAGATTAATGTAGGTGGACTTGAACTTGAAAAATGGTGCATACTGACGTCTTTCCGCGACTGAAACATTCCTTCTTATGTTCATTCATGTTTATTTGATGCTATAAATGAAGTAGTAGGAAGAGATGATCAGTTCACGAGCCGCTTGAACTGAGATGCTACAGCGATCTGTCATGACACATTAAAGAGCCACAAGAGGTATTTATTGTTTAAATTTCTTTAAAAATGACAACATTTGAAATTTGAGACTTTGTTTCATATCAAAAGTAACCTGCTCTGTCTTGTCTGTCGACGCGTTGTTAGTGTCCTCTTTGCTCCGCAATGTATTTTTCACTGCATGAGAACATGATGTGTGGCGAGAGATCGGCATGGCTTGTCGGACGTAGCAACAGTAACTAAAGGAGGCGGGTCTTTGCGAACGGTCAATTGTCAGAGAAAAAGACTAATTTTGGAATTTTTAGAATAATTACCAGCATTGTTTAAATGAAGAATGTTATTATGTCTCTCTGTATGTCTCTCTGTATTTCATCTTAACTACCTTAAGAAGCTAAACATCTTAGTCAATAGACCCCATAGACCTACTTGACTAGCTTCTCCAGCCAGTTTTGCAGGTGATCAGTAAGGCTATGCTGGTCCACCAACTAAAGAGACAAAAAAACAGACTGGAATTGTTCATGAAAACGATATGAGGAGCGATGTCTTGAGGGCCGTGATCGTGTTGTATCAGCTCCCATGACAAATTTTCCAACTGTCTCAATGACAAACAAATGTGCAGTGTAATAGCATTTCAAAATGCTTCTACACATCTCCTATTATTATATTCATAATAGCTCATTTTATGTTACTGCATGTGCATATCAAAGCTTATTGTTGTGTATCAAGGGGTCAAAATCCCATTACAGAATAGCGTCTGAATGCCAATGGTGACAAGCTGAATTTTAAGCTGCACGCATCAAGCTCAGTCAGCATGCATGGCACACACAACAGTGCTATTGATTTGAATTCTGTCTTGGGTTGTTCAATAAAGCCAATTTTTACTGGATCTGATGCTGCTGGGGATCTTAGAACCTCAGACTTGGTTGCAATTGGACGCCGTCAGTGTAGGAAAAGAGAGAAAACAACTTTGTCTTTCCTTTTGGAAATCCCTAAAGACAGCTTGAATGTCAATGAAAAGGGCCGGCCAAAAGTGCCCCCTCCAAGTGTTCTGGGATCAATGCCATCTTTGTGTATGAATGAACAGTGGCCCTTACTAACCCCTTCAGCATGCCAGTCACTCCGCTGGAGGCCGGGACTAGTTAGCAGAATACAAGAGACAGGGAAGATGGCACCAGCAGTCTGTCGCCGATCACAGTGGAGCTACAAAGGACAATCCTGCAAAGGTTTGAGGTGAATCAGGCATCATGGAGTCTGTCAATGAATAAGAATCGGGGCTTAGCTTTAAAAGCTGCACTTGCGGTTTTACCGTTCCAGGCACTAGCCTTTAACTGACCTGTACGATGAAACAGTGCTCACTCAATTTGTCTCCTGGGTTGGACTTTTGATTATGTGCGGATTGAATAACAAATCAGAGATAAAGAAGCACTGCAGCCAGGACTGGCAAAGAATTGACAATATCCTCAAGCGGTTTCAAGCATTAGGTCTCATAATACTGTAAGTCATGATCTTTTACATGCCGCTTTACAGACCCCAGCAATTGTGCTCAAGAAGCAAACTCATTAACATGTTTCAAAGCATGTATACTTGATATAATATCGGTACCTCCATGATCAGTCTGATTAAATGCATTTTGTCTGTTTGCTATATGTGTTTTGATGCTATATTACTACCATGAAAAGATGGGCCAATACATTTGGCATCACTTCTGGCATTTGGAATATTTCTCTCAACAATGAATTGCAAACTTGTGGCAAAATATGCATTAGCCTATGTTAAACAAAACAACAGCTGATGTCTTTGTCCACACACACACACATGCTGAAGGAAAAGGAACAGATACTGACTTACTGGCAGACTTGAAATTAAGGTCTCTGACTAATAAAATGATCAAGTTACCAATGCTGACTCAGAAAACAAGAATACAAACATCATGTGCATCACAGAAACATGGCTCCAATTCAATGTGGTTTCATCTAACATATTTCAAGCAGACAAGAAAGTAGGTGGACTTGGCTATTTTGTAAATAACAAATTGAGCACCTCAAGACAATATTATTGTCAATCCAGAATGGCGGCCTGAACGTTAAGCTGTTAAGTCTTGTTAAAATAGAATGACGTTATTTTTACAGACAGTACACCTCATTTGTTCTAAAACTTTCAAAAGCTTAGTCACGCAGCCCAACAACAAGGGCAGGACAACATCAGGACACCAGCAGTAGGAACAAGCAACCAACAGTACATCAACCCGGCAACCTCTAGTGATAAAATCCCTGTCAGCATGAACGGCGCTTTTACTTATGTACATCTGTTATATAATAACGTTGCTTTGCCACCTCATCTCTCATACAAACTTTTCATTCAGCAGCTGTCTGGTAACACCTGGGGCCGGTTGCACCAGCTGGACGCATACTCTGTTGTAAGCCTAGGCTGGACATAAAATGCATTTTAAGTCCTGCGTAGAATTAATATCTGTTGCACTATCTAGGCATAGCACAAATCTGAGACTAAGGGGCCATTTATACACCACTTTCAGCTAAAAACATGCGTTTTATGCATTTTGGGCTGTTAATTTACACGACAATGGCATTTTGGGTGCCTAAAAACACATACTTTTGAAAACGGGTTTCAAACGGCATCGTCATCGTCTCCGTGTAAAAACAAAAACGTGAATTTGTGAAAACGGTGACATCATGCGCATTACGTGTTCACTCTATAGGCGCATAGTGTTTCTTTACAAAGTGATATTGCCAATTACTGGCCTGGCATGCATAATACAGCATTTTCAGTCATTTTCAAGGATCCATGTCAATGGATCGTTTTGACAATGTTGTCGTCTGTATGTGAAAAAAGCAAAAAACTTTTCTGTTTTTAGTACATTGTTGACAGGTAAACATACCCTAAATCTTGCGCCTATTTGCGTAGGATAAACAATATATAGCAATTGTTAAGTTGGGTGTGTCTACTGCACATTGCTGACAAAGGTAACTGACCCAACACAAAATTTAATTATGTTTGAAGTATTAAACATGAACATATATCTGGGATTATTAGCAGAAGTTGTAAACCATGTATCATCTTGCTCGGAGGGATAGTATGCTTGGAAATAACATTTCACATGTTAGTCCATTAAGTCCACAGCAAGCGATATTTAGCCAGTGAAACATTTAAATCAAGTTACTGTACTAGAAAAAACAATATTATCGAACATAATTACATAACCAAGATGAATAACTGTAGGCTACAAGGTAAATTAAGTTGTATGCAAATACCTTAAAAAAGCATTCTGTATTCAGATTTCAGAAGGCTTTGTGGGACCGTTAGAAGGAAATACTTTGATATGCTATACAGGATATTGTGGAACTCAGTCACTGTACTACACACAATGTCAACTTTCACACAATGATTGTGAACTGTTGCCACAACAACAGAACAAAATAACAAAGGACATCAAGGACAGATTTGATTTATAGTGGCCAGTTGGTCATTTCATCACTTCCAGCAAAGTTTCTAGCCCTTCACTTTCCTCACTACCCTTCACTTCGATGTGCACTTTTACTTTACACTGGATTTTCCTGTTTTTCACCTGAATTTCTCCTTTGGGATCCAGACATTTTAAGAAATTCCAAAAACTAAAAAGCCTGACAAGGATTTCAGAAGGAATCCCAAATAACATGGGGCTTACAATAATGTAAATAATATATTCTGATCTTCTACAACTATGCCTTGAGATCAACATTTAAAAATAATGTCTTGAGTGTATAGAATTCAGAAAACAGAATAACAAAAAATTTAAATTCTTGCCTATTGTTTGCTGTAGCAGTTTGCAGTGCACTTTCAGAAACCCTCCTCCATCCCCGGCTCCACCTGCTACGGGGGTGATTTATGTATTCTTGTACAGCAGCAGCATTACTTGCTTGCTCATAGCAGCATGTCGTGTGTATTGTTGTGCGTATTGGCAGCAGCGGCAGCTATAATCAACAGCAGCAACAAGACCAAACACATTAACAACTCTTTACCATGCCAAACTCTCCGAGAGTTGTCATGGCAGAAATGTGAGTTACTATGAAGAAATTTTCTGTATTCATTAAAAAATTACCAGTGTTTTTTTTTTCTGGGTTCACAATAGAGTTCATTTTGATTTCATGTTGACTTAGGGCTTGTTCACACAGAACGCGGGCAGTGGAATGGGGAAAAAAATGCAAGGTCTTGAGATGCTTTTTTTTTACTGATTTTTAACTGATTTTAACTTAAGTGCCACGTATTTAGAACGTCATGTCATGACGCAAGGGTTTTGCACGTCCGTCTAGCATGTTTTTACATAGAAAAACAATGGAAAAGTAGTGCACTGAAATGGAAAAACGCGTTCTGTGTGAAGGGCCCCTTACTCATCATATGGTGGTGCGACTGCAACACTAAGGGTTGCTATTTCACATGACCATGGATGCTCCATAGATGCTGACACTTGCCCACGTGCACTCACGTGAAAGGCCAGCTGGCCAAGCGAAGATAATTCATTCATCTCCTGGACTAACAGCCCATAATCAAAACTCATAGGAGAGAAAATTTCCCCCCAAAAGGTCACTATGACCCTTGCCATATTCCAAAACAAATTGACCAAAAGACATCTGACCACTTGTTTCTTATTCAGATGCTGTCTTCCAGAGACTGATCTGAGACAGATGCCCTGGCATAGACTCTAGTCGTGTGGAGCGGCCCGTGTGCCTCCGCAGCCAGCTCTATGTGCAGGGGAAGCAGAGCACAATGTAAAAGGAGGGGAGGGGCAGGAAGGAAGGAAATCCTGCTCACACTGACACAAAAGCTGAAGGAACTCAATGGCCAGAGCCCCTCGTAGCCCCCTGTGCACTCACAAACATGACATACAGGACTGCACACCAATGCAATAGGACACAGATGGATGCAAGTGTAAAACAATTTCAAAAACAAACAAGAGGTTAATTATGGGACATGCATGAAGATCACTATACATTTTTTTTTTTTTACTTTGGTAGTCCCAGGAGAACAAATCAATTGCTCCCCAGAAGCATAACAATGAGATTTAAAAAACTGTTGAACGATGTGATTTGAGAGAAAGTCCCGAAGGGCCATAAACTAAATCACTTCAGACTTTTCAACAATGTGGGATTTAGCTGCAGCTGAATGATGGAGGGCTTTCACAGGTGATTAGATGCTTCCATCTCAATCACGGATACAAACAACCTCAAGACCCCAACAGCAGGAAGGGCACAATTCCTCCCCACCAGCGACAACTTCCTTGTTCTTAAGCACCATCATGTAAATTCAGACTGAATGCCGAACCTCACCTCTAAATTCCCTCAGGGGCACAAAAAGCCTCTGTTCTCTTCCATGAATTGGACTGTCACAGGAATAGAAAAATGGCTGACACATTTGCGCTCATGCTGTGCATTTGGAATGAGGCGACCTGGCCGGAGCCTTGGGGAGCTAGTTAAGCATACTGCTTAAAAAGAGCTAAGGATAAGATAAAGGAAGGCCTCTGCTGGTTAAAATGTCTGTCTGCGACTCATGAGAACTCCTTAGACCATACAGTGGAAAAAGAAAGCCAAACTCATTAGTAAGATTGGAATCTTAATGATCCTCCATGTAGCAAGGGGAAAATACAATTCCTTGTAAACAGTATTGAGACATAATGGATGGAACATATGCAGGAGGTGAAGGCTGTTAAAAATGCCAAGAGACACTGGGACAAAAAGAGTGTTAAAGTGAGAAAGAAAGTGATACTCCAAAAAGGAGTTTTGCAAACATTTACCACTTTTCTACTTAATGTCTCAAATACTTAAATGAGGATTCATTCTTTTATCCTCTTTATCACTTTTCTTTTATCTACCTTAATAACATACACACAGTTGGAAAGACTGTCATTCCACTGAAAATGAACCAATAGGAATGAGTCTTTCGTTCATCAGTGACTGTTGACCACACCCACTGAGCATACCTTTTCATTTTCAAACACAAAGTTGAAAGCAAAACATTTTAAAACTCAAACAAGTGTCAGCCTAAATTTTGAGAGTAAAACTTTTTGACTTTGTTTGACACAAAAGTAGAGCTGCACAATTAATCAAATTTCTAATTGTGATTACGATTCAAAGTGCGATCATTCAAGAAATTAAAAAAAAATATCCACTTACATTATTCTGCTGCATGCTTAAGAGATGTTTAGAGCATGTTATGTTGTGAGAGGCGAATAACGACTACTTCAGAGTGTAAGAGGTCTAACCGAGCACAAAAGGAACAACCAGTGACGTATGTGTGCGCTGATTGGTTGAACACAAGCGAAACACCAGCACCCGCCATTTTTAAAAAGCCATGTACACGGCCTATATTTACTCTACAAACATGGAAAACAGTGATAGATGGACCTCTCAACCTTACGCTAAGAAGATAATCCAGCACGACTTTGAGGCGGAACAAGCGAAACATGATTATGTTATTCTGCTCAGCTAGCAACACTGGGCATCAACCACAAGGCAAAAGCTAATACTTTTTCATATACTGTCTACTTTCTTTGTATAACAGTACTATCTAATAACAAATTAGACAGAACTGTTAAAGAGATTGTAAACTAATAAAGAATGAGAATGCGAGCACTGTTTGGCACCATCAAAATAAAAGTCCCAACAACTAGCACAATTTACGTCAATTCAGAGTTCCTACTGGTGGTGCGAATGCAACCAGGAAAATGGCCCATATATTTATTTTTATTTTGTTTTTTTATTTAAAGTAGAAACCTAACCAATGTACAGTTGACATTTGAAGCTTAATGTTATAGAAAAGCAATAAAAAAATCAGGAAGAGCATTTTTAGCTGGGTTTAGCTGGACATTTTTAACTATGGCATGCAGTTGCTTCAAACAATGGTATAAAGCTATTCAAAACATCATTCAATGTAAATTATGATAATCGTAAATAAATAATTGCAATTACAATTTCAAGGGAATAATCGACTATTATGATTTTTGTCATAATCGTGCAGCCTAAAACATTTTTCACCAGTGATAAATGGAGGAAGAGGGCATGATGATCAAGCCCGCAAGTTTCCAGAGCAACAGATGGATAAACCAGGATACTAAGAGGAAGAGGTTGAGGATGGAGAACTGTGACCCGAAGGGATTGGCTTGCAAGGTTCACTGCCTGGCTGGGAAAAGATATCCTTTTATAGAAAACGGATAACAGAGCAACTTATGCATATACCTATATTGTCCTAGCTAACATCAGATTTGTGGGAAGAATCAAAATCTACAAGAACCAAAGATTCTTAGACTAAAAGAAAAAAAAAAAAGATTAAAATTGTTTTAAAGGATTAGTCAACTTTGAAATAAAATTTTCCAGATAATTTACTCACCCCCATGTCATCCATGATGTTCATGTCTTTCTTTCTTCAGTCGAAAAGAAATTAAGGTTTTTGATGAAAACATTCCAGGATTATTCTCCTTATAGTGGACTTAAATGGACTCCACTGTTGAAGGTCAAAATTACAGTTTCAGTGCAGCTTCAAAGGGCTTTAAACGATACCAGAAGAGAAATAAGGGTCTTATCTAGCAAAACAATCGGTCATTTTCTAAAAAATTCAAATGTATATGCTTTATAAACACAAATGATCGCCTTGCGAGTGCTTCCGTATTCTTCAAAAAGCTTACGCTGTATGTCCTACGCCTTTCCTATTCTACTTACGGAAAAAAACAGAACTGGCGCCGCGCTTGTTCCGTAAGTTGAATAAGGAGAAAAATCCTAGAATGTTTTTATCAAAAAACTTAATTTCTTTTCGACTGAAGAAAGAAAGACATGAACATCTTGGATGACATGGGGGTGAGTAAATTATCAGGAAATTTTCATTCAGAAGTGAACTAATCCTTTAAGAATGTGATGCAGTGTTTGCCTCAAGCAAAACTCACCACAACAATGCGGATAGATGCCAAGGCCGTACACATGTCAACTAATGGGTCAGAGTTCAGTCTTTCACCGTAAATCAATGTTTACAGCCGTCTGTCGGAAGCTAGTTATTTTAGTTTTTAAAAGTTTTAATTAAGCAATAAGGTGCGAGAGGCTGTGCTGTATTGTGATTAAGTTTTGATTAAGTATTGTGATTATGGCTGAAGGGTGTTGTTAGGCACAACACAAAGCGGCAACAACAAACGTGGTTTACGTCACTTCAGAGTTCCTACTGGCGATTCAAATGCAACAAGGAAAATAGCCAGAAAAAATAGTCCCTGACCGTGAACAGCAACAGAAGTTAGATTATTACACCTTTAGATGGCGGCAAAAACTGTCTTTATGAGTGTGTCAGTCAGTAGTGAAGACTTTTACACTGAAAAGACTGAATTGTTGTGAACACGGAACAAATCGCAACTGACAAATGCTTTGACTAGCACTGTCAGTCACGGGAAAACCCCTTAACTGTTAAAAGGACAAGATATTGCAGCAGACATTTAAAAAGATTTTTTATTATGAACATAGAATTGACCTGAAGGAAAATGCTAAATCTGAATGCAAGTAATAAACTCGCTCACTCGATCTCTTTCTCACAATACTCTTCTACATAATACAGTAAGCTTCAATGAACAATATCAATTGAGAACATACAATTTACTAAGAGTGGTTGCTAAGGGTGTTGTGTAGTGATACACATAACTGTTGGGTGAAGCGGTCATTGACCAATCAGCATCAAGGACAGGAACTAACCATTTTATAAATATGGATATTTTTCTTACACAAACTCATCGCTTCGCTTTAGAAGGCATTTATTAACCCCCTGGAGCCCTGTGGAATATGTTTATGATGGATGGTTGCACTTTTTTGGGCTTTAAAATCTTATCCTCTATTTACTACCATTATAAAGCTTGGAAGAGCCAGGACATTATTTAATATAACTCCGATCTGAAAGAAGAAAATCAGATACATCTAGGATGCCTTGAGGGTGAGTAAATCATGGGGTAATTTTCACATTCTACCACAGTCTTCTGAATGACTGGATGTATCTCAAAATTGTTTTGAAGGTCATTTATACTTAGCTTTGTCCTGATCTGTAAAACTAAAAGTCTATGAAGTGACCAAGTGTAAATACCCCATTAGGCATTTGTTTAATTATTTAAGCCAGCACTAGGTTTAATTTGTGTTTGTGGGTAAGCTGCACTTCTATTTTCATTCTAATGAGTCAAACAGTAGGAATCCCTTTTTGTCAAGTAATTTCGAAAACTGCACCATATTATCTTCAAACAAATTTCTAAATAGACTAAGAAATGTCCAAAGGGACTTTAAAAACTTGTGTTTACCCCAAAAGCAAAATAAAAGTAGTTGCAATTTGTGGTGCAAAAATCCCTTTTTGAAGTTTTATTATTAAGCCTTTAAAAAAAGTACATTGGGTGGTCAATTCCTCTAAACCCACAGGGTATTGTGAAAGGAAAACGCTGCAGAGGGACCACTTAATCCAGAACTAAGACTCCAAAGAACACATTATGCAGAGACATGGCTCTGTTTGTCTCCTAAAGTAGGACATGAAAGCTTTCCCCCTGTTCACTCCTGTTGGATTCGTTCTACTCATGCATACTCTTGCTGGTCAGTTGTACTTCTTATTTGCTTGTTCTCATCTCACTTGAGTGACCGATATCATAAGCTCAAATGGCATATACAGTAAAAGAGCATAGAAATGAGCTCTATTTCCCTCAGTGAGGCACTTCTTATTGAGAATCATCATTCTTAGCCTCCAGTTAACAAATACAAACATGATTATCTAAAACCTCCCACTATCAGATCTATATCGAGCTGTTGCATGAGCCATTCTAGGGAAATCTCTGAAGATATTTTTTAAGAGACTTCCTCTGTCTCATGTGAATTGCCAGACACTGTTCTTGGCTAATCTGATAGCTAGACACAATTGCGTTGCATGCCAAGTAACTGTCAGTTGATGCAGCTGGTATTTTACACTAAAAATAAACTCAACAACAGCTTTAAAGAACAATCTCTCTCCAAGAACAAATTAACCATAGCAGGCTAAATTGATCCAGACTAGCCAATCCTCCCCTGGTTTCAAACAAGGCAACTTGTTTGCCATTGTTTCCTAATTTCTTCTAACCTCTCCGGAATTCCTCCACCAGGAAATGTACTTTGCAACAGAGGGCAAAGAGCCCAGGCTCTCACGTCACAGTCCCCCTCCTGGCAATACCTCCAGGCCGGTTCCACTGGGGAGCCATATTGTCTGAAAGCGACCCCCTTAGTCTAATTCTCACAAACACAAAATGCCCTCTGTTCAGCATGGCAGCAGTCCTCTGGGCCCTCCAGGCCATGAAACACCACCCCCGACAGCCATTGTCCTCTACTGTTGTTAACTGTTGTTATCGTCTAACTTCACTTCTGCACAGGCTTCCTTTAGTCTCCTGAGCCTAAACTCTGCCTTTTTTTGGTTCAGGAATTCTGGTTAAGGACATTACTGTGGAAGATGATCGTTTGAAAGCGATCAGTCACAGACCTGCAGTGGCACCCGTGGAGTCTTTGATCCTTGAGAACATGTGGGTGATATTTCCCAGTGACTTGGATTGATAAAGTTCTCTCCTTGACCTCCTAATCACACTCGGGGGTACAACGGCAAGCTTTCATCATCAAAAGAAGAACTTTTCTTCACTTCTGTTAGAATGAACAAGTTATGTTTAGCGCTGGCAATAAAACAAACTGAAATGTTTGGCTGGAACTGCAATCCAATTGGGAATAATCGAAGTAAACGAGAACTTTTAAAGTGAAGTTGCAAATCTGCTCCAAAACTGTCCAATTATAACATGGCAGGAAGTCTGAGAACATATTCTCATAAACTCTTTTCCAAATGAAAATAAGTGACTGAAAATACTGGATACGATGAGAGAGAAAAAATAGTTGTCTTAGTGCAATGGATGATTGACAGGTGAGTAGGTGGTCCTTTGTGACTACCTTTTGACTACATCCAAATGTGGTTCAAGTGATTCGTGATCTGACCTGGTTAATAAAATAGTCATAATTCATTATTCTGGAGGTCTGTCTCCTAATACCAAATATGACATTCTCCACAGGCTAATAATTTATTTAAATGGAATGAAATGGTCTGAACATAGTGATTTAATTTTGTTTTAATCAAAAATCAAATCCTCTATGCCAACATGGGAAACACTTGTGACAGAGTTTCCAAGTCAAGTCATCTTCATTTATATAGCGCTTTTCAGAATACATATTGTTTCAAAGCAGCTTCACAGTGACAATAGGAAAATTATTATGGAGCTAAAGTTGTTTTTTTAATTTAATCACTTCCGTTGTAAAAAAAAAATTGTTAATTATTACTTTAGGGGCCCTTAAATGACACCTTTCCTACTGGAAAAAAAAGAAAAAAAGAAAAAAAAAAAAAACTAAATACATTTAATGCATTCTTGACGTTCATTTATGTGTTTAGTCTATAGTAGTGTTGTCACGGTACCAAAATTCCAGTAGTCCATTAAAATTTTACGGTACTCGGTACCAATTTCGGAAAAGAACATTTGTTGGAACTATTTTACTAGCCTATTTTAAAAAAAAAAAACAAAAAAAAAAAAAACATTAAATATGATGGTAATCATACATATAAATATTTGGAGCGTGTGTGTCTGTATATATACCTCAATGAAATAATAAACAAATGCTCAAACATCCATTTTGTAATAGACGTGCGCTTATTTTAGCTATTCCGTCAGTGAAACGACACACTACAGCCTGTAAAACTATGAAATAAATATCAGTAAATAATGGTAACCTAAATATAATAAGTTAAATATTATTTAAAAAAAAAAAAAAAAAACATTACAACATTCGCAAACTGAGTTAAATAGAATTTGACGTGCAAGCAAAAAGGTTTCTGTCCTACTGTGTATTTTTCTACTTTACCACAGTAAAGAATGCGAATATAAATAGGCCTAAAAGCGAACCAAAAGAAGAAACGTTTATAATCCCCTGCGCGAGTGAAGATTTGGGAAAAGAAACAGAGATTCCATGTTCAGTGGAATAACTAATAGAATATTGAATATTGACCAGATCGCGATTCGCAAAACAGAATACAAAGCCGACAAAGCTTACATTTATGGACTCACGTACCCTTTCATTCGGCATGAACCAAAATGTTTCCATGGCTGTGACGTCACATTTAATTGCTAACCTGTTATTTCTTCTGTAAACAAAGCTTTAATTGTACTTCACTCGTGTCATATTCACGTAAATACTGCCACAGTCCTATCAGTGGGCACCGAATATACCCAGATACTCGGTACTCCCGGTACTACAGAAATGCTGGTATCGTCATATTTTCAAAATTTCAGTAGATTTTAAAATCTATACGATGTTTAATAGGGACCCAATGCAGTGTTGACAGAACCGGGCTAATATGGTCATACTTCCTGGTTCTAGTAAGAACTCTATCTGCTGCGTTTTGGACCAGCTGTAGTTTGTTTGTGTGTGGAATGTGAGCATGTGAATGTGCATGAAAGGTGGGAATACAACATATACAGTGCCCTGAACCGTCACCTAACTTCATAGGTCTTCAGAAGAAGCTCAAGACATGGATATCAATCATGGCATGTATCATCTGGTGGTTCATTTAGACTGAAACCATTTCAGACTTCAGAAAACTCAAAGTGCAATTCATGCTCTCTTTGCTCTCTTCAATTTTAAATCAATATTTAGCTTCAAACTTTAAACATGAATAAGTGATTAGTCACTAATTTCCTTATTTGAAGAATGTTTTGCTTATGTGCCTGAAAAAATATGCATTACACAAACAAAAAAATGCTTTCCTTCCTGCCTTCGATTCCCCTGTCAGGCCGAAGGGCTCACAGCAGAGGCAGAAATGATAGTTGGTACAGTCTCACAGTTTGCCAATCTGAGGTTTTCACTTCAGTCCACCTGCTCTGCCTCAGTTCTTGGCTCAGACTCAAAGGCATTTACCTACCCTGCTCACTGAGCCTTAGCAAATCATGCACAGATGCATCCCTGCTAGAGATGCTGCTCCTTTAATGTTAACTTAATTTTAATACGCAAGCCCTGAAGGTTGATATCTGTTGTTTCTATACAACCCATACAACAAATACACATCAATTTAAGACTTTTGCTCAAGTCATCTACTTCTCAGATGTTTATCCCGAGAAAAGTTATCAACAATGTCTGAAACGCTGCCAGGTTTTGCCAAAATACCTGCAATCAAAACTCAGAGATGCCAATACAAATGAAAACATTTCTCATCAGATTCTTCCTAGACTTAAGTATCCAAACGATGCTGTCCAGAGTATATGCTTACTGTATGCCAACATTTGTGTCTCATTTGTGTCTATTTTATTTTTAGGAGAAACATCTGAGGCAAAATTAATAGGCCTATGTTAAAATAGGCAACTGAGAGCTAGTCTTCTGGAGCTATAAAACCTCTGAGCAACAAACTTTCTCTGTAAATACAAACATTGACTGCTGGTCAACAGAAACTGGAGGGAAGCGCTCCAAAACAAGAAGCACACATTAAATTGAGACAAATTACTCTGGGCTTTTTCTTCTTAGATAGAGCTTCAAACCAAATCGATGAGCGGGATTGACAGGCATGTCACGGTCTGGGTTTTGAGGTCAACCGCAAGACCTCTGTTGCTGCTCATTCACTTCAAGTCCAAGCATAGCCAACTAAACAGACGCGTTCAGTACAGCCCATCTACTGCAAGCGAGCGACGCGGCAACAAAACAAGAACGCGCCCATTCAGGGTGCGAATTATGTCCTGGGTGTCTGACAAATAAGCATACATATGTTTAAACCGAGATTTAAATGTTTCAACAGCGATAAAGTTATTGATATCTTTAGCCAAAGACGCTAAAACTGATGGGTAACCATAGCAACAGTACACTGCTCGCACGCTTTCGTTTCAACATCACAAAAAACGTTAGTTCTATGTTTAAAAAGTATTTTATAGTTCTGACGTTTGGCAAATTGTGCTAGCTGAGGCAAATGTGTCCTACTGAAACACAGCCTGCACAATTCGCAATTTCCTTCCATTATAATCAAATAGTCTGTAAGCTAGTCTGTAAATTTAACTACATAGTTTAACTCTGATCACACTTTGAGCGAACTCATGTTCGCGCGCTGTTCTGGACTCAACGATGATGCGCGCGCTTGCAGTAGGTGTTTATTTGATTATAACGGGAGCGTTCAACTTTGTTGGGTGGCAAGCCATATAGATGGGGGAGATATAGGCTACATTTAAAATAATAAATTATCTAATCAAACAATTAGTCGCACTTACCGAGAGAAACTCCAGCGTCCCAACATAATCCCGTTCGGTCTTCAGAAGTTCATTCAAAACACAAACTCGCAAACGAAGCTGTTTCTCTAAATCTTTCCCACTTTCGGCTCTGTGTTCGGCTTTGCTCTCCTCAGTCATTTCGATGGTAGTCTTTAGAGTCTTCAAAGTTGCAACAGGATAAATTTAAACGAACTGACGCCGGCTGGAGGTTTGAAACATGGTTTTTAAAAAAAGAGTAGCGGACAAATTCAAAACAACTGAACGCAATTAAAAAACAATCTACGAACCGGCTGCATTCAGAAGCAGCATCAAAGTTCAGCACTACTCTACACGCCTGAGAAAAGTGTAGTAATGGCTTTTGGAAATCAATCAAAAACTTTGGTCCATGTGACTCCCAAGACCTTCATCCTAAATCCAGCCTCCCTCCAGCATGAAGAGGACAGGAAAGAAATGGCTGGGAATTCGTGCCAGCACAGTGGGGAAATGTTGATGACATTGGGGGTAATTACAAATGCAAGACTTTCCCAGACTTCAATATTAGCTACATTACTACCTTCAAAATCAATGGCACTAAAGAGAAGAGTTATGTTAGTTATGTAACAGCATGTAATGATGTAATAAGAAAATGTTTAAAATTCTTCACAGATAATTCAAGCTTTGGAACGTTTTTTCAACTGTAATACTAAATATAATTGTGATAAACTTATTTTTTATATATAAATTATGAATAATTCTCACATCTCTATCATAATATAATCCTCAATATTACCAAATCATTTTTTAATAAATGTTTTTAATATATGTTATTCAGTATTTGCTTCTCAGTTGATTGTGTTGTCTTGACTTGAAAAAAATGAAAAAAGCAGGTAAATTGAGCTTATACAGTTATTCAGTTCTTTTTACCTTAACATAAACCATATAAAAGTGTCAAACATGGCATGCATCAATGAATATGTCCGTCTTTCCTTGAAATAATAAAAAATTGAGACTTTGAAGAGGGGTTATAAGGAGAAACTTTTAGACATATGTTCCCATAATTCTTCGTATTCCATACTTGCAAAGATTCACATTTAGCATAAACTTATAAGAAACAATTAATCTCATGATTGTTTTTGTTATTTAACACCATTTTTAGTGCAAGAAAACCCAGTCAAATCTATAAAAGCAGTGAGGATGCCCTTTCTGCTTAGCTCTAGGATGATATTTGACTCTCAAGCATGGAGGTCTCTAAAATGTGGCCTGTGCTCTTGTGTTCTCAGCAGCAGCCTGCTTACTTCCCTCTACGGACCGAGTGTTTGCCCTGTGCAATGTCTGCCAAATTGAAATAGCTCAATAAAATTTGATCAGCTGAGCCAAATATTTAATACCACACATTTATTGACTCACTGAGCACAGTATCCTCTGGAGGAGCGATGGAGTGGTCAAATCAGAGGCCATCAACTAGCCTAGGTTAAAATGTTATGAATGATGTGACCTGATACATGCTTAGTTTATGAAGACAGGAGATACAGCAGAATCAGAGCTGAGTGAGAGAGAGAGAGGATGTGACACTTCTTTATTGCTATCAGACACTGCCCTCTTGTGTTAGAAAATGACATTTAAAAGATATGCCATGAAACCGGGCCATGAATTTTTAAGTTGCATTTACCCATGGTCTCCCAATTGCTAATATGTCTATTAATTCCTATAAATTAGTAGCAGAAATGTAATCCTATCATTCTAAAGGAGTCTTTACAGATTCATGCTTGTAAGAGTCTTTGGCTACAGTAGGGTAACTTATACAGCAGCTCCAAAATGTATTTGGATACTTAAGCCAACCTGAAAAATATACATATTAATGTCATTGCATTAGGCCTTAGTTCAATTAGGGCATTTAAGTAGCTTTTATAAACATTTACTAAAAAAAACATTACTGGTGTACATCTTCAGACAAAACAATGGCACTGACATATTTTAAGATATGTCAGTCCAAGTTGCTTTCATTTAAAACGGCTCAAACATGCATTTTAGTCTAGGACTAGTTTAAGCCTCGTCTGTGAAACTGGGGGTCAAAGTCACAAAAAAATGTTTAGCGTTTTTTTAAAATGATTTAACAACTGATATACTATTCAAAGTTAAGACAAAAAAGTATTTGGACCCTTTATTTTTGTCAAATGTGGAACATGTTCATAGTTAATGTGATGAAGTTGGTTCGTCTGCAATTACTGAACATCTGAGTGCAGTTACTGAACAAAAACATCAAAAATGTGATGTTTTAGCAGATTTTTTTTACAGGTGCCACTTGATTAAAAAAAATTTTTTTTTTAATGAAATTAAATGTATACTTTTAATTTTATACACTGTTACATGTCCAAATACTTTAGGAATACCTGTAATTATTCACTGTAAATACTATAATGTTCATAATGACTCCTGACCAGTAGATGGCAGCTTTGTCACTTCTGTGGGACTGAGAGAATATCAAATGCTGTTACAGGTTTCACTGAATTGAACTGACAGCTTTTATGGTACCAGCAAATGGTTCCCACAAAACATGACCTTAAACATGCTAAATATTGTCTATAATGAAATGAAAATGCAGGGGTTCAATGAGGGTTAGATGGAAAATATCATTATCTTTCTATAACAACAATAGAAGTCACTGGAAAGTCTCTCCACCTGAAAAATGCAGTAAGTGGCTAAAAATGATGTCCAGGATGGATATTTGCACAATATTTGCTTTTAATGCTTTTTCAATTGAGAAAGTACATAACCAGCCAGTGTTTAGAACTATATACTTACCTTAGCCCAATTCACAACAGTAAGCTTGTAATAATATGTGCTAATTTGGGTGGTACTGGTAGGTTTTCACAGGAAATTTGAGCATGCCGCCATAAAGAAGGAGTCCCAGCTAGTAGACTATATCGCATGTGAGGATGCTGCAGGTGACAGATCATTTATATCCAAATTAACTTTAGAGATTAGACTGTGCAGAAATTGAAATCTACAGGTAACGCTAATACACACTAAATACACATAGTCATACACTGCAGATGTTGTTAACATTAACAGTTTGAGAACAAAGTATAACAATAATACTAGTTTGCACAGTTTGATGTGATATGAGCTAAGCGATCATTAGATTTAATCACCATTGGTAGCGCAGTTTATTGTAATGCTTTTTTCCCTCAGTTGGTCAGAACAAAAGTGGCAGATTTGTTACTTACTTGTTTAGATGACATTTTCCAGTGAAAATGTTTATTTTGGTCATACTTCCAAGAAGTAGAATCTGTGATTCCGAAGTACCTGTACAGTGTCCAGGTACTGTACTGGTGACTGACAGCCACACATTCTCCTCAAAACATTAGATTCATCCGTGCTGAGGAGCCGTGTCGATGCACAACCCACGTAAAGATGATAATTCCACAAATAACTGCAATTGCAGGTTTCTAACAGAGATTGCGACAAAGAGGCAAAACTTACGGACTGCAGCTTTAAGGTACTAAAATTACAAAAATAATTTGGCAAGAAAGGCAAACTCCAGCGTTTGGGATTGTCATCATGTAGGAAAATACACATTTTGTCTCCAAACAGATCCTCCATACTCTGCTGCATTGTGTTCAGCAGGATTCCCAAGTACTGGTCCATTTTCAAAGTGGCAGCAACTTTGTAGATCCTTCCAACACCTGTTGAAGACATGCGTCCCAATACCATTATGTTTCCCTTGCCGTGCTTAATGGTGCCATGCATGCATTATGTATTAAAACACTCCAGTCATCATCTACGAGCATATATCTAACACCATCCAATGCTAGGTTGTTAACTTTTGACTTGTCAGACTGCAGAACACAGCTTCCATACTCCAATCCTTATGTTCTTTGGCAAATGCAAGATGTTTTTTGGCTTTGCTGGCTTTTTACAAGGTTCATTGGCTTACAGTTCAAGATGAAATTGGTGGTTAGAGGTCTCATCCAGGTCGTTAGAAGCTGTTTTGAGGTTGTCCCACATTCATGTGATTTTCATCCTCCTGTCAAAATACTCACTAGCCTTCCTTGACCACTTTACATTCTCTATGTTAGTGGTCTCATGGTGCTTTGAAATAATTCTGTGCACATTGTGACCATTCACATCCTGCACATGAGCAATATCCAAAATCGATTGACTAGATATAGCCATTTCAACAATATCCTCCTTGGTTGCAGAGGATAGCTCCTTCCATCTGGCTATTTTCACTAAAACCCACAAAATAACATCTAATAATAAAGCTAATACTTGCTACATAGTGATTTGTTGAATTATAGGCTGTGAATAATGAGTGCAAGATTGGTATAAAGACTTGGACAAAAATAATGTCCGCACAATTCAGTATGTTTCATTGCGTCATGACAAATGATACAATTGAAACATGTAACACATACATTAGTTTTACACTGCAGGCACAGCTTCACAAATGCATTTTTAATAAAACATTTAAAAATAAATTGTGAAGAAGCCAATTTTCCTAGGTCGGGCATCAATTTTGGCCACTACTTTATACATACACACACACAAACACACAACTCTCGCCCCCCTTTTCTTCTTCTTTTTTTTTTTTTTTTTTTTCTTTTTTGCTTAGAATCACAGAGGTTTTATTTCCCTTTGAAATAATGCCCTTATTTTACACAATACCACCTCAGACATCTGCAAACATCTGAAGTAGAATTTATCTGACCCATGGCTGTGAAGAAAAACATTTTCAGGGCTATGACAGATAAAGTGCTACATAAATATGGGCATGTTTCTTCAAATTCATATTTCTCTGTCTCAGTTCACTTCACCCCGCATCTCTTTCCAGTAGACCGGGGATTCAGCATGTGCTCAATAAAGTGCCCGAGAAAAAGAAGTGTGATCTTACCTCTTTCTACATATATATATATATATATATACACAGGTGCTGGTCATATAATTAGAATATCATCAACAAGTTGATTTATTTCACTAATTCCATTCAAAAAGTGAAACTTTTATATTATATTTATTCATTACACACAGACTGATATATTTCAAATGTTTATTTCTTTTAATTTTGATGATTATAACTGACAACTAAGGAAAATCCCAAATTCAGTATCTCAGAAAATTAGAATATTACTTAAGACCAATACAAAGAAAGGATTTTTAGAAATCTTGGCCAACTGAAAAATATGAACATGAAAAGTATGAGCATGTACAGCACTCAATACTTATTTGGGGCTCCTTTTGCCTGAATTACTGCAGCAATGCGGCGTGGCATGGAGTCGATCAGTCTGTGGCACTGCTCAGGTGTTATAAGAGCCCAGGTTGCTCTGATAGTGGCCTTCAGCTCTTCTGTATTGTTGGGTCTGGCATATCGCATCTTCCTCTTCACAATAAATCTATCGGGTTAAGGTCAGGCGAGTTTGCTGGCCAATTAAGAACAGGGATACCATGGTCCTTAAACCAGGTACTGGTAGCTTTGGCACTGTGTGCAGGTGCCAAGTCCTGTTGTAAAATGAAATCTGCATCTCCATAAAGTTGGTCAGCAGCAGGAAGCATGAAGTGCTCTAAAACGTCCTGGTATACGGCTGCGTTGACCTTGGACCTCAGAAAACACAGTGGACCAACACCAGCAGATGACATGGCACCCCAAACCATCACTGACTGTGGAAACTTTACACTGGACCTCAAGCAACGTGGATTGTCAGCCTCTCCTCTCTTCCTCCAGACTCTGGGACTCTGATTTCCAAAGGAAATGCAAAATTTACTTTCATCAGAGAACATAACTTTGGACCACTCAGCAGCAGTCCAGTCCTTTTTGTCTTTAGCCCAGGCAAGACGCTTCTGACGCTGTCTGTTGTTCAAGAGTGGCTTAACACAAGGAATGCGACAGCTGAAACCCATGTCTTGCATACGTCTGTGCGTAGTGGTTCTTGAAGAACTGACTCCAGCTGCAGTCCACTCTTTGTGAATCTCCCCCACATTTTTGAATGGGTTTTGTTTCACAATCCTCGCCAGGGTGCGGTTATCTCTATTGCTTGTACACTTTTTTCAACAACATCTTTTCCTTCCCTTTGCCTTTCTATTAATGTGCTTGGACACAGAGCTCTGTGAACAGCCAGCCTCTTTTGCAATGACCTTTTGTGTCTTGCCCTCCTTGTGCAAGGTGTCAGTGGTCGTCTTTTGGACAACTGTCAAGTCAGCAGTCTTCCCCATGATTGTGTAGCCTACAGAACTAGACTGAGAGGCTATTTAAAGGCCTTTGCAGGTGTTTTGAGGTAATCAGCTGATTAGAGTGTGGCACCAGGTGTTTTCAATATTGAACCTTTTCACAATATTCTAATTTTCTGAGATACTGAATTTGGGATTTTCCTTAGTTGTCAGTTATAATCATCAAAATTAAAAGAAATAAACATTTGAAATATATCAGTCTGTGTGTAATGAATGAATATAATATACAAGTTTCACTTTTTGAATGGAATTAGTGAAATAAATCAACTTTTTGATGATATTCTAATTATATGACCAGCACCTGTATATATACACAGTATCTCACAGAAGTGAGTACACCCCTCACATTTTTGTAAATATTTTATTATATCTTTTCATGTGACAACACTGAAGAAATGACACTTTGCTACAATGTAAAGTAGTGAGTGTACAGCTTGTATAACAGTGTAAATATGTTGTCCCTTCAAAATAACTCAATACACAGCCATTAATGTCTAAACCGCTGGCCACAAAAGTGAGTACACCCCTAACTGAAAATGTCCAAATCAGGCCCAATTAGCCATTTTCTCTCCCCGGTGTCATGTGACTGTTACAAAGTCTCGGGTGTGAATGGGGAGCAAGTGTGTTAAATTTGGTGTTATTGCTCTCACTCTCTCATACTGGTCACTGGGAGTTCAACATGGCACCTCATGGCAAAGAACTCTCTGAGGATCTGAAAAAAAAAAGAATTGTTGCTCTACATAAAGATGGCGTAGGCTATAAGAAGATTGCAGAGACCCTGAAACTGAGCTGTAGTACGGTGGCCAAGACCATACAGCGGTTTAACAGGACAGGTTCCACTCAAAACAGGCCTCGCCATGGTCGACCAAATAAGTTGAGTGCACATGCTCAGCGTCATATCCAGAGTTTATATTTGGAAAATAGATGTATGAGTGCTGCCAGCATTGCTGCAGAGGTTGAAGGGGTGGGGGGTCAGCCTGTCAGTGCTCAGACCATACACCGCACACTGCATCAAATTGGTCTGCATGGCTGTCAACCCAGAAGGATGCCTCTTCTAAAGATGATGCATAAGAAAGCCCGCAAACAGTTTGCTGAAGACAAGCAGACTAAGGACATGGATAACTGGAACCATGTCCTGTGGTCTGATGAGACCAAGATAAACTTATTTGGTTCAGATGGTGTCAAGCGTGTGTGGCGGCAACCAGGTGAGTACAAAGACTAGTGTGTCTTCCTACAGTCAAGCATGGTGGTGGTAGTGTCATGGTCTGGGGCAGCATGAGTGCTGCCGGCACTGGGGAGCTACAGTTCATTGAGGGACCATGAATGCCAACATGTACTGTGACATACTGAAGCAGAGCATGATCCCCTCCCTTCGGAGACTGGGCCGCAGGGCAGTATTCCAACATGATAACGACCCCAAACACACCAAGACAACCACTGCCTTGCTAAAGAAGCTGAGGGTACCTAAACCCTATTGAGCATCTGTGGGGCATCCTCAAATGGAAGGTGGAGGAGTGCAAGGTCTCTAACATCCACCACCGTGATGTTGTCATGGAGGAGTGGAAGAGGACTCCAGTGGCAACCTGTAAAGCTCTGGTGAACTCCATGCCCAAGAGGGTCAAGGCAATGCTGGAAAATAATGGTGGCCACACAAAATATTGACACTTTGGGCCTAATTTGGACATTTTTACTTAGGGGTGTACTCACTTTTGTGGCCAGCGGTTTAGACATTAATGGCTGTGTGTTGAGTTATTTTGAGGGGACAGCAAATTTACACTGTTATACAAGCTGTACACTTACTACTTTACATTGTAGCAAAGTGTCATTTCTTCAGTGCTGTCACATGAAAAGATATAATAAAATATTTACAAAAATGTGAGGGGTGTACTCACTTCTGTGACATACTATATATATATATATAGGCTATGCATGCACACATACAAATGCCTCCGGTCTGTAAGCTGAATTTTTGAAGATTACAGTACAGGTGTCTGAGAAGAGATCAAATAACACATGGTTATTATAGTTCCTGTTGGTCATAACAAATATGGTCACACCTACATACACACAAACACATTTTCATACCCTTAAGGAGGCCAAAAACAACAGTAGGAAAGCCAGGTCTCAAACAAATATAGCCCTATATCCGACTAATACTTATGGAACAAAACAAAGTGACGTTTTCCAGCACACAAGCTGGTTGCTAGGGTGTTCTGGATGGTTGCTAGGTGGTTGCTTACTGGCCCAGGTCAAAAGCACCTTCAAGACTTGATAGATATGACTTCTGGTTCCTCCATCATAAGCAGCAAAAATTGGTAGCACTTTATTTGACAGTCCTGTTTCGCATGTACATACTATGTTCTTATTATATAGTAATTGCAATAACTGGGTAATAACTAGGTACTAAACCTGAACCTACCCCTAAACCTAACCTTAACCTATGTAGTTACATTATATTACCCAGTACTTTCATAGGTAAGGACATGTAAGTGCATACTATAAAATATAGTGCAACCCAAAAATTTATTTATTTGCAATGCATTTTATATTTGCAAGAAATATTTTTATTTTTATTAATATTTTTAAATGTTAAGTTCTTGTTAAGTTTCTTTTTGCGAATTTGACAAAATCTCATCTATGTTAGCCAGCTAGAATATATTAAGCTTTTGACAAAAAAAACAAAAAAAAACACTCTTAAACACAATAGCAAAGCTATAAATCAGGATACGGCCAATGGTGGGATTAAAACATGTTATATAGCAGGATCAAACATATACCTTTCCTATATAGAGCATGATAAATTATATGGTGTCTGAAATCATGTGTTTTTTTAACTCTGCTTTCATCTTCTGAGGTTCAGTAGCAGATAATGACAGAAGATCTGTCTCCACTAGAGCGGGAAGATCAGTAGGAGGAGTGGGAGGGACAGTTCTCTAGAAAGTAAATTGTCTATCCCCATCCACAGGTAATTTTATGCTGGTTTTGTCTTTCTGATACATTTTCTTCTCAAACCAACTCACTCTCTCGAGTTTAATGGGACACAGATATTGAGTGAGAAATGTGCAGCTCTACAACAAAGCCCAGTCTCCCATAAATCAGCAGACTGGGATAACAACTCTATTCCTCACAACTATGATGTCACCCTGTTGTGGCTGTTTGAAGATGATACAAATGTGTTTTCATTTGTTTCTCGCCTGTGGCTTTCACATTTTCTGAGACAGTGACCTTTTATCGCTTTTAGCACCAGGGCTTCACTTGCTGGTTTCTATTACATAATGACTTCACACAAGCTTCACTCTGACTGAGATATATGGCAGGCAATAAAAGAATGAACAGATTTAAGGTCTCACCAAATAAATGTCTGTGGAACATGTGTGTTATACAGAGTAAAGGGACCGGCACAAATCAAAGTTGGTCAGGCATTGACAAATAAGGACCCCATTTAGTGGGTGAATGAACTGAGTTTACATGTAGTTGCAACTTATAGGCTTGAGTTGAAGTGGTGGCATTTTAAATACTGGAAATGAAGTTCGTCCCTTTAACATTTCTCATACATGCATTCATACATGCAAAACTGTACTAAAATACTCTGATGCGGATTCAACGAATCTACAATGTGCAGCAAACATTTTGATCAGTGTAGTATGATTCCTGAACGAATGACTCTTATGAACCATTTTAGTGATTTAAAAACATAGAGCGCAACTGCAGTCCAACTTCCGAACAAATGATTCAAATGAGCCAGTTCATTTTAGTGAAATGAAAGCATACAGTGCGATCAGTGTACTTCGATTCCCAAGCAAATGATTCATATGAGCAGAGTTCTTCTGATAGGATTCCTTTTAGTGAAACCAAACGAATGTGCCCAGAATAGTTCGTTTCTCGAAGGAATGACTGTAATAAGTCAAACCGACTAATTTTTAAGTAAATCGAAATCATGCAGATTACTAATACTAGTAATAATGGCAAGACTTAAAGGGATAGTTCACCCAAACATGAACATTCTGTCATCATTTACTCCCCCTCAAGTTGTTCCAAACCTGTATAAATATTTGGGAAAATGTTTGGAACCAAGCAGATCTCGCCCCCCATTGACTGCCATAGTATAGTGGTTACAAACATTCTTTCAAATATCCTTCTTTGTGTACAGCAGAACAACAAAATTTATACAGGTTTGGAACAACTTGAGGGGGAGCAGATGATGACAGAATTTTAATTTTTGAATTTTCATATATACAAACAAAAAAATGTGATCAGGATAGTTCGATTCATGAAGGAATGACTGTAATGAGTCGCTTCTTTTTAGTAAATCGAAAAGATACAGTGTACTAATACTAATACTAGTAATAATCAAAAGATTTAAAACAGCATATCTGTCATTTGTAAACAAGGAAGTGTTTGCATGACTTGCCATTTCATCTGCAATCCCAAACAGGCCACACATTTATTCATGTACATTGGAACAGCAATAAAAATATTAGTACCATGTTCAGACAGTAGTCGTTTAAAAAACCAAGTATTACTTTCAAACCTCCAGGCTTGAAGGACTTGTGTACTTAACTGTCTTTTACTACCACAAAGCTATAAAGGTGTTTCCCTTTACAGCATCCCTGCAATCAGAGGTCCAAACAAACCACCTTCAGTCTTCAGTGCCCACCCTACGTATTTATTTAAACTCCTCTGGTCCTCCACAAACTGTAAACATGATCTGCTGTGGTTGGGAACCAAGTTCTGAATATGCTACTGTATGTCAACCTGTCCATATTCCTCAAAAACACTTCAGGGCTGTTTTTATTGAGTGCAAAACTCAACCACTGGTCAGAAATATGATTCTGTTGGGCAGCACATGTGGGGAAGCTGGTAAACGGCTATTTTTGTTATTGCTGAACGCAGGAGTTTTATGATTCTTTTCAATGTGGTGGGCAATTTATGCAGGCTATATTGAGGACAAAAAATATGGTAGACATCAGCAGTTAAGACAAGTGTGAAATTAAAGTCACTGTTAAATGCTAATTGCTTCCTTGAAGTTAGTTAGAAGATGCCATAGCTAATTAACTTGCCTGAAAATGCCTGAAAAACCAAATGTGCAATGCAAGAATGATAGAATATCAATTTTAAGTTTTATTAACTATTTTGCCTGGGAATTCTCCTCCGAAGTCTTCGTTTTCCACTTTGGACCAGCTTTTCCAGGATCAGCTTTCCTGTCAGTGCCTGTCTGTAAGGGTAATTTGTTGAACAGTAATTGGGTGTAAAACAGGTGGCGGAGTGTTGACACAGGGGAAAGCATTTGAAAAATGTGCTGCTGCCATGCAATTACAAAGCCCTGCTGGTTCAAGACCTTTAACCGCACTACAGACTTATAAATACAGAATCAAACGGAGGAATGCTGTGGCTACAATTAAAGGGAGTCACCAAGAGCTGGAGGGAGCTATACTCAAAACAAATGTCAGTTGCTAATGCTAGCTACCTCTTAAAAGGCAACTCTGGGATGATAGGATGAAAGGAAGAATTAAATGAAAGAATAAATATAATCGGTCAGACATGAGCCTTGGTGGATGAAAGAGGGACTCCATGTGACATATTGCATGAAATGTAATGTGTTGTTTTGTTTCAAACCACTGTGTGTGTGTATATATGTTTTTAATAAAATAAAAAAGTACAACTCTAGTTACAGTTAATTACGTGCAGACTATCTTAAAAAGTCAATTAAAAACACTACATCCATGACATCAACCGTGATGAGGCAGAATTCCGCTCTTAATAAACTTCAGCACTTCTACTGATCTCACTCCAAACAGAGATTCGGTTCCCAGCCCCTCTGACACCCCATGTCACGTGACCACACTTCCAAAAACACTTTAAAAGACTCGGGATACCACCAGAATTCCCACATGAATGATTTCACACTTCTACCTCAAGAAACCGTCCCAGGAGCGGACAAACAGGACAGAAAAGTCACACAGTTCCTTACCCTGAGATGAGTTCCATTCAGCATCCGTATGCACAGTGCAGCCTCTGATTAACTGCTGCAGAATCGCCGTTTATTTATATAATAACTAAATATGGCATTGAGAATCACAGGCTTGTCCAGTTCTGTTTTACTCGGATGTGTTATAATTTTAAGCACCGCACTCTATCCTGTCGACTCTTACCTCTACAACAACCGTTATGTCGGGTAAGTGTTTCATTCATTCATTCAAAGTTTTTAAACTACAGTTATGAGAGCACTCGTTCAAATATTAAGCGCGCATCGTTGTCTGACTCGCGAACGAATCGTATTGAAAAGTTTTACAGAATTTGTAATTCGCACACGTGGACACATAATATAACAATCAAACACATAGCAATACATTATAGTCTTAACTAAATATTTATGTCATTAAATAAAAATAACGTGTAAAAGGCGTCGCGAGGACTTTGTGAATAGGTTGAGGTTGGTTAAAAAAGAATCATCCGAATGAACCGATTCGATAAAAATGAATCAGGTTTATCATTTAGCGAGAATGCAGGGCGTAGGAACGAAGGGGAGTAGGCTTCAAAATAGTTTTGAAGCATTGAAGTGCACTCTGCGCCTCCGCAAATAAAGACTAGAGATCAGTCTGTCTCTTCTTATGTCAACATCGGCTTTATAAAACAAAGCTGTTTCAGAGGGCCAAGATTTTTCCTTTGCTGAAGTTGAAAAGCACTCCTCGAGTGACATCTTAAAGTATGCAGTTGGTCTCGACAGGTATAAGCACGAAGTGCAAAGGACTTGAAGATCATAATGGACGCAGAATGACAATTTAGCGAACAGTATGTGTGATCTTTTGTTTATTTTTGGTAATTTAGCAGGTGGTTTGATAATAATAAAAATCTGAGATTTAAGCCTAAACAAATTTTAAATTCAATTTCCTGGCAGATAGGCCTATACCTGTACTTATTTTTCTTTCAATAAAAATGATTTCCAAGCCTTAAAAAAGGAAAATGAATACAATTTTTAAAAATGAAAAGGCCTTTTAGTGGCCATAAACAGTGTTAAAAGTTATTTTTAAAAGAGAGAAAGTTACTTTTATTCATTGCATCTATTTCCAAATAATGAAAGTGAATGGTGAAATTTTCATTCTGCTTAACATCTTTTTTTGTGTTCCACGGAGAAAAGAAAGTCTGGTTTGAAACAACATGAGAGTGAGTAAATTCCTTGTGAATTTGGGGTGAATTTTCATCTTTCCCTTTTAATGAGTGTGGGGTTCTATTGCTTATGACAGCTCTGCTTTCCTTATGTAAAGATACGATTTAAGTTTCAAATTTAGTTCAAAATTTGCCTGCTTTATTTAATTTCCGCTTTATACAGATACCCAATTCCATCAGTATGTATCAGTGTTAAGCAGTATTTATACTTCAGTTTTTTCTCATAGCCTCATTTTTTAATTATTCAAGGCAATGAAGCTTAAAAGAGCAAAAACAATTCACAAAGAGGCGAAAACACTTGTTTTCCACTGTGATATAAATGCTAAGGCAGAGTGAGAACTAGAGAAACGCAGCTTGTCAAAACATTAAGAGAAACAGAATAATGAAAAGTACACTTCCTTCCTGCGGTTCTCTGAAATGTTATATTACAATCTGATCCAATGTGTTGTTTAGATTGTTTGTGACTGATAATTTTGTGATGTTTTTGAGTGGGATGATCTTATGCATACCAAGGCTGCATTTATTTATTTATTTTTTTTGCATTTTTTCATTATTCTGCTTTTTTACCCCCAGTGTTGGGGGTAACGCATTACGAGTAACTTGAGTTACATAATCAGATTACTTTTTCAAGTAACTAGTAAAGTAACGCATTACTTTTTCAATTTACAACTAAATATCTAAGTTAGTTTTTCACATTTATTGACTGACAGCTCTCCTGTCATCATGTTGAGAGAAATAAAGTGCAGAGGTGTTGTGTACGCTGTGTAAACATGATGGTTATTGTAGTTCAAGACTAAATGTGAACATGCATTTACTCAGCTCACTTGCACAAAAAACATTCAGTATTCCTCAAAATGAATAAAACTGTGAAATGCAATCTTAGAATTTTACACAAACCTGTAATAATCAACTATATTAAATTACACAAATATACTTTATGTATTTAATCTCACTTTATTAACCAATGTCTTTGCTGCTGACCTTCAATGATCCAATTCAACCATACTAATAAGAAAAAATTAGTTGAGATTAGATTTAGAAATAAGAGTGTTTAACGTCCTTCTCCTGTATCCTATTCTTCTTTGATCCAGAATAGCAGCACAGCTGAAGGTTTGTGAGAGCTGCGCCCTCTACTGTACAGGCATAAATATGCGTTTCCTTCATTTGACTTTAGGTGTGAAAGGGCCTTAACATTTGCCAAAAATATAACATTTTTTTTGTTGTTTTCAAATAAAAAGAAAGCAAGCCCAGCCCACGTGAGAAAAAGTAATAAAAAGTAACTAACACAATTAGTTACTTTTTTAGGGAATAACGCAATATTGTAATGCGTTACTTTTAAAAGTAACTTTCCCCAACACTGAGCATGACCATATTATTTTCAAGTGGTTGCTTACTAAGTTTTTCTTCCCCTAGGTTCAAATTTAAACATTCCGTCAGTTAGCATTGTTTACAGGGTAGGGTGCTATAAATTCCTGTCCTGTATAGGCTCAGTCATTGTGTTTTTCTCCATTCCATCAGATGGGTGCTTTACATTGGGCTATAAAACGCACCAATCAACGCCTCTTCACGTATGTGAGGGTGTGAAGCCAGGAGGCATAACATCATTCCTCACACATTCACACACCAATGTGTGATTGAGTTGCCAGCTGACATCAGACAGAGAAGGTCCTGGATGTTTCATTATATAATATCAGGGCCAAAGTCAGGAAATAGTAACAACCGACAGGAAACACTAAAACAGACCGAACTGGGGGGGGTTACAAGAAGTCCCCTGTAGTCAGCAAAATGAATAAGAGCATAAAGCACCCTTGTACCCTGCAGCTGAGGAGGGGTTTGTTATTTATTTAAAGCATAAGCAGATATTGCATGACAACACACAATAAGGATTCTGTGGGACATACTATCCAAGACACAAAATACCACACACAAAGACATTACAGGTGTGGCGTCAAGGACAATTTCCTCTGCTCTTATACCATTAGTGGGAGATGACGTCCTTAATAATGAACTGAGACCAGTTTTGTGGTTTTCTTGTGTAATTATAGAGCTGGCATGGAGCTGCTTCGCACAATTACACCACAAAAAAAGGAGAATGTAACCTGGAGCATCAGCTTCACTCAAAGCCTAAAAATAGCAGATTGCTTTTAGTGATGTAATGGGGTCATCTTTGGTGTGTTTTGAACCGTTTCAGAGAAAATAACCATCAGAAATGCCTTTATGTGTTAGCTAGCTCAATAAAACTGCTGTGTCCGTCGCTCTTGGAAATATTAACATTAATCACTATTAGGCTACTATTGCTCATATACTTAGAGTTAAAGGAAGGTATTTTCAAGAATGTTTGTAACCATGCAGATCTCGCCCCTCATTGACTACCATAGTATTATTTTTTCCTACTATGGTAGTCAGTGGGGGGCGAGATCTGCTTGGTTACAAACATTCTTCCAAATTTCTTCCTTTGTGTTTGGCAGAACAAAGAAATTTACACAGGTTTGGAACAACTTGAGGGGGAGTAAATGATGACAGAATTTTCATTTTTGGGTGAACTATCCCTTTAAGGATTCAAATGAACCCACTAACACTAAGTATTAAACTTAAGCATCACATTTTTGTGTTACAAACATGAATTGAACCTCAAATTATGCAGCTTGTTGAGAAGAGTTGTGCTATTATTTTGCTTACGATTTTCACTTGGTAGACAACATAATGGGCAAAAAAAGTCCCAGACTCACATTGACTGCTAATTTTCTTTAAAATATACAGTGATTTCCAGTGATTTTTAATCAATGTTGAAAACCGTTGTGCTGCTTAATAATTTTCTGGAAGCTCTTATGCATTTTTTTTTTTTTTTTTTTTTTTTCAGGACCTTTAAATAGAAAGTTCAAAAGAACAGCATTTATTTAAAATTTATTTATATAAAAATTATTTACAATAATTGCAATGCTTTATTTCTGCAGTGATCAAGTGTTTAGAATAATCCCCAGCAGCAACACAGAAGTTCAAGCAGTCAAACAGCTTTTCCAAAACCTGACGGTGAGTCCCTTATTTTCATGTAACATAAAAAATGTGAAAGGAACCATGGGAAACAAAAACAAACCACATGGAAACTGATGTCACTGCTATAGAAGATGAGTTGTGCTACATGTGAAAGAAAAATAATGTTGATCAAAACCTTTTCTCCGGAAAATGTCATATTTTCCTCTGTACTGGGTAAACTATTTTTAGTTTATCACAGAGCTACAGTCCTTATCTCTTTTTTGCCCCATCACTTTGTCATTCTCAGCACCAGTGATGCATGAACATCCTTAGCTTCCTTTTATATACTTCTGAACTGGGCTGCCTATACAAACAGTGAACACAAACAGGAGTGAGAAATGTGGTAGGCTACATTAAACTTCATTAAACGTCATCATTCATTTCCGTAAGGTTTGGCTAGTTAGCTAGCCTCTCCATAGACAGGCCATTCAAAGTAGCTGTGTATTCTTTCTGACTAAAACAGTTGTGCAAGCAACATACACTCTTGAAAATAAAGGTTCTTTATTGGCATCAATGGTTCCTTTGTAGTCCATGGAACCTTTCCATTTCCCAAAAGGTTCTTTATAGTGGAAAAAGGGGTAGTTCACCCAAAAATGACGGCGCGACAGCCATACGCATTCGACTTATGTCTAAAAAGCTTTAACTTCCACGATGTAGTACACAATGCCATGATGTTATTTTACTTTTTAAAGTTTTAAATGATGAGATTTGCCTTAAATGCATTGATTCGCTTTAAAAGGCCTTTATTAACCCCCTGGAGCTGCGTGGAGTACGTTTTATGATCGATGGATGCACTTTTTTGGACTTTTTGGACTTCTCGTCCTCCAGTCACTACCATTATAAAGCTTGGACGAGCCAGGATAGTTTTAATATAACGCTGATTGTGTTTGGTCATATACACCTGGCTTGAGGCTGAGTAAATTATGGGGTAATTTTCATTTTTGGGTCAACTATCCCTTTAAGAACTGTTTATTGAAAGGTTCTTTGGGGAAACAAAAATGGTTCTTATGGCATTGTTGCGAAAACATTCTTTTGAAACCTTTATTTTAAAGAATGTATCACAAATATTTCATTATATTATAGTAGGTGTTTTGCATTTTTTTAAATGTATCTGCAACCTTTGATGTCACCACTCAGGATAGTCTCTAGTGAAGAGTTTGAGGATATTTCTGCTGTATTTTCTCAAAGCGACATTATCCCTGTTCAAAGGCAACATGAAACAGGAACAGGAAAAATACACATTTAAGTATGAACACATGCACCTCAGCTGATTGAAAACAAGATAAACTGACATGGTTATTTAAGAAAATAAGCTTATCAACAGCTCTTAATTAAAACATGACTAGTTAGACAACACAGAGTATCACATTTAGTCCAAATCAAATTTTATGTCTTAATTCCCTAAATATTTACGCTTTATCTTTAAGGAACTAGATTCAACATTATAGATTTAACATTATTGTATGGTTGGTAGAAAAAATACACAAAAATCAAAAAGCCAAATGTAATTTTGCTTTGACTCTAGTACAATAACAATATAAAAGCTGATTATTTAATTTAGATAAAATATAAAGTAATATTACGTCGTCGTAATGCTTTGTTCTCACAGTATAAAGTATGAACACATGCACTTAATCTATTTTTAATAATTTGTTTTGGCTTCAGTACAATAATATGAAAGCCAATTATTTAATTTAGATAAAATATAAACTAATACAATCATGTTTGTGTGTTCTCACAGTATAAATGGGTCTTTATTAAATCAAAATATATCTGCCTTTATATAGGGAGTTCCTCACAAGAGAATCATCATATTTGAATGTCTTTAGCATAATTTTTTTTATTTTTTACCTTATATAAAGGTGCAGTAAGCAATTTCTGAGAAACACTGTTGATATTTGAAATCAACCCAAACAAGCACACCCCTCCCTTCATTGCTCCGCCCCCAAAATGCATGAACATGCAATGCAACTGCAAAACTTTAAAAAACAAAAATTTTGTTGTTAGTCGCCAACAGCAGACCAGCTCCAGACAAACAATGACACTCAAAACTGTCCAGTTACTATAGTTAACATAAAAAAACAGCATATCTTGGTTCTGTGAAAATCAATCAGTGTTATTCACGTATGCAGTAGAAACAACACGAAATCTGCATCCATTTCTAGCCTTCTCGCTTAGGTCTTTCCAGCGCTGGAAACTTTTCTAATAGTAACGCAGGTCCTAAAGCTCTTGCCTGATCATAACCCTTATTTTTCCTCTGAGCTTTTCTCTTTTGTAATGTCTCTCAGCCATCTCTTTTTTTGACAGTCTTTCATCAAATCTCCCTCTTGCTCAGTCTCTCTCCTCCCCCATCATGAGTGGACATGCCCCCTACTGCTGATTGGCCCAAATTACAACAGAAATTGCCTAAAAAGTCATGCAGACAATTATTAGGCTTGTTTGAGATGCACGGGTGCTGCACAGACCGATTGGCGTGTGACATCAAAGTACCGTGAGAGCAATTCAAAAGCATAAGGGGTCCTATGCTCTCCAATTGTTCTCGCGGTACTTTGATGTCATATGCCGATAGATCTGTGCAGCACCAATGCATCTCAAGCAAGCCTATCACTATCACTAACATTCCTAATGGTTGTATAGTCAGTTGTTTTCTTTTTTAAATCACCTCTTTTTTTTTACCACCTGCTTTTTTTCATCATCTCAATCTCATGCTTTTTTTTTTGCATGCATGCAAAATCTGTTTCAAGATTATACCAGCCACACACCATCAAAACAAACATGTCAAATCGGAGTTTTTCTGCCTGCACGTAACCAGCTCTGAGTGGACCTATTTCATGACTGATCTCCCTGCTTTTAACCAAGAAACATGAATTGAAGTGTTCTGTTTAACATGTGGCATATAATTTTACGTGCAAATACTTGCCAATATAATTCAGAACTGTTTTTAGTGCATCATTTTAGGTCTAGAATTTAATTAAAAATAAATAAATAAATAAAAAACACTGGTGTTTAGATGGGCCACTTGAATAGCTCTACTCTTTGTCATCTTACTAAATCGGCCTATTGTTGTAGCCAAAGTCAACTGCGTGTAGTGGCTTGGCAGGCGCACAGAGGAGGCTGATGATGCAAATCTGAGGTTATGCTTCAGGGACTGGTATCTGGGCTGCTACAAAGGCTCCAGCATATGTTGGCAATCTAAAGTAGTTTTGTGGATCCACACACAGAAATAGATTATTTCGGTCAAATGCTGTGATCATGTTGGCTCGCTGAAGTTCTGCATGTTTCAAACTCTCGATGAATGGGCTGAGTCAGGTCAGGTCTCTGGTCTACAGATCTTACAGATCTTGTAATGTTATACTCATGTTCTTATGTTCACATTGAAATTATGTATGTAGAATATAGCTAGAATAACACTTCATATTATTCAGGCAATTCATACTATTTTACATTTTGGTGAATTGGTGGTGAATTTGCATGAATTCAATCTCATTTTCTGTGTTTTCGCACAAAAGTTTAGGTATGGACCTTCATGATTAGTTAAAAAAAAAACATTTTTCTACAAATCAAATTGTACAAATTCATATGAAATGAATCTACAACTTCTCAGGTGCAAAATACACCAGTATAATCTCACGTGTCTCCTAAAGTTTCACAAGCAATCTCAATAATGTCTCTAACTGTGTTCACATTTGCCGAAACACCAAATTTGCAATCAAAATGATGTGATTTCTCAAACGTTTCTCAAATTCTTACCAGGTCAAATTCTCTGAGCTGTTATTTGCATTCATTTTATAGCTATTGTCAATAACTTTTTTTATTTTAGCAGAAACATTCACTGTAAAAAATCAAAAGTTGAGAACACTTAAAAATCTGCTGAAGTTTGTTGCCTTAAGTTTTAAGTTTTCTCAACTTTTGATTTTTTTACAGTGTTGAAGACAGTTACTTAAACTATAATTTGCCCTCCACCATAACTCTCAGATTTCATTCGCATTTTCCCATACTCAGTGTTCGATGTGTCATGACCAGTTGTGAAATACATGAAAACCAATGTTATTTGATACCAATGCCATCCAATCTGGTCTGCCAAAAGTGAATATAAACAATTTGGATTTGACAATGCAGTGATGTTTGAGAACGACATTTCCACGGAAGAAAAAAAGTCATACAGGTTTGGAACAACGTGAGGGTGAGTAATTGAGTAAAGAATTTTCACTTAAGCAGCTAGGAACATTCCTGCTTGATTAATCTCAATGATGATCTGCAGGTGGACCTTTGGCAGCCCAACAGTGCTTCTCTGATTCGAGAGAACAGCCCAGTAGATGTTCATGTGGGACGAAACGAGACGCAATGGCTGAGAAGACATCTTCACCAAGCGCACATCCACTATGAGTGAGTTTCTTCTTTCTCCGTTGGAACTATCATTAGGCCAAGCTCCTCTCTCATACTCCTATGGGACAAACATTAGTTTCTAGGGGACACACATTTGAGTTATTTGCTTGAATCCTTCTGACTTTGATTTGCATGTGCTGAAGGATCCAGAAACGAAAGCATGATTCAGAGTACTCTTTTTACCACTCGCTCCATCAATCATCCAGATCAACAGCAACAATGAAGCTTATCTCATGCGCCACAGCCAGCAACACTTTCATTGTCATCCCTTTCCCCCAGGGAGGCCTTTTCTTTTATATCTTCTCTCCTTCTCATGGCTGATGTATTTGAGCATATTTATGAGCAGAAGTGATACCACTGAGGATTCTGGGTAATGGGATAGGTTGAGAGAGAGAGAAAAATGTATGCATCTAGTGCTTTGTTTACTCTAGTTTAAAAAAACTCCATCCATGTTTGCTTTGGTCTTGACAGGTCATAAAGATTGTGGCATTCTTATTCTTTCTTCCATATCCTTAGCCAAAAACAAAGGCAAAGATGGGGTTAATATTGTGTTTTCTCATGTCATACCTTTGTTCTGTTTGTGACTAGATGATCAATGTTGGTGATATATAGAGTCTACTTTTGAACCTTAATGAGAAAGAAAATACGGTAACACTTTACTTAAAGACTTTATATATAATATGCCCTATAAAAGCATTTTTAATGCATTAATTATGCCTCGTAATGTACCCGTCACAATTAAGATAGTTTCATTGTTTTTTGGTTTGGATCTGTTCCTGTTTGCCTGTGTTCCCAATCCTAGTTTGTTTCCGTGGTTACTGATTATGTTAAGCACCTGTCTCTAGTTCTGTTGATTAGCTATTCTGTTTATATAAGGTACTCAACTTGTTCAGTTCTTTGTTTTGTGGTGTTTTCCCTGCCATTGTGTTTGCTCCTGTGATTGCTGCTATTCGGATTATCCTCTTTGTTTTTTGTTGTTAATAAAGATAGCTGCATTTAGATCCTTCCTTCTTGTTTTTGCCTGACCCATCATGACAGAACACAAGGCCCAGAAATTATGGATCTAGCATCTAGAAAGTAAGTGGAGGACCAGCTACTCACCATCATGCAAAATGTTTGACCGCTGGAGTGATACGTGGAGGAGTTTCTGGACTTATACCATCAAGTTATCTGGAGTAGACATATACTGAAAGCATGTTTTTGGGAGAGGCTGAATGATGCTTTATAGGTATTCCTCTCACCCAGAAAGGACAGTACAACCCTGGTCCATGACATTGTGTTCTCTGGTTAAGTGGTTTGACTTTCATTGTGAAGGGGATTGAAGAGGACTACTCCATTAAATCCATTGACTATATCTACTCCAGTCCTCCCGAAGCCAGTGTCCAAGTTCTCCACAGGCCCAAAGCCAATGACCAACATGGACCCAGAGTCAGAGACGATGCCCACCCCGAAGTCCCCCTGGGATTATTAGTGGAGTTGGATACCGAGGAGTTGCTTATTGACTGGGATTCGGCAGAGCCAGTTCTCACCCTTGTCCCCACCTACGAACCTCTTCCTTTGATCATCCCATCTGCCATGGATGTCCTGGTCCCATCTGAAGTCCTCCCTCCTCCACTGGTGCCATCCAACCTTCAGTCTGTTTCGTCACCCAGCACCAAGTCTGTCAAGTCTCCAGCTTCGCCTTGGTGTGGTGATCCCCTGGATCCACCTTGGGCCACAGAGCATGTTGTTTCACCTCGGCTGGTTGACCAGTCGTGTGGAGCCTTGACACAATAGACTTCCAGGCCTCTGGCTGCGCCTTATCCATCCACTCATTCAGCTCCATCCAGCTCCTCCTTCCCTCCAGCTCTGCCTCAATACTCCGTACGCTCCACCTCGGCCGCTTGACACCATGGCTCCACCTTTGCCTCCAGGACTTACGTTGCCACCTGGTCTCTGTGACCCCTCGGCTCTGCCTTGGTCTCAAGCTCTCCTGGCTCTTCCCATCATTGATTCCACCATGGGCCTTTGCCTGTTTGTACTCTGGATTGTTAGCTGGCTCCTCCCTTCATCATATCTTCCATGTTGGTTTCCTCTGTCAACCCCTCCTTGGTCACACCCCTCTCCAGCTCCTCAAAGGATTCACCTTTTGTGCCGTTATGTCACAAGTATGTGTTTGTTTTTGTTTGGTTTTGTTTGGTTTGCCTGTGTTCTCCATTCTAGTTTGTTTCCAGGGTTACTGATTTTAAGCACGTTTCTGTAGTTCTGTTGATTAGCTATCCTGTGTACATAAGGCTCTCAGTTTGTTCCGTTTTGTTTGCTCTTGTGATTTCTGCTATTTGGGTTAATTATTATTATTATTTTTTTTTTTTTTTTTAATAAAGCCCATTGTGACCAAACCTTATAATGCATTGCATGGTCTCATGAAAAATTTTAACCACATTATAATACTTGGGTTATGCTTTTAGAATGTCTAATGCATTAAAAACAAATGACAAACAACCAATTTCAGATGTAATAAGGAATCTGCAAATATTATAATCCATTTTAACATCGATTACAATTATTTAAAAAAAAAAAAATTCATTATACATAAAGACTTTAAAGTGTTACCAAAAAGATAATTTTTTTTTCTGATGTTAGAGGTATAAACATTTTAATTCTCATTAGTGTTAAAATCTTACTAATGTAAGTAAACAGGTGTGGCCAGCTGGTCATTATTGTAAAATAAACCCTAATAGGATGATCATGGCCTTGATGCAATAAAAACTTTACATTATTACTTTCCAAATAAACTACAGTAACTAAGTGCAAAACTAAGTATGTATTAAATAAATATACTTGCATAATATTCAAACAAGTAAATAAAACTGAAACTGCATGGAAAAATTCTGCAATCTAAATTAATCTAATGTTCTTACTGTCTAATTAATGTGCATTTCTGTCAGGACCACTATGGTCAAATATGATTGATAATTGCGTAAAGTTTGTATTGGCAGTATGGTTCTGTTCTGGGCAAGAACTCCCTGCACATCCATGCAGCCTAGCATGGATAAGAGCAGGGAGAGCAGCAATAACCCCCCTAGGGAAAACAGAACAGAACCAACACATGCAGATATAATTAATGTCAATTTATCATGTACACATATTTCAAGAATTAGTCTAATTCAGGGGAATCATAAGGCCAATCCTGACTGAAGAGAGGAGGAGCTGGGGATGGAGGAGGGTAATTAGCTCTTGAGAAATGCAATAGCTGCTGATAATACTAAGGAGCTTATATATGGGTGCTGTGATAGGCGTCATATTCCTATAGGTAGACGTAAGTCACCTGGGAGTCAGCTGATGCGAGCTTGCACGTGACCTGCACGTGACCTGCCAGAACTGACACTAATGCTGGATATTAAGTATATTTATAAAAAAATGTTTTTAAAAAGTGTTCGTTGCTTCCTTAAACTTGAGCTTTAGATGCATAAATGATTGTGTGTACATAAGTATCTGAGCAACCCTGAAAACTGACATTAAATGGTTTATGCGTGTGCTTTCAACATCCCCTCCCTGACACCCCACTGTCTCCACAGGGTGCTCATTTCCAATCTCCAAACCAAAATTGAGAAACAGACCGGATACCGTTCCTCCAGGAAACGCAGATCAGAATTGCGGTATGACTATGAAGTGTACCATCCTTTGGAAGAGGTGAGTGCATGGGTGAAAGTTAATGCACGTGGTAATTTGTCTGTAGTAAGATGAAGAAGACAGAGATCAAATAGGTTTTTTCCCTGTCTGCCACTCTATCTTTTTTTCAAAAGAAGCTTGATTTTCACAGGCTAACAGACTCTGATTGAGAAGTACATTTGCATTCAGTTGTAGCCCATGTGCACAAGAAAAACAGATCTCTGGAGGTTTTCTTCAGGGCCCTAACCCATCATTAAACCTTTACTCACAGGTCTTCTCCTTCAGATCCAAGTGCCAGATATAACTGAATGCATGGCTATGCAATTCCAGCTCTGTGATTGTGATCCAGCTCTTGACTCATGACAAGATGGTGAATGGGAAACCCTTCGGAGTAAATGAGGGCTGGATTACATTCACTTTTATGGATGTAATTCCTCTAGTACTCTTGTAAAGAAAACATCTGTAAAGAATGCATCAATTAATATTTAAAATCTAGAGTTTAGCTTTAACATATTAAGACAAACAAGTCAAGATACAACAAACCTTTTTATTCAAAAGAAAAAATTGTAACAAGGGCTCCGATACTACAGGTTCCCTTTCAAAGGAACTCACACTGTGTCATATGACGACACTTTGGGGAACGCTTTTGGTGTGCAAGTGTCTGAAGCATGTGTGAAACTAGTCCAGTCATATCCTCCTGTGGTCCCAGGGGAAACTGTTGTCTCTCAGAGCAATGTATGTCCCCGGGGACCAGAATTTGGGACCAGACATCCTGTTGAGGCAGGGGCTGAGGCCCGGAGAATGAAGACTCCACCCTGAGACGGTGGAGTCAATATGGGAGAGGTTTGACCCGGCTGAAATGGATCTATTCGCATCTCAACAGATGACCCACTGTCCACCGTGGTTCTCTCTGGCCCTGCTGGGGCTGGACGCCAAGGTACAGTGGTGGTCGACACTGCGTCTGTACGCATTTCCCCTGATCGCTCTGCTCTCAGGAGTTCTAGAGAGGGTCTATCGGGATGGGGTCAGTCTGCTCCTGGTAGCCCCAGTCTGGCCGGCCCAAGTATGGTTCTTGGATATTATATCACTCCTGGCAATCTCTCTGTGGGAGATCCCCCTCAGCAGGGACCTGCTTTCCCAGGCCAAAGGCACAATATTTCACCCCCAACCAGAGCTGTGGAAACTATGGGTCTGGCCCCTGAGGGGGCTTAGTACCTAGAGGCTGGTCTCTCAGCCAGAGTGGTTAAGACTATACTCAATTCTAGAGCCGTATGGCCTAAAGTGGAATATTTTCACCTCTTGGTGTAGAGAGCATGGGTTAGACCCAGTTAACTGCCTAGTGGCTTCAGTGTTGGAGTTCCTCCAAGATTGCTTCTCTGTTGGCCTTACCCCATCCACGCTTAAGGTGTACGTGGCTTTTCACGCTCTGTTAAGTGATGGACCTCTGGGGGCATATCAGTTGGTCGTATGGTTCCTTTGTGGATCATGGAGGATGAGGCTTGCGACTCATACTAGAGTCCCAGCCTGGGATCTGGCTGTGGTTCTCGAGGTATTATTCCAAGCGCTTTCCATTTCTTCTCCCTGCTTGGAATTTGCTCCTGGGAGGGTTAAAATCTATATTGCATCCTAGACCAGGCTACGTGCCTAAAGTGCCTTCTAATATGGCTCGGTCTACAATCCTTTAGGCCTTCCATCCTCCACGGCATGTGTCTGCGGAACATTACTGTACACACAGCACCCCATATTGACAGAAAAACAGAATTGTTGACATTTTTGCAGATTTATTAAAAAAGAAAAACTGAAATATCACATGGTCCTAAGTATTCAGACCCTTTGCTCAGTATTTAGTAGAAGCACCCTTTTGATCTTATACAACCATGAGTCTTTTTGGGAAAGATGCAACAAGTTTTTCACACCTGGATTTGGGGATCCTCTGCCATTCCTCCTTGCAGATCCTCTCCAGTTCTGTCAGGTTGGATGGCAAACGTTGGTGGACAGCCATTTTTAGGTCTCTCCAAAGATGCTCAATTGGGTTTGAGTCAGGGCTCTGGCTGGGCCATTTAAGAACAGTCACGGAGTTATTGTGAAGCCACTCCTTCGTTATTTTAGCTGTGTGCTTAGGGTCATTGTCTTGTTGGAAGGTAAACCTTCAGCCCAGTCTGAGGTCCTGAGCACTCTGGAGAAGGTTTTTGTCCAGGATATCCCTGTACTTGGCCGCATTCATCTTTCCCTTGATTGCAAACAGTCGTCCTGTCCCTGCAGCTGAAAAACACCCCCACAGCATGATGCTGCCACCACCATGCTTCACTGTTGTATTGGATAGGTGATGAGCAGTGCCTGGTTTTCTCCACACACACCGCTTAGAATTAAAGCCAAAAAGTTCTATCTTGGTCTCATCAGACCAGAGAATCTTATTTCTCACCATCTTGGAGTCCTTCAGGTGTTTTTTTTTAGCAAACTCCATGCGGGCTTTCATGTGTCTTGCATTGAGGAGAGGCTTCCGTCGGGCCACTCTGCCATAAACCCCCGACTGGTGGAGGGCTGAAGTGATGGTTGACTTTCTACAACTTTCTCCCATCTCCTGACTGCATCTCTGGAGCTCAGCCACAGTGATCTTTGGGTTCTTCTTTACCTCTCTCACCAAGGCTCTTCTCCCCCGATAGCTCAGTTTGGCCGGACGGCCAGCTCTAGGAAGGGTTCTGGTCATCCCAAACGTCTTCCATTTAAGGATTATGGAGGCCACTGTGCTCTTAGGAACCTTAAGTGCAGTTCCTTTGACCTCATGATTCTCATTTGCTCTGACATGCACTGTGAGCTGTGAGGTCTTATATAGACAGGTGTGTGGCTTTCCTAATCAAGTCCAATCAGTATAATCAAACACAGCTGGACTCAAATAAAGGTATAGAACCATCTCAAGGATGATCAGAAGAAATGGACAGCACCTGAGTTAAATATATGAGTGTCACAGCAAAGGGTCTGAATACTTAGGACCATGTGATATTTCAGTTTTTCTTTTTTAATAAATCTGCAAAAATGTCAACAATTCTGTGTTTTTCTGTCAATATGGGGTGCTGTGTGTACATTAATGAGAAAAAAAATGAACTTAAATGATTTTAGCAAATGGC
This sequence comes from Elopichthys bambusa, assembly GCA_037101425.1. Classification (NCBI taxonomy): domain Eukaryota; kingdom Metazoa; phylum Chordata; class Actinopteri; order Cypriniformes; family Xenocyprididae; genus Elopichthys; species Elopichthys bambusa. Next base: position 14,331,893 of record CM074453.1, on the reverse strand, counting down.
TGCAATATAACAAAGAGTGAAAAATTTAAGAGGGTCTGAATACTTTCCGTACCCACTGTACTTATGTTCAGAGGTCTTCTCACTGGAGAAAAGTAAGACCAGTAACTAGTATGCTTTGGGTCACCCAGAAAGGGATCCCTAGCCTCCAAGCAAACAATCAGCAATCAGCAAGCGATTTCCTTGGCTTACCAGGTGCGCGGTATGCCTTCACCTCTGGCCAGAAGGGCTCATTCTGCCAGAAGCATGACATCTTCTAAAGCCCTGCTCTCTGGGGTCACCCTGCAGGAGATATGTGATGCTGCGGGCTGGGCCACTCCGCATACATTCATGAGGTTTTATAGTCTGCATCTTCCTTCTACGCCAGGCACACAGGTGCTCTCGTCCTAAGCTGTACTTGGACAATTTCACACTAGGACAGGCATTACTTGGCATGGCACAGTGGCCATTGCGTTCCCCAAAGTGGCATCATACGACGCAGCGCAAGTTCCCTCGAAGGGAACCTAAGAAGGGAACAAGATGCTGCGTCCCTTTGCCACACCTTCGTATGTCTGAGAGCGACTTGCTTCGACCTGTCAGAAACTGACGCTATTGTGTGGACCAGCATCCCTTTGTAGCTTCCGTGTATGGCGTCACATGCCACGTCACTAGTTACGTCATGACGCAGCACCAATCAGGATTAGACTTGTTTCATACATGCTTCAGACGCTTGCACAGCGAAGGCAGTCCCAAACACAGCGTCTTGTTCCCTTCTTAGGGAACAAGGGTTACAGTTGTAACCCGAGACGTTTTGTACACTATATTGCCAAAGGTTTTGGGATGCCTGTCTTTATGTGTACATGCAATTTAATGACATCCTATTCTTAATCCGTAGGGTTTAATATGGAGTTGGCCCACCCTTTGCAACTATAACAGCCTCAACTCTACTGGGAAGGCTTTCCACAGGGTTTAGGAGTATGTTTATAGGAATTTTTGACCATTCTTCTAGAAGCACATTTGTGTGGTCAGGCAGTGATGTTGGCGAAAAGGCCTGGCTTGCAGTCTCTGCTCTAATTCGTCCCAAAGGTGTTCTATCGGGTTGAGGTCAGGAGGCCAGTCAAGTTCCTTCACACCAAACTTGCTCATCCATGTCTTTATGGACCTTGCTTTGTGCACTGGTGCACAGTCATGTTGGAACAGGAATGGGCCATCCCCAAACTGTTTCCACAAAGTTGAGAGCATGAAATTGTCCAAAATGTCTTGGTATGCTGAAGCATTAAGAGTTCCTTTCACTGGAACTAAGGGGCCAACCCAACCTTTGAAAAACAACCCCACACCATAATCCAAAAATAATGCAGTCAGGCAAGTACCGTTCTCCTGGCAACCACCAAACCCAGACTCGTCCATCGGATTGCCAGAAAGAGAAGCGTGATTCGTCACTTCAGAGAATACGTCTCCACTGCTCTAGAGTCTAGTGGTGGCGTGCTTTACACCACTGCATCCGATGCTTTGTATTGCACTTGGTGATGTAAGGCTTGGATGCAGCTGCTCAGCCATGGAAACCCATTCCATGAAGCTCTCTACACACTCTTCTTGAGCTAATCTAAAGGCCACACGAAGTTTGGAGGTCTGTAGTTATTGACTCTGCAGAAAATCGGTGACTTCTGCGCACTGTGCGCCTCAGCATGCACTGACCCCGCTCTGTGATTTTACGTGGCCTACCACTTTGTGGCCGAGTTGCTGTTGTTTCTAATTCCTTCCACTTTATGATACCACTAACAGCTGACCGTGGAATATTTAGTAGTGAGTAGTAATTTCACAATTGGACTTATTGCACAGCCTATCACGGTACCACGCTTGAATTCACTGAGCTCATGAGAGCAACCCATTCTTTCACAAATGTTTGTAGAAGCGGTCTGCATGCCTAGGTGCTTGATTTTATACACCTGTGGCCATGGAAGTGATTGGGACACCTGAATTCAATGATTTGGAGGGGTGTCCCAATACTTTTGGCAATATAGTGTATGTGACTTGTTGATATAACTTTACCACACTAATTTAATAATTCATTTACAACAATACAAGCTGCATGTTAATCAGGAGGATGTGGGTCAAAATCTTTTCACCCTTTACCACAGATCCAGAGTTGGATGTTTGAGATGAACCGGACCCACCCGCACCTGGTGGACCTGTTTTCTATTGGTCAGTCCTATGAAGGACGACCCCTCTATGTGCTCCAGGTAAAAGCTGAAGGGGAAGATGGCTAAAATTATGGCCATACTGTTTAAAAACACAGACAGACATTCTGACTTACTACACGTTGTTCTCTGCCCCTCTTCTGTCAGTTAGGAAAGAGAACACGTCCCTTTAAGAAGGCAGTGTGGATAGACTGTGGAGTGCATGCAAGAGAATGGATTGGTCCTGCTTTCTGCCAGTGGTTTGTTAAAGAGGTTTGTGCTGTGTTATTCTTTCTGTTCACTGTTCACTTCATGCTGATATTTAAATCACTGCCAAGCAAAAACAACAAAATGCTCATGCACAGTTTATAATGAGGTCCATTACAATTATATTATTTGCATTTAAAAATTAACATGAAGCATTAATTCATTTAAAGCATTCATATTTCAAAATCCTAAAATATTGTGTGTCAGGTTTAAATTAGACTTTGAATTCTAGATTTTCAGTGTGGACTATTGTCTTGTGCCTATTGCTAAAAGACGACACTCTTAAAACATTCAAAGTTTTTATAATTTTCAAGATTTTTACTGTTCTGTTTATTTGTGAGCTGGTGTATTCTGGGACTGTTTCATTCAATGAGTTTCTAAATTCCTCCTAAATTAATCTGTATAATACATCAGAGCCTCTCCTGAGCTCATCTCATAAAATAATATCAAAGAGTGCTTTTAGTTAGGTGATCTCCTTTTATGCTAATCTGTGTGTCGTTTTCTACACACAAATAAACAGCTCTCAGATCAGCAGCTAACATTGAGTGAGACAAATATAGAATTAGATAGAGATAAAAAAAAAAAAAAGAGAGAGAGTTGCAGTACATTCAGTATACCACTATGAGGCAGAACTACTGTATGACAGAGTCCTAAAGCTGCTGACCCTGAAGTGAATGTTATTACAGCTCTATAGTTCTCCTCAGTCCACCAGCATTCCTGATTTTTCACTTTCTGCTGTTGAATTAGGCTTTACACATATACACTGCATCTTAATGAAACCAATGTAACATTATTCATATTTTACAAGACCAAAGGGAGCTTTTAATTATGGAGTAAGTGAATAATCATTGTCAGTATAGTTTACACAGACACAGCAGATACTGTATGTTCAAAAGTTAAAACAGCATACTAAAACAATACTTCTACCATTGCTTTTTACCATAATTTTTAGCATCATTACTCCAGTCTTCAGTGTCACATCATCCTTCAGAAATCATTCTAATATGCTGATTTGCTGCTCAAGAAACATTTTTTTTTAGTATCAATGTTTTATGTTTTTGTGGAAACCAGTATTCAGTTTATTAAGGATTCTTTGATGATTAGAAAGTTCAAAAGAACAGCATTTATATTGCCATCTTTGTATTAGTATTAATATCTTACAAAAAAAAATAAAAAATACTAACCCAAACTTCTGAACGGTAGTGTAGTGACTTTACAGAATACTGTACTTACTTACTGTACTTAATACTGTATATACATACTTAAAATACTGTACCCAAGATGCAATGCACTCAATTTGACCTTCCTTTTTCAATGTGATGAATTAAACAGAAGGAACATCATGACTAATTATTTGATCGGACTTAGTACACACACACACACACACACACAATCTATTTAATGGAAGAATGGCCTATTTAAATGGGTTATGATTAGAAGAACTGCACACACACTGCTGTGTCCTTGTTCAGAGTATTTTGCTGTATTGAAGTTTATCTGTGGGGAAAACGAGACGCACATTTCCTGTATCTCTTGAAGTCTGTCACGATTCCATTCACTGTGAACGCAGGCACTGAACTCCTATCAACACGACTCCAGCATGAGACGACTGATGAATCAGCTCAATTTCTACATTATGCCTGTCTTCAACGTAGACGGTTACCATTACAGCTGGAAGACGGTAACTATCATATTTTGTCATATGCCTAGATCTCAACGTCTCTTCTGTGATGTATGCTGAGCTTACTGAACTGAACTGTTGGCAGCTCTCTGCTGTTAAAAAGGTTATAAGGCCGCTAGACATAATGGAGGAAAATATCTGTGGTTTCTCTTTTTTCTCTTAGGACCGCTTTTGGCGGAAAACACGGTCAAAGATTCCAAAGTATCATTGTCGGGGAGTGGATGCCAACCGAAATTGGAAAGTCAAATGGTGTGGTAAGTTATTTAACCTGATATTCAGAAGAATCAGAAGCTCCAGTCCAAATTAAAGAGCCCTGGTGTTCATATAGGAAATAAACAAGCATTCCAGAGTATGTAAACACCATAGTCCTTTAGCTGCCAATGAAGATTAAAAATGTATCAACAGAATGACATATTTACACCAAGCACTATCTTGTATTTGAATGCAATACATAAGAAAATTAAGATGTTAAAGTCTATGTTTGTGTGTGTGGTTGCATGCAACTTTTTTAATCATGCTGTTTGACGATGGTCTACTAGCACTACAGATACGAGCTGATGCTTTGGTTTTTAGTTTAAATGCATTTATTAATATGGTAATACTAACAACAAATCTTTTGATGTGAGCCTAAGACATCCATCAACTGATGACAAACTCAGACTGAAAAGATGAAAATATCAATATACTAGTTGGTTACTAGAATTAGTTGCGTTTGGAAGCTGTCTAACTATAATATATATAACTATTTTATATATATATATATATATATATATATAAAGTGTAGAATGACCATGAGTCAGCAAAATGCCAAAGGTGGAAAGTAATAGTCATCTATGACCACAGACTTGGACAAGAAAAGGCAAAAATTAAATGATTACAAATAAAGTTACATTTTTTTGCACTTGCTATCTTTGCTATCTCTGATAGATGAGGGTGCATCCCTGCACCCCTGCGATGACACATACTGTGGTCCCTTCCCTGAGTCAGAGCCTGAGGTCAAAGCTGTTGCCAAGTTTCTACGCAAACACAGGAAACGGGTCAAGGCCTACATCTCGATTCACGCCTATGCTCAGATGCTTCTTTATCCGTATTCCTACAAATATGCCACTATACCAAACTTCAACTGTGTGGTGAGTGATTTCAGACATTTAAAGGGTTAGTTCACCTAAAAAATTCTGTCATTAATTACTCACACTCATGTCGTAAGACTTTTGTTCATCTTCAGAACACAGTTTAAGATATTTTTGATATTTTTTCCGATGGCTCAATGAGGCCTGCATCGCCAGCAATAACCTTCCCTTGTTCAATGCCCAGAAAGCTACTAAAAACATATTTAAAACAGTTCATGTGACTACCGTGGTTCAACCTTAATATTATAAAGCGCCGAGAATACTTTTTGTGCGCCAAAAATAACAAAATTGTGACTTTATTCAATAATATCTAATTATGGGCGATTTCAAAACACTGCTTCGTGAAGTTTCGAAGCTTTACGAATCATTTGTTTCAAATCAGTGGTTCAGAGCACCAAAATCACATGATTTCAGTAAACAAGGCTTCGTTACGTCATAAGTGTTTTGAAGCTTCAATGGTTCACATGACTTTGGCAGTTTTATACATGTTCTGAACCACTGATTCAAAACATATGATTCGTAAAGCTTCAAAGCTTCATGAAGCAGTGTTTTGAAATTGCCCATCACTAGATACTGTGGAATAAAGTCGTTATTTTTTTATTTTTGGCGCACAAAAAGTATTCTCATCGCTTTATAATATTAAGGTTGAATCACTGTAGTCACATGAACTCTTTTAAATATGTTTTTTTTTTTTTATGCCTTTCTGGGCATTGAAAAAGGGAGTGTTATTGCTGGCGATGCAGGCCTTACTGAGCCATCAGATTTTATCAAAAATATCTTAATTTGTGTTCCGAAGATGAACGAAGGTCTTACTGGTATAGAACAACATGAGGGTGAGTAATAAATTACACCATTTTAATTTTGGGGTGAACTAACCCTTTAATCTTGAATTTGTCCATTTGGGTGGGGATCATTCAGTAATTATAATTTCAGAGCAACTTCAGAGCAAAAAGTTATTTTTACTGAATCAAAAATATACAGCGCAACCAGTGTACTCCAGTATGTAAGCAAATGACTCCTACAAACAGGTTCTTTTTACACTTAATCAAAACACACCAGTGTGTGACCAGTGTAGTCCAATTTTTTGTAAACTTAGTGAATTAAAAACATACAGCTTAACCAGTGTAGTCTGGCTGATTCATGAAAGTATGACTTTTATGAGCCGTTTCATTTAATAAATAGTTAAACAAAAATCCAAAAAACAGGAGTTATCAGTTTAAAGGAATAGTTCGCACAAAAATGAAAATTCTGTCATCATTTACTCCCCCTCAAGTTGTTCCAAACCTGTATGAATTTCTTTGTTCTGCTGTACACAAAAGAAGATATTTGGAAGAATGTTTGTAACTTAACAGATCTCGACCCCCATTGACTACCATAGTATTTTTTCCCCTATTATGGTAGTCAATAGGGGGCGAGATCTGCTTGGTTTCAAGCATTCTTCCAAATATCTTCCTTCCTTTCACTAGAAAATTGCTCTGTGTTTCCATATTTTACATATTTTCCCATTAATTTACTATAGCAGTCTTTTTAAAAAAAATAAAGATCAAGTAACAGTTCTTTTTTTTTTTTTTTTTTTGTATATGTTCCATAATTTGCACCCTGGAGTTGTCAAAGCGATTCAGCCTTTAAACAAGATAGAACTCAATATCTTCTACCAGAGGGCAAACCATTAAACTCCTCATTAAGAATATGGAATGGCTGAGATATTATTTTATTTTTTCAGCCTTGCCTCAGTACAGTTTGCTCATATATCGACTGGATGGCTGTTAGCCCACATAATCTTTTGACTACACTTACCACCAAGCATCCTTAATGATGGACTGGATGAATACTTGAACCTCTGCTGTTCCCCCTCAGGAATCAGCAGCCCAGAATGCAGTGAGCGCTCTGTATTCAGCTTATGGAGTGAGATACAGATACGGCCCTGCCTCCACCACGCTTTGTAAGTCAGGCATTGGGTCTTTTCTTCAGTCAATGACATATAGCTACTGCATATATGAGTCATCAGCTCTCTGTAAGCCCTCTCAGTTAGATGCCAATCTGTTTTCTGACTCATGACTATTTCTATATCAACAAGAGTCAAATGTCCAGATGTGATGTAATGTGTTTCTTTAACTTGCAGATGTGAGTTCTGGAAGCTCAATAGACTGGGCCTATAAGAACGGGGTCCAGTATGCTTTTGCCTTCGAGTTGCGTGATACGGGCTACTACGGCTTCTTGTTGCCGGAAGCCCTGATTAATCCCACCTGCACGGAGACAATGAGAGCAATAAAGACCATCGCCTCAGGCCTGCTGAAGAAGTGTACCAAATGAAACCTTTTACTTGACTTTCACACTTTGTATCATATCTTCTCTCCATCGATTTCACAGTTTAGCCCATAAGCCATAGCAATATCTACTAGCTATGTACAAAAGTGCCTGCATTTTACAAAACTTTTTTTTTTATTAGAAACTAAGACTTATTTATTTTATAAACTACTTTTATAAACTCTACAATATGGAAGCAAAGTCTTTTACAAAGTCGATTTGCTTTTTTACTTGGAAGGCGGCACGTATTCCGCCATACTGTGCGTTGCATTTTCTCCCATTCATAAGCAGTAGGAGTGAACCATCTTTCCATATCTATAGCAAAGCCACTGGAAGGCAAGCCTGCAACCTTTAGCCAAAAAAGCGTAATGGCTAATGCTAACACTCCGCCTCTGGCGGTACGCAGGGAAGGAGACCAGAGGCTGTTTTTTGAATGGATGTCAATGGATGAGAGGCTTCACTATGCTGATTAAACAGCTTTTGTGGGGAAATAGCTAATCATTTAATTAATCGACAGCCTGTCTGCTAATCTTCAGCATGTTTTACACTAAACAATACTTTTGTTGGGAACTATATGTATTTTTTTAAGAGAAGGCAGACTAGGGAATGTTGCGACTGATGTCGCTGCCATTACACGATAGGCTGAGGTGAGCATGTGATTAAGTTAGCCGTTACGCTTTCTCCAATGGTAAGAGATACAGATCTCATCTCTCATCTCCCTATAATATATAATCTCTGTCTATAGTCTTTGATGGAAGCTTGTTTCCGCCATGGAATAAAAAAGGTAATTGCTACTTATCTCACAATAAGAAAAAAAAGTCAGAAAAAAACTTTTTTTTTCAGCAATTCCAAGTTTATAATTCACAATTCTGACTTCTTTTCTCGCTATTGCAAGAACTATATGGCAGAATTCTAAGATAAAAACTACCTTTTTTTATTCCGTGGAGGAAACAAGCTTTCATACTATGTTGTATTAAAAAATGGTATACTTGTAAACAGTTAAGTAATGCAAGCACTTGAATTGTGAACTAAATAATTCCCTTTCTAGAAAGTGGGTTTTACCTAAGAGGCGAATACAGTGAGCACTTGCTGTACAGTTAAAAATAACAGTAATGCCCAAAGAATGTAAATAATGCATACTGTATCTTACAATGGTTTTATTTTAGTGTAGATGCCGGCATGTATCACTGTAGCTAAAAGACAGCTTTGATTTTGATTTTTTGTTTTGTTTGAAGAACAAACTGTACGTGCAGGGGCAATGTTTACATTTGTATTATTAAGTACTATCACGTTTTGGAGTTTTATTGTAATAAGATAGTATTTATTTTTTAAACAAAAATATCCTTTGTTATATATAAAGTGTCTTGGAAGCTGGCATTTGAGATCTGTTTTCATTGTACACAGATTTTTGTATCTCACTGTTTAGTTTACCAACAGGTGGGTTATTAAAAGTGTTTTTATCATGATGTAATTGCTAAGTCCAACACAATCACCAACCTCCAAGCTTGGATTATATTATTTGATAAAAGGCCTAAATTCTAAATAATGAGAAATGACTTTACAAATGTGAGAAATAAATACAAGAATAAACACATCATTTGTGTAATACACAGACAACCAGAGAAAATTGAAGTTCTTTGGGCAACTCAGGCCTCTAAACTGTAAGGGTCAGAGGGCCGTGGCCTTTACCCTATTAGCCCAGTCCATTGCATCCTTGAGTACATGGAATTTATAAGCAATATCATTCCAGAAACATCAGATATTCACTACCACAGCATGACTGGAATTGTGATATTGCTTTTATACACAGCTGTATAACTATGAACAAATAGAGCACAAATGTCAAAATCCTGGAGTGCCACTGTACCACAGAGTGTAGCTACAACCAGCTTCAAAACACCTGCCTGGAAGTTTCTAGTAATCCTGAAAACCTTGATTAGCTGGATTAGGTTAATTAGGGTTGCAGCTAAACTCTGCTAATGGCCCTCCAGAAACTGAGTTTGTTTCTAAATTAGTATATTTATTTATTTTATAGGGAATAGACAGCGTTATATGGCCTGGCCTTAACTCATCCTCCACATTTGATGTCAGCTTCTTCGTATACAGTGCAAAAGCATTTCAGGCATCTTGTGAATATAACCTGAGAATTACTCATCCTGGAGAGCCAAAAACAAACAGTGGCTTTGCTTGATGAAGAGCAGTGTTTCTCATTACAGAGAGGGCTGACTCATTAATCTCCCTTAAAACCAGTGTAGAGAATAAAATAAATAAAAAGTATTTAAGAGATAAAGAGTTTTTCATTCAAATGGCTTAAGTGCCAAAAAATACATTTGTTTACTGTTGAAGGATATGACGGTTCGTTTTTTTTTTTTTTTTTTTTTCATGTCCAGCAAATAGCAGAATCTAATGACAAACTCAAACTATGGTAAAATTACATTTAATGAAATAACACACAGTTTTGAGGATACTTTATCTAATTTTGTGTCTAGAAAATAGTGATGTGACATTGTTTTATTTTGAATATCATTTGCATGTGTGTGTGTGTGTTTAATGTGGGAGATTATTGGAGAAAAAAAAAAAAGTTTTTATCTTAAAGTAAAAAGACAAAAAATAGACCCTTGAAGTAAGCCGACAGAAAGACCTGGCACTATAGAGTTATTATATATATATATATATATATATATATATATATATATATATAATTATAGTAATTCATGGAGTTATCTCAATAAAGTTTAAAACAATTGTCCAATAATGGACTGCATAGACAGCAACAAAAACACTGTAAATAAATCAATTACATTTTATTAAAAAAAAAAATTCCAGCCAAATAGATGGAAATTGATTTTTAGTATTGTTTAATGTAAATGCAAATAAATATTTAGGTACTTTTTATTGGCTGAATCATGACTGCAACAAACTCACATGGGACACATGAAATTACAAAAAAAGACTTGTTGATTAATCTCAATAGAACTTTTTTTTTTTTTTTTTTTAAATAAATAGTAGTCACACATAAAAAGTGTGATTTGATTTATAAGTAAAATAAGGTTTGTGGTTAACATTACTGAAGAGAGCTTTAAGTTTCCTACAATAGACTATAAATTACAGTTAGACCTCAAACGTGAATTCTGAAGCTGGGTCAAAACATAAATTGCTAACAAGTTGCTACATAACATAACACAGATATTTTTATATCTGTGTACCACAGGAAGTAAGTTTTCTTGTTTGACTCATTTTCTTAACTAATTTTTTTACTCTTTTATTTAGTAATTTATTATTATTTATTTGTATATTTTATTTAAAAGTCTGTATAAATTGTTGTTATTTAAACTTTATAATTTTTATACTCTCTCACTCTGCCTCACTGCGGCCGTTTCTACGTGTGTGACGTCATTTCCTTCCAACATGGCGCAGGCAGCAAGTCGCTGATGGAAAACTGAGGGATTTACCCCACCTTCTGGCTTTATTTATGTTTCTCTATTGAGGGCACCATCCGCCGGAGAAAAACTCAATCATACGGGAATATCTAAAGATCGCGGATCCAGCCTCCGTTGGGACAGGTCCTCCTCGCCCCGTCGCAGCGCGTCATGTATGAAGGCAAAAAGACGAAAAACATGTTTTTAACCAGAGCTTTGGAAAAGATCTTGGCCGACAAGGAGGTGAAAAAGGCTCATCACTCGCAGCTGCGCAAAGCCTGTGAGGTGGCACTAGGTCAGTATGATTTCGATGCCTTTATTGCAGTGTTTTAGATGTTTAAGATCTGCATGTGTGGCTTTAATCCTGCCGGTAAAGAAACGGAGCAGCTTCAGAAGAGCTGCATGAATCCAGCAGCATTGCGGAAGTTATTCTCATTCTACCTGAAAACCGCCTTGATCTAAACCTGTACCTGTTCATTTTGCATGAATTGTCGATGTTTATGCCCTCATTGTTTGAATATATCAGATTTAGTACATGCACGAATGAGGAAACAGGTAAAGGAAAGCAGGAACTGACAGGGCGAGTTATTCCTCTTTGACAGGAGCTTGAGAAAGCCCTTTCATCATCATACGGGCAGTGCACCGAATAAACTATAATTATTAAATTACATGATACTTTTAAGTGCTTTAAAAGCATTCAAAATGAGTCCTTCAATTAATTTAAGTGTCATTGACGATGTTTTTAAATCAATAAATATAAAGACCCACCTGTCATATATTACAAAAACAACATTTTAGGTTTTCGTACAGTTTAAGGTTCTTGTTCGACAGTACAACATACAAAATAAGTTGTCATAGCGTTTAAATTCTCTCAAATCTGTTTGCACTATCCTCAATTTCCGCGAATAACAACAATGACTGGGCAAGATGGAGAGAAACGCAGGTGGAGGATCTTGTTTGCAATTGTGTTGTCGCAGAATGATTTGATTTGCCTTTAAATAATACAAGGATATATGCCTATGGAGATGAAACTATATCAAATGTGTAGAAACGATGCGCAATCATTGTGCCTTGCAGTCCCATCCTCCGCCGAATTCTTCATTTGAAACGGCTCTTTTGAATGATTCGTCTGAACCGATTGGAAAGCGTTTAAAAATCACTCGGCTTTAATTTAGAGCATTTGACGCAAACCTAATAATTTAATCGACAATCCTTTGATAAGCAGATGTATTTTGTGGAATATTATTTATTTCGCTATACAAAAAGAACTGGTTAAACTGGCCCGTTCGCTTTTGTGAACACTTTTGTTTTGAGTGATGACTCAAACGAGTTGATGAATCGGTTTGTGTGAACGAACTCCCCGAAAGAACCGATTCGCCTAAATGAATCACTAGTTTGCGATGGGCGTAACGGAAGTGTTGTGTGCAGGATAGGGGTTGTGCTAGTCTGTAAGTGTTTGTTTGGGATAAGGTGAATGTCTGTCTCTGTCATGCATTTCTCATTATCAGTGGTCAATAATGCATACACGGTGGAAGTTGAATTACAGTGCATTATTAAAGAGGGAAAGAAAACAATGGCTTCCAGGCTCTTGAAATCACATGCACCATGCATTGTTCATGCAGTGTTATTGGTTCATATGGCTTGCAAACGATTTTTATTTTTTTTTTATCAAAATCCAAGTCTTTGTTTTTATGTATTTGTATATATTTTTTAACTAAAGTATTTAGTTAGTCTGGAAAACATTAGGCGCAGAGTGTGATTTTAATAGAAATTGGATACTTTTAAGTCTTTGAATCACATATAAGAGCATCTTTCATATTCAGAAAAATTTAGGCTGTGATTCAATTCATGCACAAGGAGATATGAAGATCTATAGGACAGCCACAGTCAAATGAAGTGATAAAGTTTAATCTATTTCAAGCCACTTGGCAAACATAGGGGAAACTGTGAACCCTTTCTCTCTGTGCTGGTATGTGAATAATTTAGACCATATCTAGTGAGCTGTGTTTTTACACCACTAAGACGAAGTTCCCAGTGCAGGCCTTATCCTTGCAAATCTTGTCTCTGGCTACTTAAAAGATGAGACAGGCTTACTACACTGATTATGAAGGGCTGATGTATACAAAATTGTGAGATAGGCATATGAGTAATAAATGTCGTAAATAGTTAAAGAATATTATCCGTTACCTGCTTTAGTTTAGTTGTGTTTGTACCCTTTATGCAAAAGCATTTATGGTAGTGCGTCGTTTTACAATATAGGGCTTTTCTGTGAAACAGCACGCACAGTATTTGTGGACCATTTTTGCATATCTAGGATTGCATTTGGCCTTTTTCTTTGATGTCAGAGTTATGACAGCATCTTTCAGTGAACTTTAGAGGAATCCTGTCGTAATTGTCGAACCACAGTTCATTTGTCACACCGGAGGGGGTCACATGCCTCATTTAAAGCTGTGCATTCTGGTTTCATCTACAATTTTTAGCATTCCCTTACTTCCCAATGCTATGTGAACATTTATTGAGGAAGAAAGTCATATCATGGGAAATGTTTGGTATTTCTATAAAAGAAGTCTAGAGATAAGCGTTGCCTGGAAGTCTCCGAAAAATGGGTCACTAAAAGGCTGTGAGAGTAAAATGTTTGGAATATTATTCTTTTTTAGATACAGCAAGCATTGTTTTCATGTTGAGTGTTTGAAATGTTTAATAGTCTGCTGTATGACTTTTCTTTTAAAGTAAATGTATGCTTTAGGAAAAAGAAGTTTTTCTGTCGCTAAAAGAAATGCGATGACTTAAAGGTATAGTTCACGCAAAAATGAAAATTCTATCATCATTTACTCTCCCTCATGTCATTCCAACCTGCATGACTTTTTTTTTTTTTTTTTTTTTGTGGAAACACAAAAGAAGATATTTTGAACAATCTTTGTAACCAAACTGTTTTGTTCACCATTGACTTCTATTGTGTGGACAAAAAAAATGCTGTATATATTGTTATTTTTCATAATATCATTTTATGTTCCACAGAAGTAAGAAAGTAATACAGTTTTAGAACAAAATGACATATTTGGGTGAACTATCCCTTTAAATATCTGCTTCAGATGCCAGAAAAGTCATGAAATACATGGATGTTTCCTTGTCTGATGTGAGTGTTGATATTTTCTGAATGTGTACGTGGATGTCCTAATGACAGCCTAGATATAAGGAGAGTTTCTTGTCCCTTAAGCACAATAAATACTCGTGAAACAGGTAAAACAAGTTCATCATTTTCTTTTTTCAGGCAAAACTTCTGTTCAGGCTGAATAGACAGGACCCCAGGGCTGAGTCTGATCCATTTTATATTTTCTAACTGCACATCAACCATAACAAAATCCTTTTGAGCAACCAAGGGACCTCTAGTTTGTTGTACAGTTTCAGGTCTTGAATATTTTGAATGGGTTTAGATTGAGCTCTCGTCTGATGTGGATATGGCTTCACTACCGCATGATGCTTGTACTGATTTTTTTTGATTCGCTTGGTACATTAAGGATTTCATTAATGCGTAATGGAGATGACACTAAAACTCTTTTGCTCCCTACAGGGTCCAAAATTAACAAGCGCCAAGCTCCAGTGCAAATAAAAAATGGTCTTGCAGGCTACTTTTTGTCAGGAACGTGGCCTAATACAAGGTTGTATTGTTAAATGTTTTCAAATGCATTTTTAAATTGCAAATAATTTTTTTCCAGGTTTATATTTTATCTTATAAAAAAAAATATATAACTTTCCTGGTCAGGATTATTATAGTTAACTAAAACTCAAACTATAAAAAAAAAAATAATAATTGTTACTTAATATAAAGTAAATGTTAGGCTGATTGAAATAAGATGTAGCCTATAACTTATTTCAGCTAGTTGCAAAGGAACAATTTCTAATTTTCATATAGTTTAAATAAAACTAAAATAAAATGTTGAGTAGATTCTTAAACACCTTTTAATTGGCTATTGTGTCCAAGCGCTCAACAGATATAAATGCTCCGGTGTGTATCTGTGTAAGCGCTCGGTGGAGAGTGTCAAAGATGTCTATATTTACAACATGTTTTTGACATTGTACCATTGTAATCAATCACAGACATATCTGTTGAGTGCGTGAACACAATGATCAATCAGAAGTGTTTAAGAATCCACTCAGCAGCACTCAAAATGCTTGAAGGAAATCCTGGTATCGTCACATTTTGAAAATTTTAGTACCTCCTGTGAGTGTTTGTGTAAACACTCTGTGAAGAGTGTCAAAGGTTTCTATTTACAGCATGTTTTTGAAGCGTTGAGCTTTGTAGCCAATCACAGACATATCTGTTGAGGGTGTGAACGGAATGGCCAATCAGATGCTCACTGCATGCTCGCGAATCCTTTCATTATAACCAACAAAGTATAAATGCGATGTCAATAACAGATTCATTGCACAGCTTCATTGATTATAATAGGGGTTTTCACAAGAGTGCAGCTTTGTGTATTTCGCATTGTAATTGACAGCTTCAGTGATTATAATGGCAGCGATCTTTGCTCAATTTCTGTATATAATATTTTTCATGCTGCCAACTACATATTTCAAAATTTCTGGATTGACTTGGAGGGTAAATGCAAAATAATAGATCTGCCACTTTTTCTGTGTGGTGTGTGGTGTGTAATGTGTTGCTTTCATTTTATTACTAACTTTCACATATATTTACTATATTTGACTTTTGACATATATTTACAGATTTAAAAAAAAATATAAAATAGTTCTAAGCACTTTGTTTTATGGTTTTATGATTTTTTTTTTTTAAATTTATTTCATGAATAAATAGGATAATATTACAAACTATTTCTTTGCATTTATTTTGCAGTTCACATATAGTTTACACTGTATGTGTGGATGGCCGTGTTCGTCCACCACCACCAAAGACCATTTTTGCAGTGTGCTAATTGTGATTCAGTAGACTTTTAATATTCAATGTACTCACATTGTTTTCAAGAGACTTGTGAAGAAACTGAGAGTAACCAGTTGGATCAGGTGTCCGCATTTATTATTTAGCTTTCAGACTGATCGTATATTACTCACGCCTTCTAACACTTCAGGCAGTTTCAAGTCCTTTTGGCACCTGCGCTATTCATCATAAAAAGTTTCTTAATAGCCTCAAACAAGGAGGAAACTTGTTAAAATGAATTTCAGAGCCCAGAACAAAGTTAACTAACAAATATCATAGTATTTTTTTTTACTTTTAGATGCATAATAAAGACATTTAAGTGTCACTAGGCCAGGTAATGCATTTTAAAAGCTACCGCATTGTGTTCTTGCGGTTTTGTGATGTGTTTTATGCTCCTGTCTGTTTTTCCCCACTATAAATGGCCTCAGATTTTTATCCCTTTGGTTTTTTCCAAGAACACAGATGAGGAATTTTTTCTCTGATTGTTCTTTTGAACTTTTTAGTGCTGTAGGACACATGACCGCACATGCGTGTGTGCTTTTGCTTAATAAAGAAGGTGGAATTAAATGTGTGTGCGAGGGCCGTCTGGCTTATCCCGGCTCTGCTGGTGAGTGTTGTTGCTTTGTGGACACGTGGTGAAAGAGGTGAATGAATTTAATTTTTGTGGCCCTAGGTTTACTGTTAAGATGGTGGGTGCATCTTTGCACAGGTGTCTGGAAAAGCTCAAAAGATGTGGATCAATTCTGGTAAGGTTTTACAGGTTGAAGACCCCACTAGAGTATATTGTTCTTCTCGTTTCTAAAAACATGTGCCATAATAACCATTAAGGCTGGGTATTGACACAAATTTCCTGATCTGATTCTATTTTGATTCACAAGCTTGTGATTTGATTAAATTAGATATAGATTATTTTGGATATATATCAGGTACAGTACATGGCAATTTTTCTCAAGGAAAAAAATATCTCAACTGATGCTGTTGGCACTACATTACTGTAATATTGATTGTTAAAATTAACCGATTTGTATAAAACACCACACAATTACACAAAAGGCAGTTTTTATTTTATACTTACTGAACTTTATAATCACATAATTATGTTTCTACTCCAATTTGTTTTTTGAAATGTAAACATTTGGTGGCTGTCATAAAAACTTGACAGATTTATTCAAACATACACTGATTATTGAAGAATATTAAAAATAGTGCTTACTCTAGCTCTTCTCTAGTTAATTTTTGTAGCTGACTAACAAGTTTATGGACACTGAATAGCTTTTCTGAGGTAAATGTAACATTACATGGCATATTGTTTACAAGCCGTTTAATTGACGTCTTTCCCCGGTTGAAATGCTGAGTGATTACATAAGACATGAAATTGATTTCTGTAAGTTGTACTGTTTCTTTTAACTTACCTTCTGATGTTCAGTCATGTTTATTTTGTGCTGTAGCTAGTAGTAAAGAAGAAGAAATTATCACTTGAACTGAGGCGTTACGGTCACGCAATCTCTCACGCCACATTATAGAGTGCCAAAACGGTATTATTGTTATTGTTCGAATTTTGTGGTAAAAGGGACAAAATTTATAATCTGAGACTTTATCGGATGCGCTACAATAGACTTAAACTAAAAATAGACTAAAACATACCTTGATGAAAAGCCCTGGCTGATACAATGCATTAAAACAAAATTGGTCATTTATTTAAAAGATCAGGTTTTTGGATGAAAGTCCAGCATCATTTAGATCTCTTACCAGACACTTTGTTTCATTACTGGTCTTTGTTAATAATGCATCATCTTTCAGTAGCAGTATCTCATTCAGCCTCTGACAGGTGCTGAATTAATCATAATTCTCCCTCAAGCTAATGAGAGAGACAATACCATTTGACCCACTATTTCTGTCCAGAATCCTGTGTTTGAGATCATACCGCAATTACATTGAAGAGTAGGTAGTTATAGTCACTCTTAAGTTAATAGCAGGCTGATACTAGACTTGCTTTATATCAACGTAGAGCAAGGATGCGCTTTTTATTTTTTGGCTTTTGTGACAGATAGACGCCTTCAAACTGCAAGGTGCCACCCAAAATGCCACTGTAACAAATTATATTTTGTAAAAGAATTGATGTGTTTTGTGTGTAGGATCATGACAATTCTGGCCAACACGATGACCTGTTGATTATTCCAAACGCAGAAACCGAAATTAAACTTTTCATGTTGCTAAAAACTGAAACCAAAAATAAAGTTTAGTTAATTCAGTTTGGATAACTGAGTAATTGAACTTTTTATGCAGTTGAGGGTGTCGTGTACCCAGGTGATAAATTAAATCATTTGATAAGTGAATTCAAGTGATAAGTTCAACAGCAGCAAGCCGCCTCTTAATATTTAAGCTGAACAAATTTTACATATTTCTACTCTAGCATCATTGTTGGTCATGGTGAAGTGTGTCCACACTGCTGACATGTTTACCTTCAGTAAAGTTCAGAAATTAAGCCATTCACAAGGCAACAGAATACTGTTGTCAGTCCTTAATATGGTTACGTTAAAGACTATAGATATACAAAAATGATGCACTCCTATTACTTACGATTGGGAGAGATTGCAACGCGCAATATGGCGGAATACGTTCTGCCTTCTAAATTAAAGAGTCAATCGCCAATTGGTAAAGTCATTAGCTGCGTCCAAAACCGCATACTGTTGAGTAGGTACTACATTTGAATTTAAATTTACTTCACGACCGTTAAAAAAAAAAAAAAGTACAATCTATATAGTACGAATGCATGTAGTATGAATGAATTCGGATGTACTACATTCGCCATGTTGTTGCTGTCACATGACCTACCAGCATCAATTACTGTATGTCCCTTTAACTCCATTCACAAACCCTCTCCCGTGGCCTCATGGGATAGTAAAGTGTCCATCGTATGCACACTTCAAAATCTCACCGGAAGTAGTCATCCAGGTACTTTTCGTCTACTGTTTTTCGAATACTATGAATTCGGGCATACTACTCTGTTCGCATACTGTTTTTCGCACACTATATAGTAGTATATAGTAGGGAAGTATTCGATTTCAGACGCAGCTATTGTGTCACTGCAGCTGCCTTTTAGAAGCGCATTGGAACAGACTTTCCTTGAAATGGACTTTGGTTAATTTGGTCATCTGAAGGTTTTAGATTCAGTCACTGTTCTCCACCAGAGCTGCTTTTGAAGATTTGATGGATGAACTTGTGGCTTGATTGGATTTTTGTGTGTCAAAACTGACTTTTCAGTTTTATGGACGGCGCCAACTTGGATATTAGATGGTCATTCTTGCTATATAAGATATATAATCTATATAACAAGATATATAATCTTGTTTTCAGTTTGGATTAAGATTATTTTGCTTACCCCACTGGCAAATTATTTTGCTTGTTTTAAGGAAAAACTCACTTAATTTTGACTTATTTTTCCTAAAAACAAGAAAATAATTTTTAGATATTTGGACTGGAAACAAGACATAAATTCTAAGTAAGAACAGCATTTTTTGCAGTGTGATTACTGGTTAGAGAATACGGGTTTGACTCCTGTTGCACATTCATACAGACAGTATTCGAGACTCTACTGTAAGTTGCTCTGTGAATGAGACTTTTCGAGACTCACACCTCTAAGTAAATATGGTTGTCAATCCTAAAAACTGACAGTGTTAACGTAGTCTAAATGACACTGTTTCAGTCAATGATTTTGGCCCTCTAAAACTATTTTGGTTGCTGAAATTTCTGTGCTTGTTAATGATAATGATATGGCGATAACGATAAATGTCGAATTTGAACATTAGATTTTTGTCTCAATCGTCATTTTAAATGCTGCGAGTGGCATTTTGTTGCATTCCGTTGTGCTCTGTTTTTAAATGCAAGAACTCATGTGTTTATGCAAATGCCTCCTAAAAATGTGTTCAATCAGAGTCAGGTGAACAAATTTCGAAGCAGAAACCCCATTCACAGTGCTCTTTTTGTCTCAGAAACCATGGCCGGTTAACCAGTGGAGTGAATCCATGTGGTTACACATGTCACAGCTTTGGTGTGATTAGTTGGCAGGGCTACACCAGGTCCACCCTCACGCCCCACGTGTTGCGTTGTCCGGACAACCTCCCTCAGCATTTCCTGTGCAGAGCTTAAATTTAATTACAGCTGGGTATATTCTTTCTCATACAATGTAACTGTCTATGGCCAAGTGCTCCCTCCTCAAGCACAGAGCCGGGTGTTTATCTCTGTGGGTGAAAGGAGCATGCTGCCTCCCCTTCCATTGGGGCTCTGCTTTTTTGGAAGAGTGTTTGTTTATGTGTGAGAGATGATTTGTGTGTGTTTGGTGGGCGGATGCTTGATACTTCAACTGTGGGCTAAATAGATACATTATGCAAATTTGTCTCTGATGTTGTTTACCATCCATAAACTGACAGAAGGCCTTCATGACACAATCATCAAGGAACCAGTGCCAAAAAAACTGTTTAAGGTCTCTAAAAGGCTGCCTGGTCTTGTGTGAGTAGAGAAGGATTTTAAATGCTACAAGTGGCATTTTGTTACATTCAGTTTTGCTCTGTATTTAAATGCAAGAACGCATCTTATGTATATGCCTCCTATAATGTGTTCAGTCAGGGTCAGGTGTACCAATTTAATTGGTTTCGAAGCAGAAACCACATTCACAGTGGTTTGTCACAGTTTTTTGTCTCTCTTTGTCTCAGAAACTATGGCTGGTTAACCAGCTGTTTTTTTTTTGTTTTTTTTTTTAACTACAGAGCAGAGGTGTATACAGTACCTGAAACCATACTTGAATAAAAGTACAGATAACTTACAGCAAAAATGACAAACACCTCAAGTACGCAGACATAAATGACAATGCAATGTAAGCATGTAGCCCCTTTGGCATACTGAAGAAAAACCTGATATTTACTCATATATATACCTTTACATGAATGCAGTTCATCTTATTTTATGTATATAGCACAATTTATTCCTGTGATCAAAGCTGAATTTTCAGCATCATTACTCCAGTCTTCAGTGTCACATGATCCTTCAGAAATAATTGTAATACGCTGATTTGCTGCTCAAGAAACATTTATGATTATTATCAATGTTGAAAACAGTTGTGTACTTTTCTTTTTTCAGGACTCCTCAATGAAAAGAAAGTTCAAAAGAACAGCATTTCTCTGAAATACAAAGCTTTTTTAACATTATACACTACCGTTCAAAAGTTTGGGGTCAGTAAGATTTTTTTTTTTTTTTTTTTTTAAAGAAATTAATACTTTTATTCAGCAAGGATGCATTAAATTGCATCACAGAAATAAATTACTTTATAAAATATATTCAAACAGAAAACTGTTATTTTAAATTGTAATAATATTTCACAATATTACTGTTTTTACTGTATTTTTAATTAAATAAATGCACCCTTGTTAAGCAGACAAAACTTATTTTATAAACATTAAAAATCTTACCATTTCCAAACTTTTGACTGGTAGTGTATGTATGTGTGTGTGTATATATATATATATATATATATATATATATATATATATATATATATATATATATAAAAACACACACTTTTTTTTTTTTTTCCAGTTTAACGCATTAAAAATATTAACGCAATTAACGCAGCATGAGTTTTTTTCTGTCATCCTTTGGCTAGCATTACAATATATGATCACGCTCTTATTCATGCAAATGCTTTTAAACCATTTAAACGCGCCAAAAGAGAAAAAGAGAACATGCAAATGTCCTGTCACACACACGACGCACAGAAAGACGCGCCAGAATCCAGTTCTCTGTCACGCTTGAACAAACAATAACATCGAACAAAAATATCAGTTTTGTCGAGTATCCTCATAAGAACAGCTTTGAATGAGTTAAATAAATTCTTAAAACGAAAGTAAAGAGCTGTGAGAAAGTGGGACGCGTGTAAAATCTGCGTCATGTGCAGCAGGGGCAGCTCTTAAAGTGATAACAACCACTAATGCCGTCTGTCATTGAAGATAATGAAAGAACAAAGGTAACAGAGAAAAGTACTCACTGCTCACTACAAAGAACTTTTGTAGCTTTAATAATGATTATCTATATTTAATTTAGGCTATAAATTATGCAATGCAGACTGTCTGGTAACTTTATTTAATTTCTGTATTTTTCCAATGTGTTAAGACAGGTAGGTATGACATCTATTATCGGTTTATGTGAGGATTGTTCTAAGTTCACTTAAATTAAAAGTTGTTATATTTTTGAAGCCTAATAAATGTGTAAAAAAAATAAAATAATAAATAAATAAATAAATAAATAAATATATATATATATATATATATATATATAATTATCTCAATTACACTGTAATGTTGAATGGCTATAATTCATGTTTAAAGTTGGAGGAAAAATCAATTTCATTGAGACATCAGTAGCTGTAGGCTATTAGTATCAGTGATACTGGCCTTCATTCATTAAAAGATGCCTTAAAATATACTGCCATCATGTTGTTTCTTTGTTGTTTTAATTTGGAGATTAACTGTGAAATTATTACATTATTAAGATATATTAAAAATGTATAAAAACTTGTGTTTTTAATTGCGATTAATCGTGATTAATCACAGAAAAAATGTGTAATCTCAAATAGTTCTCATGCTTTACTGAAAGGTGGAGTACAGCCCAGGCGAGTATTGCTTCAGGTTTGTTACCTGGATCAGTTTAGATTCAGATCCTATTTTAAGGTGCAGCATCACTCAACAAATACAAGTTTGTCTGCATTGTTGTGTTCATGTAAATTCTCATCTAATAATTGACCTTACTTAGCCCTAAAGTGCACATATAAAATCAAAACCTTAAAGTCAGCATGAAATAAAAAATTCACCTTATCAATCTAATTGCATGTTATAGATATTATTGTGAACGATTCATCCATGCATTAGGGCTGGGACAATACATCGATTCTCGATGGATACAATGAATCTAGATCGATCCTGATATTTTCTCTCTTAAATTGATTCTGAGCTTAGTTTTAACAGCAGATGGCGCTCTAGGCTAGTTTTTAACCGCAGACTCTCAGATGCTCAAGAAGAAGACTGCTGGACAGCGCTCGTGCGTTCAGCTGAGTCATGTAAGTGGTTAAATATAAATATTTAAATATCGGCTCAGAATGCTGCTTTGACGTGAGATTTGTAATTCGCTTCAATCTTTTCGAATTTTATGAATGATTATTTTAGGTTTAAGTGGTGAGTGTAAAGGAACTGGAAGCAGGCAGTGTACGAGTGTTCCTAAAGCACGTATAGTAGTGTCATCTTCTGTTAAAAACTAAGCTCAGAATCATTTCGAGAGAGAATTGTGATACATCGGAAAATATCAGAATCACTCCAGATTCTTTGTATCGCGAATCAAGTGTCAATGTATTGTCCCACTCCTAATGTATATATAATATGTTTCAATCAAGTATTTTTGTTACCTTATAATATTTAATCAAATGTCATGTCATCAAATGTCTTTTGGTGAAAACGACAGACTGTCTGTGACGTATGCAAGATCAATCATTTAATTTGCTTAAACCCACCCAGACAAGCTTGTGTTCATGTTCCTCCATTTTCAAGTGCAATGACCACATCTCAAAATCCAATCAACAACCAAAGCATAAAAAAAAACAAAATCTTTTCCCTGGATAATCTGTTACACTCAGATGTACGTCACAATACAGAAGAAAAGATCTGACGCGACTTTAAGGTACAAATATGCACACTTTAGGGATAGATAAGGTACAGAGGTACACTCTAAAATTGTCATTAATTAAAAAACTTTAGCCCTGGTTTCACAGACAGGGCTTCGATTAAGCCAGGATTAGGCCTTAGTTTAATTAGGACATTTTAGTAGCTTTTATAAACTTGTCTTAGAAAAAGCATTACTGGTTTGCATCTCGAGACAAAACAATGTCCCTGACACCTTATAAGATTTGTCAGTGCAAGTTGCTATCAGTTAAAACAGCTCAAACATACATTTTAGTCTGGGACTAGGGATAAGTCTTGTCTGTGAAACCAGGAGTTAAAGTTTTAAATTAAAGGCTTAAAGTTTTACAAGGCCACTTGCTTAACAAACAAACAAAAAAGCACTGAAATTTGCCATACTGTTAGTACTGCACCACATTCAGGTGTTGTAAATGCATACCTACCCATAAGAACTAGTGCCTTTTGATTCCTAAACCTTTCTGCTACATTTATTCATTTTTCATGCACAGAAGCTGCCCAATCCTAACCAGGTGGATGCAACAAAAATACTAGGTTTGTAAGGCAAGAGTTCATTTAAATAGTTTCTCTGGTTGTCAAGTGTGTCGTCACCGCTTGAACGTGTGTGCTTTGAAATGTTAATTCATCTGTAGGAGTGAAGGAAAAAACGCACCACTGCTCTCAGGTAACAGCAGTTGCCGTTGAGAATGGGATTGGGGTTGTTTGGGAAGCTTGGTTTTGGTAAATGTCACCTTTTTAAAAACGATTTATGATTAAATCTGTGCTCAAATCACAACGTCAACCCTTCTAATCAGGCACAAAATCTAGGTAAGGATCAGTCCCGTCAAGCCTCTGTCTTTCAGCCCTGGATCTGGGAATCAAGTGGGCAAAGTTTTCTAAGAGCCAGAGGGACTTCAATCCAGACATCTTGTGAAAGAAGCTCTGCTTGGATGTATCTGTGTCTTGGCTTGAGAGTTGCTGAAAAATTCCACACTAGAAAGAATGAAGGAGGAGGAGAAGAACGCTTCAATGAGACCCCATCTTACAGCATCTACTTGGTCTTCATTCACACACCCTCAGGCTATGCAAACGGCTTCTGATTGGTTTGTCTTGTAGACTGCAGTTGTTGCATTAGTGTGCGTGTGTTGCCTTGGTGTTGATCACGTGGTGTACTGCAGAACTCCCGAAGGACCATACTGTTTATCTTTCCCCAGCGAAGGAGCTGCAGAATGTGTGTACTTCAAAACACAACACCATCCTCTATGCTTTTTGCTTAATTGATGGAACAAACCTCTCTAGGCAGTTGGAGACTGCTCTGAGACACCCTCACCTGGGCAAACAACTCTCTGAGCTAATTCAGTCATCTCATTTCTACCATGCTGTTGTCTAAAACACCAAAGCAGGATACCGATAAGCAAGTATATACATATTTGACTTTTGCAATCAAGATTGAGAGCAAAATAGAAATATGCAATTACAAAAGCTCCTCTGCAATTATTGCCAGTGTGAAGGAGAGAGACTGTCAACAGTCGGGGCTTTCTGCCGTCCTGCCGAGTGAAGCTCTCCGTGGTGTAGCTGTACGAAGTGACAAGTCACGGCGTGCTTTCAGCCCACCATTTGCACCATGGGTGAAAGTAAAGGTATTTGTTTCATTAGTTGCGACTGACACCTCTGAAGCTGATATATTCTCAAGTAGAACACGGACATCTTTGACATCTTCGACAAATTGTTTGGCGTTTATGAAGTCCCACACAAGCCCAACATTCCTGACCAAGTAGTCTGTCCCTCAGTTTCTGTTGTCTGTTTAAGCAAAGACTTTGTTTAATGTTTGACCCGTGGCCTACCGGTTGACACACGTGCCCCAACAAGTTGAGCCTTGATACGCAAGTTGGCAGTGCGAGTTTGAGGCTGATCGTTTTCTGGTCCAAATCATTTTCTGTCTTCTCTCTATTGTACCATCAATTAAATACTCTGATATAATGCTACTAGGGTTGTTGTTGTAAACTAAAACAAAAAGTAGCTTGCTGTAATTCAAATAAAGCTGAAATAAAATAACAAATGAATAGCAGATGGAAAAACTTAAAAAAAATTAGAAATGTTTAAGTCCTAAAATGACTAAAGCACTAAAAGCTAAAGTACTAAAAAAGTGCTAAAATCTTATATTTTTACATTCAGATTACCTTTGCCCCATCATCTAATGATCACTTAAGTTGATCTTTAAAACATTAATAATTTAAAGGGGTCCTTGATTATGATTTCACTTTTTTACCTTTAGTTAGTGTGTAATTAATGTGTACAACAAGCTTCTTTTTGGGTTGGTGACATCACAAACCCTAAAATATACATAAACCCTGCCCCCGCGAACCCGAAACAAAGGGGGCGGGGCCATGTTGGGCTGCTTTAGAGAAGAGGAAGGGTTGTTGTCGAGTGTTGTTGCCATGCCGTCATTTTACACCGGACTGTTTCACAAACGAGGGTCATTCGGCACTGGATTTGCACAAAATATTAACATGACGGCACATGCTAGTCGATGAGCTAAATCAACTCCACAGCAACTACATAAATTTATCCACTAACCATTCAGAAACGTCCAGTTACGTTCTAAAAGTTGTAACTTCTTCCTGAGTTTCTCCATCAGTGTCCGACTCCACTTTGAACAATGTAGGGCTGAACATCGTTACTGACAATCGTCATTTTGGCTGCATGAGATTCTCCAACTTTGTTGTTGTTGAGCAACTGAAACACAAGCTGTTAAAGCTCTGCCCTCTTCTGGAAAGCGGCCGGGAGCAGCAGCTCATTTGCATTTAAAGGGACAAAAAATTGCGTGTTTGTACTCTCACCCAAATGGGGCAAATTTGACAAGCTATAATAAATCTGTGGGGTATTTTGAGCTGAAACTAAACAGACACATTCTGGGAACCCCAGAGACTTGTACTACATATTGTAAAAGGGTCATCATAGGTCCCCTTTAATAACACTGTTAAATGTAATCTTTATCAAATATCAAAATGAATGTATTTTTCATACCGTGCATTATAATGTTGTGATGTCTAAATTCACTTGTAGCATTTAAAATGATTGTTTTTAGTTTTCAGTGTTTTATTTTTCATTTATTTGGATAAAGTAGTTGTTATTACTAATGTTTTTCCCCTTTGTAATCGTACCATCAGCGACTCAATCACTTGGTAAGATCACCCTGAGTGAACGAATGCAGTCATCCTAGAGCCATCCTACATCAATTATTTGGTTGTAGGTTTGGTTTACATTAATTATGCTAGCATCATTTCTTGGACTGGAGTGAATCATGGCTCTGTGCAGTGTAGGTGATAAAAGCATCATAGTTTGACAGTTCTTTTTTACATTATCATCATCATGCTGAACTGTCGGCGCTTGTCCTTAGAGCTCAATTATCTCTGAGCTGCCATCAGCGCATCCTGAGCTAATACATAATTCATACTGATTATGACTGTTTATTTTATCATAAAGAACAACTATTTCTGTAACATTCTCTCACAGATGTTTTACACCTGAATATGATCATGAGAATAAGGTAAATTTGGTCAATTTTGTCACCACTACAGCCACACATATCCAGAAAGATGTCTTTAGCCATTTTGTCACATCTCACACTTTGTTTTTCAAACATTGCATATGTTAGATTGGTTAGTTGACTAGTTATTTAGGTGACTAGTTAATTTTGAAGATGTGTAGTTTTGCACATCCCAATATATGACATTCAGAATAATCTTATTGTTTGTTACACATTCTCATTCTCATTCTTTGGCAGCTGAATACAGTAGGCCTGCTTTAGTCTATTTATTTTTCCATGGCTATGTGGAATGCCGCGTGTTCCAGTCCAGGGATTCGCAGAAGGTCTAGAGGCCCTGCTAAAGTCAGCAGGGGGGCACACGGAAGCGCCTCCTAATGTGGGTCAGTGCAGATTCAGGGTGGACAGATACAGCTCTGTGCTCCTCGTTCACCACACACATGCATTATGTAGATAATTTAATTTGAAAAAAGCCTTGCTATTGCTTTTTAGACAGACCCAGAATTGTATGAACTCTATGGAGTTAACAGAAGGTTTATTTATTTAACACGCTTTTTTTTTTTTTGGAAATTGTGAGTGCTGGGTGGCACAGTCAGATTTCATCAGTTCTTTGAAGCTGATTGTAACTGAAAGAAATTTAATTATGCAGTGTCATAATATGTTGTCCCAACTGTCGGCTCAGAAAGAGTGGGCGCTGGCAACGTTTCAAGAGCACAATGGTGCCAACTGTTAGAATGCACCACTATGGAGTACAGTAAGACTGTGTTTTGTGCTACTCACCAGATTTTTTAAGATGTATAGGATGTTCGTAGCTCAATGATTAAGGGTGTATTCACACTTGGCAGGTTTGGTTTGATTAAAACGAACCCTGGTGCGATTGCTCTGTTAATATGGTTCATTTGAATAAGTGTGAACGCTGCCATCTGAACCCTGGCGTGTACGAAATAAGTGGACCAAGGCCGCTGAAAAGATGGGTCTCAGTCCGCTTCCAAACGAGCTCTGTTGCAGTTTGAATAAAATATATGAACGCATTACGGACCAAAGACATGTAAAGGAACCAAAACGGGACATAATGTCACAAGATGCGACCCTAAGAAGAACAGAATGCTCAAGCATACCTGTTTTTCTCGTCATAGTCGTGATGTTGCCTATTACAGTTCAGTACAGGCATCAAGAACTGTGTCTCCTCGCAGCAGCAACGTTTGTGTGTGAGGGATTCCTGTCGCTGTTTTGACTCCTTTACACATTTTATAAGCTCTTCATGAGTTCTCAGCTGGTCAAAATACCATCATATGTCGGCTATGCACATGCACCAAGCACAAAGCATTGTTTTTTATGTTCGGTAAGTTCCATCACGAAATATAAGTCATAAAAGATGACCAATCAGGTTGTGATCATATCCCTATGCCTTTAGGTTCGTTGTTAAAAGTGCCAATGTGAACGCTAAGCGGACCAGGTTAGTTGTTAAAAGTGCCAATGTGAACGCTAAGCAGACCAGGACTAAATGTTTTTTTTGTTTTTTGGTCCAGACCAAATGAACTAACACTACACTGTCTACACTGAACGCAACAAACCGACCGCTGCAAAGCACGTGGACTACAACAGAAATAGAACGGGGAATCCAAATACTGTTGGGAATTTGTTGTCACATCGCACTGCATCTAGTGTCAATATCACTGATTATAATGGGTTCTATTGTCTTTTGACGCGTCACGCCGTTCGTGTCTGGTGTAGACACTGTGTAAATGAAGGAAACTACAAGTGTGAACCCAACCTTAGGCCCCGTTTACACTAGTGCATTTTAAAATGGCGTTTTAAACTCAAAACGATCCTCGTCTACACTGGCGTTTCCACAGCGTTTCAGAAACGATCTCAATCTACATTACATGACCAAAAACGCATGTCACATGCACACTGGACATGGGCGTAGACAGTTGCCTCTTGCCAGTGTTGCCAAGTCCGCATTTTCCCGCAGAATTGGGCCACTATAACACTGTTGCCGCGGGTTTTTATCATGTCCGCGGGTTGAAGCGACCCCAAATAACGTTATATTTAGCCCCTGGAATGCAAATTTTACCAGGGGAACCCTGCCAAAAAGCGGATTTTACCGCCCAGAACGCGATTTTTACCAGAGGACCCCCCCGACACGTGATTGGGCTAGATATGGGTGAGTTTTGAGTAGCAATTGGGTGGGTTTTGCTGTGAAAACCTGGCAACCCTGCCTTCTTGCACATGTAGGTAGCTGCAGTACTAAAAATAAAATTCAGAGTTTAACTGCACAGTGGCTGCTAAAAAATACGACAAAGCCATTAAAGATTGCAGTTCAGTCTCCATGTTATTGTTTACACGGTCATCAAGGATACACAGAGTGAATGTGGGCAGCCACGCCATGGTTTTCAAAAGTCTCCTTTTTGGTCCATTTACACTGAAACGTAACCCCGGCATTTTCAAACTAAAATGGGCTCTGCAGCGTTTTTTTAAAATTGTCTCCATTTTCGAGGGTCGAAAACGCCCGAGTAGTGTAAACAATATATGCTCTACCATTTAAAGGTTTGGGGTCAGTACGATTTTTTTTTTTTTGGAAAGAAATTATGTTTATTCTGCTCTGGTGGATTAAATTAATCATAAGTGATAATAAAGACATTTATAATGTTATAAAAGATTATTATTATTTTTTTAAATGTATATATTCTTCTATTATATATTCATCAACGTATCCTGAAAAAAAATGCATCACGTTTTCCACGATATAAGCAGCCCAACTGTTTTCAATATTGATAATGATAATGAATGTTAAAAACAGCATATTAGAATGATTTCTGAAGGATCGTGTGACACTGAAGACTGGAGTAATGGCTGATGAAAATTCAGCTTTGTCATCAATAAATTGCATTTTAAAATATATATTTAAATAGAAACCAGTTATTTTAAATTGTAAAAATATTTCACAATGTTACTGCTTTTACTAAAATTAATAGTAGATATTAATGGCATTTGCAGTATCAAACTATAGAAATTACTATAGATTCCTGTTTATTCAATGACCAGCAAATTTATAAAAAAAATGATTAATACAGTTTAATTAATGCATAATGAATGAATGCATTCCTGTATATTCAGTGTCACAATACCAGTACATTTCTGAAATGTGATTAATAAAACAAATGTATTATTTGATTACTTAATTAAAATGATGTACATAATGCAGGTCATACTTTTGCTACAAAGCCAAAAAGCCTCAAATTTCGGTGGAACCTCTAGATGGGATGCTTTTCTGGAAGGTTTTCTTTTACAGTTCAGCTGTGATGTGGAGGCTATGATTTGTTTTCCTTGATTTGTTTGCTCAAGCCCAAAGTCTTTCTCAAGGTCAGTTCACTGCTTTCTCTGAAGATTAGAAAAATAAGTGCATTGAATGGATTTAATGCAATAGATTGAGAGGATAAATTTAGACCAAGGGTGTTTTCAGTATTGAAATTTCAGGTAACACAATACATGTTGTGGCTCTCTGGGAAATTATCATGTTGCTATGGTTTCCATGTTTTACCAGGGACAGTCTACCACTAAAACGGATTAAACCGATTTACATCATGCACTGCGGTGAACCCAATGACTACAGCTACTTTAGTTTAATCAAACCAGCCATAGACCTAAGCTACACAGTAAACCAAGCTCTGAGAAGAAAAGGTTCTATATAGAACCTTAAAGGGTTCTGTCAGGCGCTTCATATATAGAACATTTTAGCGGTTCATGAGATCATTTTATGGATTTAGTTAAAAAAATAGTTTTAAAAAATAGTCTAAAAATCAGGGACATACCCACCACTGAGGTCTGGACCTCTGTATTTTTTCTGAAGTGTATATAATAAAAGTTGTGAAATAATTGCCTAATATTACCTCTACTTTAATGCTGCACGAATATTGCCCAGCGGCAGGATAACCGACCTTCTCATCTGAGCTCCCTCAGTGGTCTAATGTAAAATGTTTGAGATGACCATTCATATTAAAGTAGGCAGGCTTTATGCTCATTAAACGCGAGATAAGATGTAGCTAAACTAAACATTTAGTATTTGACAGCTGCTTTACTATAGAAATGTTAAACAACCGATAGAAATAATCAGGGTTGCAAACTAATAAACTTTCGTGTAATTATGCCATTTTTAATTGAAAATATAGCTGTATTTTACATGATTCATGTAATGTAATTCATAACTGTCAATGTGACAAGACAAGGAACATTAACAAAGCTGTTTTCATCATATTAGGCATGAGATTAATAATGAATGTGCACATATTGTGAATTAATTTAATAAAGTTAATTCGTTAATTAAGATGAATTAACATGTGTTTTGGTCAATCGGATCACAAGAAGACAAGACATAACAGTTTACCTGGTGTTTTAATCAGTCTCTTTTGTCCACTTTCAACCACTTCGGTCCTGATTTCTTCAAGGGGATGGTCTATGGGGATGTTTCGATTTAATGGGCGAAATGAGCTTGTGCAATTTACATATGAACGTGATGGGAGATTATGGAAAAACACACGGAGAGCAGCAGCTTTCTTTTTTTTTTTTTCTTTGCTCTGATAGACACAAGACCACTCTTAACGTGGTGAGTGCATGTTCGATATCAGGAATGGTGAGAGAACATTGTGCTTGGTACATTTTTTTGTCTTCAAACCAAATTTGGGTCTTTAGCCGACAAAGTTTAAATCTGGCTAGCGTGCTTCCTATAATGTTTACACATTAAGTCAGTAGGTGGAGACTAGGTGGTCTTTTGTGCCTGTTCAAACGCATTTGACCACATGAGCGTCTACACTACGAAAGCAATCAAATGCGTTTTCGACTACCACTGGAAGTGGTCGAATATGGACAAGCTCAAAATTCTTTAGACCCCATTTACACCTGTATTTAGTGTCGTCCACTTGTAATCCGATCGACCAAAACACATGTGTAAACAAGGCCTGAGGGAAAAGGAAATGGAGAAGGTGATTGAGATGAGAGAGGAACAACAGGTATTGACATATAATTTATGCTACTACCCACTGACATAGTTATAAAGTTATTGTTACCCATTTTTTGGCCTTCAAACATCTTAAAATGCACATAAGGAAATGAAAATGTTCTCAGGGGAGCATAGCTCTGAAAACCCCTGGCAAGATCAATTTTAGGACCTCAGTAATTATAAAACCCTGTGTACGGCCCTGCTAAAAATATCAAAATAAAAAATACATTTTTAAACTAGCAGATGCCAGTATTCGGCTAGTTGGACAAACTTCAACTAGTAGTCCAATGTGACCCATATCGATTTTGAACCTGGCACAGTAAGTGTAATTAGACCACTACTGCTAATTAAAATAAAATGCTAATTATAGCTAATATTGAAGTATGGTCCCAGCTATATCCCTAATATTTCTGGAAATGCATGCATGTGATGGAGAATGATGGTGTAAGCAGACACCAGCGCTCGATATTCTGTCCATGTTCATAGGCAGTTCAATGCGTTGGAGGCTGTCTGTCAGCAGAGCGTGTAGATGTCATTATGCTGCTATACTCGTCATTGTTTACTGCCGAGAGGAGGAAGGAGAGTGCTCTTTCTACAGTATTACATTGTTCCCGTGCCGAGCACTTAGTCATTCATGACTGCAGCTGCTCGCTGAGACCAGAGGCACTTGTTCAGAATAAACATATTCAGTCCAAACTACTTTCTAGACACCAGCACAGATTGAAGTAGGCAGGTATTTTGACCTGTGAGTAACGGCACGACTGACTTGTGTTGGCGCAAAGTGCTTGTATGCTAATGAATCCAGGTGTTAAAACTGATTTAAAGTGTAATTTATGTAATGTTGAACCTTTCAGAAGTTTGCAGCAAGTACCTCCGACTCTGGGCCTCTCGTTAGTACAATTTTGCAACACTCTGAATGCATTTCTAATGTAGTTAATGACTGATTTCAGAAGAAGAGGTGTTAAAGGGTACACGTGTAATTAAATTCTTTAGTGTTAGCAGTATAAATGGCTCTTGACAGACAGATCTGGTAGTGATGTAAATGAAGGAGCTGTCTGTGTGTTTGGTGTCATTGAATGAGCCCTTGTGTTTTGGATGATTAAATATTTTAATTTTTTTTTTTTTTTTTTTTAATATTTTGTCTGATTTTAATTATGCTTTCAACTGCTAATAATAGTGTGGAAAGCCAGAGGCTTACAGTTAAACATCTGTTTGTTTACTCTAGAAAGTGCATTTACATTTGCGGGACATGCCTGAAAATAAAAAAATTAATAAATATGCAACTGTGTTGAGCCGATGGATGGATGGATGGATGGATGGATGGCCACAAGATCTCGTGAGATTTAAATGTGACAAGATTTCTTGTGGAGGTGAAAAGCAGTCTCGTAATAGCCTATTGACATGACGAAGTGCAAGGGCGAAATTAGGATAGAATATGCCACTGCTACATTTACATTACGCATCATTTTGCTTTTTATAAAAATAAAAAGCATTTAATTCAGTTGGATAACGGTCGCTTCAATTCCATCTAGCTCATCTAACACGAGCAGCAGAGTCGTACATAGTGCAACAGGAATCAGAGTTCACTGATCACGTGACGAGAGATGACTGACAAGACGGAGGATTCGTTGCACAACAGAGCCTAAGCATCTGATAAATGTCTTGTAGAATTTGTGCTCAGCACCGTCGCTCCCTATTCACAGAGTATGTGTGATCGTAAAATAAAAAGCGAAAGTAAAACGCGAACGCACATTCAAACGTGATTTCAGTTCCCCGCATTTTGGAAGCTGCTCCCTGATACATGCAAGAATATTTTTTTATAAAATCCTATACAATATTGTTTTCTATATCTTAATATTTTTATTTAATTATTATTTTTAAGACCACACAGATTTGCATAATGTTATATTGTATCTTAAGCTTACTTGAACTTCAGACTCTTGTGTTTCCCTGGCAGTAGACAGTAAAGAAGTCAACCGTCTGATTAAGTCTGTATTTATAGCTGCTTTCAATTCAACCCCATTAGTCCCTATGGGGTGCTAGTGTATTTATTTATTTATTTATTTTCTTTATTGCTTACCACACTCCTATGACTATTTTCTTTTTTCTTTTGCAGAGGAAATCAAGGCGGAATCTGAGAAATTAAGGTAAGACGATATCTTATGCCACACCCCAGCTGTTGAGATATTGAACGTGTATTTCAAATCTCCCTTCATTGTTGTCAGGTTCAATGCCTGTAATGCAGCGCTGACATTTTCCAGAGAGTAACCACACGTGGCCCCTTTGTGTTTTGGCTGCTGCCCTGCCCTCATTGTGATTTGTGAGTGTGTGTTCAGTGCCAGTGAAAAACACCCCCTTGCAGCCTGTGTTGTTAATGTGCTTGGAGACCTTGCTGTGTGACTAGGACACAGGAATGAGACGTACTGTGCTCAGGGATCTCTGCAGGTCCAGGGCAGCCCGTTCTGAGGTTGTACCTCACCTCCCTCAGCCCTTGATCTCAGATGGATCCTAGGGACAGCATGCATTCACCCTCTACATCCATTCATTCACAGCTCACCTGTTTCACCCCATCTGTCTTGCTTTCACTTCCATGTCCTTGTCTTTTGGTATTTCTCCCCTTTGTTGTTTTGAATCAAAGAGCACTCCTCCCAAGCAGTGGTTTTATTTTTAGTACCTTTTTTTATTGAAACACCATTTATCACAGCAAAACTCTTTGTGAATATGAATCTTTAACTACACTTTGTCATAGAAACATAAACTTAATGTGTCAATTCTAATTCCTAAAGTCATTAAAAATCTATTTTTAATATTATTAATGTTTTTGAAAGAAATAATTTATGCTTACCAACGTTGCATTTATTTTTACCAAAAAAACAGTAAAAAAATGATATTTTGAAATATTATTACAATTCATAATAACTGTTTTCAGCAGCCATTACTTTAGTAGGGTTGGGAAATCTGGAATCGGATACTTAAGGTCAGGATTCGGATACTTGTAAATTAAAACTTTGATTCTGCTTTTAATGTGATTTCACACCATTTGCAAGCGCATAAAGACGTGAAAGGGAACTCATTTCGGCACTCACACAGTGCAGTTTACAGTTTTCTTTGCACAAACATCCAAAGCGAGTGCTGAATTGAGTTCTCGTATCTTCTTGCGCTTGAACGCACAAATGCACACAAAATTATGTCAAAATATCCTTCTGAATGCATTCGGTTTTGTCTTAAGTGTACGGAAACAGTTGAGAAAGAAAACGCACGTGTAACAGTATATTGGATCCTGCATTAGTTCCTAAAGTGCACTCAAAAAATTAATTGTTGGATTTACTTAAAAAAGAAGTGTGAATTGGTTCCACGCAACTGTACTGAGTAATTTGTACAAATAACAATTTAGTTGTATGAACAAAAGAAATTTAAGTAAAGCTGACAATTTCTTTGAGTAAATAGAAATCATTTGAATGTCACTGTCACATAATATTTATATGTGCAGTTTACTTAATAATGTTATGTTTATTACATAAGGTGAACACATTTATTGACTTAATTTACCTTATTAAATGAACTATTTTCTCTATAAAATGCACTCAAAAAATAACTCATTGAACAAACTTGATTGAATTGAGAGCAGGAATTCCATCCTAAGCATGTGTATATGAGTGTGCACAGCCTAAACACAGGCGACACTCTTCTGCATAATGGTAACCACAAAATTCAAAAACATTACAGAAACTCCTCTAAATGTCCAACATAACTGAACATTAAACACTAACATAAACTAATAACATCTTTCCCTTTACTGAAAAACACATAAAATAACACTTTAATCCCTAAATTTACTCTCCTAATGCAGTCCCTTGCAAAGCATGCTGGGAACTACATGTCCACTGCCCAGTTAGTTATGTCCACATTAATTTGTGCGTTTCACTCAGCAATTTGATATTTAATTTGATATTTGTTCTTATTTTATTACTGTTTACTGTAACAAAACGTTTTGCCAAAAGACATAGAATAAATTTGTTTGATATAAATGTTTTTTTTTTACCCTAACTGGAATCGAAACTGGGAATCGATAAGAATCAGAATCGATAAGAGAAATCGGAATCGCTAAAATTCAAACGATACCCAACCCTAGTCTTCAGTGTCACATGATCCTTTAGAAATCATTCTAATATGCTGATTTTGGTGCTCAAGAGACTGTTGCTGTTGTGCAGTAGATTACCATGTTAGCGCACACTTGTCAGTTTGTACAATATAATGTCACTCAGTATGTTTTATTTTTTTTGGGACATTTAAGATATAGAAAATGTAAAATACATGCTTTTAGTGATATTTATTAGGAACGTTATGGGTTCAATGCAGGTTAAGCTGTATCGACTGCATCTGTGGCATAATGTCGATTACCACAGAAAATAATTTTCAGTGGCCCCTGGAATTTTCAAAAAGTCAAGGAATAAACACTAAAACACACACTTGTTAGACTTACACATATTTACAAATATGTGAAGCTATATACAATAACTCCTCACCATGCATCATTAAACAATAAAAAGTACAAGCTGGAAAATTCAGCCTTTTCTCTTACCTCATAGTCCTCCTTTGTTAAATGTATTACGTTTTTTACTAATTGAAGCACGTTCAAAAAAAAATTCTGGAAAAATCAGCATGCCACAAATGCTGTCATAGGATCTTAACTTGTAATCTTTTAAAATAGCACTAGATGATTCTCTCTTCCCCAGATGTCTCATCATTGCACTATGCTTACAGACTATTTGTGCTCTTCCTGATTACAAACTTGGTTTAACTCTATGGAAATAAGAATCCAAAAAGAGTTTGCTTTGGTGAGGGCAGAGAGAGAAACGGGGAGAGTTCAGGCTAAATGAGAGATGTGTGAGGTAATCTCTGGACCCGGTGGAACTCTAGTCTTTTCCCTTGTAGCCTGGCTACAGTTCAATTTATGTCAATTATAAATATGAGCTGGCTAATCCCTCCACAGACAGATTAATGAGATTGAATGAAGGAGAAGTGAAGAGAGTAGAGGAGAGGAGGGGAAGAGAGTCAAGCCAATGGGAAGAGCTTTATTATGCAGCCTCCCGCTGACTCAGCCTGAGACGCACCAGCTAACTGCGACCTCACAGCCACAGCAACACAGCACGGCTAATGGGAAAGTGTGTACTTAGTCATTTGTGAGTACGGTAGTAAAGTAGTAATTTGGGATGTAGTACACTCTTAAAAATAAAGGTTCTTTATTCACATTAATGGTTCCATGAAGATCCTTTAACATTCATTAGAAACTTTGAATAGCACAAAAGGTTTGTTATAGTGGAAAAGGTTCTTTAGGTTATTCAAATGTTCTTCACACTAAGAAAAAATGTTAAGAACTGTTCAAGTTTCGAA
This sequence comes from Elopichthys bambusa, assembly GCA_037101425.1. NCBI lineage: Eukaryota > Metazoa > Chordata > Actinopteri > Cypriniformes > Xenocyprididae > Elopichthys > Elopichthys bambusa. Next base: position 14,294,345 of record CM074453.1, on the reverse strand, counting down.
CTTCAATTAAGAACTGAACAAGTTTCTTTGGGAACTACATGATATTCCATAAAGGGAAGTGTTTATATTTGAAACAACCCAATAAATTAATTAAACATCTTACAGTCTGGATTTAAGACAAGTTGTTGGCACAGCTGGGTTGTAGTAAATCGCATGAAGACGAGGAATCATACGAAAGCACTTTATTTAATAATAACACGCTGGAGATCACAGGAGAAAATAATGTAGAGATACAGCCTTATAAAATATTGATGACATAAAACAATGAACTGAGGGCTTGAATACAGAAAACAAAACAGGTATGTAAATTAATTGACAACCAAGGAAACTAATGATGACTTGGAACGAAGGCAAAATGAGCACAGGAAACGCAGCGAAAACGAAACCAAAACATTCTTAAAGGGTTAGTTCACCCAAAAATGAAATTTTTGTCATTAAGTACATAAACAACTCTGCAATGAAAATTAATTTGTGTTCTGAAGACAAACGAAGGTCTTATGGGTTTGGGACGACATGAGGGTGAGTACTTAATGACAGAAATTTCATTTTTGGGTGAACTAACCCTTTAAGTTAGGGGGAAAAAAAGAAGAAAATAGCCATCTTTTTAATGAGTCAAAAACATTTGTAAAAGAGCCCTGAACTTGTTTGTGGGTTACTGATTTTAATCAGACTCACTTAGTGAATCATTCAAATTCGTTAGTTCACAACTGACTTTGGTTATGTCCAATCCTGCACACTTTTCTGTGATTTATACTTTAAGTTTGTGAGACTTAAATCAGTGTATTTACTGACTGATTGTTTATATGACAGCTTACATATACATAACGCTCACAACAGAGTTTTGTTGTAATAAATTACATAATGGAATCCTAATCAACCTAAATCTAAATACTCTGATTTGAGGCACTCTAATCTCGTACTCTCTCTGTCACTCTCTCGTTTCCATCATGTCCCTTTAGTGCTTCATTTTACTCTCCATCACTCTTGGTCTCTCTACTCAACTCCATTCTCTTTATCTCCCCCCATCCTCCTTCCCGTGTCCCACTGCTCTCATAAACTCGTCTTGCTGAAGGAAATCGTAAAGCTGCGTCCTAGCTAAAACACAGCAGTCCCAGCCCCTCCAGCTCCAATGCTCATCTCAAGTTGATACAGTGGCTGGATATAAAGCAAGAGTTTGCAGTCTTTATACACATACCGTACCTGTCAGTAGTTTGGAAACATTTCAATTTGTTAATGTATTTGAAAGAAGTCTCTTTACATTTATTTAACCAAAAATACAATGAAAACAGTAATATTGTGAAATATTATTATAATTTAAAATAATCGTTTTCTATTATAATAAATTTAAAAATGTAATTTATTCCTGTGATGACAAATCTGAATTTTCAGCATCATTACTCCAGTCTTCAGTGTCACATGATCCTTCAAAAAATCATTCTAATATGCTGATTTGCTGCTCAAGAAACATTTATTATTATTATCAATGTTGAAAACAGTTTTTGCTGTTTAACATTTTTGTGGAAACCATGATACCATTCAAACATTTATGGTAAGATTTAAAAAAGAGAGAAATTAATACTTTTATTCATCAAGGATGCATTAAATTGACAATAAAGACATTGTTACAAAAGATTTCTATTTAATAAATGCTTATTTCTATTTAATAAATATGTAATATACATTTAATAATTGGAAATATATACTGTTAATTGAACCTTCTATTCTTCAAATAATCCTGATAAAAGCATCACCATTTCCACTAAAATGTTAAGCAGCACAACTGTTTTCAACATTGATAATAATAAGAAATGTTTATTGAGCAACAAATCATCATATTAGAATGATTTCTGAAGGATCGTGTGACACTGAAGACTGGAGTAATGATGCTGAAAATTCAGCTTTGATCACAGGAATAAATTACATTTTGCAGTATATTCACATAGAAAACAGCTCTTTTGAATTTGAATAATATTCCACTGTTTTTACTGTAGTTTTGATCAAATAAATGCAGCATTGGTGAGCATAAGAGACTTCTTTCAAAAGCAATAAATTAGTGCATTACTCATCTGCCATAATACAGTGTAATATCTTAAATTATCTTAACTTGGGAGCTTTTTTCAGGTAACACTGATGTGCAATTAATTGCAATATATTCAGTTATTTATTCTAATTTGTTTAAAATGATTGTCAGCCCCTATTCATTTAAACTGATTGACGCCTTTGTTTTTGTTTTGTAGCTCACCGGCTGGGGACAACAAGTCAAGTTCCAGTACTCTGCCGCCAATCAAATCCAAGACCAACTTCATTGAAGCAGATAAATACTTCCTGCCGTTTGAGTTGGCCTGTCAGTCCAAATGTCCGCGCATCGTCATTACCTCTCTAGACTGTTTACAGGTCAGCGCCTTACAACAAACTCATGACAGGATGCTTCTTATGATGAGGATGTTTCATCTCATGCGCTGTGTTCATGATTTTTCAGAAACTCATAGCATATGGTCACCTGACGGGGAGCGCTCCAGACAACACAACCCCAGGAAAAAAGCTCATCGACAGGATCATAGAGACTATATGTGGCTGTTTCCAAGGACCACAGACTGATGAAGGCGTCCAGTTGCAAATTATAAAGGTCAATATATATATATATATATGCTCATAAACGTGGAGCAAATAATTCCATGTTTTGGTTTTTAAATTCAGGGAAACCGTGTTAGCTGTAGGGTATTTGGGTGATGTTCATACAGGAACATCAATATTGCAATATTAAAGTACATCTAGAAGGTATATCAGAAGTATCTTCAATAAGATAATTATTAAAAATAATATATTTTTATTATATAATAATAATAATAATTATTATTATTATTATTTGAATTACTATAATTATTTTTAAATTCTAAATTATGACAAAGGCAAAATTTAAAATTGTAAAAACATTTTTTCTTTTGGCAAAAATGGCAGAAATATGTGTTTCAGACATTAGTTGTCATAAGGAAATGAAGCCTGTTATGAAAAATGGCATTTAGAAATTCTGCTTTTATTTATTTATTTAAATGCAGTATTTTCGTGAGTGAGTGAGTTTTTTTTTTTTAACCAGCAATTGTTTTTTTTTAATGCAGTATTACAATAACATGTAATTGTTTTGAATTATTTAATTTTAGTATTTTTTGAACCCCTATTATCTTGTCTTCCTAATGTCCAAATAAAAATATAAATTAAAATAAATTAACCATGAGTAGTATGATAAAAATAAAAATACTGCAACCAATGCACTAGAACACTTTCACATTTTACATCTCATCCTAAGATGAACATTACAATTATACAGAAAAACTGAAAAAATTCCAGCAGAAATGGATTGAAATACAAAGGATCTAGACATGAAAGTGAACAAATAAAAAATAAACTTGTATTTAGAGAAAACAAGCATGTCTTTTGTATTTTGAGTATGTAGTAGAGCTGCATGATTCTTTTTTTTTTTAACAGAGATCATGATACTCCCATGATTCTGAACAGATAACTATACAAAATAATGTTCTGACAAAATGTTAATTGCTGCAGTCTATTTTAAATCTGAATAAATGAATGAATGATTAAATGATTCTATGAATGATTCAGTGATTCAATTAATGATTCAGTTAATGATTCAGTGACTCATTAATACTTCACCTGTTTCATTACTGGATGAATCAGTTTTTTGAACGAATCTTATAAAAGAATAATTCAATGACAAATACATTTGTTAACAGTCACTTGTCGCCAACTGACGCCGTAACAATGTAATCAATACAATCGTTATTTGAAGCACCGTTACTTTATAAAGGTGATTTTAATTGCTTCCATAGACATCAATGTTTATATCTGAAATGTAAACTTTTGATCCCAGTTCTTCTGTGATTAATATGAATATTTGTAACAGAAATAACAATACTGTGGGACTGAAAAAATGAAGCCATTTCATTCTTAAACATGACAACTGCTCTCTCTGGCTCAACGGCAGCACAAACGCATATTTGACATATTTGAATGTCCCAGTGTGATTTTGTCAAGGTAATAGAAACAGGCAAAATCATTTAGAAACGAGATCGCATGGGTGTTTGAATCGAGATGGTGATCTTTTAATGATTAATCGTGCAGCTCTAGTATGTACATACATCTCTCTTATTCTTTGTGTAGAACTGCCCTAACCTGTAGTGCTCGAATTTCCATAGCGTCATTTGCCTAAGCTATTATTTTACAAATCTCATTGTGGAATGTAGAGTGGCAGGACAAACACGGCTCCTGAAAGCTGCTGAACTCCTTCATACTGCCACATGTCGAGCCTAATCTGTTTGAACTTTACAGAGATTCCTGCAGCTAAAGTAATAAATAATAGCGCTCCTCATATTGTCTGAATACATTCCTAGGATTTATCACTACAGTTGTGGCTTAACTTTCCCTGCTGTGACATTTGTGTTTGTTTGTCTTTGCTCCGGCCCCCTACAGGCCTTGCTTACCGCCGTGACCTCCCAGCAAATAGAGATCCATGAAGGCACGGTGCTGCAGGCCGTAAGAACGTGCTACAACATCTATCTGGCCAGTAAGAACCTCATCAACCAGACCACGGCCAAAGCCACCCTCACGCAGATGCTGAATGTGATATTCGCCCGCATGGAGAACCAAGCAGTGAGTGCATTTGACACTTCTCCTGTGGTAATAAGGGGAAATGACATCCTGATCTAACATCTCTTCTTTCTTTTTGGTTGATGCCTCTCCTCCTCCTCCTCCTCCTCCCCCCTCAAAATATAGCTTACAAATCACAAGATCAATTGGTCTTTGGCATCAAGAAAGCGAGATCGTCAGGTAAAGAGTGACAGGACTGCCTTGAAATTTGCTTGATCTGAAGTTTTCTCTGGTTTGTGTACATCAGCTTCATCCGTCACTCTGTCACTCTGTCTCTCTCTCTTTCCGATCTCTCTCAGACGTCTAGCTCCAGTCTGCTTGCTTTGGCTTCATTGCGTTTTTGCCTGCTGTTGTCCCCTCCATGACATATGAGTTCCTTTCATCTGTCTTACCATGTTTATATGTTGTGTAAGAGCTTTCTCTTGTATGTTAGGCCCATTTACACCTGGTAGTAACATCCATCTCGGGTGATTTGTTCACAAGTGGTCAGTGAAGACAGCTGTTGACACCTGGTAGTAACATGTGTCTTTCGTGAACACGTTTGGCTTTTGAGGACAGAGTCTCTCTCTAATTCATGACAACATTTGTTGCTCTTTAGGACTGGGTAGTTTTTTTTTCTTTTTTTGACAATATTTAGTAAACACTACCATTTAAAAGTTGTGAAATATTATTACAATTTAAAATAACTTTTCTACTGTATTTTAATGCATTTATGTGATAGCAAAGCTGAATTTTCAGCAGCTCGTCTTCATTGTCACATGATCCTTCAGAAATCATTCTAATATGTTGATTTGATGCTTAAGAAACTTATTACGGAGTATACAATGTATAAAAATACTGAGATGCAAATAGTATCTGACAATATAAAGTATAGATCTTATTACTATTTACTCTTATTGCAAAGAACTGATACTTTTACATCTCGCTAAGAAAATGCTGCTATTGTCACTTAGTGTAAATAGCATCTATCGCTAAGAAAATATGCTATTTTCACTTGGCATCTAATTGCTGTTTACACTTGGTGTAAATAGCATATATCGCTATTTGCACTTAGTGCCAATAGCTGCTGCCAACTTATTATTATCAATGTTGAAAACAACTCTGCTGCTTAATATTTTTTTGTGAATATTGTGATCATCTTTTTCAAAAATTTAAGCTATGAAGCTATGAAAGTGGAACAGAGGAACCATCATTTTAATCAAACGTTTGTTGTAGGTTCTGAATGTTGAATCTGTATGTAAATGTAAAAATCTAGTTGAAGTAATCATTTTCACTGTATGAATTAAAAATACAATGATTTTTAATTATTAAAATTTTTTATGCAGAACCCATCGTCATAAACCACAATAATTATGTACCGAATTTTTATTTTAATACATAAATAATCATTCTCAGTGGAGAATTGTACAGAATCTTTTCAGTAGTGTTTAGGAAACTTGATAGCCAAATAAAAAGTGCATTAAATGTGATATCCACAATGGTGCTTAATTTTTATATATGGCTACAAAATTATTGCTAATATATTGTGAATATTTAATATCAAGAAAGGAAGTATGGAGTTTTACCTGAAATATACTTAATCTTTATATAAAATGTTTTTTGATTGTCACACAATTATTTTATGAGTATTAATAGTTTTATTAAAAAGGGTGTGTCAAATGATTGGTGTTGTCGAGGGCACGTTTTAATGAGCAGATAAAAAAAAAAAAAAAAACCTTTTTAGACCTTGTTTACAAATGTATTTAGGTCTGTCATTTGTGATTAGATCATCCGAGATGGATGTTGAGACCAGGAGCAAACGCGATCTGTCTCTATCTTTGTGGTTTAGATGGCTGCATGTGGATGAGGACCGTGAGGTACAGTTTAGATGTTTCACGCTGATCAAAAGAATGCTTCTTTTAAAGGGAGGCTTGCGGTTTTGGCACAAGCAAAACACACTGTCACGCAGTTTTAGAAGTCCGGACAGAGTGTGACACATTGTGACACAGCCAGACACATCATGCATAACTAATAAGCTGTACAATAAGATGTGTTTGTTTTGCCAACACAGACCAGACCATATCAGACCACCTGAATTCAACTGAAAGCTCTGAGGAGGGACATCTTTGTCCCTCATACTTTATTAATAAACATGTTACATTAAAGGTCCTTCTTGGTTTATGGATGCATGCAGTATATTCAACAGTCTGCTTACTAACTAGGATTCCATGGCATATCGGTACATACAAGTTAAGAATATAACTGTTTCATTCTATTATTTATTAATAAAATAAATGTAGTATTTGCACCCTTTGTATTTCAGAATTGAATTACTGTATGCTGAGATTTATTTATTGCATGTAAGATATTGATTTACTATTTTTTTATTTTACGATTTAAACTATTTAATCAGAGTCTAGTATTGTGCCAGAATGTTATTTATATATTCAAATTGAATTACTAAATCTTTTAACAGCTCTAGTTGCATTTTATGTTTTGCTAAGCCCTAAGGTATTGATTGAAGGCACAATATGTAAGATTTTTTTAATTAAAATATCCAAAAACCACTCGAACAGTGTGTACTTACCACTTGACTTGTGTACTTACATTATCCCAAATGTTTTCAAGAATGTTTAAATCCAAAGAAATAGCCGTGTCCGTGCGTCGCCTATCAATGACATCATATCCACGTTACTCTCGATTTCCAGTTTTATTTTATAGAAACCATGGAAACACCAGAGACGCTTTAATATATTATGTGTTTTATTAGACAGGTGAGCAACTGTTTGGAAACATTCATCGACCGAAAACTAATCATTGTTATATAGCTCAAGTTCAACACAGTAAGTCTCGTTGTTTAAATCTAATTTTTGATTACCATGTTTTGCCATGCCTAATATCGATCTAGCTTACTGCAGTGTGCAGCAAGTGTCTCATAGCAGCCGTCTAGCGAACGCAGAGTAGCATTAAGACAACTTTCAACACACAAATGTGTCGAATATGATAAAACGTTACCCTACATATGCATGACCGGAAGAAGCGGCAACTGCGACATAATAAAAGCTTCGCTGCTCTCGAGCCGTGTGTCGCGCTCGTTTTTTCATTAGCAATCGCTCCAGCGGCCTTATTCCGCTCCAACAGCCACACCTCGCTTCATACTACGGTAATGTTCAGTTTGAAGACATGTTCAGTTTGAAGAATAATATCTCAGTCAGTTGATCTGAAGTTGTATTAGCTACCAGCTCCGTATTCAGCTGTTGTTTGTGGACTATTTGCACCCTGTGCAATCTATATATTTAATTTTCTATAAATGATATTTGTCTTCTGAGACAGACTGTAATGTGGCATGCTTATCGTCACTGATGGCTGATTTATTTACTCCACAAAAGAAAGTAAAACGGGTTTAAAACTACACGAGGGTGTGTAAATAATGACAAAACTTTCATTTTACACTTATCCTGCTTTGAAACACCAACGTAAGCATGTGCGTAGTTCAGATTGTCGTTCCAGGTGCATGAAATCAAACCACCATCTGTCAACACAGACATTGTCTTCACGTATACTAAGATGCTATAAAGATCCTGGTCTTGTGTTTTTTTTTTTTTGTTTTTTTTTTTTAAATAATGGGAACAATCTGTATTCTTAAACAAAATTATTTGCCTCCTGTTCAGAGAAATGGATGTACATCAGCTTGGCTTTGGGCTCCCGGCCGCCCAGGAGGGAACATGAGTCTATAAACTCCCTGATACATGTTTAAAATGACTTGACCTTGTGTGTATGTGTTTTGCAGCTGCAGGAAGCCAAGCAGATGGAGCGAGAGAGGCACAGGCAGCATTCTCCCGTCAGCCAGCAAGAACCGGAGTCTCCTGGACAACGGCACACCGACACCCCTGGCAAAAGCCTCCCTGCTGAGGCCAACGGCGGACCGGGACACCAGGGCAGCAAGGTCGAGCAGGGATCCCCACCGTACGAGAGTCCCGAGCCAGAGAACGGCACTGACTTCTGCCCTGCGGAAAATGAGCAGACCGAGGCAGACCAGGCCACTGCTGCTGCACAAAGTAAAGAGAAGCATGCAAACATGCAGAGATTAATTTAGCTTTAGGGTTCCATGTTTATGTAAATGATTATGCTAATTTCTCTAAATGACTGTAGACACCAGTGGAATATTTTAGGAGAGTGCTTTCGTTATTGCCTATTCACTCTGTTATAAATGTGACTAAAAATGTGGGGTTTAATAGGATGTATTCAGAAAATATTGTTGTATTTATTTATTGACTCCAGTTTGTTCTTGCCATGAAAATAGCCTGCACTGATGTGGCGTTAAAGGCATAGTTCATTCAAAAAATTAAAATTCTGTCATTATTTATTTCATGTCATCCAAACCCATAAAACAATGGTTAATCTTCAAAGCACAAATTAAGTTATATTTATGATGTGAATTAAAGCCTAAATTAAATGTTTTAAAAGCGATTGTAACTCTTCACAAGACTTGGATTAAAGGAGACCTGTAATGCCCCTTTTACAAGATGTAATATAAGTCTCTGGTGTCCTCAGAATGTGTCTGAGAAGTTTCAGCTCAAAATACCCCACAGATCATTTATTATAGCTTGTCAAATTTGCCCCTATTTGGGTGTGAGTGAAAACATGCCGTTTTTGTGTCCCTTTAAATGCAAATGAGCTGCTGCTCCCGGCCTACTTTCCAGAAGAGGGCAGAGCTTTAACAGCTCGCACTTAGGTTGCTCAACAACAACAAAGCTGGAGAATCTCACGCACCCAAAATGACGATTGACAGTAACGGTGTTCAGCCTAACATTGTTCAAACCAGAGTCGGACACTGATGGAGAAACTCAGGAAGATGTTACAACTTTTAGAATGCAACTGGACGTTTCTAAATGGTTAGTGGATAAATTTATGTAGTTGCTGTGGAGTTGATTCAACTAATCGACTAGCATGTGCTGTCATGTTAATATTTTGTGCAAATCCAGTGTTGGATTGACCCTCGTTTGTGAAGCAGTCTGGCATAAAATGACGGCATGGCAACAATACTCTACTACAAGAACTCTTCCTCTTCTCTAAAGCTGTTTTGTGTTCTCGGGAGCAGGGTTTATGTAAATTTTAGGGTTAGTGATGTCACTAACCCAGGAAGAAGCTTGTTGTAGTCCCTACCAACCGATTGTTGTAGTCTTTAAACAGAGAATTCTTTAAAAGAAAAGATCTCTCTTTGCATTGAACTTTGAGCGTTGTAACTTTGCAGATGTTGTTTATGCTCAAACAGCAACATTACACACTAACTAAAGTTAAAAAAGTGAAATCATAATCAAGGGGTGCCTTTAAACCACTCAATTCATGTGGAATCGTTTTATGACATCTTTATGACTATTTTGGATCTTCTGTTTTGGTTACCTGGACTTTCAGTGGAGGGTCATTAAAAATATCTTAATTTGTGTTTCAAAGGTTAACTAAAGTCTTACTGGTTTGAAATGACATGAGTGAATGATGACAGAATTTTCATTTTTTGGGGTGACCTATCCCTTTAAGTTAGTAGCGTCACTATTTTTAGTTGTTTTCTCTCCTCCTCTCAACACTGCAAGACACACTCAAGCATCTCTGATTCCTAGTCATTATTAGTTAATCATGTATTCAGGCTTGACATTAGAACAGATGAAACTCCCTCTAATGATGTGACACTATTGGAAAACTGTGTCAGTGTTTCTCAGTCTTACGTAAGTTTAATAGCACTGCTTTTACCCGGTTACAGGCAGTATGGAGTTCCCTCTTAATAGCACTTATTAAAATTAAATTGGGAAACTGATAACGTGGATTTAATGTGACTACACAGTATGCTTGGAGGGAAAGTCCTATCGCACAATGAATGACTGACACTGTCTTTTAGGTGCGGCAGAGCATGGCATGGATCCCTCAGTGGAAGAAGAAAGCCCAAACTATGAAGAGAAGGCACAGGAGATTGTACAGAGCATATTGCGAGAAGTCGTAAACACAGTGGCTGGAGGCGAGTTGTACTCTTCTTGCTGTGAGAAGCTTAAAGGGACAATTGGACAGTTCACCCAAAAATAAATGGTCACACATTTATGTGTGTGTACACACTCCTGGGCAAAAAACAAAAATGGCAAAATGTTCAGTGGTCTTTTAATGGTCTTAACCATTTAATCACAAATCACTGGTCAAGAAATTAGCAGGAATTGCACAAATACTGTAGATAAAGTAATTTAGCATGGAATAGCCTTCCCCAACTTGCAGACAGCTTTTTACAGGAAGAAGAGTCAGTGTTGTTCCATGTTCCAGTTCATGAGTAGTTGAAAAATGTCTCCCAGTTCGTTTGAGTTTAGTGTGAGACCAAATATTCACTACAGGGTTCAAATCTGGACTGACCAGGCCAAAACATGAGCCTGATGGACTTGTTCTCAAGCCACTTCTTGGTTGTCTTTGCAATTTGGGCATTATCTTGTTGAAAAATAACATCTGATCATTCCTCTTTAGACAACAATTTTTCATTTGTGGGAAGCAAGCCATTCTGCAATATTCTCCTATAATCCAAAGCATTAAATGATTTTTCACAGTGAAGCAGCTCACCAATACCAGCAGCTAAAAAGGCTCCCCACACAATGACACCTCTTCCTCCATTCTTTACTGTGGTATATATGCATTTATTATTATATTTCTCAACAAATTTTCGAAGACACCACTCTGGAGCATCGCCATACAACTTGTGCTTCACTGTGATTCATCACTCCACACACAATCTTTCCGTATTCTGCCAAAAATTTCATTCTATCTTTGTTGTTTTTCTGAGACACCAGTGGTTTTTTAAGTAGTGCATTTGCTTCAATTTGGTTAATTTCCTGACCAATAATTTGTGGTTAGAACAATTAAAAGCTTAGCCATTTTAGGCGGGGTAAAGACAATAGACATCGAAGCATATGGCACATAGAAACAAACAAAACAAAGCCACGTGCTCACACAAAACATGACATGAACACGCAGCCCATGAGAGCCCTCACAAGACTGCAAGAAAGCACGTGGCTGATGATAAACATGAACTGTGTACAACACCAAAACATTTGTTCAATGAAAACATAAACCAGGCGCTCTATAAAAAAACACACGAGATGAGCGCATAATGAGTAGGGCTGCAACAACTATTCGATAAAAGCGATAATGATCGATAATGAAAATCATCGACAACGATTCTCTTATTATCGATTAGTCGGGTCTGCCGACCATGCACTGAAAACATCTGACAGTCACGTGAAACTACAGCACTGAATAACGCATTTCTATGAACAAAAATGCATCTAAAAATATTAAAGGAAACTGATTGCGCAGCTGTGGGAAAGGTACAAGATCAAAACTGATCAAAACATGAGAATTCCTTTATTTTAAGCTTCAAGCTAATGCATTAGCGTAATGGCTTACCATGTCAGGCGCTTTGGCAGATGCTATATCCTATATATGCTATATACGGCTATATCCTTATCTGTATATGTTACAAATTCACGCAAGCATTTCCATTTTGCATAAAGGCTCGCCCTGACAGTCTGCGTTAAACTTTACTCAGTGAGCGCCGACATGGAGGGAGACTATTAATATTCAGCACAAAAATATTCATTTTGCTGAAATGTGTTGTTTAAAGTTTAATTTAGATTTAAAAATCAACATGTCATTCAAGTATTTTATGAGAGTAGTAACTGTAAAAGGATAACAATATGTAATTTAAATGTAAGCCGTTTCTTATAGCCTATTTACAGGATAAAGAACTGACAGTAACACGTGATTGAGTGAATTTGTGAACATTTATCTTGCCTGTTTGTTAGGTTTGTGTTTTTCTTTATTATATTTATTACTATCTTAATTTGTAATGTAGAGATTTACACTATATTCACTATATACAGTGCTTAACAAATTTATTAGACCTCTGCTACTCAATGTAAGGTTTCTGCCACAGCTGTCCTAAACTATCAGTATTGGTGATTTTTCATGTTTCTGTAATGGTTAATCCACCAGTATGTGTTCTTTAGTCACAGCAGTATTTCTAATGCTACAATATAATTATTGTTGTTATCCATGAATTTTTGATTTTACTGTTTTACTGCAGGAAAAAGTAAAGCACTTTATAGGTTTTTTTGTTTTGTTTGTTTGTTTGTTTGTTTGTTTTTGTTTTTTCAGATGCCCAATTACAGTCAATAACAATAGACTGTTATTAAGTATTTTGGATATTATGTGTGAATAATGACTATTTAGTTGTTTCAGTTTGCTGTTTGCCTAATAAATGGCAATACCATTTTTAGTTTTAAACAAGTTTTGATAGATTAATAAAATATTTGTGTTCTCTCTCTTTTATTATGACAGGTAGTCTAATAAATTTAGCACGGTATGTTTTCATAGCATTCAATTGGCACATTTGTTTGAAGTACATTGGGCAGGATGTGCAATAATATGTTTTTGTTGAGAAAAAAAAAAGGATTTTTATCTGAACAATCGATTAATCGAAAAAAAATAATCGACCAACTAATCGATTATCAGAATAATCATTAGTTGCAGCCCTAATGATGAGTGAATGAACACTCAAACTGTGAGCTCCCAACAAGAGACAAAACATAGAGAATGTTTTATTTCTGGGTGAACTGTCCCTTAAGGGAAGCAAATCTTATGTTGTTGGACAGCTAGGCTAGTGGCTGTTTGATTTTAGTAGTGATACACTTTTAACCATCCCATTGGACCCAGTCTGAAATCTGTTTTACCATGTTCAGATATTAAGGAAAGCCGTGAGGGTGAGGCCGAGCCAGCTGAGGGCATTCCAATCTCTCTGGAGGAGGAGGGAGGGTTGGGCAGCGACAACGAAAATGTTCATGCCAACGGCATCCCTGGCACACCCATTTCTGCGAGCTTCACTCCGTCCCTGCCCGACGACAGACTGTCTGTCTCATCCAATGACACTCAGGTACCAATTTCCACTTCTGCCATGAAAGGTATAAAATAAAAAATGATTGTGCTTTGCAACTTGTAATTGTTTTTAACTGCATTGTGTATCCAGAACTCTAACTACATTGAATTAACAGTTGGATTCTTCTAAATTAAATTAGTTTGTTTGCAGTGTCACAAACCATGACCCTTTGTAATAACCTAATCATTTTGTCAAGTGTTTTGTTATAATAAAAAGCTGCTTATTGTGAAATGTTTTGTAAAAAATGCATTTTTTTGAATGAGCAGTTGGAAGTAGTGAAGCATAGACACTTTTGGAAAGAGTAGCCCTGGCGTATTTCGGGTTTGCTTATAATTAATAGTCCCACATTATACATAAAATCTGGATATTATTGGTATTTTGCCGACACAAACTGTATCTGGCATTTATTCAACATTAAACTTTTGTATCTGCCCTCATTTAGCTGCCCCATCCCAGGAAGGAAAGAACATTATTTAACATTATTTAATATATGGATTGGACTAGTATAGGCACAATAATCTTTTTATTTTAGTTATATATAGAATAAAACATGTCTTGAGTATATTATTTTGTAGTTGAAAGCAATTAAGTTAAAAAACCTGAAATACATGATTTATTTTGAAATTGTATGGTTTTGTTCTAGACATATAGACATATGTGACCCTGGACCACATAACAAGTCATAAGTCACATGGGTAAATTTGTAGCAATAGCCAACGATACATTGTATGGGTCAAAATTATTGATTTTTCTTTAATGCCAAAAATCATTAGAATATTAAGTAAAGATCATGTTCCATGAAGATATTTTGTAAATGTCCTACTGTAAGTATATCAAATTTATTTTTGTGAGTGGATATCCATTGCTAAGGACTTCATTTAGACAACTTTGAAGGCGATTTTCTCAATATTTTGATTTTTTTTTTTTTTTTTAGCACCCTCAGATTCCAGATTTTCAAATAGTTGTATCTCGGCCAAATATTGTCCTATCCTAACAAACCATACATCAATGGAAAGCTTTCAGATGATGTATAAATCTCAATTTTATGACTTTTTGTGGTCCAGGGTCACATATGTATAGACATACGGTTTTAATTTTATTTGTGTAGGTCTTTTAATTTGGTTTTAAAAACTCAAGGATATTAGTGTATTTTTTAAGTGTCACAAGTGTCCAATTTTTTATTTATTTATTTATTTTATTTTATATTCTTAATAGACTGTAATACCAGGTTTATGGTCTGTAGCTTTTTGTATGGTATTGCATGTTATGTGCTGTAGATGATGGTTCATTTTCTGGGCAGTTACATTTAATTGCCGTAAGAGGCTAACATGAGCATTTCTCCCACAGGAATCAGTAGCTACCACTGGTCCAGCACCAGGTGCAAAGTTTTCCCACATTCTCCAGAAGGATGCATTCTTGGTGTTCCGTTCACTCTGCAAGCTCTCCATGAAGCCCCTTTCAGACGGTCCCCCTGATCCGAAGTAAGCCTGTCTTTCTAAATAAACATCTTATTGTATACAAGTGGAATTGTATGTTTGTTGTGCCAAAAAATGACATCTCCAGTCAGGGTCCAACTGAGTTGCGGTTTTGTGGTCTGTTTTCATATTCTAATCTTAGATCTGTAATTGGTTGGAGACATTTTAGAGAAAGAGTGTTAATGGCATCAGCCATTGTCCTTAAACAGGTGAATAGGGCTGTCAGAAGGCAAGAAAGATGTTCCTCCACATCAGTTGAAGAGAAAGGGAGCCATTCATCCTGGTGTGTCTTCCGAGGCAGTGAGGCAGGAAGCTTGTTTCAGTGCTATTGATCACTCTTTGTCAAATGGACTGATATCTGTTGACCTCTCTTGATCTATCAGGGCAGGACTTGGACTTTATTTATAGTGGTGCACATTAAGGCAAGCATCACTGTTATTATTGTACATACTTTATATTAGGGACAGTTTTTGACTAGAGGACAATAAAAGGTGCTTAAAGTCCCATGGATCTTTTTTTAGCCACTTAGCAACCACTTTACTATTTTCTTCAGAAAATGTAGCTTTAGTTTGTCAATCAGTAGACAGCATGACATATTTTGTAGCATGGTTTTGGTAGCTATTACTATAGAGTGCTTTTGGATTCTGTTGCTGCATCGTTTTGAGATTTCCTGAAATTATTATAATAATGTTTCACTTAATATTTAATAATTAATTTCCTAAATAATCTAAAATAAATATTGAAATAAATCTGTATATTTATACATATATTGTATCAGAGGAAAGCCAAAGTCCAGTGTTATTTTAGTATTATATACTATTATTTTTATTATTATTATTTCGGTATTATAGTATGTGTTCATATTTTGAATTTGCTTTTATTTTTATATTTTCAGTTTACATTTTATTTTTAGTTTAAGTTTTGGTAATGTTCTTGTTCTTTTGTCATTTTATTATTTTTAATGTTTACATTTCTGTATAACTTTAAGTAATTTTTAAGTTTTAATAATTGTAGCACATTAATTTAAACTTATTAAAGTTAGTTGCTAAAGCATTTCTTAATTTCGCTTTTTCTGTTTTTCTTCTAATATTTGTTTTATTTAAGCTTTATTTCTAATACTGAAAACTTTTTATAATAGTTTAAGTTAAAAATAACAACACAGCTGTAGTTGCAGTGACTCACAAAGCTTTATTATTTTCTATTGAAGGATAATCTGCAATATATTTATGATTTAAGACTTTTTTGGGGGGGTTATTTTACAGCTAATGTCTGCAGTCTGATAAGATAACCATAGGTCCTTCCACCATCAAAAACTGTATTAATTTTGCACTCTCATTATTATATTGTTTTCTTAATACATGTCATTCTTTGGGCAATGAGAAATTTTAAGTATTTAAACAGTCAATAAAAGATGGTTTTAATGGTGTCTTTGCCCACTAGGTAAAGCAAAAAATGAACAGAATTTTCTTTATTAAGTTTAGTTTGCCCTTGGCACAAAGTATTTTATATGGAATGAGGAATGAATACATCAGAAATCATCTTATTATTCACCTAAGATTCTTCATCTTCATTTAGATCCCACGAGCTGCGGTCCAAGGTCCTCTCGTTGCAGCTCCTCCTGTCCATCCTGCAGAACGCTGGGCCTATCTTCAAAACCAACGAGATGTTCATCAACGCCATCAAGCAGTACCTGTGCGTAGCGCTGTCTAAAAACGGCGTCTCCTCCGTCCCCGAAGTGTTCGAGCTGTCGCTGTCCATCTTCCTCACCCTGCTGTCCAACTTCAAGACGCATCTCAAGATGCAAATTGAGGTGCCTGAACTCCGAATTGTAATGTATTTGTGCATCTTGCCCTGATGGCGTCAGTCTGTGGAGTGTCTAGCTGACAGTGTGGATTTATTTGAGCTGTGGTTTAGGAAGCTTGTAATTCTGCCTCTGTCTGTTTGTGTGTGTGGCTCATTCCAGACAAATGTGTTAGGATTTATTGTTTGCAGTGTTGTGTAGTTATATTTCTCGCTTCGGTCAAGTTACGCGTTTTGACAACACCATCTGTTACTGACTTAGTTAGGAATTTTTGCGTTTTTTAAGTAAAAAAATATATATTTTTCACCAATTTTATGACAAAGACTGTATTTTTTTCTTTTATTTTCTCCTCAGGTGTTTTTCAAAGAGATTTTTCTGTATATTCTGGAAACGTCCACAAGCTCATATGACCACAAGTGGATGGTCATTCAAACCCTCACCAGAATATGTGCGGGTATGAAAGGCTTTTGCTTATCTCATTTTCTAAGATATTTGAGTTTTGAGTTTCTATATATATTGAGTTTTTCTGAGTAATTCTATGATATTTATTCCCTCGCAGATGCCCAGAGTGTGGTAGATATCTATGTTAATTATGATTGTGACCTGAATGCTGCTAATATTTTCGAGAGGCTGGTGAATGACCTCTCAAAGATTGCACAAGGACGAGGAGGCCATGAACTGGGTACAACCCCACTTCAGGTAAACACACAGATTGGTTTACCCAAAAATTGACCCAAAAAATCTTCACTTCTCTCACCCTCATTCATGAGCTCACAAAAAGACATTTGAAGCGCTCCATGTTAAAAAAAAAAAAAAAATTCTCACAAAAGAAAAAAATCATGCTGATTTGAAAAGGGTAAATTACAAGAACTGTTCTTTTAAAACAGTGTTAGTGATCCCAGCTAATGTTGTCCTGCAGGAGCTGACTCTAAGAAAGAAAGGACTGGAGTGTCTGGTATCCATTCTCAAATGTATGGTGGAATGGAGCAAAGACCAATATGTCAACCCCAATTCCCAGACAAGTCTCGGTAAGTCAAACCATCATCCTCTGCGAAACAAGACATCAGTACTATATCCTTAACCAGTATAATACCTGTGGAACCTTGTTTAGCTCCTCTGTATCCTGATATGTTTTGGATCCAAGCGGTTGCATTACATATTCCAGGTTACGGCCCTGGCTCTTCTAAATGAGTCTCCTCAGAGTGCATTTGTGCTGCTTTCCAGAGGCTTCTGGCTTTTGCAGAACCAAATGGATAAACAGTTGCACAGTGCACAGTGCACTAGGAGTCCTGTTCCTCAAAGAGAGGCAGGAAATGCTATTCGCCGTGATGGCTGCTACGCAGACCTTTCATCTTAATCAAACAGGCCTGAGGCTGTTATTCCTCACTGAGGCATGCCCTGACATCAGGAAAGCAGGCAGAACATCGCAAAACTGAGTTTCTTATATAGCTGGGAACATGCGGCAGGCTAAAGACCCTACCTCTTCGGAGTGGAGGGGATTTAGGTCTAATCAAGCTTGGCTTTATTAGGTTTGAAGAAGAGAGGCTCTGATAGACCAAAAGGAAATTTCTCTGTAGCCTCAAGCCCACTTTATGCTGTAAGATATCAGCCCGCCAGAAACCAGAGAGTCTTACTTATTTTTAAATGACAAATCGAACTAAAAAATCCACTTAAAAATCCACTCTTGGAACCACTAATAACCACTCAGAACACAGAACACCTTAGTAACCACTTAACAAAGCCCTAGAAACTACACATAAAACTCTTGGAGCCACATAGCAATGTGTTAACAGCCACTCAGAATGCCTTAGCAACAACCTAGCAACTTCCTAGATACCACCAAAAACACTCTTGGAATCACATGGCAATGAGCTAACAACCACTAAGAACACCTTAGCAGCCACTTAGCAACACCCTAGAAACTACACATAAAACTCTTGGAACCACATAGCAATGTGTTAACAACCACTCAGTATGCCTTAGCAACAACCTGGCAATGCTCTAGGAACCAACCAAAACACTTTTGGAACCGTACAGCAATGCCTAGCAACTACTCAGAACATCTTAGCAACCAGCTAGCAATGTCCTAGAAACTACCCAAAACACTCTTGGAACCACATAGAATTACGCTAACAAATAGTCAGACCACATTAGCAACCACCTAAAATATTAAATGTTTTTATTTACTTTATGACAGTGGTTACCATGTTGTTGTTTTTGTTGTTGTTGTTGTTGTTGTTTTGTTTAATAAATGTAGTAGCCATGGTATTTTAAACTATGTTTAATGGCTGTAACCTTTCATCTTGACCAAATTGCTAATCTTACATATACAGGCCTTATGTCCTAATCGGCCAGTCAGATTGTAGCATACTTATCTTGGTAACTCTTCAGGTGCATTATGTTTGTTTTGGATCACTAATCAAGACTTTCAAGTTCTTGTATTCTCATCATGCTGGCCAATCAATCTTTGTTCTTTTCTCTTAACGGACGCACATCAAAAGGGAGAGCAGGTAATGGCAGTTTGTAGAGACATTAGAATTGATTGCTTTAGCTTTTTTTTTTTGCGTAAAGTAGATAGTGGTCTCTTAATAGTTCTTTGTGTTGTGGCCGTATTAGCTTTTGTATATCAAACAAGTAAATTACATTTTGTTTGAAGCTTAAGATGAACGGGTAAGTATTTCCCAGTTGCTACTGGCTCCTCTGATCTCTTGGAGAGAAACTATGAGAAATGTGGAAGTGACCTGACAGCTCATGTTACAGTAATAGCTACCCCCTAAATCTTTTACAGTGTTTCCAGTGTGTGTAATTAGACCCTACAAACTGCAACCATGGCTTCCACATACCCAAACCGCCTGTTTATCTTGCTTGCAGCAACTTCAAGATCTGTTACTTTGTGTATTCAGGTCACGCTGCTCTTCATCCAGTCCCCGTCGTGCTGTTTTTTGTGATACGAGTCAGCCGAGGCCAAAGACTTTATTAGAGAAGTGTTGTGCTGGGAAACTCATATAGGGAGCTGTATAGGGAGCTGAGCCAGAGAAAAGACTCGATGCACCAACACGCATTTCAGCCGACCAGGGCTCCAATGAATCATGCTGTCTGTAGTCCCTTGGCTGCAGGGGCTCGTGGTGTTTTACAAACCATGCTCTTCATTTCTTCTGTTTTCTCTGAAATTGCAACTGAATTTAATTTTCCCTTCTCTTTCGATCAGGCCAAGAAAAGCCTTTAGAGCAGGAAACCAATGAGTCGAAGCATCCAGAAACGATTAACCGCTACGGCAGCATAAACTCATTGGACTCCACCGCCTCGTCAGGCATCGGGAGCTACAGCACGCAGATGTCTGGGACGGACAACCCTGAGCAGTTTGAGGTCCTCAAACAACAGAAGGAGATCATAGAGCAAGGCATTGACCTGTAAGCCGTTAAGTTGAAAACAAAAGCATGAAATCACTCTCTTCTGCACTACACATGCTGTTGACAAAATCACTATCAATAGATATTTGGAAATTATCTATTATCTATATGGAAATTGCTTAGTTTACCTATCCCAGGGGTGTCTCCTGGAGGGCCACTTTCATGCAGAGTTTAGCTTCAACCCCAATTAAACACAACTGAACCAACTAATTATGGTCTTCAGGCATACTAGAAACTTACAGGCAGGTGAACTAATCTCTGCAGGGTGTCAATACCTTAAAGGTGAAGTGTATAAGTTCTGTAGCACTATCAGAACCAATTGGAAATGTAAAGGTCTCCTTCTGTCTGTCCTTTGGATGAGACGTTAAACCGAGGTCCTGACTCTCTGTGGTCGTTAAAAATCCCAGGATGTCCTTCAAAAAGAGTATGGGTATAACCCTGACATCCTGGCCACATTTGCCCATTGGCCTCTGTCCATCATGGCCTCCTAATCATCCCCATATACTGATTGGCTTCATCACTCTGTCTACTCTCCACCAATAAACTGGTGTGTGGTGGGCGCTCTGGCGCATCATGGCTGCCGTCGCATCATCCAGGTGGATGCTGCACATTGGTGGTGGTTGAGGAGATTCCCCCCTTCCATATGTAAAGCGCTTAATAAATGTAAGGAATTATCATTATTATTATTAATTATTATTATAAAGTAAATGCTTGCAAACAGGTTTCATAAAAACTCCATTCACATCTACCATTGGTCAGACAAACAGTTAGTCCCACCCCAAACTCAAGCAAACAGCTGAGCCAGTAGTTGAGATGTTGGGCTCAAATCAACAGAGCAATCTTAAAGGGTTCATATGGATTCCTGAGAAATCTAATTTCACTTGATCTTTTGAGATAAAATGTCTACTATGAAATTCTAGTTTCTTTCTGGCATTTTACCTCAGTGAAAAAAAAAAAAAAAAAAAGAGAGACTGAAAAAAGTTTTGTTCTGAACTAAGCAACTTTCACAAGTCAGATGGATGAAAACATTTTAAATTTAAACGTGACTTCCCACAATTACACGTTAATGACACCTATTCAGTATTCAGAAACTAAAGAATAAAATGTATGAATATGTCGAGGTTTGTGTTGTCCCTGGAAGTGTGTAGCACCCACAGCTCTGCATTTCCTTCTGAGGAAACTCTTTCAGTCTGACTATACCATTTTGTTTTATAAATCTGTCATAATGTATTTCAGTGTTTGATTCATAGCTGTAAAAACCACCCATTTAATAGTGAGAGGGAGGTGACAAAACTAAAATATGACTTTTTGGTGCAAACACCTTTACTAACATCATAACATCAAAGATAAAATGTCATGAACCCTTTCACAGACAAAACACACTACAGACTTCACTTTCAGAACATCCTTACAAAATGCAAAATGTGAATCTGTTGATCATATGTTGATGTTCTATTTACCACAATGACACAGGTTCAACAAAAAACCAAAGAGGGGCATTCAGTACCTGCAGGAACAAGGCATGCTGGGAACCACGCCCGAAGATATCGCCCAATTTTTACATCAAGAGGAGAGACTTGACTCTGTAAGATATTGTTTACCTACAATATTTTCCTTTACCTTGTTTCTTCCATGTACTGTGGCCTAGGTCTAATAGATTTTTACATTACAGCAGTATATTGTGTAATAAAACTCTCTGCAGCTGCAGGGCTTTTCTGAAAAACAAAGCAAAAAAATAAATAAAAATATTAAGACGCTCCAGACAAGTGTTGCCAAACTTCCACTTAGAGATTATTTGATCCTTCAGTGTGATAAATCGGCAACTCGTTTGCTCATTCATCCAGCCTCAAAAGACTGCAGCAGTAATGGGTAAAGAGAGCTCCTTATATCTGCCCTAAAATTAGGGCACTTCAGCCGAGCAGCCCTCAGCCTCCTGAATGACTTGAGATGTGCATGGAATACTTTAATAGACATTGCATTTCAATGATGCACACTGAATAGATGCTCGATTTCTCCAGTCTGAAGTGTCTGTCAGTGTGGCTTTAGAATATAGCATTGAGCATGTGTTTTTGAGTTATGAAACATGTTTTTTCTGCTGTTTATTTCTCAACCTTCACAATCAATATGTGACTCATTGGCCCTTCTGCTTGTAACCTGACAGATCCAGGTAGGAGAGTTTCTCGGAGACAACGATCGCATCAATAAAGAAGTTATGTATGCCTACGTCGACCAAATGGACTTCCAGGGCAAAGACTTCGTGCCAGCGCTGCGCATGTTCCTCGAGGGTTTCCGTCTACCTGGAGAGGCCCAGAAAATCGATCGACTGATGGAGAAATTTGCTGCTAGATATTTAGAATGCAACCAAGGGTGAGTACAGCGGTCCCCTGCTGTTGCAACAGATTAACCTACGTCACTAATTATCGCGCAAACACTGCACTCAGTCGCTGTTTATCTCTTTTATCTCTCTCCTTAGGCAAACACTGTTCGCCAGCGCAGACACTGCATACGTCCTCGCGTATTCAATCATCATGTTGACTACAGATCTACACAGTCCGCAGGTTAGTGCACCAAGTGCTGATTGTTCACTGAAATCTTCAGCGAATGCAGAATGCATTTTCTTTTCATTCCCGACTCTATGAATGCTAATGTGAACGTCAGAGCTGGAAACGGCTGTTTGGCATTCAATCTTGATATGTGAGCGGAATAGCTAAATCTAGGGTGATGGATGTTTCTGAAACGCAACAGAAAACAAGAGGAAGAACGCTACTGATCTGTTGCTTCCTTTATCTTGGCACAGGTGAAGAATAAAATGACGAAAGAGCAATACATCAAGATGAACCGAGGTATCAATGACAGTAAAGATTTACCGGAGGAGTATCTCTCAGCCATTTATGATGAAATCGCAGGGAAAAAAATATCTATGAAGGAGACAAAGGAATTAACTCTCAAGTCAAATAAGCAAAGTGAGTATTTAGCACACCAACAAATATCGATCAATCATAGCATCAAATAGACTCTTTTGAATTATATGCATAAAAAAGCTATGATTGGCCAAATGCCTTTTTGCTTGATGGGGTCATGGCAGTCCTTTTAATTATTTTATGATAATGAGTTGGAGACTATTAGTGGTTCTCAACCAGGGGACTGAGGCCCACTAGGGGGCCTGAACAAAATCGGGGGCATCAGGATTACTTAAAAATATTTAAAATATGACAAAACAGCGAAAAAAGTGAAAGTGACATGTGAAGGCCAAGTATTGTAACCAAGTAATTTCCTGCTGGTATTGAGACTTGAACCCGCAGCCTTCGGGTTGTCAATATGACTCTCTAACCATTAGGCCACGACTGCCCAAACAAGCATTAAAACAAGCTAAAGCTTTCAAAAATCAGGATATTTCTTAGTATTTGGCTATTTTTTATATAATAAATATAGATATTTCTAGTAATACCAAGCTCTAAAAATGTTATTGGGTATAAAATGTGAGTCTGGGGGTGGGGGTGGCCTTCAAATATTTTTGTGGACAATTCAGGGCCTTAAAGTCCAAAAGGTTGAGATCCACTGCTGTATATTATTGCTGTATTTTCCAGTATTTGGTAATAATTATTAAATTAGTAATCATTTTAGTTATTAATCATTTTTATTTTATGTTTTTGTTTTATATTTTTTTAATTTTTATTTTTTTATAGTTATAAACCATAATAATAAACTAAAACAAATAAGTAGCATAAAATATTTAGAATTATTATTATTTTTATTATTAAAATATAAGCTATTGGACTTCCAAGAGAACAAATGAACATTTATGTTCTGTCGTCTCTGTAGAGACAGAAGGAGTATTCTGATATTTTGAGGTGTGGTTTGTGGTAATTGATGGCACTTTTGCTACTGTCTCTGGATCAGGTGTGGCCAGTGAGAAGCAGAGGAGGCTTCTGTATAATGTTGAGATGGAGCAGATGGCAAAGACAGCTAAGGCTCTGATGGAGGCTGTCAGCCACGTTCAGGCCCCCTTCACCAGCGCCACCCACCTCGAGCACGTCAGACCAATGTTTAAGGTATGGTGTGCATGCACATACACATACATGTTTAAGGTATTCTGGGCATGCACTTCCACATACATTCTGTTTAAATGCAAATACCCATCCAATATTATCTTGACCTCTCATAGCTGGCCTGGACACCCTTTCTGGCTGCGTTCAGCGTGGGTCTGCAAGACTGTGATGACACTGAGGTGGCTTCTTTGTGTCTTGAGGGAATCCGCTGTGCTATCAGGATAGCGTGCATCTTCAGCATTCAGGTAATTTCACACATTGCATTAACTGTGGAGAGGTCCTTTACTGAAGCCGAGAAAAGCCTAGCGTTTGCTTGCATTACTTGTCAGTCTCTGTCTGAATAAGCAACTTTAAAAACTTCAGTCATCTTTGCCTGGAATGATCGACTGCTTAAAGGAATAGTTCACCCAAAAATAAAAACTGAAATCATTTATTAGCCTTTGTGTCATTCCAAATCTGTATGACTTTCTTTTGTGGAGAACAAAAGAAGATATTTGAGGAATATTCGGGTTGCTCTTTTTCCATACAATTACAATCAGTGTTGGGGGAAGTTATTTTTAAAAGTAATCCATTACAATATTGTGTTACCCGCTAAAAAAGTAACTAATTGTGTTACTTAGTTACTTTATGTAAAACGGTTAGTTCCTGTCCTTCATTCTGACTGGTCAATAGCTGTTTTATTCACAATAAAACACGGCTATGACCGCTTCACTCAACAGTTCTGTGTATCACTACACAACACCCTTAGCAACCACTCTTAGCAACGTAAACTGTATGTTCTCAATTGATATTGTTCATTGAAGCTTACTGTATTATGTAGAAGAGTGTTGTGAGAAAGAGATCGAGCGAGTTCATTACCTGCATTCAGATTTAGCATTTTCCTTCAGGTCAGTCCTATGTTCATAATAAAAAATCTGTTTAAATGTCCGCTGCAATATCTTGTCCTTTTAACAGTTAAGGGGTTTTCCATGACTGACAGCGCTAGTCAAAGCATTTGTCAGTTGCGCCTTGTTCTGTGTTCACAATAATTCAGTCTTTTCAATATAAAAGTCTTCGCTACTGACTGACACACTCATAAAGACAGTCTCTTCTGCCATCTAATGGCGTAATAATGTAACTTCTGTTGCTGTTCACATTCAGGGACTTTTTTCCGGCGGAAGGAAGGCTTTAGTGAAAGTTTACTTCATGAAAGTTGCATTGATACATATTTTTGGCTTTAATATTTGTATTGTGTGGTAACCGTTTTATAAAAGCAAAAAGGTACTTGAGGCTAGTGCTGTATCGTGAATAAGTCACGGCTGAAGGGGTTCAGCTTATTCACTATACAGCACAGCTTCTCGTACCTTATTGCTTACTTATAAAAAGTAATGTGTTACATTATATAAAAGTAATGTTACATTACTTTTGCATTACTTTTTCTCACTTGGGCTGGGCTTGCTTGTTTGTTTTTTAATAACAACAAAAAAAGTTATATTTTTGGCAAATGTTAAGGCCCTTTCACGCCAAAAGTGAAACCTCAGGCTGAAGAAAATGCATATTTACGCCTGTACAGTAGAGGGCGGAGCCATTTTGGAAGTTCAACACTCTTATTTCTAAATCTAATCTAAAGTAATTTCTGCTTAGTATGATTGAATTGGATCAGCAGCAAAGACATTGGTTAATAAAGTGAGATTAAATACATAAAGTATATTTGTGTTTATTAATATAGCTAATTATTACAGGTTTTCATAAAATTCTCAGGTTGCATTTCACTGCTTTTATTCATTTTGAGGAATACTGAATATTTTCGTACAAGTGAGATGAGTAAATGCATGTTCACATTTAGTCTACAATAACCATCATGTTTACACAGTGCACAACACCTCTGCACTTTATTTCTCTCAACATGTGGACAGGAGAGATGTCAGTCCAAAGGGTTTTTGTTCTGTGTTGGTTTGTTCCAGTTGGAGCGAGATGCGTACGTTCAGGCTCTGGCCCGTTTCACGTTGCTGACGGCCAGCTCGGGCATCACTGAAATGAAGCAGAAGAATATCGACACCATCAAGACCCTCATTACAGTGGCTCACACGGATGGAAATTACCTAGGAAACTCCTGGCATGAGGTGAGCACTGCCAAACCCAGCTCTTTGATTGGCCTGTATGTTTCCTATGTGATGTGATTGGCAGACAGACTTTGTGAGGTATTATCATTCTCTCTATGTGCGCTGCAGATTCTGAAGTGCATTAGTCAGCTGGAGTTGGCCCAGCTCATCGGGACAGGAGTGAAGGCTCGGTACATATCAGGAACCGTACGGGGGAAGGAAGGCTTCATCACCAGCACCAAGGAACAGCAGTCTGATGAGTACCTGGGCTTGGGTCAGTCAGTCAGTCACAAATATTTGTTGACGAAGACTTTTTTTATTATATTAATCAATAACATTGTTGAGACAGAAAGAGCACTGTATAATAATTAAATGATTTTAAGATATGTGGATACATTTTATGTTTAAATTAAGAGCTAAATGTTTTGAAATGTATTCATTTTGGTCTTATGGAAATGTTTTATGAAAACAGTCTTATGAAAATGTTTTTTTTAATTCATTGATAACACAGATGAGATGAAAAGGATGCAGCATAGCAATATTTAAATGATTTTAAGATGATATTTATGTTGATAAATCCTTTATACAGACACCTTAAACATTTCATTCATTAACACAGTTTATTCAGTATAGTTTTAAAAAAAAAATGGTAATAAAAGTTAAACTGTCAGAAAAAATTAATCTTAATTATGTCAGATGACACTTAAGCAAAACATGGTCAGGTCAAAGTGTCTGAATAATTTTTGGTTCCAAATTTTTCCTCAATTTTACTGGTAGTCCACTGTATGAAGAATTTTTGGGTATAATATGTCAGTTTACTTTACTTTGCTATCCTCACTTACATAAATGAACTATAGTGTCCTGCACCCACTAGTCAAAAATGTTATAAAATGTCTGAATAATTTTTGGTTTGACTATATATAATTTACAAATGTTTAAATTAATAGCTAAATGTTTTGATACATTTCACACATCAGCAATACACATCAGATTTTTAAAAAAATTAGTTAATGCTTGGTCTGTAAAGTAAAGCGAGTGTGATATTGAATATGATTTAACAAAATATTGACTG
This sequence comes from Elopichthys bambusa, assembly GCA_037101425.1. Taxonomy (NCBI): domain Eukaryota; kingdom Metazoa; phylum Chordata; class Actinopteri; order Cypriniformes; family Xenocyprididae; genus Elopichthys; species Elopichthys bambusa. Next base: position 14,266,857 of record CM074453.1, on the reverse strand, counting down.
AATTTAAAGGGCATTTTTGTCAAAAGACAAAAACTGTGACATTAAGCACAAGCATCATCTGCATTGCAGCTTTTCCATTTGCCATTACATCATCAAAAACGTTTTATCTAAAGCTAAACTGTGATCCATTAAGATTGCTTTATCATAATCCAGTATAATTATCCAGCAGTGTGAAATTAAGTTTGCACTTGTATAAATAATCCAACTGTGATTTTAGGAGGGAACGTTGATCGCAAACAGATAGCAAGCATTCAGGAGTCTATTGGGGAGACCAGCTCGCAAAGTGTGGTAGTCGCTGTGGACCGGTATGATGGTTATCATCAATTCTAGTGAACCTCATAATGTTACAAACACTAATATGTTCCATGAATGTTATTAACGCTCATATTCTTCTCTGCAGGATATTCACAGGCTCTACCAGACTGGATGGAAATGCTATCGGTAAGTACAAGACTTCACATTTACATTTATGCATTTGGCAGACATGTTTATTTAAAACTACCGTTCAAAAGTTTGTGATCAGTATGAATTTTTTTTTTTTTTTTTTAAAGATAAGAGAAATCTGTTATGCTCACCAAGACTGCATTTATTTGATCAAAAATACTGTAAAAACAGTTATATTATTACAATTTAAAATAACGGCTTTTTTATTTTAACAAACTTTAAGATATAATTTTTTCTTCTGATGGCAAAACTGAATTTTCAGCATCATTACTCCAGTCTTCAGTGTCACATGTTTCTTAAGAAATCATTCTAATATACTGATTTTTGTGCTCTAGAAACATTCCTTATTATTAAAGATGAAAATGTTGTACTGATTAATATTTTTGTGGACTTTTTTTTTTTTTTTTTAGGATTTTTTTCATGAATTTAATGTTCAAAAGAACATTTATTTGAAATAGAAATCTTTTGTAACATTTTAAATGTCTTTACTGTCACTTTTGATCAATTTAATGTATCCTTGCTGAATTGCTAGACCATTTTAAAATTAAATGAAAATTACCCTAAGATTTACTCATTCTCAAGACATCCTAGGTGTATATGACTTTCTTCTTTCTGATGAACACAATCAGAGTTATATTAATAAATATCCTGACGCATCCAAGCTTTATAATGGCAGTAAGCGGGATCAACGAGTATGAAGCTCAAGAAAGTGCATCCATCTATCATAAACGTATTCCCGATGGCTCAGGGGGGTTAATGAAGGCCTTCTGAAGCGAAGTGATGCATTTGTGTAAAAAAAAATCCATATTTAACAAGTTATAAAGTAAAATAACCAGCTTCCGCCAGACCGCCTTCCGTATTCAACATAGAAAGAAGGTGTAATGCCTTTTACAGTTCAAAAGTCCTACTCCTTCTGTTTTCAATTTACGAAAAAAGTGTAACTTACGTTGCGACAGTTACGCTTTTTTTTAAGTTGAATATGGAAGGCTTGGAGGAAGCTAAGGATATTTATTAATATAACTCCGAATGGTGTTCATCAGAAAGAAGAAAGTCATGTACACCTAGGATGGCTTGAGGGTGAGTAAAGCTTGGGGTAAAGTGAACTAATCCTTTAAAGTATTAATTTCTTAAAAAAGAAAAAAATCACACTGACCCCAAACTTTTGAACGGTAGTGTATATTGCATTCAAACTTTATCAGTATTTTTTTATCTGGGATTCGAACCCATAACCTTAGCGTTGCAAGCGTCACATACCCTTCAGTTCTGAGAAGAACACCTTGCTGTGTTTTGCAGTGGACTTTGTACGATGGCTGTGTGCTGTATCGATGGACGAACTGGCCTCCCCTACACACCCTCGAATGTTCAGTCTGCAAAAGATTGTGGAGATATCGTACTACAACATGGGTCGTATCAGGCTGCAGTGGTCCAGGATATGGGAGGTTATAGGGGATCATTTCAATAAGGTGAGTTCAAAGCAGCCACCTAATCAACGCTGGAAGGAAATCGGTCCATAAAGAGTGTGTGTCTCGGTGGCTTTGTACAATATCAGAGAAATCTAATGATGCTTTTAAATTTCACTCTGCCTGCGGGAGGGCATATTTAATAGATTGAAGAAGAGCAGAAAATGAAAACACAGCACTCTCGTTCCCCGTCTCTTTTGCTCTCTGTTTTGGCACAGGTCGGCTGTAATCCCAATGAGGATGTTGCTATTTTCGCTGTGGACTCTTTGAGGCAGCTATCCATGAAATTTTTGGAAAAAGGAGAGTTGGCCAATTTCAGATTCCAGAAGGATTTCCTCAGGCCATTTGAGCACATAATGAAAAAGAACAGGTGAGCCTTTCAATTTACACTGCAATTAGAATGAAATATCACTGAATAACGCAGGTCAGAGCTTCTTCAATTATAGAGAGTGTCAGTTGAATAACCAAACAAATTGTGAATTGCATGTTTTGACGTACAACTGTGCAAGTCTTGCCTTAAGACGGGTTAGAGGCACAAGGCTTTTTTGAGTGTCGCTGTTTTTTCTCTCAGGCGGATGTACTGCTTCTAAATGTCATCTTCTGAAGGGCTCTGTTCTGGTTCTGGAGACTGGAGTGCCTGACTCTAAATATTTTTAAATCTTCCATCATGTCATGTTCAGTGCTTTGTTTACATGTATAAAATGTTCTCTTTTTATGTTGATCTTTCAGAATATGTCATGTAGACATAAACAGAAGGTTTTGTTTATTAATCCAGCTATGTTACATAGTTCTTTGTTCCTTTCTTAAACATTAGTGGTGTATTGAAACATTGAGAATAACTAAAAGGTAAAATATCTACATTTTTCAGTCTTTTTTTTTAAATCTAAAAATAAAATGTGAATAAATTTCTATAGTAAAATATAATTTTAGTTACGCTCCTGTCTAAAATATTCAGAAGTATTAGAAAATTTAAAATAAAATAGTAGAAATCACAGTGTCTTTAAAAGGTTTTTATATTCAGCAATAATCAAACTCTTTTATTAGCATTTGCAATTCATTAAGTAATCAGTTAGTTATGAACAATTTATTTAAAAATATATATTATTTTAGTATTCTTTATACACGCATTTATTAATATTTTGAATGAGTTTTTTTTATATTTTCAGTTTTAATTTTAATTTGTTTTAGTAATTTTGATATTTGATTGTCATTTTTATTTTATTTTTCTATCTAGCTTTATTTTTTATTTCAGTTTTAGTCATTTTAGTACTTCAACTTAAATATAATTAAAAATAACTGAAATAAAATAAGTTTAAGTTAAAGTTTTTTGTCAATTTTTATATATTATTTTATTGTAGCTGTATTTCAATTATTATTAGTTCAATTTTAGTTTTAGTTATCAATAACAACACTGGTTATGAACAATTAATTTCAATGGATTGCTTTTAAGATTCACTTTGTCATCATTTAGTATTTGAATTTAAAAAAAAATAAAATAAAATAAAAATTAAAATATAATACTTCCACATTCATTTAATTCCTCATTGTACCGAAGTAGTGTAGCTAACTACTTTTTAGAAAAGGTAGCTCGACTGCAGCCTTTAAATTATAAGCAGCCTGGCAATCTTCACTTTCAAAGTAGCTTCTCCATCACTGGAAAGAAGTGATGAAGAGAAAGCTATGTTACCTCATATGGACCTTGCAGTACTCATTAGGCTTAGTGAGTGAACACACACACACACACACAGTGTCAGAAGCCATCGTGACTACACTCCATGACTGATGGAGAAAAATGAACTTGTCTATACATGTTTGCCCCTGCAGAATGGGATGAAGAGAGCGAGCGTGTGCATGTGTTTTCCTGCTTTATTCACATGCTGCTTCTCTGTCTACAGATCTCCTACCATTAGAGATATGGTGGTCCGCTGCATAGCCCAGATGGTCAACTCTCAGGCTGGGAATATTAGATCAGGGTGGAAGAACATTTTCTCTGTGTTTCATCTCGCTGCCTCCGATCAGGATGAGAGCATAGTGGAGCTGGCCTTCCAGACAACTGGACACATCGTCAGTAAGTGCCTCCATGGAGATCAAGGATTCTCTGATTTAGGATACAAGATAGGAATGAATAATTAAGAGCATTTTTTAATACACTAGGGTTCAGTAGTCTGAGACCACAATTTTTTTTTTTTTTAATTAAACCTGGAAATAAGCAGAAGGTTTTGCCACTTGAAAAGATTAAACACAAAAAATTGGCATAAAAAAATAACATGGTTATACTAATCAATCACAACATTATTTGATATAATTTATTATGAAAATGTTTTTATTAAACTAGAAAATTCTAAATAAAAACATTTTCACTGATGGATCTTTCTTACAACTTTTAGATCCTGCTTTATATTACCTGCAGTATATAGTTTTAAGTATATATTTTATTTTAAATAATTTATTTTTTAATTTAATTCTTCCCTTTCCTTTTTTCCTGTACACTATATTAGGCAAGTATGAACCAGAAAGTAATTTAGTTTTATATGAATAATTTATATAATGATATAGAAGTTATTTAGATTTTATATTTATGGTATTTATTATTGATCATTTTTCCACACTTATGATTACACAAACTGTTTTTGCTTCTGTAGCTTTAAGTCCTCTAAATGTAAATAATGTGCCATGCATGTAAAATAAGTAACAAACCCCTGCCAAGCTGCTAAATATACTGAATATTCATTAATGTGATCATGGATGTATCGCCATAGCCATGACAATGATTTTTGGTGGATTGGGAAGGAAGATTTGCATTGTGAACATTTGTCATCTCTTTTCACTTTACAGCGAATGTATTTGAGAAGCATTTCCCAGCTACCATTGACTCCTTTCAGGACGCTGTCAAATGTCTGTCTGAGTTCGCCTGCAACGCTTCTTTCCCTGACACCAGCATGGAGGCCATCCGTCTCATCCGTCACTGCGCTAAATACGTCTCTGACCGACCTCAGGTCAGTGCTAACGAGTGTGTGCTCCATAACGCTGAATTATGGTCTGACCTCAGGTCAGGCTTTTCACAGACATTCACTAAATGGATTATACTTAAGGAGACCACAAGGCACTTTTAATGAGGAAACTCTCATTACCAGATGCCTTAATGAGCAAAACCTAAAGCCTTTAGTAAGTAGATGGACAATGTAAACAATCTGTTTTCTGCTTTTCATGTTCATGAAGGGAGATTGTGTTATGAGCTGTGTTTGTGCCTGTTAAGTGCTTTAGTGAAGGCAGCCAACAAGGAGATCTCCACCTCACAGAGGGTTGCCAGATTGGGGCAAAAACCTTTTGATCTGTAAATGCAGCTTCTAGTAGAGCAGCATGTGTGTTCAGTGATGTGCTTGAGTATACGATAACAAAGTAATTGTGGCTTTGTGAGTAAACTGCTTTTGTTTTGTTCCGGCAGGCGTTTAAAGATTGCACCAGTGATGATATGAACGTCGCACCGGAGGACCGTGTTTGGGTGAGAGGCTGGTTCCCCATCCTCTTTGAGCTGTCATGCATCATCAACAGGTGTAAGCTGGACGTCCGGACCAGGTCAGAGCCAGACCCACAATACAGCCAAAAGATTTTTATATCAAATAAATATTCTTTTGAACATTCTATTTATCAAAGAATCCTGAAAAAAGAAAATCAGTTTCCACAAAAATATTAAGATATAAGCTTGTTTTCTCCATGGAATAAAAAAAAAGATAATTGCGACTTTTATATTTATATAAAGTCGCAATTGCGAGTTTTAAAGTCAGAATTGCAAGGAAAAAGCAGTTGCGAGTTTATATCTTACAATTCTGACTTTTTTTCTTGCAATTTTGACTTTTTTTTATGCAATTGGGAGTTTATATCTCACAATTCTGACTTTTTTCTCTCAATTCTGACTTTTTTTCTCACAATTGTCACTTTTTTTCTCGCAATTATGAGTTTATATCTTGCAATCCTAACTTCAGAACTGTGAATATCTCACAATTCTTACTTTATAACTTGCAATTTTGCATCAGAATTGTGAGTTTATATCACAATTCTGACTTTATAACTCACAATTGCAAGTTTATATCTGTGGCGGAAACAAGCTTCCATATTAAGCAGCACAATGTTTTTTTTTTTTATATAGATAATAATAAGAATTACAGTCAATATAAAATACAAATACAAACTTGATGAGCATGAGACTTTCAGAAACATTTTTAAAAAAATCTTACAATTTCCACTAGTAGTTTTTAGTAGTAATATCAATGCCTGTTTTGAAATGTTATTGTTATCATGTGTACAGTACAGTATTATCTTTTTTCCCCTCCTGACAATATATTTTTGTTTTGTTGACAGGGGTCTGACAGTGATGTTTGAGGTGATGAAGACGTACGGTCACACCTACGAGAAACACTGGTGGCAGGATCTTTTCCGCATTGTGTTCAGGATCTTTGACAACATGAAGCTTCCTGAGCAACAGACTGAGGCAAGTCAACATCAGCACTGAAATCTCCCTTTTAGGAAGTGTCACCAGTAGAGATATTGCTTTAACAGGGACTCTCTCTGGCATTCATATAATCATATGTTACCACCCCAGCATTCATGTCAGGATGGAAAACCGTGGCTAATGTTCCGTTTTGTTCTTCCCACAGAAAGCGGAGTGGATGACCACCACCTGTAATCATGCACTTTATGCTATCTGTGACGTTTTCACGCAGTACTTTGAATCTCTGAGTGATGTTCTGTTAGATGATATCCTCTCTCAGCTCTACTGGTGTGTGCAGCAAGGTCAGTGTACAGTACCAGCTATAGACAAGATACAATTGCAGTACATTTACAGTGACCCTGTTGAGAAAACAATACACTGTGCAAAATACTGAAAACTAGAAGACTTATGTATAGACAGTTCACTGAAATGTATGTGTAAATTATTACTTCAGGTCATGATTTCACTTGCTCATCTCTCCTCACAGATAATGAGCAATTAGCGAGATCAGGCACTAATTGCCTTGAAAACGTGGTCATTCTCAATGGTGAGAAGTTTAACCCTGAGACCTGGGACAAGACATGCAACTGTATGCTAGACATCTTCAAAACCACCATCCCACACATGTGAGTCTTTTAGAATTTCTAATGGCAATTTTACAAAACGAATGCCATTTATGTTGTTAGTATACATGTGTAAATATGACTTTAACAAGGAATAACTTTTTTCTTCAATTTTTTCATTCTCCTTAAATACACACCATGTTACCATCATATTTTTACCTTTTTAAAGTAAGGAACTAATCCATAACTAATAATAAAAACTTTCTCCTAATGGCATCCATGTTTCAAGAATGTGAACTCTTTCAAGACGAGTTTTAACATTGTTTTACGTTTATCAGTAACCATTATCTTGAAATATCAACACTGTTACCATGATTTTGTACAGTAATCAATTGATTTTTAAATATTCAATATTTGTACAAATATCTACATTCAATTCTCTTTCTAATAAACATCTTGTAGCTAACTTAAAATGTCAACCCTGTTACTGTGATATTGTATAGTAAACAACTGATTATTAAACATTTGATATTTGTAGAATTATCTGCATTAAATTCCCTTTCTAATAAACATGTTGTAGCTAAAATAACTGTAAAACAGTCACCCCTGTTACTGTGATTTTGTATAGTAAACAACTGATTATTAAACACTTGATATTTGTAGAAATATCTGCATTAAATTCCTTTTCTAATAAACATCTTGTAGCTAAATTAACTGTAAAACAGTCACCCCTGTTACTGTGATTTTGTATAGTAAACAACTGATATACTTAATGAATACTTAATGTTTTTAGAAATATCTGCAATAAATTCTAATAAGCATATTTTACTACATTGTGCACGACATTGCGATCCTGTTACCTTTTTGAAGCATCATTATATAGCAAAATAAATTTAAAATGTATTAATTTAGCTTGAGATGGCACAATGCAATTTACTAGCACTTTAAAACACTATATTTGTCTGACAGAATGTAAAAATTGCAAAAATGTACTTCACCATATCAAACTGGAAAAAGCACCAGCTGTATAGCATGACCCTTCTAACCCAACTATTTGTTGTTTTCAGGCTGTTGACGTGGAGACCGGCTGGTACAGAGGGAGATCACATGACTCAGCTGGACTCTGATAAACAGCTGGTATGCAAATAAGATTTCCAGACTGTGCTAAATGTGGAAGTGTTCATGGAGGGTCATTGCATCTAGATGCTCATCTAGCAATGTGCTGTATGAGTTCCTTTAATGATATAATATTAATAAGTACTTATCTCATGATTACAGGACTCCATTTCCCAGAAGTCAGTGGATATTCAGACTCGGTCAGATGACCAGCAGTCTGTGAACAGCATGGAGAAGGCTTTGGCTGACAACCGCAGACAGAGTCAGTTCAGTGTTGCTTTAGGCACGTATCATGGTGGCCAACCTTTAAGATCATTGTTCCTGATTTATTCTTTTCTTTTCTTTTTTTTTTTTTTTTTCCTTCACCTTATTTCTTAACTGAAAGATCAACATTGAAACTCAACAATGAAATTGTTGGATATTGTTAATTGTAAATTTTAGCACTCATTATACAACAGTATTTGATTGCAGAATGCCACAAATAACCAGAATCAAGTAATCCAGAGAATGAATTGAATTTAACAGTGTTGTTTTTAGCCCAGATTTTAGCCTGATTTCATAATACACTTAAACACATTGAAGCATATCAGCTGGTCAGCTGTTCATTTTGTGCTTCCATATGTGACCTCCCCAGAAGCCCAGGAACAGAGGCTGTTTGCAGCTCTGCTCATAAAGTGTGTGGTCCAGCTGGAGCTCATTCAGACCATAGACAACATTGTGTTCTTTCCTGCAACCAGTAAGAAGGAGGATGCTGAAAACTTTGCAGCAGCACAGGTACCAGCTTAGGATCTTTACAAACTCTGATCATGAACAGGAGTGAGAGGAGAGTTTAGAAAGAGAAATGAGAATGTGATCAAAAAAGTCATGAGTCAGATTGCGTCACCCACTTCAGTATTATTCTTAGATAGATAGATAGATAGATAGATAGATAGATAGATAGATAGATTGATTAGACAGACAGACAGACAGACAGATTGATTTTATATATGGTGATGTGGCAGTTTTCCAAGCACAAGTGAGACTAATGAATGTAGGACAGCTTCTTTATTATTACTCTAATGAAAAATAATATTTATGTCTTTGTCACAAACTTAAAGAACAGAAATTTCACAGTGTCCAATAACCTTCAAAGGGCATAATTACCAGTGTATATATATATATATATATTTGTAATTTGTTTGTAAATTTCTTTTTATATAACAACAAACAATTACAACAAATACTACAGATACAACTTAAATAAACTTGTTTTTTCAGATACAGTAGGTTTATTTACCATGTATATGTTAATTAACATCTTTTGTTGTTTTATTAACATTAATGACAAATATTTAATTAGGCTATGGTCCCTTTAAGACCGAATCCATGGATACTGACACGTCCTGTTTTCACCCAAATGTTACGTCAACTTAAGCCATAACCGACTGTATTTACGTGAGATACTCCACACGATGGACATTTTGACAACTATGTGTGCATTTGACCAGTCAGGTGCAAGAAGAACTGATCGCTCGCTGTCGTGAGAGAACTGGGATGGCGCGCAAGAAAGTGCATGCGCTAGAGAGCATATATGTTGAGAGATTTTTACGAGTACAAGTACACGAGCTTGGTATCAGGCCCGATACTGATACTGGTATCAGTATTGGTGCGTCCCTAATAAATATATATATATAAATAATATTGCTAATTTGTTGACATTTGATCTTTTCTCTATTTTATCTGTCAAAAGAATAAAGGAATTTGTGACCTGTATTTAAAAAGCAAAATGAAATTTTGGAAAAAAAAAAAAGGAAATAATTAAAAAAAAATCTAGTTTAATTGTGCTATATTAATAATAATAATAGATTAAAAGTAATATATTATTAATAATAAAAGAAAGGTTTGACAACCCCTATGCTAGGCCACAAATTTTTATTGATTTGTTGTATTAACTGATTTATGAAGATTTTGTGTCTGTATATGATGTTTATAAACTTATAGTCAGTTCTCCAGTCTAACTGAAGTGTGTTTTCCTGCAGAGAGATGCTTTGGATGCTGATGTACATGTGGATACTCAGGACCAGGGAATGTATCGCTACCTGACCTCAGAACAGCTCTTTAAACTGCTTGACTGTCTGCTGGAGTCTCATCGCTTTGCCAAGGCCTTTAACTCCAATAACGAACAGAGAACCGCGCTGTGGAAGGCTGGTCAGTACTACTTATTTCTTTGTTGTTAGAAACTTGAGATGCAATAAATATATCCATTGTTATTTCTCTACATCTACAAAAGCCGCCACATAGCTTACGGGCCACGTCGTATCAATCCACCGTTATCAGATAGAGCCACCTGTGTGGCCTAATGGAAAGTCCTCATCACGTCTAGCTTGATTTCTTCTCCTGTCCCACATTTAAAGAGCTCATTGTGTCTCCATGTGTGTGTTCAGGTTTCAAAGGGAAGTCAAAGCCCAATCTGCTGAAACAGGAGACCAGCAGCCTGGCGTGTGGCCTGCGTATCCTCTTCCGCATGTACACGGACCAGAGCAGGCAGGACGCCTGGGAGGAGGTGCAGAAAAGACTGCTCAAGTAAGACATCACTGTCATGTTCGTGACTGGAACCGCTGTGCTCTCAGACCCTGTGGCCATGTAAACATTATTCGGCTAATTACATGCTCAAAGCTTCTGCTGTCTTTTGTACACGGTACAGTTCATATCTTCCCCTGTCCCCGCTTTAGCTTAGAGACAGCTTTTGATATGTTAATAATAGACTGCCACTATAACAGATATCAGATACAATCTTAAAGACCCTATGAAATCAAAATTAGAGTTTTGTGGGTATTATTCCATGTTAGAGTTCATGAGTCCAAACTCAGTGTTCATTTTCGTCAACTAAATTTTTTCATGGACGAAAACGAGACGATAACTAAATAAAAACCAACTTTGAATGACAAAAACTATTGACGGAAATCTATTGATATTTTTTGTCAACAAATAAAAACTAGATGAAAATGTTAGGGAAGAGATCCAGTCAGAATGTTGAATTGTAACGTGATGATCTACCCGGCGGGACATAAGTTGGCATACACATGTTGCATGTCTCATAAAATGTAAAAATTGTAAACATCTGGGAGAAAGCAAAGAGCAGACATATGGATAAATCTGAAAAAGCATGACAACACAAGAGCTCTATTCTGTACAGTTTTCTGTGCGTACACACCCGAAGTGCGCCGTCTCTCAGACAGTGTGCGAGTACTGAATTGAGCTCTCTTTCGCGTCTTTTCGAGCCTGAATGGACAAATACGTCAAAATGTTCATTTTGGAGAGTATTCACATAAACATAGTCAGTTATGTCTTAAGAAAACGTAAACAGGTGTGAGAATATTGGATGTCCATCAGTGTATTGGATCCCAGCATTCGGTCATAAAGTGACAGCAGCCTGATAAACCTGCTGCCGTCTGTGCCCACATGAATAGTAAATACTATAGTGTTTTTGAACCATACTATGGTAAAGTACATTTGTTGCGGTAATTCTGTAGTTGCTGTGGTAACATAACAGCTATAGTAATATAAACAAATTACTTTACCCAATACTGTACTACATATTATTCTATAATACAGTTTACTGTAGTAAAATCTAAAGTATACTACAGTATTTATTACAGTTTATCAGTTCACTATAGTTAATACTACAGTATGCTGTAGCATTCATTAACAAAGTGTTAAGTACTATAATATATACAGTATACTACAGTTTACTATAGTATGTTCAAAAAACACTATAGTATTTACTTTAAATTTACATGTACGTGGCCTAAATCTTCTCATTCCTCATTGGTTGCAACTGAAATGAAATGCAGCTTTTACTTCCATTATTCTGAGTGAAACAAGATTTTCAACAAAGAACAAGACACTATTCCAGTTAAGGTTGTCAAAAGTTTGGTACCAAGTCGGTACTAGAATTTTAAAAATGTGACGATACCAGTATTTCCCTCTAGCATTTGAACGGATTCTTAAATACCTCTGATTGGCCACTGTGTTCACGCGCTCAAGAGATATGTCTGTGATTGGCTATAATGATCAATGCTTCAAAAACATGTTGTAAATGGACATGTTGATCATTGTAGCCAATCACAGACATATATGTTGAGCGTGTGAACACAGTGGCCAATCAGAAATATATATGTTAAGCACGTGAACACAATGGCCAATCAGAAACACATATGTTGAGCACTTGAACACAATGGCCAATCAGAAACATATATGTTGAGCACATGAACACAATGGCGCGTGTGAATCCGTTCAACAGCGCACATAATGCTAGAGGGAAGTGCTGGTATTGTCAGATTTTTTAAATTTCAGTACCGGCTTGGTACCGAAGTCGGTACTTTTGACAACACCAATTCCAATACAATTAGGATTCTCTTAAAGATAATATCTAATAGGATCCTACTGGATAAACTGAAATTCCTACTGGATGTCTTGATGATATGATCCAGAGATTGTCCTGTATGAACCCAGCATATATAAGACTTTAATTATAGAGTCCTCAAATGTTCAGAATCTAAAAACACTTGGAGTTCAGAAGGGTAGTGCAATAAAAGCCACGTTGGTTCTTCATTCTAATTTGTTCATTTTTATGATGGACAAAGGTCGTTCTGCCTTATATTTCCTGAAGTGAGAGTGTGGGATTGCTTTATTGAATTGGGATTGGTTCTCTGGCTTGAATCCAACAGAGAAAGACTGTTTCATGCATCATTAGGGCATTGTTTTGTTAGATTAGTTGGGTAAGAAACATTAGTGGTAGCAAATTAAGTTTTAAAACAAGAAACGCACTTCACTGAGCACTAATTTGACTCTATCCCAGAGTGTCAGACCTGTGTACTCCCATTTAGCATGACTCTCAGACTACACTGCTAATAGGGTGCAGTCATGAGAAAGAGGACAGGTCAGACTCTTACTTCCTTGTCTGCAGGAAGACACTAATCATTTGCGGTGTTCACCAAGCCCAGTGGCCCTGTAAGAGAACGTAAAGACACGCTGAACCAGGCCAAAGGGGATTTAGATGAGATTAGGTCATGATGATTGTAGGAAGCTGCAGGGCAGATGGGGGTTATATAATACAATGAAGGGGAGGAGCCTATCAGAAGTCATGGCAGAGGTCATCAAGCCAATATTCAAGATGTTTTTGGTATATGTGGAATACGTTTTTATAAAACTTAAAGGCTTATTGCTTAAACGCAGTCTCTCTTTCTGTCTGTCAGTGTGTGCAGTGACGCTGTGGCTTACTTTCTGACGCTGACATCTGAGAGCCACCGTGAGGCCTGGACCAACCTACTGCTGCTCTTCCTTACCAAAGTGCTCAAGATCAGTGATGACAGGGTAAGTGTCTGATTCACTGCAGACAGACTTGTGAGCTTGCACAGAATCCTTTAGTCCAGCATTTTCCAACTGGGGGTTTACGATCCTCTAGTGGTGCATGATGGAACTGCAGTCATGGTATTTAAAATGATAATGTATATATTTTAAAGTCCACCTGTGGTGAAAATCAAGCTTTTAATGTTGTTTATATGTCTATGTGGTGTTTTTAATATGCTTTAAGACAAACCATGTGCAAATTCATAAGTCAATACCGTTGCTGAGTATTTTTTCCTTAAAACTGCATTGAACCAAAGACAGTCTCAAAAACGCGGTTTGAAATGGTGTTTCTGACGTCACAAACAACGTGATCGTCAGCGAGTGGATCTCTGAGCTGGTGCGAGTGAGTGGAGGCGGGGCTAATTTGCATATTCAAAGAACCGTGTATACTAAATGAAGCAAGGGTGTAGAGTTACATTCAAGCTATTTTAAGGCATGAAGAATTTTTTTTCAAGGTAAAAATGTTTAAATGTCATTTTGGTGATCAAAGATGAGTTTTAAGGGATACAGTTATTGACTACAGGGGGCTTTGAAAAACAAATTTAACATTTAAACTTGAAAGTTAAAAATTCTTGTATTTTAACATGAACAGTTCCAGTTCTAGTTTCTGATTGGTCAATAGGTTACACTTTATTTTAAAGTGAAGTTGTTACAGTGTAATTACACAAATAAGTAGTGAGTAATATTAATTAACTACATGTTTTTACTATTGGGTTCACATTAAGGTTAGGATTTTGTTTAGGGTTAGCTTTTTGTAATTATTTTGTAATAACACTCTTATTACTATAGTAAGTACATGTATACTGGTCTCCTTAAAATTAAGTGTTACCAAAGTTTTTAATAAATATTGTGATTTTAATAATATTAAATGTAATTAAATTGTAATATTAAATGTAATTGTGTAGTAAATTGTTTTTCAAAATACTTTATAATTGTAAACAATTTAATAATTTTGTTTATAATTAATAATTTAAATATTTTGTTATATAGTTTGTAAGATTCAGTAAGATTTTTTTAAAGAAATTAATACTTTTATTCAACATTAAATTGATCAAACGTGACAGTAAAGACTTTTATAATGTTACAAAAAATATATATTTTAAATAAATGCTGTTTGCTTTTGAACTTTCTATTCATCAAAAAAATCCTGGGGAAAAAAATTATCAGCAAAGATATTAAACATCACAACTGTTTTCAACAATGATAATAAGAAGAAAGCAGCTTGAGCAGCAAATCATCATATTAGAATGATTTCTGAAGGATCATGTGACACTGAAGACTGGAGTAATGATGCTGAGAATTCAGCTTTTCATCACAGGAATAAATTACATTTTAAAATATATTAAGTTATTTTAAATAGTAATATTGTGAAACATTATTACAGTTTTTACTGTATTTTTTATCAAATGTTCTTAGTTCTTACAAAAACTTACCAACCCTATACTTTTGATGGTAGTGTAAATATATTTATTTTAATTATTTAGTGAATGTAATATGGTAGGCCATATCACAGGAGCTGGATTTGTTTAACAGAAAAGAGTTTAAATGCTAAATCAAACTAATTAATTTTTAATCTTGCTCAATTAGAGTACTAGAGTATTACAGTGTCTCACACAGAGACAATATCACATGTTTGTGTTGATATAATCAGTTATAAGAGAACACCTGGCGCTAATCATCAACACAGGTCTAATACAATCACACCAGGATGTGTGTCAAGAAAAGGTAATGTAATGAAAATATTTATGTTCTCTTTGCAGTTCAAGGCCCACGCGTCCCGATACTACCCTCTGCTTTGTGAGATCATGCAGTTTGACCTGATCCCGGAGCTGAGGGCCGTCTTGCGCAAGTTCTTCCTGCGCATCGGATTGGTGTTCCAGATCACCCAGAGTTTGGAACAAGATCAGCCTCCAGGCGTCCAAACTCCCAACAACGCCTAGAAGCAGCAGCAGTGCCTGTCCCTGAATGCCACAGACGTCTCCTCTTTTCATCTGCTGTCTGAAACACTGCAGGATGTGATCTTCTGATCTCCTGCAACCAATGAGGAACGAGGAGATACAGAAAAGATGGACTACGTCAGATATGATGGTACTAAAATCAACCCCTCGCCTGCCCTTTCAGGATCTGCTTTGGACAAACAGCCAATCCCAGATCAGGAACAGTCTCCCACCCACCGGACTAATGACCAGGCCTTGTACAATAGGATCAAATTATCTAGAACATCATGAAGATGCTGAATATCGCTACTACTATACAAATTGCTTGACCTTTGAGATCTTCAAAAGGTCCAGATATATTTCAAAACAGTGTCTTGGCATTATATTAAAAGCTGTTTGAAGAATGACAGAAGAGTTGCATATCAAGCAATGTGATGTGATGTTTCTCAAGTGATTCAGATTTTTTTTTTTTTTTTTTGTTGCATTTGCACCGCTAATGGCTAACATTAGCATAACTCCGAAGAAACTAGTTGTACAGAATTCCAGCTTTGTAATATAATCTCACAACACTAGATTTTTGTTCTGTTTGTTTGTTTGTTTCTCGGAAATTTGCTGCACTTGTTTTGTTGATCAAAATGCACTGGAGATTTTTACTTTTGTGATAAATTATTGAACTATGCCATCTTTCCCTCCATAACTGTCCAGCTAGAGATTTCTAATACAATATAAACGGATTAGTTCGATTTACTCCATTTTATATATGCTGACACTTTTTTAATTAAACACAGAGGGCAACTGAGATCCTTTAAAAGGAAAAAAACTGGAACTTGAAAATTGAGGGTGACTTACATGTGAGCTGCATCTGAATCACTGGTTTGTATCCCTATTTGAAGTTTGGCTTCACTCTATGTGTACAAATTTTTAAAAAAAAGTTAATATATTTAAAATCTTCTCTTCGGTTTTGGGGGTGGGATGTATTGTATAGAAATTAATGATAGCTGCGCTTTAAAACTTGTCGATGGAATAAGGATCTGAAGCATTCCTGACTAGCGAGGGTAAACTGTAATGGTACAGCCCTGTAAAGTTTTCTATATGGAATAAAATGATCTGTACAACTCTATACGACACTGGTCATCATCACCACACACATTCTAATCAGGTCATAGGTCAATAAAGATTTGGAACTTGGTACATTTGCCCTGATGAATTTTGAATCATTTTAGAGCAGGGGTCTGCAAACTTTACAGACCCACCAGGGACCACCTATATAAAAAGCCAGAGATTCTCATACAATTTAAAATCTTTTTAGTGAACATTTATTATCTGATAAAAGCATTTATGTGACTTGCTCCATCATTTTGACTCAAACACATTTTGAGTTTTATGCACTGCATCAAATGGTCTCAGGTTTGTTTTTTTTAAAATATACGCTATCAATCAAAACTTTGGTAACAGTAAGTACAAACCAGCACTTTAGAACAATTTCGGAAGGATCATGTGACACTGAAGACTGGAGTATGGCTACTGAAAATTCAATTGAGTAAATTACATTTTAAAATGTATTAAAATAGAAAATAGTTATTTTAAAGCGTAATATTTCAAAATATTACTGCTTTTATTGTATATTGATCGAATAAATGCAGCCTTGGTGGGAATAAGACTTTAAAAACAATTTTTTTTTATTTTTATTTTTTTTTATAAATCATACCAAATTTTGAATGGTAGTGTATTAAAATAATTTTTTTTAAAGTAAAAATATATTTTAAAAATATATAATACGTTTATTTACGAACGATGTCCTGCTGTTGTTTTCCCCTAGCGAACTAACGAACCACAGACATGACTTTCCTGAAGTAACGGCAGGTCAAGAGTTGTTCACGAGCTCTTTATTGATGTCTTTCTGCGAAAGTTGTTGAAACAGTGACTGAACGATTATATAAGAGATATTACATTTGCTATAATTAGTGATGAAGAGAAAGCTTAGCGTTTGCTCGAAGTTTGAACTGAGGCGGTTACAGAAATGCCACATTTAAGAACATTTTTGAATTTTGTAATAAAATTGCCAATTTGAAAGCGGAGACTATCACAAACACAAATTAAATCGTGACCTTTTCCTATAATTGCTTTTCTCCACAAACGTAGCATTTGTGAGCCGTTAGAAAATGCTGGAAAGACTCCCAGCATCATGACATACACTACATTATTTTTTAAAATCACAATGAAATGGACACTTATTTTTTTATTTAATATTAGTGTTTGCAGTTTTTAATTGTGTCCTCGTAATCTTTAAAAATAAAAAAATATCGTCCCCTCTTGCAGCGCCTTCTCTAATGTTTTTGGCGCGAAAGGCATGATCAAGAGGCAATATCAGGTGACACCCTACTTTTTTTTTTTTTCCTTGTTTGAGAAGACGTTTTGGTATGTTCAAGTCACTTTCGTTGGAGTAAGTTGGCGATGTACCTCTTAATTAACTACACCAAAATACAAGGTTTTTAACACTATTAGAAGATGAAAGAATGAGCGTCAGATGTGTAGCTTTTTTTATGCTTTAATTAATTTATAACTCCACTGTAAACTTTATCATTATATATTGGTATATTACAATGCTATCATTGTGTGCAGGCAATTAGCTTGCGTCATTTTAAATAGAAAAGCCTGACAATATCACTGCTAAATACCTCTAAGCATTGTGATAAATGTCGGAGGTTAAAGAAAATCCAGAGCTTCTCACTTATTACTGTGGTTGCATTCATGTGCAACTAAAAAATACGATCTTTCCGACATGACTTGCACGATTTCACTTGGATATATGTCACGAGAGAAGAAAAGACAATTCCAACTTCCGTTTCATGATGACTTTAAGACAATTTTATGTTCACAGACATCTGGTTGAAAACCCTAGTTTAACCCTAGGCCCAGATGTGACTTGAATTAAGTGCATTACAGAACAAGGTGTTTAAAAATTAATTTATTATTTATTAAAAGTCAATAGACTCAATTACATTACCTTTCTTTTTCAATTATACAGTTTGTTTATGCTTGCATAAGCTCATATTCCTACTTACAATTCATCATCTGTAAAACAACCATTAAAAAAAAAAAAAAAAAAAAAAAAGGAAGCACAGATCTCTCCTGACAAACAAACAAAATTCATGCTGTTTACATATTCATACACTGTAACAGTATGAAGCAAAGTTAATTTCTCCCAGACTGCACTTTCTGACCGGAGGGAACAGATATGACTAATGCTCCAAAAACAGACTCTTAACGTGTTCCAGCTACAGGAAGTGTTCCAGAACTTCCTAAGTGTGATATTTCAATTCACAATTTAGTCTTAAAGAAACTAGACTGATAAATTGTTAACGTTCATCTTTGGCATTATGTATACAAGTTTATATAAACTTGTTCCGTATAAAATAGCTGTACAAAGTTGCGAAACTGGCATAAGAATTCAGAATGAGATTTAACCATGGTAAGTGGACGGCCCTTCCCAATCCTGGCCTGCATGGTTTCGGTTGGATGGCCTGCGACCACCCATGAACCTCTTCAGAGTATCTGAGGAACTAGGACGTAACCAGGGGTCTGTGGCAATGGTGTCAATGGAAACACGCCGGTTGGTTGAAGGAGTCTGTGGCCATAGCTCCTCCCCTTCCTCAGCTGACACTTCCCCTAGACAGTACATAAGATACACATCTCAATGCTTTAGGCAAACTAGTTTGTGTTTAGCAAGCTAACGGTTTAGCATAGCAATAAAGAGTAGCTAGAACAAGATATCATAATAACAACATGCTACGTTTTTGGTTTTTGTTTAGTTAGGATTCTAGATTACCCACCCTTAAATGGTTAGTTCACCCAAAAATGACATTTCTGTCATTAATTACTCACCCTCATGTCGTTCCACACCTGTAGGACCTTCGTTTATCTTCGGAACACAAATTAAGATATTTTTGATGAAATCCGAGAGCTTGTGACCTCCCTATAGACAGCAATGTCATCAGGGGTGGATTAAGGTGGTCAGGGGCCCCTAGGCTGCTCTTTGTGTGAGGCCCCCCCCATAATCATTATGCTTTACTGGAAAAATGTATTTAGTGCCATACATGGTCCACACACACATATTAAGGTTAACTGGCATACACACAAACATTGAGACAGCTAATACTACAGTTTTTCTTCTACATTCCTTCAACTGGTGGACCGACCACCACATAAATAAAATGGAAAATTGAAAATCATAATATACAATAAACCAATATATAATACATAACCTAATCAGCGCTCAAGCACATGCATAAAACTTGCCACAGCGCACCGGCAAACGTAATTATTATGAATGTGTAGTGAAAAAAAACAAAACAGCAAGGAGACTTTCTAAACATTTTAATAATTTATTGTTAATATTTTCAGCTGCAAAGAGGAAGACTACGATGCCGTAGTCTGAGAATATGTATTTTCCATTTGAATTGATTAGATTAAAAGTAGACATTTTAAGCTTTCTATAAATATTTCTCGTGTCTGTGAGGGAAGTATGGTTCATGTTTGTTAGTGCTCAAGTTCACAGAGACGACAGTGCGCATCCTGGTTGTTTTCATTTTACAAAAGCACAAAGTTTTCTGTTATTGTGAGTTTACAGAAATAAAAGTAGACCCTTTACAGTTTGTATTACTCTTATCTGTATGACCAAAATGACGGAGTATTTTAAGTGATCGCACCGGCGCCTCCATGTCATGCAGCGAGCGCGCTCTCCACACAAACATGGATATGCGCTATCGGCTATATCTAGGACTAGGCTAACATTAGCGGACTTGTAAAGTTGCTACTACTTACATGTTTCAAGTGATAAGCCAAATTTGAAGTCGATTAATGATAGGTGAATGTTTGGATTTCCTGCCGTAAACGAGCTCTCCCTCATCTTCGCCACTTCTGTCTTGATGTATCCAATGCCTTGAAGTATCAAGCCAATTTTGGAATTTTTTTTCAGTATATCTTATTCATGTTGTTCTTTTAACCTTTGTATTTTCTGTTTTTTTGTGCTCCACTATCGTAATTTCTTTCGGACATTTTGCTGCTATGCCGACTAGCAATAGCAGTGACGTAAATGAAAATGACTGACATGATTTGATCAGCAGCTGATTGGACAGATTTGACCCAAATGTCACAGATAATGTCAAATCTATCCAATCACCTGCTTTTTTTTTTTTTATGTTTCTTATGGGCCAACGAGGGTCTTTTTTTGTTTGTGCTGAAGTAAATTTAAAATAATAAAAAAACAAAATAGTCTGGCCAATCCAGGGCACCCTCACACATGCAGCCTAAGCAAACCTGTGCGTTAATCCGTGCCTGAACGTAATAACCAATTTCAAGGCCCAGAAAGAAAGTAAAGACATAGTTAAAACAGTTCATGTGACTACAGTGGTTCAACCTTAAAGTTATGAAGTAACAGGAATACTTTTGTGCAAAAACAAAACAAAAATAACAACTTTTATCATTCATCAATTTCTTCTCTTCCCTGTCAGTCTCCTACACTGTTCACGTTGTACACACAGTGCAGCACATCCGGGTTCTACGTCAGAACGGCAACTTGCGTCAAAAGTACTTGCATGCATTGTGGTGCTTACGTGAACAGTGTCGGCCAATACTGAGCCAGCGTTCTGACACAGAACCTGCACTGTGTTTACAAAGTAAACAACATAGGAGATGGGACTATTTTAAAATTGTCTTTACTACCTTTCTGGGCCTTGAAATTGGTTATGACGTTGCTGTCTATAGGGAGGGTCAGAAAGCGCTCAGATTTCATGAAAAATATTTTAATTTGTGTTCCGAAGATGAACGAAGGTCTTACAGGTTTGGAACGACATGAGGGTGAGTAATTAATGACAGAAATTTCATTTTTGGGGGAAAACAAACCCTTTAAATGTCAGGTAAAACAGCAAACTGTGGTTGGTCACATTAAGCCCAAAGTACCGCTGCTCAGGTTTTTCAATCTTCTTTTTATCGAAATCAAAGAATGAAAAAAGAACTTTGCCTTGAGTGCCAGATTAAGTTGCAATGTTGACCAGACTTCATTCTAGTAGTAGTAAAGAGTAGTCTGGCTGGGTGAGCCTAACCAACCCTAGGCGATTTTCCTTTCAGATTCAGAGTTCCTGACCTGATCTCCAGTCATGTTCTCTCATGTTGTTCAGCGATGTCATCTTGTTCTTTGTGCACTCCCTCAGCCGCTCTATTTCTGTGCTGGTTAGTGAGTGCAGGGACTGGCTGTCAGGACCACTGTCAGGTCGAGTGTACCTGTTTACCACATCCTACAAAACAAAAGTACACTCATTCAGAGTCTTTGTTGACGCATTCAATAAAAATAAAAAAAATTCTAGCTCTGTTCCAAAACTTGACTGAAGGCTTCTGAAGAGTAGGCAGAACAAGAGTAGACAAACAAAACTAGAGTGTGTATACAATTATAAAACAATTTAATATTAAATTAACCTGCACAATTCTGCTGTGGACAGCCTCTTCAAAGGCCCTTCCCTCAAATAGTGCACTATAAAAGGGTTTAGAGATTGAATATACATATCTACCTACTATATAGGGGAAATAAGTAGTATGTCCGAATTCACAGTATTCTTAAAACAGAGCTAATGACTTTGCCTTAGTCAAGTGAGATTGTAGTTGTGTATAACTCAAGTCTCTTACATCAGAGATGTCTGCCTTCCTAACTGCCCGTCTCGCTCTCTGGTCACGCCGGGAATGTAGATGGAATGAATTGCCACTGGGGTCTGTAGAAACAACTGATTGGTTATTTACAGCCGACAAATGTTCAGCAACAGCAGGCTCCTCAGTCCTTCCTCTCTCGAGATTCTCTCTAGCTCAAACATGCACAATTCAAGCAATCAAAGCTTGGTAATTGAAACTGAGCAAATGAAATGGCATTTAATGAATGAGACTGAGACTGTTTTGGGAACTCATTTACAAGGTGACTGCTGATCTCTCTGGGGTGTTGCTGAGGACATGCATTATCCTAACCCCAGAGTCAATCTCTCTTCTGTCTGGTATTCATAGCTGTCACACTATCTGTCATTCGTCCCTGGTGGCAGTGGCAGCAGCTGTCTGACAGTGGTGTCACGCATTGTCTGCTGCTCATACTGACACATGCACACCCCTATACTTCGCATAGATGTTTATTGTTTCTAAATGATGTTAATCGATATGCCCCAACTCTAAGTGTCTTTTAAATTATATATCACATTATATTACCAAAGTTAAATGGTCAAATTAAACAGGACCTAAAGAACTAAATATAATAGTGTGATTTTTAACAGGCATTGAGGTAGGGATACAATTTTTTGCCTGGTAATAGCATTCTGTTATCTATTCTGTTATCATTTACTCGCCCTCAAACCTGTATGACTTCCTTCCTTCTGTTTAAAACAAGAGATTTTGAAGAATGTTGGTAACCTAGCAGTTTGGTTACTATTGACTTCCATTGTGAGGACGAGTTTATATGTCACAAGCTTCAAATCGGATTTAATCTTTTAACATGGGCACACTGCGCGAAAATACAGTGTTTCCCGCTGCGGTCTCATACTAACCATCCTCCTTTTCTTTGTTTTAAAAAGCAGACTTAATATTTATATATTTCATTCAATCGGTTGGGCATTTTTATTCTTATTGAGGTGTTTACATGGAGCATTTTCATTCGGATTGGACTTTTAAACCAATTGTAATTGGAATACAATGCTCTAACATGCTGTTAAACATCGTATAGATTTTAAAATCTTGCTAATTACTTACAAAGCACGAAATGGTTTAGCTCCCCAGTACCTGAGCGAGCTCTTAATGCATTATAGTCCTTCACGTCTATTGCGATCTCTGAATTCAGGCCAGCTGATAATACCTAGAATATCAAAATCAACTGCAGGCGGTAGATCCTTCTCCTATTTGGCACCTAAACTCTGGAACAATCTTCCTAGCATTGTTCGGGAAGCAGACACACTCTGTCAGTTTAAATCTAGACTAATAACGCATCTCTTTATCCTGGCATACACACATTTTCAAATCCGTTAAAGGATTATTAGGCTGCATAAATTAGGTCAGCCAGAACCGGGAACACTTCCTATAACACCAGATGTACTCATTACATCAGAAGGAGAATGGCATTTACACTAATATTAGTCTTTCTGTTTATCCCGAGGTTTACCGTAGTCAACCGGATCTGGGTCGTATCCAGGTGAGATTGAGGACCTACGTCTTGACACGACCACAACACACCCCTCAAGTATCAGCCGAGATTGAGTCAACTAGATCATCCATTGTGAAGGCCTCATCGACACAACAGCCAGTGGCACAGTTCCTCAACAAACCGTCCATACCGGAGTGATGAATACGATCCTCAACCGGATTGAACTGGAATAAATACTCTGAATTTTGCGATCCTACCGGGCTTATGATAGCTACCTGAATCGTAACAAAGCACTGTTTGCCAGAGGAGAACTGGCCCCCCGACTAAGCCTGGTTTCTCCCATGGTTTTTTTCTCCATTTTAACACCTATTTGCCACCTGTTTGCCACCTGATGTCACCTGTTGGAGTTTGGGTTCCTTGCCACTGTCGCCTTTGGCTTGCTTAGTTGGGGACACTTGACATTTGACATTTGATATTCAACAGTGCTTTGCATCTGCCTGCATTGATACCATTTTCTTTAAGAGCTGCTGTGCAGCCAAAATTATATACCAGTTATCACTGTAAAGCTGCTTTGACACAATCTGCATTGTAAAAAGCGCTATATAAATAAAGGTGACTTGACTTGACTCTATATAAATGCACCTACTGATACATCTCTCAAAACTATTTCTTTTATATTCAAAAAAGAAAAAGTCATGCAGGTTTGGAACCACATGAGGGTGAGTAAATGTGATTATTCGGGGAAGAAAGCGCATAAGCAAAGTATACTGTGGGCTTTGGATATGTGCCTAAACAGTCAAATAGCCTACACACAAAAATTTGGCGGTTTGCAGTTTTGGCGAGTATCCTTGTAAACAGTCAATTATGTCTTAAATTAATGTAAACAGTTGAGAAAGGAACGCATGTGTATCAGTATATTGGATCTGTGCAGCTCTTAAAGTGACAGCAGACTAATAAATCTGCTGCAGTCATTAAATGGTAATAAAACAAAAGACAACGATAAAATCATTCACTGCTCTTGAATTAATAACTTTTATAGTTTTAATAAGGATTAAGGCCCATTCACACCAAGAACGATAACTATAAAGATAACAAAAAAGATATAGTTCTAAAAATTATTCTAGCACTGTCCACATCACTGCTATAACGACACAGAGAAATGATATCATTGGGATCACTTTCAGAAGATTTTTTTCCAGCTGTTAAATGATAAAACACTGACAGCCAATCAGAATCCATTTTAATTTAAGGGTTGCGCATTTAAAATGGCAGACGACATTGCGGAGAAGTTAATCGCCGAGGTCCAGAAAAAGCCACCAATGTTTGACAATTCAAACCCCCTTTTTAATTCTACTTGAAGTTGCTTCCTTTGAAGTTGCAGTGAAAAAGACTAGGCTTTGTTTTTATTCCACTATATTGATTTTGGCAGCTAAATTCACTGTTAGATTAGATCGATTACACTAGCTATACACTCGACACATAGCATGCTGAGGACATCTTGCTGGTTACAGCAATGTAAATGTTATACACACTTTGAAACCACAGCGCATGAGCTTAGAATAAACAGACCGTTATCGTTCGTAGGTGTGGACGCAAATATATTTATCGTTATAGTTATCTTTAGTGTTATCGTTCTTGGTGTGAACAGGCCTTTAGTCTATATTTAAATGTATACAGCAGTGTTATTTTACATTTGATTACTTTATTCAATTTCTGTTTTATGGTATCTGAATACCACCATTATTAGCACATCTTCCTGAAAAACCTAAAGCACTGTTTATTTAAAATGTATTTTTGTATTTATTTGTCGGTTTTGTTTGTAATTAGTTTCTTTGTTCTTATTGCTGACTGTTTACTTGCCTTCTGTAACTTTTTTGAGGACCTTTTACTTACCTTAGTTAACCTAGTATTAGTTTTTGCTTAAGTATCGATAATTGTGAAATTTCACTAATATTTAAAAATTACTCATATCATGAAATATGATATTTGATCATATCACCTACCAATAATCGTGTTAAATAATCAAGATTTCAATATTGACCAAAATAATTGTGATTGTGATTTTTGCCATAATCAAGCAGCCCTACTGGTGGGTGTAATTTAAATTTAACCTAAAAGTCTAAACTTTTCAGATGAAAAAGCACTTGTGACACACATTGGTGAGTAAAATGTTTCCCTCCGTTTCTCATTTTAGGGGAACTTACCAATAAAGGCACTCTCTGAGTCTAACAGCAAGCGTCTGCCAGGATTCTCTGCAGAATTCAGCCTCTGGGGGGATAAACACATCAATATAGACATCAAGTCAATAGCCAGAACTGTCAGACAGTGCTAACGGAATGCAGATACCCTTTAAGGGCTCAGAAAAATGGGTCACGGAAAAACAGTCAAGATTTTGTTTTGTGGTGCACAATTTAACCAGTGTGTAGACCCACCTGCTCGAGATGCTGCTTTCCTGAAGACACCATATCAAAGTAATCTGCCCAGGGAATACAGGTAGGAGTTCGCAATTTTTTTGTTTAATTTTTTTATTTTATATTCATATATTCAGTAAATATTAAAAACATGAAGCCCATCCCTCACAAACAGACTGACCAGCAGGTCTGCCCCTCCTCAGGCTGTTTATGGTTCGTTGCTGTTGTCGTAATAGAGCCTGTTGCTGGATATCTAGACTGTGATCGTCACTAGGGGGGTCAGGATATGCCTGCTGCACCTCCTCACGAGATGCACCATCTGATAACACAAACACACACAGATAATAGTCAGCCTCTCCTCCAGGACTACAGCATCACTGACAGATAATGCAGGGATGTTGAATACAGATATGGACAAATATAACTCATATATGACTCATATTGCAAATCAGTGTTGTCCATCATACGTAACAGGAGAATAGCAGCTCTGCCATGACCAAACTAGCTGACACAGATGTAGAGAGAAAATCAGAGCTTAATAAAGAGCATGACAAAGCAAGGGCATGAAGCCAGGTGCTGAGTCACGGCTCACAGAGATGCTACTAATTTTTCTCCTGCTGGGAGGTTTGATGACTGATACAGCCATTCAACCCATGGGGTGGGCAGATGGAGAGGGAGAGCTGTTGAATCCATCTTCTGAGCAGAGGAGAACGTTAAAAAGAGTTCCAAAGGGACATGAAACGCAGACATTCCTCTATGAAAACACATTAGCATTTGATGCTACATTAGCATCAGGACATTTGATATAAAATAATGCGGCTTTCACTCAACCACATCCAAGTTTTTGCTCTTGGGATGCAAGTGTAAATGATTTTAAGCCTCAAATTTAAATTTCAATGATAATTCATACTAGCTCCAATGACATTCTCCTGTTTAATCTTTTAACTTCTCTATTCGCATCTGCGCCAACAACCCTGACAAAATGTATATTGGCTATATCTAACAGTGGTATTTTATTATTATTATTTACATGGTATTAAAATATTGATTATTTTGAATTAGCTTTTATTTTTTACTCTTTGCTATTTTCATTTTATATTTCAAGTTTTAGTATATAAATATAAATTTATAAATATTATGTCATTTATATATTTGTTTCTTTAATTTATAACTATTTCAGTATAATACTTCAATGTAATTTTATTTCAGTTAGCTTCCAAGACAACATTTCTAATTTTCATCAGTTTTTCATCTAATATTTATATTTTATTTTCAGCTTTATTTCAATTAACAAAAAACAATTATTAATAGTTTTAGTTAAATATAACACTGATTACCAATGGATACTTTTTTTATTAACTCCATCCATCCATCCATCCATCCATCAATCATTCTGGAATAGAAAAATAGTTTAAACTTAAAAGACTAAACCTGAAATCCATTTAAGGCAAGTCAGTCAACACGGTGGCCATCTTGGCATGTAGTATCTCACTGTACTCATTTAGACAGTGTGATAAAGTGTGACTTTAAAAAGGCATTTGGAAAGCAGATGGCAGTTTTTT
Source organism: Elopichthys bambusa (assembly GCA_037101425.1). NCBI lineage: Eukaryota > Metazoa > Chordata > Actinopteri > Cypriniformes > Xenocyprididae > Elopichthys > Elopichthys bambusa. The sequence goes on along the minus strand of CM074453.1, from coordinate 14,239,317 downwards.
GATGTTACACTGAAGCTAACAAAGGATCAGAGAGTGAGCAACAGGAAATGAGTGTGGCTGTTGGTGAATATGTGAAGGTAATAAAGGCTGGTGAATGGGATTTCGGGAACCTTTTTGAAAGTAAAATTACAGGCTCATTGAAGAGTTCTGCAGAGGTTTTTCAAGCAAAAGACAGGAAACTCAGTGTGACATTTACCTCTGTACTTCAGATGGTTAAACTCTTGTAGGTTGTGCATGTTGGCTGCTGCGGTGGTGTGGGAAGCCAGCCTCCTGATGGGCACTTGTTTGCGTAGTCTTGCCACTTCAAAAACGTCCTCCGGGAGGTGTTCTCTTGGTCTGTTCAATATGTAAAACATAATGCACAGTCAGAGGGGTCATGATGGCAAAACAAACCATGACAGGATGATCAGGTGCATCATTCTGAAGGAGTTTATTTTGTAGTATTGACCTGTTGACTGTATATTATCCCATTTATTACATGGCTACTTACCAAATAAATAGGAACACCAGTCAAATATACAAATACTCCATACAATATTTTTCACTTAGGTTGTTTGTGGAGGGGAAAGAACTTCATTAAAGGGTCTAATTGACACACGTGTTCTGCATGTGTCTGTGCAGGATGTTTGTTTATTACCATACCTGCCATGAACAGGAGGGGTGTGGTCATTTCCGTTGGACTGCATTAACTGTCCCTCCAGACGTCTCTGTTCACTCCGCAGCTGCCTACGCAAGGCTGATAACTCCCTGATCACTGTCTGCTTTTCTTCTTTAAAAAAAAAAGACAGTATACAGTTTAGGGACTTTGTCCTTTACAGCAGCAATGGCTAGAGTACACGCGGTAATATGAGTTACCTGTGGCTCTGATCTCGTTCCTGCGGGCAGGCACCGGGGGAGAATGCGGTGCTGACATAGAGCGCATCTAATTGAAGAAAGACAGAAAAAAAAAATACTGTGATTAGTCACTTTACATGTCATTCACTTAGACGTTCCAGTCTATGTAGGCAGTTCTTGGCCAGAATAATCTGCAATGTGGACTGTGATTGGGTGTTTCTTCAACTTTTGGGACTTTTTTTTGTCCCAGTGTTTGATTTTTATCATTAAAACTAACAGATTTTAACTTTTTCTTTTTGTTTTATGAGGATTACAGTAAAACTGGCTTGTATTTAAAATGTAATTTCCACCACAGAAGGCAGAATATTGTAATTTGAGATGAGGCGGAAATGACAATGAGGTGGGAATTTTCATGACTTTCAGAGAAAGCAAAAAAAAGCCAGTTCTCCTGTGGTGATGTATACACACACACACACACACACTAGTATAATTTATATATATATATATATATATATATATATATATATATATATATATATATATATATATATATATATTAGTTAAACTTTGTTAGAAGACAAATTATACTAGTGAGTGTGAAAAAGTGTTTTAAAGGGGACCTATTATGCAATATTCACTTTAAACATGAATGTGTGTACACAACCACCCTATAATGGTAAAAAAAAAAAACAACAACAACACCCTCTTCTGGAAACGGGGTGGGGAGCAGCAGCTCATTTGCATTCAAAGATACATGCACGAAAACAGCATGTTTTTCCTTCCACTCAAAAATGGACATTTACAATATGGTATAATACAATCTAATATAATAATATAATATAATATAATCTGTTAGGGAATTTTGAGCTGAATCTTCACAGACACATTCTGGGGACAGCTGAGACTTTTATTACATCTTGTAAAAAGGGACATAATAGGTCCCCTTTAAAGTGATTATTTTATAGTGTGCCCATAATTGAAGAAAACACCCAAGCATTGCCATCTAAATAGCATGTGAAGCATGATGTAATTGTGTGCATGTCTGTCACTCACAGACACAGTTGCAGAAGAGCGGTGGCTCTCCACCGACGGAGGTCTAGGCATCTGCTGACGTAGTTTCTTCTGCAAGGTTGGCAGGGGTGGTGACGGTGCCCTGTGGACCTTTTGGTATTTGAGAATGATGTGTCAGCACAGAAAAGGATGTTTGGTTTGAGGTAAAAGCCTTATAAACAAATGTAACAGACTAAATAATGTACACCCTTCACCTCCTCCATATGTGTCTGCTTCTCTCTCTCGTGTTTCTTCCTCAGGGCCTCGTTCTCTTTCTCCTCGGCTTCTTTCTTCAGTTTTTCAGCCTCTTTACGGCGTTCTTCGGCTTGCCTGATCAACTCCTCATTTTTGGCTATTTGCTGTAAAATAGGTGACAGAAAGGAAGCACATCCTATGACTCTGTACCTTTCTTTCAACAAAAGGTGCCATTGATGGCCTCAAAAGTAGCTGTTTATTAGGGATTATAAGGGATAGCTTTAATCAATTGTGTCATGTTTGGTTAGGACACTCTGGTAAAGCCTTTAGAGGATAGACCATTTCAAGCTCAACACGCTCATATGTTCAATCTGGGTCAAGACCAGCACTTCAAATTGAATGCATCTTCCTTTCACCAGGCTATTTTTTGGTATTGATTTGATATAACTGCAAATTAAAGAACCTCTTTCTCTTTCTGACGCTTTCGCTCCTGCTCTTCCTCAAACTCCCTTTGGATCCGAGCTCGCTGTTCGGCCAGCCGCCTCTCTTCTTTCTCATCCTCGAGCCTGCTCCGCTCCCTCTCTTCTGCCTCCTTTCTCCTCTTTTCCTCGATCTGTTCATCCCAAAGATGATGACAAAAATGACAGGCCAAAAGCAGAGACAACATAATACAAAGCTGACTGAATGAGACAAGTAGGTCCATACCTGTTGTTTCAAACAATCTTTGTACTTTTCCTGGTCATGGAGCTGCTGTGGAGAGGGCAGTTCGTTGAAAAGGTTACCCCGTGCTTGTACAGGTGGCTGAGAAGAGCCAAAACCTGCAGGCTCTACAGGGGAAGAAAGGATTTGGATGGAGCGCACACAAAGGTCTTATTTTTAGTTTCTAAAAGGCTTGATGATAATATCCACAATCAAAGTCAGAAGTTGCCCACCTTTTTTTAATATCTGTATACATTTTTATATTTATTTTTCAGTATATTATATTATACATTTTATACACACACACATACATACATACTACATGTTCTATTTAGAAGTGGACAGACCCTATAGAGTACCTTCATTGACCACTAGCTGAAAACCTGATCTAAAGGGAAAAATTAAACTTCTCTGTCATTAATTACTCACCTTCATGTTGTTCCAAACCCGCAAGACCTTTGTGCATCTTCGGAACACAAATTAAAATATTTTTATAATAATTTTAAAATAATATAAGTTTATCTCCCATAAAAAGCAACAAAATTACCATGGTTAAAATAGTCGACGTGACTGCAGTGGTTCAACCTTAATGTTATAAAGCGACACTCCTCATCACAGTCTCTTATGTAGTTGACGCAGTGAACGCAGTGCAGAGCTTCAGTGTTCTGCATCAGAAGGCCGACTCTGTACTAGCCAGCTCCTGCGTTAGCATTACACGCATGCGTCGTGGTGCTCATGTGAACAGCGCCGGCCAATACTGAGCCAGCGTTCGGACGTAAACACAGAAGATCTGCACTGTGTCAAGACGTAGGAGTCTTTTGTTTTTGTGCACAAAAAGTATTCTCGTCACTTCAAAACACTAAGGTTGAACCACTGTAGTCACGTGGATTATTTTAACGATGTCTTTACTACTTCTCGGGACCTTGAATGTGGTCATTTCGTTGCTTTCTATGGGAGATTAAAAAACCTCTCAGATCTTATCAAAAAACATCTTAATTTGTGCTTAGAAGATAAACAAAGGTCTTACTGGTTTGGAACGACATGACATATTTAATGACAGAAATTTCATTTTTGGGTGAACTAACCCTTTAAGAAAAGTCATTACAGATATTTAAAAGTTCTATTTCACTTTTAAGTTACATACTTTTTTTGATTGTGAGTAAAATTGTAATTCAATGGCTGCAGATACTTGATGCATGAGGTGAAGTTTCTGTTACCTCTCTTAGAAGCCACTGGAATCCGGGCTACTCTGCCTCCAGAATCATAAGCTTCCACATTTGATTTATGCATTTGTTTCAAATCACCTGGAAACACAGAAACATGACTATGATTTAATGACTGTGATGATAAATAAAATCACTATGATTGATACCACAACATTTCAGTATCAATATGACTGTAAAAGTATAGCATAGACTGAAAAACAATAGAAATGTATTCATTGGATTTAGAACGGACAATCTTTACAGAAAACAATCCAAAGTCTCTGAATCAACTGACACCGAGCAATTAACTGGGATTTACACTACTGTTCAAAAGTTTGGGGTCGGTACGTTTTTAAAAAAAATGTTTTTGAACGTAATCTCTTATGCTCACCAAGAGTGCAATTATTTGATCAAACATACAATAATAAATACAACAAAAATATTTTATTACAATTTAAAATAATGGTTTTCTATTTTAACAATTTAAAATGAAATTTATTCCTGTGATGCAAAGCTGAATTTTCAGCATCATTACTCCAGTCTTCAGTGTCACGTGATCCTTCAGAAATCATTCTAACATGCTGATTTGGTGATCAAGAAACATTTCTTATTATTATTAACAGTTGTGCTGTACTGCAGCATACAAGTTACATAACTACAGTATATAGTTGTGTTCATACTTTTACATACTCCTTATTGCATCTGCATGAATATAAATTAGCATTTAAAAAAAAAGAATATATACTATTGCTCTGAAGAAACTGAATAACTAATATTTATGTATATTGAACCCTAATGAGTATCAATGACTATTTGTAGACTTCTGTGTTAGTTGTGCAAGTGCCTCACTTGTCTTGTTGAATATATCAGGGTTCCTACATCTTTTAACCAATGAAATTCCTTATCTGTGATTTTTACATTTTTACAGTCATTACTGTTTAAGGATTTCACTCACAAAGAACATTTCTAGCTGATTAGATATTTCTGAATGGAGCAAAGCCAGAAAAAGAAAATCATATTCACTATAGGAATTCTCATGATTATTCCTTGACTTTTCCATGATCATATGAAGCCTGATTCATATAAATATATGCGTCAAATGAGAAATAACTTCAGAGCAGTAAAAAATGCATTAGTATTTGATTAATATCTTGCATATTCTGAAAAGGGTATGTAAACAACAACAAAAAAAGTTTGTCCACTAATGGTCCACCATTTGCAGATTGCAAAGCCTTATTAAACTGCAGTGATTGCAGCTGACTGGACAGGGAGTTGACTGAGTGAAGTGTGAAGTCTGTATGCTTACTGATGAGATTTCCATGATTGTCCCTAAGAGGGGCTCCTCCTCCTCCTCTTCCCCAGGGCTCGTAGGCCTTCATCTCAGCCTCTAATTTAGCATCATACAGCTCTGTTTCCACCTTCTCACGATGCCGTCTCTGCTGGCGTTCTTGAATCTGTGCTCACAATTCAGACAATTAGGCTTTGTTCACAGTGCATCATCTGATTTGTTTTTCAGACAAGAAAAAAAAAAGTTTAAATCACATTTCGATAAATGAAAACTCTGTTCATGTGTTTGTTTGGCTCTTCAAACTACAAATAAACTAAATGGATGAGTTGGATATGGGGAAAAATTACTGCCTACCTGAACAAAGCCTCAATGTCAAATGTTGTATACTCTAAATATTGTAATCAGACTTTAAAAGGTACACTACTTTCATCTAACATAATTCATTAAAATTATTTAATTTGAATTAATATAATCTTGAAAAGTAGCTGGTTTTAATAAACATGTCTTTATCATCCCTGCTTAAATGACTTAATGCCTTTGGCTTGTCCCATGTTGAAGTTTTTGACTAAACTGTATATAACAATTAAAATCATACAAATGTCATGATTCTGAAATAATTCGTTATTGATATTCAATTCATGATAGTATTTTTTTTTAATGAATGCATTTCTGATCATTAAAATGTAAAGCTATGTAACCCTGTTACTGCAGCTTTCCTAAAAAAAAAAAAAATCTTTAAACTAGGAGAATTAAAATAATTTGGACCCTTTCTATGGCATGCCAATTAAATAATCTCAAACCATAAAATATTGTGTAAGTACCTGCTGCTTAAGGGCTTCCTGATGGCTAACAGCACTTTCCTTGGGCTGCTGCAGCCTCTTGTGAGAAAAGAACGCTGGTCCTGAGGGAACAACTCCAGCATGGCTGATCGCTCTATGGAGAGACAGTGATGAGCATTATGTTATTCTGTTATATTCTGGTATATCTGAATAAATGTGCCCCCTACTGGTACCTCAACATAACATGCCATTAAAAACAATACCAAAACAACTGTAACATTGTAAATCCATTTAGAAATTCATATTTCCAAAGTAATTATTTTGTCTTGTCATTTCAATATGGAAGTTAGATATGAAAACGTGCGCCTACTGTGTGAGGCCTCCAGAGGGAGGCTGCAGAACCGGCCAATGTGCTTCTGGAGGGATGTGTGACTGTTGATCCCCTGCTGGTCCGTCTAACACACACAAAAAAACCAAAATTATAAATTATAAATATAGCATTTAACTGCTATATTTATCATACTAGAATCCAAGCTAGAATGCATCTACTGAAGAGACACCTTTCATATTACACTATAATACTATTCATACTGACCAGCAACACAGACAGCAATACATTACATACCATAAATTAGCACAGATGTGTTTAGTTTAACCATATTTAGTACAAATGATATATGTGGCTATGCTAAAGCAAAGACAGGCCACTCACAGTGGGCCAGATTGGGGTCTAGAGGATTTCTGGCTCCATAATAGTAATATGCATTATCATAAGGAGTTTGATAAGAGTCTGTGAGGGAGGGACCCAATGGAGGACGCACACCTGTAATTCTGACATCAGAGAACAGAAATATTTCATTAAAAATGCAACAAAATAGTGTTTATAGTATTACTGAGGTATATTATTAAATACTTTTCAGTTATGTTGTTAATTCAGTACAATTGTTATTTCAGTGAAAAATCTAAGAACATAACACAAACCTTGGGGCAACTATCTCCCCCAGGGTTCTTGAGAGGCTTCTGTAATTGTCTTCAGTAACAGGGGTGGTACCAATGGCTCCAGCCTCCAGACCATGGCCTGATGTGTTAGCCAGCCGGCTTAAGACAGTGCTGTGGTCCAGAGACGGGGACTGGAAAGCAACACGAGGTCTCTCAGGGGGTGCGCTCTCCTTTGGTGCTTGTGGAGGTTTGTCTTCTTTGAGCCGCCTGGCAGAGTCAGCCCTGAAGACCTCAAGACCCAGCCCTGGGTAAGGCACATCCCTTCTCCTGCCCTCGTACTCCCGGGTCACGGCACCAAATTGTTTGATTCGGTCTGGCTGTGGGAAACAAGGTGATATGACTGTAAATAGGAGCACAGCAGGTGTTACACGGCTATAACTGCAGTAAAAATGTGTCAAAGCCCAAGTTACTGGGTCAATTTCAAATTCTGTCAAGTTTCAAAGTGAGAGAAAAAAAACAAAAACAAAAAACAAAGTCTACTTGAACAAGCCTTCTAAAGCCACAATAGATCTGTGAGAGGAACAGGCGAAAATTAGTTATTATTTACTCAATCTTGTTTTTTTTTTTCCTTCTGGGAATGTATAACAAGAGCTAAAGAAAGCTTCTTTAAATATTTCTACTTCCTTAAAAAATAACAGCATCGTGCTGCCGAATAAGCAACATGAGGCTGAATAAATATTGATTTTTTTTTTTTTTTACCATTTTTGCATAATTAACTTTGACAATTTAAATGATGAAACACAAAATAAAAAATATAGAATATTTATGCAAAATATTTTTATATTTATTTTTAAAAATGTCAAAAAAAAAACATTCCTAGATGTTTCTAATATTTATAGCTTAAATTTGAAATATTTAAATAAATAAATAAAAGTATAAAACAATGAATATTTAAATATTAAAAACCTGAGGACCATCACCTTTTTTTCTGGATCAACAGCGCCTGTTGCAGCCACTCTCAACTCAAGCTCCTTTTCTCTGTAAAATTGAGTTTAGATGTTCAAGTGAATATTTGAGCCCTTAAAGGTTTTAATTCAAATACCCACAATCAGCATATCAAATCGTTTCTCACTTCCTTTTGTTCTTCTGTTGTTCGGCTATTTGCTGTAGCAGCTCAAGTCTGTAACGTTCCTTCCTCCTCTGAGAGGCCTCATTCCCTTCAGCAGCACCTATATGACCAGCAGCACAGGTCAGAAATTACAGATAGTCTAGGTGATGTGCGCAAAATTTGAGGTAAAAATGTTCACTTTTCATAAAAGCATGAAATTTGGTACACTTGTACAGTTTAAGGCCCTGAACATTTTCAGAAATGGAGCCATCAAAAAAAACAAAACAAAAAAAGCCTTGTGGTCACCATTGTGACCCTTTTACTTTCCATAACCAAATTATGTATTTTGTATCATATCTTCTGAATCAAACATGATAACACAGAAAATGTGATGTCTACCCCTATGTTTTGATGGTCAATGACAATGATACCATATAAAACATACACTGTTCAGGTGAATAGTTATTGGTGAATTCAGTGACCTGAGGAGGAAATCACAGTTTCTGAGAACCTAGGCTAGACTTTATAATATGTGACCCTGGACCACAAAACCAGTCATAAGATTTTTACATCATCTGAAAGCTGAATAAATAAGCTTTCCATTGGTTTGTTAGGATAGGACAATATTTAGCCGAGATACAGCTATTTGAAATCTCAGAATCTGAGGGTGCCAAAATAAAAATAAAATCAAAACATTGAGAAAATCGCCTTCAAAGTTCGCCAAATAAAGTCCTTAGCAATGCATATCCACTCACAAAAATAAATTTGATATATTTATGGTAGGAAGTTTACAAAATATCTTCATGGAACATGATTTTTTTATGCCAAAAATCATTAGGATATTAAGTAAAGATCATGTTCCATGAAGTTATTTTGTAAATTTCCTACCATAAATATATCAAATTTATTTTTGTGAGTGGATATGCATTGCTAAGGACTTCATTTGGACAGCTTTAAAGGCGATTTTCTCAATATTTTTATTTTTTTGCACCCTCAAGTTCCAGATTTTCAAATAGTTGTATCTCGGCCAAATATTGTCCTATCCTAACAAACCATACATCAATGGAAAGCTTATTTATTATATAAATTATTATTAAATCTTATGACTGGTTTTGTAGTCCAGGGTCACATATTATAAAGTCTAGCCTAGGTTCTCAGATACTGTGATTTCCTCCTCAGGTCACTGAATTCACCAATAACTATTCACCTGAACAGTGTATGATGTTTTATATGGTATTATTGTAATCCTTGACCATCAAAACATAGGGGTAGACATCACCTTTTCTGTGTTATCATGTTTGATTCAGAAGATATGACACAAAATACATAATTTGGTTATGGCAGAAAGTAAAATGGTCGCCATGGCGACCACAAGGCTTTTTTTTGATGGCTCCATTTCTGAAAATGTTCAGGGCTCCAAAGTGTACCAAATTTCATGCTTTTATTTTTTTCCACATATCACCTGGACTAAGACATTTTCATATATACTGTAAATACAGTTTGATTTAAACTTACCAATTATAAGTCCTGTAGCAAATTCTGTCATGTTCTGCTCGTTGACAGATCTGTTTTGTGCTCCAGTCGGTGCTTGTAGACTACATCAGAATCACACAAAGCAAAACAAAGCCATAAAACTCCATCCAGTTTCTTACACTAAACACACCCTGATCTCTGCAGCTCCAGCCAAACCATCACACACACACGCACACACACACACACACGATTAAAGAGCCTGCTGCAGAGCCATCAGATGCTTTGAGCCTCCCCATCAACACCAATCAATACAATCCCACTGATAGAATGGACAATAAATCCAGCCGTTACAACTTTCCAACACAGCAAACTCAGCGTTTCCTGTCTCGACATTGTTAAAAACCCTCAGACTTAATAGTTTAAGGGTTAGTTCACCCAAAAATGAAATTTCTGTCATTAATTACTCACCCTCATGTCATACCAAATCCATAAGACCTTTGCTCAACTTCAGAACACAAATTCAGATATTTTTTTATCAAATCCGAGGGTTTTTTTTTATACATCCCATAGAAAGAAACAAAATTATCACATTGAAGATCCAGAAAAGTAGTAAAGACATTGTTAAAATAGTCCACATGACTACAACCTTAATGTTATGAAGCGACGAGAATACTTTTTGAAAAAAACATGGATTTTATCAAAAATATCTTAATTTGTGTTCCAAAGATGAATGAAGGTCTTACAGGTTTGAAACGACATGATAGTAAGTAATTAATTAAAGAAATTTCATTTTTGGGTGAACTAACCCTTTAAATTCTCGTAGACTTAATAGTTAAATTCTACAAAAGTCTAAAATCTTAAAATAAAATCTAAATTTTCTCCACCACAGGCAGACTCAAAAGGCAGAAAATTGATAGGAGGGTTTCTAAAATACAGACTTCTGCTAGAGTAATTGCCACTTCAGCTATTTGATTCACTGTAGTTTTTATTTTCACTAAAAGATTTGCTTTAAACCCCCATTACTCTAATTGCAGATCAGTACTTGAGTTGATGTGCTGTCAGTGTCTGTCTATTCTCCTGGTGACAGCTGTCTGTGTCTAGTAGATAAGATGTCAAATTTAACAGAGATTACATCCTCTAAAACTGTGTACAACCCTTCTACTTTCTACATTTGTTTATATTTATCTCTTTATTTGTTAAAGCTATTTTTATGTGAATGTTGCTATGGTGATAGTTATTTTTCACAGATATAGTCAGACTGTTAATTTCATGTCCTCTTCAAGAAGTTGTGAAAAACACCATCTGCAAATGCCCTTTTTTGATATTATTGCAAAAAAAGTAAGCTGTTTTTCTTTTTTAAACCATCTTTCCTTGTATGCATTATATTGGGGTCAGTAAGATTGTCGAAAAACAACAACAACAACAACAACAAAACTTCTATTCAGCAAAGAAGCATTAAATTGACCAAAAGTGACAGTAAAGAATGATTTCTGAAGGATCATGTAACACCAAAGACTGGAGTAATGGCTTTGGGAAATTACTTTTTAAAATATATCAAAAAATAGAAAATAATTATTTGAAATTATAATAATATTTTACAATATTGCTGTTTTACTGGGTTTTTTTTTGTTTGTTTTTTGCTCAAATAAATGCAACCTTGATAACATAAGTAACTTCTTTCAAAAACATTTTAAAAATCTCAATTTTGAACAGTTATGTTATGGGAAGGAAAATGGACATTAAATATTGATTTGAATGATTTAGTTAATTAATTATATGAACTAATTATTCATATAATTAAATGTATTAAATAAACCAAAAATATTCCAAATGTTTTCAAAAAATCTGGAAAATTTAATAAATTAATGTATGGGGCTGAATTACATGGTACATTTTGTGAATGACAAGCACTAATATTGTGTGCCAACCCATGGAGCTTTCGTCAGAGTTCCACATGGGCCTAATTATAACCTATATATTTAACTTGAGATGGAAGTCCCTCAAGAATATTATTCTTATTATGCTTCCTAAAACATAAACAGATCAACTTCTGAGTGCCACCAGAATAAACATGAAGTAGTAGAGAGAACGGTAGTTATGCACCTGTGTGAACTGTTGTCGTGTTTTCCTCTCCTGGTTGCAGCAGTGTCTTCCTGTACATTTCTAAGCCTTTCCTTCTCTAAGAGCTCTATCTCCTCATCAGAACTCGTGTGATCTCGGTAAGGGCCTCCCCAGCGATCCGGCGTCTCTGCCCAGCGTCTCCGTGGCCTTGATACCTTAGGCACTCCAGAAATGGGCTCAGTTAGAGTGGCAACGTCCCTCCTTGAGAACGCAATGTTCTCTGGGCCCTGAACGCCTCTTTGCACTTGTACCTCTGGAGAACCAGCAGGGTACTTTGGAGTAACAGAGCCAAAACGATCCAGGGCCTGACAGAAACATGATCAACATATGCTAAGAATCAGAGGATCCAAGACAAGATTTAAGTTTTTTTTTTAAAGAAGCTTAAATTGTGGTTCAGTAAGGATATTTGTGAAGGTTATTTATTCCTAGTGTTGCTGTATAGAACATATAACAACTAGGGATGTAACAATACCCTTATGTCATGATTCGATACATATCACAATATGATATTATCACGATACTTCAAGACATATGGTAAAAGGTTAACAAAAAATTAACTGTTGATTAAAATGCTAACTTTGGTATTACATTAGGAGTGGAAATTAATAGGCTTGGACTAAGTGCTGGTAACCCAATGCACAGGACAATGATGACACCAGCATAAAAATAATAATGATTCTGAAGCTGTAAATACTGAAAAATATTAATATGCTTGCACTCTGTCATTGACTAGATATATTTAAAGTAATGTAGGCCCCTTTTTTTTTTTACTGGTAACGCGACATTTGGCATTATCAGGACCCACAAATATTCCCCCATTGCATTATTATACATTATATTTAACATTATAGTAGTTCAATGTAGAACTGACACTAAAACTATGTAAACTTGAAATTTTTCTTACAGTAATTTTCATTTTGGGTAAACTATACACAATACATATTCACTATCCATGATACATATTGTTGCATTTTTGTATTGCGATATATCGTGACACGATATATTGTTACACAATATCGAGTTTTATTTTATTCAAACCTGTGGAGTACTTGAAGATTTCCCTATTTTCTGTGATTCCTCTTGCCCTCGGAGAAACAGATTGTACTCCTTGTTCCTCTCATCTTGCAGCTTTTCCTGGGTAGATTCACAAAAGACAAAACAGTTACATTACATTAAAGAGGATTTATAATGTTTTCTAATCTTTAGTGTGTATTGATGGTTGTTGTTTGAGCATGAAAAAGGTCTGCAAAATTATAAAGAAAAAGGTCCACTTTAAAGGGACAGTAAGCACTGTCTTTCAATCTCCTGAATTGTAGTCTTAAGTTTTCTTCCAGGTGTGTACACGTCACAATATTCCTCATTTAAATAATTACTGCCTGAGGCATATGCAAAGAAAAAGGGGTGAGGCCTGGTGGAGTTGTATTAGTAGTGCGTTGAAACTTGTGGTTATGGTAAGGGGCGTAACATTTCCGAAACACGCTTGAAGCGAATCACAACACAACTGGTCCAGCCAACCAATTATAGCACATTGCACTTTTCAGAAAGAGGGACTTCACAGAGACCAGAACTACATATAGCATTACTGACAGACTATGAAGAGAGGTGCTGCAATGTAAAATATGTGAAAACAAAATCAAGACTTTGTAAAAGGGCATAATAGGTCCCCTTTAAAAGAACAAAACATTTCTATAGTAATAATAAACAATTATCAAATAAGATCTCTTATGTTTGTACAAATTTTAAATGTGTACAAAAAAAGAAAAGAAAAAAAGAGCTGCAGTCCAGCAATATACTGGCTGCCAAAAGATACCTAATCCACTAAGCGTAAGCAAATCATTTTATATGTCACTGAGGGCTTGCCAAACAAAAAGGGTGGGTTTTAGTGCAATGCACTGAACCGGGTCATGACACGAAATGGAGAATTTACTTTAGTGATCTATGCGTAAACAGATGGACAACAAACACAAGTTTACCTTCGCTGATCTCCGTTCTTTTATGGGGAGAGAGAGCATGTGGGACTGTGGAAGTGGATCAGCAATCATTTGATTTTTTTTCTAAGAAAGAAACATTACATGATTAAAAAAAATACAAATTTATTTTTAAAATATGATTAAAAACAGCAACACAAACTATTTAAAACTGTAGTTTAAAAGTGTGGAAGTAAAATGTATATTTTAAATATTTATTGTAAGATTTATTAGCATATATAAGAGGAGTACACTGCACCTCAGACACAAAGCGCCGGTAATCAAGACGTAGCTCTTGCTTTAACTTCTGCTTTTTTCGTTCATATTCTTCTCCCAGAGGTAAACTGAGGCCAAAACTCTCTTCTGGAAATAAGAAGACAACATAAAACATCCCCAATGGCATTTTTAAATAATAAGGAAAATCAGACTTTAAAAAAAAAAAAAAAAAATCTAATATTAAACGCTAAATATATGTATTTTGCCTGAAATTATACATTTATTGAAATATAGCCTGCCTTTGGTCTGTTTGGGTTGTGAAGGTTGTGTTTTGTTAGCAGGTTTGATGTTCTCCTTGTTACCAAAACTTGTCTATGAAAGATGGACAAGCAATAAAACAATGACTTTTCTTGAAATATAAATATATAAAAATAAAAATGTACATGTTTTATTTTTAAAACCCCAAGTAGCACTATTTTTATTAGAAATTAAGCTCACCTTCATCTCCATGTACGGTGCTTCTTCTGTGTCCGCCCTTCTCTCCTCCATAAAGTTGCTGATGTTGACATTCATATTTTCCCAAACCAGAATCAGCAGTTAATGAACAGCTCTTGACAGGAAAGAAGCAGTTATCAGATGAAGCTCTTATCAATAACACAAGTCTGAATATGCTGTTCTCTTGGCATGGAAATGAAGAAAGACTTTGTTTAGAGGAGAAGATGGAGACGAGACGATGTGAAGTGCAGGCGCTGCAAACGCAGTGGTTGTTAGGCAACAACTCAACACAACACTCGAGCCTCAACCTCCCACTTCAGACAATGGCTGTCTCAAAACCTAGTGATCAGCCTAAGTCAGACAGCATTTTTGAGCGGTTTTCCGAATCGTGAATAGTCAAGCAAAATAAACCGGTGCGGGCGGTACCAACCATTTGTCTTTACTTGTTAAAAATCTTGATTGTCCAGGATTTGCTCCGACTTTCGTTTATCTGAAACTTTTAAGAGACCTTCTTAATAGTGCGCAAAATGTCAATCATACGAGATGCCTATATATAGTATCTTGCGCCTTATGTGGAACTACTGCTACTAACATTCACCATTCAAAAGTTGTTCTCACAGCTGACTATGATATGTATTTCAAAATAAAAGTCCTAATTTTACTGACTGACCTTACGAAAATAACCATGGTGGTAACCATGGCACTTTTTTACAGAAGAAAAAAAAACACATAACAATGAATAAAATAAAGAAATAAGGTTACAACATCCATTAATATATGCCTAAATAGATTTATTCTCTCTAAATAATAAATAATTAAACTTCATTAAAATAATTAATTTTTTTTAATGTGAAAAAGTTTATTTTAGGGTATATATTATCTATATTAGAGTACCTTCTTGAGCCATGGCACAACATTTAGGTAAAATGGGCCAGTTGTTCAGTTAAAATTGGTCAATATAAAACAGCACAGGTAATTGCAGCTGAAATAATTTCATTTTTAACAGTAAATTGACACTATTGTCTTTAGTGTGCCATAGCAACAACACCATAAATGTATTTCATTAAACAAAGTTGATCAAATATTTCATTACAAAATGCAATTACAAATAAAAATTGATCATGTTGTATAGTTGTGTTTCTGTGCATTGGTCTATTTTGTGTGCATGTATGCTTGTGAAATACTTGTCAAACATTTTGTTAAAGATTTGAACATCTTTGATAAAAAATAAATAAATAAATAAATAAAAAACCAAAACACATTAACATAACTTTAACAACTTTAACTGTTTCCTTTCTTTGCTTCTCCTGCTGCCATACTGTCTGCAATGCAAATGTTTTTAGAACACTGTTAAGATTTTGTATGGATACATATCTAGACCTACAAACCTATTTTCACCCTCAAACACTGTGTGTGTGTGTGTGTGTGTGTGTTTCTTTTTTAAATTAAACTTTTTTTTATTTGAAAGAGCATGTCAAAACATTGTTCATAAACCTTTGCTTTGTTGGTAAGCTTACTTATAATTGCTTTAGTACCCTTATTAGTGATTAATTAAATGTACTATGTCAGGCTCATTTACTTCACAATGTCTCTGACAAGCTTCATGTAACGCTCTAAAGAAACAAAAATATTTAATTGGTGTTTATTTGATTACATAATATAATTGCATCATTGTGTAGTGATGTACATGTAAATTAGAAATTAATGTACCATATGGTCAGAGAGCCAGAACTGAAAACATGCTATGCTTGGTTCAGTCCAGCAGATGGCATAAACAAATGCCTGATTGTGTACAACAACCACGTGAACAACTATTGATGGCCAAGCAGATGCAATGCAAACATAAATCTGAATTGATACCAGCTCTTTTACAGTTGAGATGAGTCGGTCATGAGATGCCTGTGTATTTTTATCTTGAAGTGTTAATAATTCATTATTTATTTATATACTAAATATAATTTATATATAAATAATCCATATAAAAAATCTATTATTTAATTACTCTTATAATATAACCCTTACCAGCAGAACAGATAAAGAAAAGAAAAGTTCTCTGAAGGTGTAGTTCCTAAGAATAGGGAGTTGTTAAGTAATGAATATGCTTTGGAAATATTTTAAATGCCAAACAACGGATGGATAGACAGACAGACAGAAAGACAGACAGACAGACAGACAGATAGATAGAATGACAGACAGACAGACAGATAGATAGATAGACAGTAGATAAATAGAATGACAGACAGACACAGATGGATGGATAGATAGATAGATAGATAGATAGATAGATAGATAGATAGATAGATAGATAGATAGTCGGAGCGACAGAAAGAAAGAAAGAAAGAAAGAAAGAAAGAAAGAAAGAAAGAAAGAAAGAAAGAAAGAAAGAAAGAAAGAAAGAAAGAAAGAAAAGATTTTTATATATATATATATATATATATTGTTAAATCTAAATAAATACATTAAAATATTTTTCTTTGGAGCTTAAAGAACAAGTTGAATAACAGGGCCGCCTGCTGTATTGCTTTGCATTGGATAAATAAACGTTGACTTCGTATGATTTCTCATTCATTGGATCTTCACAAGCCTACTTGGCGGATCCCGGTTACGCGAGGTGCATGACGTAATTTCCGCTCGTGTCTTGCAGGGAGGAGGCGGGGTGCTGAAATGACATTCGGCCCCACCAACCAAAGCATATTTCTTGAAGCCCAGTTGATTAGGAGCAATAAGGCGCTCTTGACATCCGTCCAGGAAGACGGAGACGTATATTAGCCAGATAGCTGGCTGAACACCTAACGGCAAAATGGCGGCGGGTAATGTCAACCCGTTTAACGTGAGTGATTCGGAGGAGGAAGCGGAGCACAGGCAGGATGGCGCGGACACCGAGCCCAGCCCGAGTGATGAAGTCCAAGGCCACAGCCTCGGTCCCTTCTCCCCTCCGGCGTACTCCGAGCCAGCCATTCTGCTGTCCAGCAACCGAACCAGCCCGAGTGTGGATGGTATACCTGCGTCGGCCGCTGCGGTGGCTGGAATCGGAGTAGGAAGCGCAGAGACGCGGGTGTCGCTGGATGCGATCGCCGCGCAGCTGCTCCGGGATCAGTACATCCTCACGGCCCTGGAGCTGCACACCGAGCTCCTGGAAGCCGGACGAGAGCTGCCTCGCCTACGGGATTATTTCTCCAATCCAGGCAACTTCGAAAGGCAAAGCGGAACTCCACCCGCATGCAAAGAGCAAGGTGTCGGCCCTGGAGGTCCACTTAGTAAGTAATAAAATAATATGTACATTATGTAGGTCCAATAACCCAGTAAAGAGTAGTCTTCCTATATAAGGGATTTGGACGTGTTTCAAAACCTGTTAAACTGCATTTTCTGCTTAAAAACATCTTAAACCAGTCTAAGATGGTTTCCTAGCCTGGTTTTGAAGGTTTTAGACACTTGTCAGCTGGTCGACGAGGTAAACCAACTGAACTCAACTTGGCTAGACTGGAAGACCAGCTAGACTAGATAAACCAGGCTAAGAGACTATTTTAATTAAGCAGTTCCTTAAATTTTGGCTCATTAGCCACTCTTTTCAAGAAAATACACCAGTACAAAAGCTGTTCAAACTAGCTATCTCTATGCTACCTGTTCATTTCATATTGCGGTTCAGAATTATGCATTGAAGAATATGTTGCTCATAGGGTTGATGGGAGGCATTTGTTTTAGACCTGGATTGTGTCTTTGTTGTGTGATGTGATGTGAAGTCTTCCCACTGACCCCAGCTGTGCAGGTGCAGGATAGAAAGAGGAGAAAAAGAGATGCTCATACAAGGGGTATGTAAAACCAGACTGTGTGCAGTGACAGATGGGATTGTTGCTCTTTGTTTGGCGTAATCAGGAATATTTTGTGATCTTTCTTATACCTTTGCTCCTAAATGAAGTTTCTTATCTGATAGTGTCCTCGTCTCCTTCTTACTATTTGCCTTTCAAAGCATGACATTTGGATTTGTTTTTCTTTATTACCAGGTTGCATGTCATTGAAGTGTGGATTGACAATGATAACATCCTTTCCATCCAGTGTAGATCATTTCTAAAAAAATTTCCATTGATCATAGATTTATATTTGCAAGAAAATTAACCCTTTGTTAAAAGGAGCCATTATTTCTTAGAGATTACAAAAATGAATATATTAAAGGAATATTTCAACTCCCAAATTAAAATTTAAAAATCAGTTATCATTTACTCATCTTCATGTCTTTCCAAACCTGCATGGCTTTCTTACCTCTGTGGAACAATAATAATAGTAATACTGACTGTTTTGGTTACTTTCGACTTCCATTATATGGACAAAAAACAGAGTTCTCAAAATAGTTTGTTTTATGTTCCAAAAAAAGAAAGAGAGAGTTTTGCAATGACATGAGGGTGAGTAAATGATGACAGAATTTTATTTTTTGGGTGAACTATCCCTTTAATCCTTACAATTGTTAATGATTAATCCCAACTTTGCAACTGTTGCTATATGATTAAGCAAGCTTTTGTTCTTTACTAATGCAAGTCTTGTGTGATTGGGCACATTTAAATAGAATATTGCATAAATATGGGGGGAAAAATATTACCTAGTGACACAGTTTTTTTTTTTTTCTTCACTGTTTTGACTCTTTAAAAGTTCATGTTGTGGGTTGAACGGTTAACCCTCATTTCCAAATTAACATGTATAATATCAGTAACTAATAATGTTAAATAATAATCAATTTTATTGAATAAATAATAATGTTATTACATTTTTATTAAAAATAAAAAAGTTAATAAAATATCATGTTAAAATAAAATTATTAAAAGAAAAGTAATTTCCAATTCATTTCTATTAGATGTTTTCTAAAAATTGTCTGTGCTAGAGGAGGGTGGAGCTTAGCAAAGACTCAGTTGTCTGATCTTTTAATTTTTTATTTCTTCTTGGTTACCAACAATTCTAAATTAGTGTCCCATATGATTCTTGAATAATGATAACATAATGGAAATTTTTTCATGTGGTTACTTACTGGAGCTTGTCTAAAGTTTGATTGAACGAGAAAATGCTGATCAGGTCTGTTCTGGTTGTTATTCTTTCTTTATGTGGGGTGTTTTTGTGTGATTTGCCTTGTATAAGTGCATATCAACTGCACATTTTCTCAGCCTGCTGCTGACTAAACATGTGGGTGGGCATGTTGAATTCACGGTTCAAAACAATCATTAATCCATCTAATCAGCATCCTGTTGCATCTGAATATTTATGACAACCTTCTTTCCTTTATCGAAGAGGCTTGGGTCTGGTTTTAATCGAATCTGTAATATTGCACAACATACTCATTCTACCCTCCCACAGTACACGAAAACAACTTAATTCGTTATATAAAATAAATGGGTGTCATCTTGATTTGATGCAGAATTCTCTCAAAAATGAAACAATCCTTATTCTAAGAGCTCTAAAATGGACTCTAGGACTAAAAGACAGGATGTGACCTCATCATCTTGAGTGACACCGCTCTCCAGGGAGAAGGGGGGTGCTAGAAATTAGAGGCCTAGAGGCTGCCTGTTCGTATCAGCGAATCCCTTTTTTGTTTTTTGTTTTTTCAAATGGATTACCTAGTCTGCATTGGAAACTGTATCATATAGGCTTACTACACTTTAATGGCTCTTAAATACATGCCTAATTGCCACTGATGGCTGTGTATTGACCTGGTTCTAAGAACACAGAGGTTTCAGGAACCACAGGGTTTTATTAGCATTATGGAGCAGACCCACTCCCCAAAGGAGGATCTGGCAACCAGCTGAGAGGGAGCAGATGGCTCTCAACCTCGCTTCTGTCACGTCAGTGCAGGAAGAGACATTATCAACACCTCACATAGTCTTGCCAATATTTTACCCTTCGCTAGAGAGATGCAACAGCCACTTGAGAAGTGTTAAGGGATGAAAAGGCTTCAGTGTGTTTAGGATATGAAAGGATTTGAAGCTCTGCTGAATGAATATTGTAAAGTGTATGATGCAGACTTAATTGGATCAGTTTTTTGTGGTGCAGCTGTCGGGTTGTCATCAAAGTCTAGTTCCGCAACACAATTGATTGTTCCCCCCACCTCCCCCCAGCCCTTTCATTTAGCTACGCATGACACACACCAAACAGATCAGAATACACCATTAGGCCTCATGCAGCCTTATTATAAATGAATTAAAAATTTCTACTGAAAAAAAAAAAAAAACCCGAATAAATTGGCAAAACTCAAATAAATTGAGGCAATCAGTTGATCAAGCTCATTCAGAAAATGCTAACTTGCTAATTTGCTAACATGTTAACAGTAGCATAGTATAGCACTTGCTGAATGAGTACAGCAATATAAAGCATTTAACATTGCTCTCAAACCAAGAGCAATGCACCACTTGATACCATGATGTTAACTCTCCAAAAACCCACATTAACAGAAATTCACATTAAACAAAAATAAATAAGCATAACAAAACATTCATCATCTCCCACTTAACATTAATCTTGCACACAAAAAAAACATTATATAAGACTTAATTTTAACATTACTCTCACTTTCGAGTGCCATGGGCAAAGCATGCTGGGAAATAGAAATCCCAGCCCAGTTTCAGTAAAATGTAAGTTTGTCTAAATTAAAAGAAGTTAATGAAACTCAAAACAATGAAACAGTACCGTTTACTTAAAATATATCAGTTCTGTGAACTTGAAAGAAAAAAAAGTACTAAATACTCATAGAAGTTATTTTGACTAAACTAATTTGTTTAATTTAAGTTTGTCCTACTCAAACCAATTAATTATTTTGAGCATTAGTGTTTACAGTGCAACATTCTGCAGACCTGCATTGACTTACTGCCTATATATGCACTTAAATTAAACCATAAATAAACACCTAAAATTCTCGATGACATCAAGATTCAGGGCCGTTCTTGTGAGCAATGGTTGTAAGCACTATAAATCTCACTGGAGACATGCTTTTTTGTTTTTTAAATTAAAATAAAACTGAAACTGCATGGCAGTAATATACACTTGTTCAAAAGTTTGGGGTCAGGATTTTTTTTTTTTTAATACTTTTATTCTGCAAAGATGTCTGTCTATTCATCAAACAATCCTGAAAAAAATGTTCACAGTCTCTACAGAAATATTAAGCAGAACAACAGTTCTCAACATTTTTAATAATAAGAAATGTTTCTTGAGCATTAAATCAGCATATTAGAATGATTTCTGAAGGATCATGTGACACTAAAGACTGGATTAATGACTGCTGAAAATTCAGCTTTGACATTACAGGAATAATTAACATTTTAAGATGTATATTAAAATAGAAAAGTTATTTTAAATTGTAGTAATATTTCACAATATTACTGTTATTATTTAGCCTACTGTATACTTTTGAACAATAGTGTGTATTAGTAGTCTGGTCATATTGTATGTATATTTTTGTTCCAACTGTCCCCCATTTTGGGCTTCTAAATGGTGAAAATGATGTTATCATAAGAAGAGGAAGCAAAGAAGTAATGTAGGGAGCTGTTTGGAAAAAAATGTGGAGAGCGGGCACAATCCAAAATGAAATTAGATAAGTGAGAAGTGCAGTGTGCTTCTGTGTAGCCAACACATTGTAAATTGCATTGATCAATTTGAACATGTCATACTTGTCTCCTGTGCCACTGGGGCCTTTCCTAAGCCTGTGGGTCCTAAGGGTGTGGCTTTGATTTTTAATTATTGTGGCAGTTTGCTTTGTAGTTAATGCTTAATTTATTGATTTTGGTAACCTGTTTCTAAGAAGAAATGGCTCCTTTTGTATAAACCATGTCTTTCGGGCATAGAGTAAGAGTTCATCACTCCCTCACATTCCTGAGCTGCTAGAATAACCAATATTCTGTTCTAATCTATAATTGTTGCTAAAGCAAAGCAAAACACTTGTAGTTAAGATAATTTTTTAGATGTGGTAGTTAGTTCTACATAAATTGGTTGCTGATGTTGAACCCGAAGCCTAGCTGTTAGCAAACATGTAGTTTCAGCCTCAGAGTTGGCTGAACGTTGGCTGAACATCTGATGCATATGCCACACAAAATGGGAAACACTTTGGGATTTTCAAAGTGTGTCACATACTTTAACGGACTGCCTTGAAACAAAGCCGTTGTAATGCCAAACCCCCTAATGGAAGAAGAAAAATGACAACGACGTGTTTCGGAAATGAGCGCTTATCAGGATCAACTAAACGCTGGATTTTCAAAGTCAAGTTCACAGCACCATTGTTGTAGTAAACTTGCACAACGTTCTTGAATGAATAGTTTATTAGATGCACACTGCTCTGTTGTTGTAGCGACATTGACTTTACATTTTCACGCCCCTAAACATGACGCTGAACTGCTGCATGCTCATGTACATTAGCTTACCTTTGCAGTCATATAACGCTAACTTAAAGTTAATCTTTAAAAACACTAAAGATTCAACACTGTTTAATGTAATCTTTAGCAAATCTCAAAATGAATATCTATTTTTCATTCTGTACATTTTAATGTTGTGATGCCTAAATTCACTTGTAGTATGATTGATTATAGTTCTTAGTGTTTATTTTTTAATTCATTTTGTGAAAATAGTGTAGAATTTAAAGGGTGGTAACGTAATTATAAAATTATCTGTATCGTCCAGAATTTTATTAACAGTGCATCCCTTTTTTTGATGGAACCATAATGTCACACTTTTTGTAGACATCAACCTACAAATGGTTTACTTATAGTTTCTAGTTTCTGCATGACAAATCCCATGATTCCACGCTCCATCACTGCATCATCAAGCTACGTCTTTGTTATTGTTTTGAATAATAGTGGTTAAACTTACATGCTGTGCCTTTAAACTGAAATAGGAGAAAGTATTTTGGCATCAAACAAATGACTATTTCTAATATTGTGTTGATTATGTGAACATGAAGCAAGTTTGCACATTTATCGCTTACTCATGAGTCACATGTACCATGACTCGTCTGACAAATTGAACAAGAGCCTTTCAATATCATTCCTTGCAGGAAGCATCTTACACATAGGTCAAACTCATATATTGCCTTCACAGAACCGACATCCCCTCCCTGTCAACCAGTTTGACAAGACGTTTATTCAGCACAGCTCCATGACACTCTCACCACTCGGATATCAGCATTGTCATTCAAGTCACGCCCAGCGAAAGTCGCAAAACTGAGACGAGTCAGTCCTCTCATCAATACTTCTCTGTCCAGTGCTGTGATGGGAAGATTTGCTAATTTAACTACCAGAGTGTCATTTGACATTTAGCCAACCTCATTTCTACAGAATACAAGCTCACATTTGGCATTGAAATACAAAAAAGAACCTGCCACTATTTTAAGGCTGGTAGTGGTTCTCATTTTTATTGGTTGTTTTGATATTGTCCCTCCTTTGCATATACAGCTTTGCAGTCACAGGACTGAGCTTTACTGTCATCATGTGATGTGATACATGCTTAAGTCAAGTTAGCTAACTGGAGTAAAAGAAAATAGGGTGCCATTGCCATGTAGGTGAAGTGAAAGCACAGTAATATAAAGAGGCTATATTATTATTTTTTATCATTATTTTACTTTACTTGTTTAGTTTTATTTTTTTCCTGGAGATCCACTTGTCATGTTTGTCTAGAGTTTTGTGCCAACAATCATTAGTTAATTCACTTCATTATCGTTTTCCAAAAGAAAAGATGGTGCCATAGCTGTGTGTAGGTGACTCTTAATTGAAATAAAAACACAGGAATGTAAAGGGGCCATTTATTTTATTTTAAGTTTAACGTTTAAGTTTTCCATTATTTGTTTTTCCTTTATTTCATATATATATATATATATATATATATATATTAATCTTATGTAATTTATTTCTTAATGTTATTTCTGTGTCTTTAAGACTTCTATATAAACTTTAAACACCCTCTTTGCATGTGAAATGAATGATGGCACTTTGTTGCGCTCACGCACTCGCTACAGGTTTTCCGTCGGCTTCCCGTTGATCCTCTTTGCAAAGCATTCCACACTTAAATGTGCCAAACAAACTTTTGAAGACTGTAGTTGCTAAACACAAACAGCACAAGACTTTTCTACTTTTTTATTGTACTTATTAGTCTTTCTGGTTTAATAGTATAACCCCAGTTCCAGAAAGTTGGGACATTTTGTAAAATGCAATAAAATCAAGAATCTGTGATTTGTTAATTCTCTTGAACCTTTATTTAACTGACAAAACTACAAATTCAATTTTTCAATTCACATATATTTGTATAGCGCTTTTCACAATACATATTGTTTCAAAGCAGCTTTACAGAGAATGCATGTCAACATTACAATTTAGAAAATGCAATTAGCTAATAATGTAATAATTTAGGCAATTTATTTACATTCACTTTTAGCAATTTAATGAAGGTAGAAGCAATGAGCTCCTGGAAAAATGAATTACATATTAACAATAATTAGGATATATAGAAATTTGGGAATGTGCGTGTTGATCCAGATGTTGCATCTTCTGAAGTCCTCACAGGAGTTGGCACCATCTCTTCAAAGGTGTTGGTCATCTGAGGTCTTCTTAAGAGGTTGGATCCAAACTGAAGCTGATGTACTCTCTAGTCAACGGAAAAACGGAAAAAAGCAAATGGCAAAGTAAATGGAGAACAATTAGCGTAGCTGCTGTTCATAACAGTAAACAAAGATAGTCATGCGCAATTGATCTGATATGAGATGCATTATGTGAATGCTTGGCTAAAGAGATCGTCTTTAATCTAGATTTAAACTAGGAGATTGAGTCTGAGCACCGAACATTATCAGCAAGGCTATTCCAGAGTTTGGGAGCCAAATGTGAAAACGCTCTCCCTCCTTTAGAGGACTTAGCTATCCTAGGTACAACCAGAAGTCCAGAGTTTTGGGATCTTAAAGAGCGTGAAGGATTGTAGGGCGATAGAAGATCGGTTAAGTACACTGGAGCTAAACCATTTAGAGCCTTATAGGTCATTAGCAGTACTTTATAATCAATACGGAACTTAATAGGTAACCAGTGTAGAGATGATAAAATTGGTGTTATATGATCATATTTTCTTGACCTGGTAAGAACTTTTTTGCATTTTGGACTAATTGTAGCTTGTTTATTGAGGAAGCAGGACAACCAGATAGTAATGCATTACAGTAATCTAGTCTAGACGTCATGAATGCATAAACGAACTTTTCTGCATCAGAAACCGATAACATATTCCATATCTTAGCAGGTGGAAGAAGGCTGTTTTTGTAACATATGAAATATGATTTTCGAAGGACAAATTGCTGTCTAATATAACAGGATGGAGTAACAGTACATCCTTCTAAATGCAGATTGTAGTATGAGAGATTATGTGTACAGGTTTTTGGCCCAATAAGTAATACTTCAGTCTTATCTGAATTTAGTAGAAGAAAATTACTAGTCATCCAATGTTTTACTTATTTAACACACTCTGTCAGATTGGATAATTTAGAGATTTCATCTGGTTGTGTTGAAATATATAACTGAGTATCATTGGCATAGCAGTGGAAACTAATTCCGTGTCTTCTTGTAATATTACCAAGTGGCAGCATGTATACTGAAAATAGCAGAGGGCCTAACACAGATCCTTGCGGCACTAAATCGTTATCTTAGATATACTGTAAATATACTATATATATAAATATTGTGAATGTATATAATTTTAGATTTTGATGGCTGCAACACACTCAAAAAAAGTTGGGACAGAGGCAAAATAAAAGTGAAAAGATTACAGAATATTACATTTTCAACTGTCCACAGTTAGCAGGTGAATTGGTAATAGGTGAGGGTATCGGTACTGGTTTTAAAAAGAACATCCACTAAATGCTCAGTGTGTCATGGCTCACCACTTAGTGACACGTCATGAGAGAGAATTGTTAATTAATTCAAAAATCACATTTTTCAATGCAAGATTGCAAAATATAGGTCTTTCCCAATCTGCCATACATAATATTGTGAAAAAGACTCAGGGAATCTAGAGAAATCTGTGTAGGGCAGGGCAGGAAACGTCTGTTGAATGTGTGTGACCTTCGAGTCCTCAGATGGCACTGCATGAGAAACAATCATGCTACTGTGTTTAAAAATAGCCACATGTGCTAGGGAGTACTTTGGAAAACCATTGTTACTTAACAGTCTGCTGCTGCATCAAGAAATGCAACTTGAATATCTGTTATGCAAGGAGAAAGCTATACATCGATTTTTATACAGAGATGCTGCCGAGTTCTCTGGCCTGAGCTCATCTCAGATGGTCCAAACGACAGTGAAAATGTGTGCTGTGGTCAGATGAGTCCATATTTCGGCTTGTTTTTGATTAAAAAAAAAAGGACATTGAGTTCTCAGTCCCAAAGACGAAAGGAACCATCCAGGCTTTCATCAGCGACAGGTGAAAAAGCAAACATCTGTCATAGAATGGGGGTGTATCAGTGCAAACGCCATGGGTGACAATGTGTGAAGGTACCATTGATGTGGAGTTGTGTATTGGGATTGTACAGAACCATTTACTGCCATCAAGATGACATCTTTCCTGGGAAACAAGACAATGCCAGGCCTCATTCTGCACATGCTACAACAGTGTTTCTTAGACACACTACACCGTAGAAGTGCTTGACTGACCTGTCTACAGTCCAGATCTGACTATTATTGAAAATGCTTGGCACATCATGAAAAGAAGAATCAGACAATGATGACTGACCACACACTGTTGAACAGCTGTTTTGTATCATGCGAAATTGGGCAAAAATTCCACAAACTGCAACAATTAGTATCCTCAATTCCCAAATGATTAAAGGTGTAATTAAAAGGAAATGTGACGTGACACAGTGGTAAACATGCCTCTGTCCCAGCTTTTTGGAATGTGTAGCAGCCATCAAAATCATAAAATAAAAATAAGTTTGTCAGTTAAAATCTTTTTTGTACTTTTGTCAGTTAAATATAGGTTAAAGAGAATGACCAAATCACAGATTCTTGATTTTCTTGCATTTTACAAAATGTCCCAACTTTTCTGAAAATGGGTTTGTAGAAATGTACCTCAATGTGACTAAAAATCTGTTTATAAACACAGAATAGATGTGCTGATGTGTAACTGTGGATGACTGTCTTAATGAGTTGTTGAATTTTGCAACACAAGTTTGTACTGAAGGGCATTTTGAGATCTGAAAGTTAAAGTATGTTTTCGTGAGTACACAACTTAAAATTCAAATTGTGGCTTCTTTTAAAAGATCAAGAAAAATGTTTTCTTATGAATTGGCCCCTTAAAAATATGCAAATAATGTGGATCTGGAATCTGTAATACAAATAGTTCAGTAACTAAACACCATTATTATATGCTCTTTATTCATCTAAAATTACAAAATAAATAAATGTGGTTTGCTGCTGAATTACATGTTACAATGCCAGTGTACACAACACACTACAATCAGTGACATGCGCAAATAGAGGAGTCCATGTGGGGGCTTGACATTGGCAGTACTTTTGTATCTTCCCTCCAGCAGTGCCGACAGACAGAGAGATCTGTGCGTCTGGAAAATGTTGGCCTTCGTACAGCCTATTCTCTCTAACTGCTGACTGCTTTAGTTTGCTGTAACAAATCAAAATGGCACCACTTTACTTTCTGTAAATGATCATTTAGTGTTCTGTCTAATAAGGGTGTGTTTTGTGGGTAGAAGATAAAACCTTTAGTTGGGTGGGAACCACTGAATTTAACATACATTTTGTGTTTGTTTGTTTCCAGATCGAGCTGGCAGCATCAGTACGTTGGACTCCTTGGATTTCGCACGTTATTCAGATGATGGCAACAGGGAGTCGGATGAAAGAGTGGCAGGTAAGGATAATCTTGATGTCAGAATGATGAAAATAACAGCGGTTATGAGAGAGCAGCGTTATTCTGATTTGTGAACTTTAAAGGAAAAAAAGGAAAATTCTGTCATTTACCCACCCTCATGTTGTACCAAACCTGTAAGACTTTAGTTCATCTTTGGAACACAAATGATGATATTTTTTAATAAAATCTGAACGATTTCTGTCCCACCATTTAGAGATCGAGATCGTAAAACTAATCCATATGAATTGAGTGGTTTAGTCCAAATTTTCTAAAGAGACACGATCGATTTAAATGATGAACAGATTTAATTTTGGCTTTTATTGACATATGACCATTCATCAACGCATACATCAGTTGTGGTAAACGGAAGCTCAAGCATGCTTGATTGACGTGCGAGTACCAATGAGGTTCAGTCTCGTGTTACGCTGCACGTTTGAGCTTCCGCAAGAACCAGTGAGGTTTGTTCTTGCACGTCAAGCAAGTACGGGTGAGTTTATGTCTGCTGATCAATGTTTATATGTAAATAAAAGCCTAAATTCAATCTGTTCATCATATAAATCCATCAGGTCTCTTCAGAAAATTTTGACTAAATCACTCAGTTCATATGGATTACTTTTTTTCGATCTCTTTATAAACTTTTTGAAGCATCAAAGTGGTAATTGTGTAGCTGTTAATGGAGGGAAATCGCTCCGGTTTGATTAAAAATAGCTTCATTTGTGTTCTGAAGATGAACGAAAGTCTAGAAACATAATTAGGGTGAGTAATTAATGACAGAATTTGAATTTTTGGGTGAACTAACCCTTTTAGCTTCGTTCGTTTGTTTTTTCGGCTCATATACCTGTTGTACTGGTTGAGTGTACAAGGTTGTGGGTTCAACTCTCAGTTTTGTTCATACAGGCATCAAGTTTTTTTTGTATTTGACTCCTATTCCTGTTGTACAGTGACTCTAAACACACAAGTGTTTCTTGAATTCCAACTTTGTGTCACACAATACTTTTAACACTGGAACACTTTAGTCCATTTAATTTGAAGCATTTTGCATGCACTGATCATCTTATTAGACCACAGTTGACAGTAGCCAATTTTTCTATTTGCCAATGCCCTGAATTTCCAAGAACACAATTCAGCAGTTAAAGTATGTGGCCATTTTTTAGGCAAAATGAGAAGGAACTGGCTTCAATGGCCATTTTTCTGGAAACCATTAGTGGTTCAGTGGCTTGTTTAAAGCTCTTTTACGAGAGGCGATTTGGTCAGTGTTACCGTATATGACACAGGATTCTTGGCATTCATGATTGATGTGAATTCACATGGGTCAAACAGTAAGGTTCACTGACCGCTTTCATCAGCGGTCTCATAGATGAGCGGTTTCTATAGACGAGTAGGAGGGTTAACGAATAGTAATGAACGCTAAACTTTTCTTTCAAATTGGGCTGTACTGACAATGACAATCTTGCTTTCCCATTTCTTTCCAAGCAAAAGGTTTTCTGACTCTCAAGTTTCCTCTCCTGTCATTTCCCTGTTTTAATACTTGCTTGGCTAGGTTGCCATACTGTTCCTTTAGCTTTTTCCTGCATTAGCTTGAATCCCTCCCAAGCTTCAGATTCTTACATTATCTTGGCAGATATCGATATATTTTTTTTCCAGCTGGAAATGTTTTGTTACTATTAGTTCCTGTGAAAATTCACATACGCAATACAAAAAATCTCTTGAAAGCTGAGTTGTATGCAGATATTTGTTTGTATTTTTCTTGCGGTCTTTTTAAAATGTTAACTCTTTCTGATAGTGTTAAGGTCTATTCACACCAAGGCTGCATTTTTAACAAAACAACGCTTCTGTATAAGCTACTCCATTTTTTTTTTTTTTTTTTTTTATTACCCTAAATCTTTTTTTTCCCTGTATTTTTTTCATTTATTTGCTGTATTTATTTTTTTTATTTTATCTTTTTATTTATTTATTTGTATTTGTTAAATAATTTTTATTTATTTATTATGTTTCAGAAAATTACAATTTTGAATGGAGTAGTAAAATATTGAATATTAAATTGATTGTGAATGTGTGGTTTTTCACTTTATTAAATAAACAATACAAATATAAAAATATATAATTGATTTTAGTAGTATGTCCATACACTAAATCCTGCAGTTTTAAGGTAAAAAGGTTTTATACGCTTATGAATGTGATTTTATTGAAAGCTAGTTATGGGTAAGTAGAAAGCCTAAGGAACCGTGCAGCAGAATAAGATTGCTTTGTGCAAAATGTCACTTTTGTACCTCAAATTGGGCATCTCCTTCCAAATTTTGACCCCTTCGGCGATGAGCACAGCCCTGGCTGTCTGACCTGGGGTTTATTGTCTGATGGGTCTCTATTCCAGTATTTCTCTTTCCAATACTGGACCACAAACCATCCAGGCAAGCAGATCTTTGCCATTTCTTTTTTTTCTTTTTCTTTTTTTTCTTGTTCTTACATTTTTCCATTTGTTAAACTTGCATCCTGTGCTCTGATGATCAGCAGCAAAAGTGCGTTTATCCCATTTAAGCTCTGCTTTTTCTTAGCTTTCACCCTTTCTTCTGATTTCTTTGTCTATTCTTCTTTTTTTATTTCTTTCTTTTTTCTTTATCTGGCCCTGTTCAGGTAGATGGTGTTCTAGAAAACATATTAGGAAGCAGAGCTTGTAGGAGTCCCACCTGCTGATCATCTGCGCAGTCATGCAAATTGTCCTGTGCTCTCCATGCTTCTGTTTCCAAGTGTCTCTGGGTGCGTCTCAATCCGTTCCCTAGTTCAGTACACTGCCCAAAGATTCATAGGGCTGTCTCATGATCACAATCGTTCCAGTGCACTGAAATGTTCGTCCTTCATCAGTCATCAGTGTCCCAGTTGTTAGAGGATTAAGGCTCTTGCTAATCCCAAATTTTGTCTTCACAAGATACTGATTCCTGTTTTAGGGAACTAGGGAGCGGAATGAGACACAGCCTCTGTTAGAATTTGCCTAGCAGGTCCACAGTAGCAGGATTGCTGCGGGGTTTTGCATACACTAGTAAATCCCTTTAAAGTAAGTACTCTGATTTACAACAAAGATCAAATGTAAACAGCAGATGGATTTGGATTTTTGTGTGTTTGATTTACGTCTGAATAGGGTTGGATTGTTGATCTGTTAAAATATGGAATCCTGTGAGGTGCAAGGATTTTTTTTTTTTTTTAGTCTGTCTACATAAGGAAAGCATAATTTATTTTTGAAAGCTTTCTCCTTATAGACCAATTAGTTCTATTTTTAACTGAAGTGTGTAATTTTTTTTTTTTGTATGTGTTAAAATTCTGGGTCCTATTTTGTATTAAGTGTTTTTAACTAATGTACTAACATTTAAATTAATCATTTGATAGCCTACATGTTTTGATACGCACTTACTCTGTACATACATGTTTTTACATTTGTACTTGTATTAAAAAAAATACCTGCATATAATCACATCTACAATTACACTGTTGACACTTCCCTTACAACTTTACCCACCCTTAAACCTACCCATACCACTAAACCTGTCCCTAACCTTACCCGTATTCACCGCAATAGCAGCAAAAGTGCTTTGCAATACAACATGGACACAATAAGTACATTGTATAGTATCTAACATATTTTTATTTAAGTACATTGTAGTTAAAGACACCTAATATAAAGTGTGAATACTGTGTCATATTTCAACCTAGTATGCAGAGACAGCTGTACGGTTAGACATTCATAGGTTGATTCCTCTGAAAATTGCAATCACTGTGTCTCTGTGATAGTGTTGTCAAAAGTACCGACTTCAATACCATGTCGATACTGAAATTTTTAAAAACGTGTCTGTTTGAGCACTGTTGAGCGGATTTGTAAACACCTCTGATCGGCCATTGTCTGTCACTGGTCCGCTGATAGACATCTGCATTCAAATGCTCTCGTGTGTATCTGTGTAAGTGCTCGGTGACAAGCGAGCACTTGATGTCTATTTACAGAATTTTTTTGAAGCGTTGATCATTGTAGCCAATCACAGACATATATGTTAAGCCCATGAACACAATGGCCGATCAGAGGTGTTTACGAATCCGCTCAAAGCTTCACAGTATGGGTTTAACCCCAGCATCCTGGCCAAATTTGCCTATTGGCCTCTGTCCATCATCATGGCCTCCTAATCATCCCCATATACTGATTGGCTTCATCACTCCATCTCCTCTCCACCAATAAGCTGGTGTGTTCTGGTGCAATATGGCTACCGTCACATCATCCAGGTGGATGCTGCACATTGGTCATGGTTGAGGAGATTCCCCCCTTCCATATGTAAAGTGCTTTAAGTGCTGAGAAAATCTGTTACATTTATATAGCGCTTATTATTTTAGTACTGCTAGTAATCCAGTGTGAAGTCTGCCATTCTGCAACATAACCAGTCCAACAAATGGGACTCTTTGTGGTCATGTGAACTTTATGGACACATGCAAGCAACTGCCATTAGATGGCAGATTTTTTTTTTTTTTTTTTTTTTTTTTAATTCTGTTTGATGAAGCTAGTGCAACAGAAATTACACACTTCAGCTGTAAAAGTCCAAGGAAATTAGGAGATCTAAAGGAATTCTGAAAAATTTGCGACCTGGATTTTTTTTCTTTTTTTTTTTAAACCTTTCATTTAAAACCGACAAATAGACTTTGCTTTGCTCTAAATCCCTGGTCAGACAGCAGCTAGTGAATTTTGCAACGAATAAAACCCGAAGGGAAATAAATAAATGTGTAAATATTTTCGTCATCTGGCAGCTCCTCCAGCAACCTCTGCTGCATGTGTTCATTAGATCCATAGTGTGCATGTCCCTGTTTTGGTTCTGCCTCAGCTTCTTACAAAAGTTGTCGTTTTTTTTTTCCTTTTATTTCTTTTTTTGATTTTGTTTTTTCATGGCCATCCTTTGTTCTTTTTTTCCCTTTTTGTTTTGTTTCTTTGTTCCCTTCTCTTGGTTGGATGCCTGTTTGTGTGTGACCCACTTCCCCCTGGTCCAGTTCTGGAGTTTGAACTGCGGAAAGCCAAGGAGACCATTCAGGCTCTTCGTGCCAACTTGACTCAGGCTGCAGGTGGCGTACTTTCAACTTTTACACACTTCAGTCCTTTCTGCTATAGGAGCTGCTCTCATTCCTAAAGGCAGTTTGTAATGTCCACCATAAATCAAATTCCAGCTCACTCGATTCTCTTCCTTTCTGTTTCTTTTTTCTCTGTAGAATGTGAGAATCCCTCTCAAGAGAGAAAAAACTACAAATCCAGTCCTGAAATTCAGGTTACCTTTATTTTCCTTTTGTTATAATGGTATTATAAACCTAAACATATTACATTTCTCTAATAAGCTCATTATGAACAACTAGTTTGAATCACACTGGATTAACTTATTTATTATTTTTCCAGGAACCTATTCGCCCTCTTGAAAAAAGAGCCTTAAATTTTTTAGTTAATGAATATTTATTGAAAAATGAATACAAGTTAACGTCCATCACATTCTCAGATGAAAATGATGATCAGGTAAGCCTTTATAAATCCATTTGATACATTGATTTTATTAGGATTATTTATTTTACTAATTTAATTCTTCCTGTTATTTATGATATTCCATTTCTGCAGGATTTTGAGTTGTGGGATGATGTGGGTCTAAACATTCCCAAACCTCCAGACCTACTGCATCTTTATAGGAACTGTGGCAATAGCCTGCCTTTGCATCGGGATACAGTGGATGTGGCGGTCAGTGTGGACCCAAGTGACTTGCCTGGAGACTATTTTACCCAGGAACCTGTGCAGCAAACTGAGGCCATACAGGTAAGAAATATTGGGATTGCAGTCAGATGTTTACATGAACAATTTCCTGTTAAGGTGCATATTCTGGTTAAGCCTTTATTTTGAAATAAAATTCTGATTAATGACATATACTAGCTATCCTAGTCAGATTTCTAGAAACTGGGCCCAGTTTTTCAAAATTAATCTGATCAGATTTCTGCAATTGGAGTGGATCAAATCTTGAAAATGGTTTGTTCAAAAGGAAAAAGGGGAGGAACAATTATGTTTTAATGCTTTTGCGTTCTCTCACAAATGTTCTCTCGCATGAAGAAGTGTCCCCTCCCATCTCATTATTTATTTATTTATTTTTTTTTTTTCCATCACCATGTCCCTTTTTGGGGCTCCATAGGGATGACAGTTTAAAGTAATTTGACAATGAAAGGTGATGTTTGCATCATTTATTGTGCTTATTTCTTTCTCTTCAAATAAAAACACTAAAGTGACCCCACATTGACTCTTCTACCTGTTGTTCTTGATCTAGCAGCCTACATTGTGATATGATCCCATTTAGAGCACTGTTAATCCCATTTTGGTAATCTGAAACAGTGTGTATCTGAATCAGGGTGACCCAAAGCGTTTTTTCTTTGAAAAACTAGCTCAAAAGTATGGATCGCAAAACCTTCTCATCCAGATTAAATTTTTTGAACAACTTGGCCCTGGAGTATTGGTTTAATTAGATTAAGGCAATCAGGTTACATTTACATGACACTTACATAATCAGAATAAGACTAAATCCCAGTAATCCCATGTCAAATATCTATTCAAAAGGGATTTTTGATTAAACATGCTGCTTTATGGTGATATATGTCAACTTTTAAGACGTTTCATTGTCGTCCACAGCAGCAGCAGGAAGTGGTTCAGGAGCTGGAATATCAGATCAGCCTGTTGAACAATGAGAAACAGAGTCTGGCTGAACAGATTAAGAAGCTCCAGAGGTAAGAGTCATTGCCTGCTGCCCGAGGGCCCAATTCAATCAGAACCATCTGAAACCTGTCGCATATAATCAGAGCTCAGAGCAGCAAACTGTGATTACAGTCATAATTATTAACAGCTCTCAGCACAGGGTCTTATTTAATCAGCTGATGTTTATATAAATCATGTTTCTTTGTGGAAAAATATGAGGTTGTGTTTTTTCACTGTCATGCATTCCCCATGATTTTCACGTTAATCAGTTAACCTGCTAAGCTGACACATCCCTTTAACCATATAACCATGTTTTAATATGACTGTGTAAATAATATGTACTATTACCATATTTAGTTTGAAACTAATATTTTAATTATCAAAGCATATGGATGTTATTTTTAAATGTATAATATTATTTTAGTTTTATTTGATTAATTTTAAATATTCATTATTATTATTATTATTAATATTATTATTATTATATAATTAATAATAATAATAATTTTATTATTTGTAATTTAATGCTACTGTTCAAAAGTTTGGGGTCAGGAAGAAGTCTTAGCAAGGCTGCATTTATTTGCTCAAAAATGCAGTAAAACTGTAATATTATTACAATTTGAAGTAACTGTTTTCTATAATATATTTTAAAATGCTATTTATTCATGTGATGGCAAAGCTGAATTTTCAGCAGCCATTATTCTTAGTCTTCAGTGTCACCTGATCCTTCAGATATCATTCTAATATGCTGATTTGTTGTTGTGCTGCTTAATATTTTTGTGTAAACCATGATACATTTTTTAAAAATTCTTTGATTAATTTGATTCCAAAGAACAGCATTTGTTTGAAATAAAATTGTATTGTATTATAAATGTTTACTATGCCTGTTGATCAATTTAATGCATCCTTGCTGAATAAAAGAAAAAAATATATATTTTAAAGAAGGAAAAAAACTTATCTTGACCCAAACTTTTGAAATATATAATTAAATATAAAAATAAAATATTTTAATGTTCTGCTTTTAATCACTGTGGAAACCAGCCCCCTCCGGCTCAGTGGACTCTTGTCATCATGACCTTTGGGTCTCTGACATTTTTCAGCATGGCATTTACGTTTCCTAGCAAGAGATGAGCTTTACACATCTCTTTTAACTAGATTTGCCTCTACTTGATATTTTGTCTTTTCTGTCTCTCACTCTCCTGTCCTGTCTGTTTGCCACAACACTATATTCACACCTATATTTTAGTACATTTTGCATAAGTTTTGTACATCGCTATCTCTAATACATACATTTGTTTTTGTGTGTGTGTGTGTGTGCGTGCAGTGATATCCAGGCGCTTCAGAGGAACGTTTCATCAGAATCCACAACTGTAGTGAAGTCGACTCCATCTAAACAAGACCCTCTATGTGATAAAGCCCACTTAGACAATGGACAGTATTTGGACATAAGAGGGGTCACAGAAACAGACAGCCCCCTGGATGCTAACACTACAAAGACCTCAGCCACTACAACTACTACTACTGACTGCACTGAAAGCACCACTACTGCTACACAACCTCACAACAAACTAAAGTCTCAGAGTCAGCAGGGTAAAACTGCTGTGAAATTCGACCAGCCCAACAGGTGAGACCTGCACTTCCTTGTGGACTGCTTTATAACTGTTAAAAAGGAGTTGATGAGATGCAAATAAAGAAAGTACTCAAACAAACAAAAACAAAATGTTATTAGAAGAGAGATCTTTTACAAAACCTAGTGAGCCTCCTACCTATAGTAGGCCACATTTTTGGCATCAAAGCCACACTTCTAATGTGAAGGCTTTTCCAAACATTGTGCAGAAAACTTGCAGCCATAATGCTAGGTTCTTTTGGATGGTTTCCATAGCATTGCTTAATGGTTTCTAGGTGGTTGCTAGGGCATTGGTAGGTGGTTGTTAGGGTGGCTACTAGGTGGTTGCATATTCAGTGTGGATGCTGTCTTAGTAGGTAGCTAATTGTCATTGTAGACCATAGACAATAAGGCAGCTTACTAGGTTTTGGAACAGAGCCATTATGACCACTAGATGGCAGCACTGTATTAAGCACTTTTGCAGTCCTCGCCCAGCTCTTACTGCAGTGCTGACTGGCTCCATATATTCCATTCATCATCATTTTGCACATCTGCTCCGGATGGACTTTTACCCCACGAGGCTGATTCAGACAAATTACGCTCTCCTTGTTTTGCCTGTTCCTATATCAGCGTTTTGCTCTGTGCTGTGGAAAGCTGTGCTAATATGTGGAGTTATTGGTAACCGGAGGTGGAGGTGGCTTGTTAAATCATGTTTTGTTTGCTTGTGCAGAAAGCTGTCTCCGGTCTTCCACCAAGCACTTTTGTCCTTCTGTCGAATGTCTGCTGACAGTAGGCTGGGCTCAGAGGTGAGTGGGATCAGGTAGCATACAGGTACAAATGCACAAGCACATGTAGAGACGCTTAAAGGTATAGTTCACCTAAAAGTATGAAGTTTGTCATTATTTACTCAGCCACATGTTGTTTGAGACCAGCATGACTTTCTTACTTCAGTAGAACATTTGAATTGGCTGCAACTTATTAGTTCAGTTACAGTGAATAGTGCCTGCAGCAGGATGAAAAGGCACCCTAAATGTATCATTAAAAAGCTCTATATGACTCTGATACAAAATTCCTCTGAAGCCCTACAATAGCTTAGTGTGACGAACAGTCCAAATATAAATAGTTGTTCCCTAAAAATCCCAACATATGCTAAGGAGTTTCATTTCATTAACAAGTCATTCTTTCAATTTTCAAATGTTTTACTTTTTTTTTTTTCAATTGAACCAGGTCGCAAAACCAAGTCTGAATGATTTGTTCATGAATCAGAGTGATTTGGTTCAGTGTTGTTAAGTGTTAATTACTGAATATGGTTTTTAATAGCTTTAATTTTAATTGAAATAAAGCTAAAATATAAAAATATAAAAATAAGTGTTGTCAAATGTGACTATACCAGCATTTCCCCCAAGCATTTTGAGCGCTGTTGAACAGATTCTTAAAGACCTCTGATTGGCCATTGTGTTCACATGCTCAACAGATATGTCTGTGATTGGCTACAATGATACAATTAAATTTCATATTTGAGATCACCAATGAAATCTGACAACAACTGTGTCATAAATTTTGTTTCTAAATGCTCAAATCATGACAAAAACCTGCATTTTTCAGGCTGGACCAGCCAATGCACATGTGCAGTCATAACATAAGCCTGCATCTCAGAACGCTGACTGTTTCTATAGCAACCGGAGCATCTAAAGGCAGCTGCATTGACTGGCTCTTTTATTTAGAAGGCGAGACTTATTCCGCCATATTGCACTTTGCACTTTCTCCCATTCGTAGTGATATGAATGCACCATCTGGACATATGGTCTTTGGTATAAATAAGTTTATAAATAATACTAAAATAATACTGATTTAGTTAAGTCACTGACTCGATGCATGGCTCACTGGAGATGAAGATTGTCAATGAATAATGATTGTAATTTTGGTCTGTTCATCACATAAATATAATATAATTAAAATAAGTCATGTGCACCACTTTTCTAGTGCTTTTATTTTGTTAAAGTCATAGATTTTGAGTGAACTCCTCCTTTAAACTATTACGACCGGTCATTAGCACAGAAAGAAGTGCACTGGGAGCGGTTTAGTTGTCTTAGCTTTCAAAATCACCAGGAATGCATTAATAGGCACATTTGAGAGGTCACTGAGTTCACAATGTCTTCTATGTCCAGAATACAAAAGCAGAAAAGGTTCTCTGGTTGCAGCTATGCAGTAATTTTAAGGCACGTGTGATTATATGAAAAGCCTGACATGTTTGCCTTTGCTGGACTTTATGTGGCGACATTCAAAACAAGCGATACATGAATGACAAAACAGGGAAAAAATTAACTTTGAACAAGAATGTGTATTAAAATGTCTTTTTTTTTTTTTTCCCAAGAAAACAGCAGAAAAATATTAATGGCTAATTAAAATTGCTCTCGAGGCATTGAAAGCTTTGACATAAACTAAGACCTATTGACAATAAAAAAAAGGGAAGAACCCTTTGATACGTCTCACCTCAGCTTCCTTTTTCAACTGAAAAAATATGTCTACAGGCTGCGTGTTGCTGGGATTTTACTACAGTTAAAGTCACCATGAAATCAAAATTGACAATTCTTATTTTTGATGGAATATTACATTATTCTTATACAGTATTCTTGCGTCTAATTCCCATGTCCTCATTTCTCAGGTGTCTCGAATCGCTGACAGTGAGCAAAGCGTCATGCTCATGTTGGGCCGCTGCTTGCCACACATCGTACCTAATGTCCTGCTGGCCAAGCGAGAGGTAACCAACCAATGACCTTTTGACCCACAGCCCCACCCATTTTCCATCAGTCACTACGGTTTCCATGTCCACTGCGGCTGGCTTCTCCCTCTCATTCTATTCTTAATTCAGTGTTGACTCTACTTATATTTTTCCATATGCAATTGTGTGTGTCTGTGTCTCTCTCTCTCTCTCTCTCTCTCTCTCTCTCTCTCTCCCCCCCCCCCCCCCGACCCAGTCCACCTCTCTCTCTTTGTTCTGTTCACTCATTTCTTCTCTTGCTTTTGTGCATGCATCTCACTGCTCCGATAGAGAATGGTTGTGCACCTCTGTCAGGTGAGTGGAAAACATCGGCACGTTCTCACATCAGCCCCCCTTCCTTCATCATGCGTATGACATTTGACCTTTCAGTTGGCCTGGCTTTTCATCAGCTTACTTTGTTTACACTGACTATCAAATGCATTACCTTGTATAAATTTCTTTTTTTATTGATGACTGAAGCTTTGGATTTGTTTCAACTTGGCTTAATATTGATCTTCTACAACTCTAAATGTCCTTTTTAGGCTTTCTAAGGTATTTACAAACACTAATTCACAGCAATAATCTGTAATGAGAATAGCATATTTGTTCAAATCAGTGGTTGTCAACCAGGGGGCCTCAACAAACTTCCAAGGAGCCTCAAGATGACTTAAAATTATTTAAAATAAGAAAAAGAAAAAAAAGCATGAAATTAAGCTAAAACAACTAAAAATCAAGGTTAGTATATAGTATCAACTATATTTTATAGTTAAAGGGTTAGTTCACCCAAAAATGAAAATTCTGTCATTAATTACTCACCCTCATGTCGTTCAACACCCGTGAGACCTTCGTTTATCTTCGGAACACAAATTAAGATATTTTTGATAAAATCTGATGGCTCAGTGAGGCCTGCATTGACAGAAAGCTACTAAAGACATATTTAAATCAGTTCATGTGACTACAGTTGTTCAACTTTAATGTTATGAAGCGACAAGAATACTTTTTGTGCGCCAAAAAAAC
The DNA here is from genome assembly GCA_037101425.1 of Elopichthys bambusa. NCBI lineage: Eukaryota > Metazoa > Chordata > Actinopteri > Cypriniformes > Xenocyprididae > Elopichthys > Elopichthys bambusa. The sequence goes on along the minus strand of CM074453.1, from coordinate 14,198,983 downwards.
AAAATAACGACTTTATTCAGCAATATCTAGTGATGAGTGATTTCAAAACATTGCTTCATGGTTTGGAGTGTGTATCAAACCGCCAAAGTCACATGATTTAAGTAAACGAGGCTTTGTTACGTGTTAAGTGTTTCGAAATGTTTCGAGATTTCAATGGTTCAAAAATATCTTAATTTGTGTTCTGAAGATGAACAAAAGTCTTACAGGTGTGGAACAACATGAGGGTAAGTAATTAAGGACAAATTTCATTTTTGGGTGAACTAACCCTTTAATAATGAAATATAAATTTGTTTTCAATATAATGCCTTTCCGAAGCTGGTGTATATACTTTTTTTTTTTTTTTAATCATTTTAACTTTTGTTGTTTTTATCTTATAATGTAATGTATCTTACATTGAATTCTAAAATATTATCATAAATATCAACAAAATTTCAAATGATTAAAAAAAGGTAAATAAGGCAAAACAAGCGATACATGAATGACAAAACAGGGAAAAAGTTAACTTTGAGCAAGAATGTGTATTAAAATGTCTTTTTTTTTTTTTTTTTTTCCAAGAAAACAGCAGAAAAATATTAATGGCTAATCTTGCTCTCGGGGCATTGAAAGCTTTGACATAATCTAAGAGCTATTGACAATAGAAAAGGGTTGATACGTCTCACCTCAGCTTCCTTTTTCAGCGGAAAAAATATGTCTACAGGCTGCGTGTTGCTGGGATTTTACTAGTTAAAGTCACCATGAAATCAAAATGGACAATTCTTATTTTTGATGGAATATTACAATGTTTATTAGAAATAACTTATCTGTGCACTTTTTTTTTTATTAATGTGCCCTCGTAATCTTTAATCAAAATAAGTTCCCCTGCCCCTTGCAGCAACTTTTCTTCTCTTCTCTGATGACGTGTTTACTGGCGCAAAGGTGGGAAAACCTCTCAGTCACATAAGAATCCACCAATAGCAAACCACAACTATCCAAATAATTCCCCATGGACAAAATCAAGTCCCGCCATACTTTTTTTTTTTTTTTCTTGTTTGAGAAGCTGCTTCACTCAGATATACGTCACACAGGGAAGAAAAGACTATCACAACTTCCATTTTATAACAACTTTAAAGTGTATTCTTATTCATGATTTTAAGTGGCATCCCTAAAACTCCTTAACTGTGGTAAAACCGGTGTAACATACCACCCTAAGGGTGGCCGTCACACTACACTTTTCCTTCCATTGACTTCCATTCATACACATGCAAATGTAGGAGACCGGAAATACAAGCTCATGTGAAAGTTTCGCATTTCACCTGTGATGATCGATGCGTCACAGCGTAACCTCTTAGCTGCAGATTATATATTTTTACTTTTTGGATTTATTATATCTGTTAAATTCATGATTTCAAAAGAGGCACCACAGAGTGAGATGTCATGTCATTCCTTGCCGTGTCTGAGGAAATTTTGCATATTTAAGGTATAGTGTGACTGCCCTTGATGTTGCGTATCGCTTGCATAAAACGCCAGCAACAGAAACCTAAATTGCAGCATTGTTTAATAAATATAGTTAATCTTCATTTTTAGTTAACTAATGAATAAAATTGGTAACACTTTAAAATAAACTGTCATTTATTAACATTAGTTAATGTATTAACTAACATGAACTAACAATGAGCAATATATTACTACAGCATTTATTAAACTTTATTCATTTTAATTAATAAAAATGTTCATGTTAGTTCACAGTGCATTAACTAATGTTTACACAACTTTTGATTTTAATAGTTTATTAGTAAATGTTGAGATTAACATTAATTAAGATTAATAAATGCTGTAGAAATATTGTTCATTGTTAGTTCATGTTAACTAATGTTGTTAATATTAACAAACCTTATTGTAAAATGTTACCATAAAATTGTTAACAATAATCAAAATATGCAGTTCTTCTGCAAATAAATATAGTTAATTAGCCACAGGTGTCACAGGTGTGCGAATATATATTTTACATTGGGGTCAAATGCAGCTCATCCAATCTGAGTTGGTTTTATAAATAGTGAGTAACTAAACTAAATAGCGATTTCAAATAAACTCTGACAGCCAAGGCAATGGAACATATCTGTGCTTCATTCTGCAGTAATAATGGCTGCCTTTCAGCTGATGATGAAACCTTGTCTGAGTTTAAATTGTTTTCTTTGCCTCCCTGTTACAGAGCTGATTTGGTTTAAATGACTAAACGTTTAGAAAAAAAAAAAGAAAAAGAAAAAATTCCATGTACATGCATGCATTTCACATTTGCTAAGAGCAGAGCCAAAGGTGTGTACCGTTCCAAGCTAGTTCCACAGCATTTCCCCCTTCAGGCCCCTCTGATTTGCATAGGGCAGTTCTGTTTTATGGGTGCCAGGTGACAGTTTAAGACAAATTGGAAGCTTTCCAGGCTGAAGTTGAGTGAAAACAAACACCACAGGAGGAGCAGAGATCTTCTCGCCCTCACCTAAACTAGACTTTGAGCTTTGCCTGTTAATTCTGTTAGCTTCATAACCTTCTTCCTTGAATTCAGGCACACTCACACTCCGCCACACCCTCAGTTTTTCCCCCTCATCTGGTGCAGAACAATTACTAATCAGGAGCTGCTGGAACACCTGCCTTGCAATATAATTCTGGTCATCTGTACACCTACAAAAACTTTATTGTAAAGATAAAGTCTTTCGGAATTAAAGGCTATTCAAGTTATTGATTACCACGTGAAACAGATAAGACATCAGGTACACCAGCCATTACATTGTGTGTTTGCAACAGTCCAAAACTCTTCTTGCAGAACTATGCCTGGTGTGTGTTTACATATGTGGGTGTATTTCTGATTGGACCTCTTTTGCTTTCTGCTGGCAATTATCTTGATATATAGCAGTTGATTTGAGTCAATGCAGGCTGACGGTAGAGCTGCAGATTTGCATATAAATACAAGTTGTTTTTAAGGGAAACAATGACAAGGAATCCAAGCGTGGATTTTTTTTTTTCTTCTTCTTCTTCTTCTTCTGTATGTAGAACATGTATTTAAAATTTTTTTTTTTTTTGTAGCAACAGAGGCCCAAAAAGTATTGTGTGTGTGTGTGTGTGTGTGTGTGTGTGTATATATATGTATATATGTGTATATATATATATATATATATATATATATATATATATATATATATACACACATACATACATACATACATACATACATACACATACACATACACATACACATACACATACACACACATACACACACACACACAATACTTTTTGGGCCTCTATATATATATGTGTGTGTATATATATGTGTTTATTAATTAATTAACTATAAAACCTTTCTCACTGTTATAACAACAATATATATATATATATATATATATATATAATATATAGAACTACAAAAGAATTAAGTTAAATACATATAAATTCATTAGTCAAAGTGTCAAAACCCTCTAGAATCATTTGTTTGATTTTTATTTACTAATGCAGTGACATTGTATTGTTATTTTTGCATAAAAAGGCAGTTTTTTTTTGTTTGTTTTTTTTTTTAGAAAAGTCATCTATAGTTATAACAAGCCCCAACTACAGTTTGTGTGTGCATTTATTTATTGGTCGAAATAGCAAAGCTCTTCCCATTCTTAATGCCTGCTTTTTGTTGTGCTGCCTGTAAGCGTTCATCTTTTTCCACTAGCTCTTCCACAGCTTCCACTCACACATTGCTTTTGCTTTGGGCTAAAGCCAAATAAAATACTTCATAAATGTGCCTCTGTTGAAAGCTCTCCTCCAGGTGCTGGAGATGTTGCACACGGCTAATGCCACACAGTCACTTCTCATGAGCGGCTCGCTGCCGTCTCCAACAGACCAGCCCTTAGTTTCATAACATCTGACATCTGATTAAATCGATGGTTTTAACTCTTGGCAGGTGACAGAAGGGGGTGTATTAAAAGGGCCGTCCAAACAAACAAGCACGGCGTCAAACAGCCTGCAGTCTTGCCGCGTATTTGCTTAACTATCTTTCACTTTAAAGTGTCTGTTTGAGGCTGAGGTCTACCCACAGTCACGTCTCAGGATGAGATAAATCTAGAGAAAATAAACACTTCATGTGAATCCTGATCTGTTGTTTCTATTCTGGTTCATCGTGGAAATCAGGGCTAGTAACCGCTGTTTGGCCATGAGACGTGTATCAAGGGCGCACTGCCTGTTCTGTAATGCGATATCTGTTGTGCTCGTGAGGTTTTCGTAACTGTCTCGCTGTCACGGTAAACAACCACAGGTTAACATGGCTAAGTGGCTTCATACATACTTCAGAGAATGTAGCATTTGTACACATCCACATACACACATGTGCTTAGATAGGTGTTGGTGCTAGGACTAGGCGGTATATATTTTTTTTGAGCCTTTTGACAATATTTAGTATATTTCTGTTTGTTTAATTATTTGCTCTGAAGTGTCTCAAAAGGTGTTTCATTAATTAATTCATTATTAATTAATTAATTAATCATTGATTAATTAATTTTTATACACATTTTTTTGAGAATTTTCATTTAAACTAGACTGTTATACAGCTATAAAATTTAGTTAAAAATAATCAAGCCATTTTGCCAAATTGCTTTGCATTACATGAACATAGAGAATAATACATGGTTTCCATGGACCTGATAATGTCAGTCAATTTCAAATTAGGTTTGATTTCCAAGCCTAAAAAAAACCCATGCAAATTAATAAAATCTTAAAAGATAATGCGAACATCATGCAAATGTATAAAGTCATCATCATCATTATTATTATTATTATTATTATTTTATCTATCTATCTATCTTTGCTCAGTACTAAATTATTTCTTTGGCTTGGAAGTACTTGTTTGGCTTGTGAGTGTGATCTCTATAAAGTATTTTAAATATCTTTATTCAGATGTAAATCTAGAAGATCCAACAAAAAAAATCAAGGGAATTTAATAATATTTATAATGTTTTTTTGTTTTTTTTTACTATATATATATATATATATATATATATATATATATTGTAAATGCATTTTTGTAAGTATTTTAATTAATGTATTTTTACCAAATATTTAATACAAATAATAATAAATAAAAATTAAATTTTCATTCATTCATTTAACTCTAACGCCATTTTTAAGTTTGATTCAGTAAATACTCTCACACTTGTGAATCATGACAAGGAATGATTACGAAACTACTCTAATGATAGTTTTTAGGAAACGTAATAACCTAATAAAAAAAATTCAGTAGACATAGTGTTTCTTAATATTATATCATCAACAAAATCATTGCAAATGTTGTGAATATCCAATATATCGCCCAGCCTTAGTTGGTGCTGTGATTTAGTGGCTTGTAGACTCTTCTTTGTGGTGAAGGTGTTTCTTCAATAGAGTAGCTTCTCCTGTATCCTCAAATACCTGCTTGCCGAAGTTCCCTGTCTAAGCCCTTTAGGATGCGTATCAGCAGGTGCATGAATGTATTTATTTCTGTGTACAGTGCATATTATTTGACCTACGTTCATGTGTGTGTCCACAGGAGTTGATTCCTCTCATTCTGTGTACGGCCTGTCTGCATCCCGAGCCCAAAGAAAGAGACCAGCTACTGCACATCCTCTTTAATCTTATCAAGAGACCTGACGATGAGCAGAGGTGTGTGCGCATTTGGGCATCTGCGCTTGTGTAAACTGACCAATGTCGGTTTTGTTTCGAGTCTGATAACATTCTGCTGTAATGTTCCTCTTCAGGCAGATGATTCTGACCGGGTGTGTGGCATTCGCTCGCCATGTGGGTCCCACTCGGGTAGAAGCCGAACTCCTGCCGCAGTGCTGGGAACAGGTTAGTTCTCGTACTCGTATACACACTCACCACATAAAAACTTGCCACCTGTTAAAGGGATCATGGCATGGATTTTTTTTTTTTTTTTTATATGTTCCTTATAATGTTCACTTATTTTCAATTATAAAAAAGATTGACAATTATTTTCTACACTCATTCTGACTCTTTGTCTAAAATGATCTGTTTTTAAGGGTCGGCTCCTTTAAGGCTTATCAGAAAACTGCCTCTGTTATAATTGGCTAATGTCATTGCAAAAGAAAATGGTGAATTGTTAGTGTTTTGAAAACATTATCCATATAAAACCACCATATACAAAGTATTATGAAATCATTTACTTACAGTTTGCGGCACAGCTGCTGTCAGATCTAGTTGGCTGCTTCATCTTTCAGCGAAAGTTTCTTTGCAAACTCTCCATTACACTCGTTTACAAAACAAAGTGCTCCGAACAAACATATAATCCTCTGACACAATCTGGGATTCTATTAAAATAGCCATCCACTCGTTTCCTATGTTGGGATCTGTCTGAAGTACGGAGATGCAAACAAGCTGTTTAAACTGGATGCGTCAAAGCAAATGGTCTTTAACTCTTTCATTTGTCCTGTTGTCGACAGTCTCAAGTATGTGTCAGAAACTGAACGCGCATCTGTATACAGTATCCAGCGGGATAGCATCAGTCATTATAATAGTCATTATAATAACTATTCGTCGATGTCTTGCTCTGGTGGCAGTCATATGCAAATGTATTTGCCAGGGTGACGTCACAGATCCTGCAATATCAAAAAACGAGCTGTTGGCAGCTTGATTAAATGCTTTGTTTATAATGAGGAGGAAGTTTAAAGCTATAAAACTTGCAAGATGCTTTAATGGAACAAAGGCTCCTATATGTCAGAAAACCAAGGCAAATTTGATTTCTCATGTCATGAGCCCTTTAAAGAAAGACAAGCAGGATTTCCTATTTAATTGTGTAGGTGTACTTTGTGTTACAAGATATGAGCTTTCACATATGTGACCCGTGCTGGCAAAATGAGTCGGAATGCGCACAGGCTTAATTACGAGCTACAGGCAAAACAAGTCAAAAATGTCGATTTTTGGTCAAAATTGAGGTTCATTAAACCCTAAATCTAGTGATCTAAATGCTTCAAATAGCAATAAAACATCTAAAAGTATCTTTATTTGTGTTTTCTGAGAGGAGTACCTTTCCTTTGTCCATGAAAAATGCAGTTTTTCTCTGCTCGCTTCACCATTCACACTTCCCCTCAGCAACTTCCTCATTAGTCCAAGTTTTGTATCTTTTTAAAGCGCAGCATTCCAACTTTGTCAATATTCATAGCGAATTTTTGATGGCATGAGTCTGAACCAATGAAATGTGAGTTTTAAACTCCTACTGATGTAAACAAATCGATCTTTCTCGCACTGACAGACAGATCCGAAGCGTGCGCACAAAAACACCTCAGACAGCGCGCAATCCCGATTATACATGTATAAACAGAATTACAGTATATAATATACAGTATAAAATATTGAAGTAAAATATTGAAAAAAAAGTTGAATATATATTTTCCTATAGATATTTGGTTTTGATGAGGTGTGTGCCAAATTAGGTGTTATTAACATGGATTTTAAGATATGGTTAATGTTTTATTGTGATTTTGTTTTGGAACCTTTTTCCAAAATTGACTTTGCTGACTCTATCAACTTCAAACAGGTCAATTTTTGTCGGATTCCAAAATTTTTTAAAAGAGATTGTAAAAATACACTTTTTTTGCCAGCACAGGTCCCATATAAATACCTATTCACTTCAGCAACTTGGCCACACTGATGTAAGTTTTCACATGTGAGGTTAGCCAATCATTTATATATAGAAGGTGCAGTGGCAAAATAAGCTACTGTTTATTTCAGAGAGGGTCAGAGAAAATGTGAAAATGGTTTTACTAAAGCTGAAAAAGGGCTTGGAAAAAAAAAATACTACAGTAGTTTAGTATATGGTCCCTTTAAACTGCATAAAGTGGTCGCACTTAAATATTTTTAGCATTTTTAACTTTTAGACTAGATTATTTGAATATTTTTTGGTATGGAATTTTTAAATCTATTTAAAATAGAAGTTATGTCTCATGTCAAGTTCATTGGACTGTTAAACATATTCTGTAGGACTGTAATTTTTATGATACTGCCAGAATGTATCGCCGAATGTATTTTAGATTTTTTTTTGTCATGTCAGGTTGAAATGTTTTATATAATAATTTAAATTTTGGATTGTGATATTGACCTTGTGTTAAGTAGCCCCAGTGCTAACATGGCGTTAAATATAATAATAAACAAACAAACAATGGAATCTTTGAATCCTTTGTAGAATGGAATCATTTAAAGTTAAGAATGAATTATATTGAGTCTTTTTATATATATATATATATATATATATATATATATATATATATATATATATATATATATATATATATATATATATATATATTATATATATATCTTTTTTTATCTTCGTTTTATCTTATTTCAATATTTAGATATCCATTAAACGTGGTGGAGAGAGCAGTTGGTTTTAAAATGTAATCTTTATAGTGGAATATTTGAATCTTTTTACAATAGAATCTTTATAATTGAATATTTGACCATTTTTAATGCTTTTTTTTTTTTTTTTAAGAAGTAAATATTTAGTGAATTTTCAAATATTTTATATTTGAATCTTTTAAATGCAATCTTTTAGTCTTTTAAGATTTAAGCTGTTAGATTTCTGTGGGGAAAAATATATTAATTTAATATTTATTGAATTTTCAAATGTTTCAACCTTTCATGACTTGGTACACATCCTTATGTTTACTGTTAGTTTTAAGTAAACTCTCTCAAAAGTACAGTACATTCACAACTCCCCACATGGAAACCTATTTCCGCTGAGGAAAGAACCTAAACAATTTCAGTGTTAACACTGAAAAATATGAGCTAATGTGGTTTACAGAGGGTACGGGTGGGTATGCAGACCTGCGGTCAGAGCTGGAACTGACGCTGCCGTGTTGTGTCTTGTGTCTCTCTTTGTGTATGTCTGTGTTGCATGTGTGTTTCTCTCGCTCAGATCAACCACAAGTATCCAGAGAGAAGACTTCTGGTGGCAGAAGCATGTGGAGCCCTGGGCCCTTATTTACCCGTAAGAGTCTCTGTTCCTCTAAATATAAAAGCTGTCTAACTGGGACCTTTCAACAATGTCACATTTAGTGATCGCTAAACTCTAGTTGTAGTCAAGCAAGAGCACGTTGAAATAATCAAATAATAATGATCAAATAGTCAAACTGACGAATATCAGCACAGTGCAAACTCGGCTTACATTTATGTTTACTTTGATCATGTGTGTGTTGCTATGGAGGAATGCTGTTTGTTTACAGTGGCTGTACATCATAGAGTTATGGTTGGAACGCTCGGCAGGCTGTTCGTTTAGTGCTATGAAACACTGGCTCGCATATATCAGGACTGGTTTGGCTTAAACGGTGCTCTGATTGTTGGTGTTGTGCCTTTGAATGCTCCTGTTTATTATGGAGTATCTAATGTTTACTTACTCCCTCATGAGTAGAAACACTTAATGATTTAACTAAACATAGCAGTATACATAAAAAGATGTTGTGCTGGGATTCAAAACTGGCATGGCATACAAATATGTGTGTGTCTGCAGAAGGAGATCCGAAGCTCCCTGGTTCTGTCCATGCTTCAGCAAATGTTGGCGGAAGATAAAGCAGATATGGTCAGAGAAGCTGTGGTGAAAAGTTTAGGCATTATAATGGGCTACATCGACGATCCAGACAAATACTCCCAGGTGTGTGCTACTTTTGCATTCCAGCATAATTCAGTGGGGGTTTTTTAAAAAGTTTTTACAGTAATTTTACCAGTATTTTCTTGTGTATGTGTGCTGTGTTTTGTATATGGCTGTGAACAGGGCTTTGAGCTGATGCTGTTGTCTCTGGGCGACCCGTCGGAGAGGGTGGTCAGTGCCACCCACCAAGTGTTCATTCCAGCCTTCGCTGCCTGGTGCACAGAACTGGGCAACTTACAGTCCCAGCTCATCCCCTCCCTCCTCACGCGCATCGAGAAACTGCTCAAGGTAAAAATCAGCACACACGAAATTACATCCTTTTAAGGACTGCCGGCACTGTTCCACGTTGTTTCTTTAGCATGTTTACACTTTTGTACGTTTTAATTTTTTTTTTTTTTTTTTTTTCCCCAAAATGGAATCTTTCAATCTTTTTTTGAATTGAGTATTTAGAATGGAGCCATTACTATCTTTTTTGACTTTAATCTTTAGAATGAAATTTTAGAATTGAATCTTTTTTTATTAATATTTAAACTTAGATTATCAAATCTTTTAAATGTGTTTATTTATTTTTATTATTATTATTTAGAATAGAATAGAATTATTTAAAGATTTTATAATTGAATATTTAGAATCTAATTTTCATTCTGTTATATTTGAATCTTAAGAATGAAGCTTTTCAATCTTTTCCGAATTGCATATTTGGTATAAAATTTATTTAGAATATTTTTTTTTTTTACCATTCAAAAGTTTAGGGTCGGTAAGATTTTTAATACTTTTAATTAGCAAGGATATTAAATTGAGCAAAAGTGACACTATAGACTTTAACATGTTACAAATAGTTTCTGTTTCAAATAAATGCTGTTCTTTTGAATTTTCTATTCATCAAAGAATCCTGAAAAAAAAAAAAAAAAAAAAAATCAATACCAAGCAGCACAAATGTTTGAGCATCAAATCAGCATATTAGAATGATTTATGAAGGATCATGTGACACTGAAGACTGGAGTAATGATGCTGAAAATTCAGCTTTGACATCACAGGAATAAATTACTTTTTAAAATATACTTAAATAGTAATTAGTTTTTTTAAATTGTAATTATATTTTACAATATTGCTGCTTTTACAGTGAATGCAACCATAGTAATCATAAGAAACATAAAAAAAAATGTATTGGCCCCAAACCTTTCCATTTGACTCATTAGAATGGAGTCTTAAGAAAATTTTTGTAGTTTAATCGTTAGAATCAAATATTCTTTCTACAATTGACTCTTAAAGGCGTAATATGTAAGATGGATTAAAATATCCAAAAACCACTAGAACAATGTTATGTATTTTGTTGACTTGTGTACTTACATTATCCCAAATATTTCCAAGAATGTTTAAATCCAGAGAAATAAGCAATTTTAACCAGGGCACGGTAAAACACAGTGTTGATGTGTCGCCTATCAATGACATCATACCCACGTTACCCTTGATTTCCAGTTTTATTTTGTAGAAATCATGGAAACATCAAAGATGCTTTAATATATTATGTGTTCAGGGTTTTTCCTGGGTCAAAAATGGTCTTCGTGGTGACAGACATGTTCATCCACACAAACAGTAAAAAGTGCCCTATACTTTATGACAATAAAGTACCTGTCACTCTCACTGCAATCCTTTCTTGCCCTCTTTGCAAAAAAATCTGTGATTTTCATAGCTTTGTAAGAGAAGATGCTTCTTTGCTAGACATGAAAGTTATTTTGGTATGTATAATAATAATAATAATAATAATATTTAATAATCAGTATTAAAAAGTAGCATTAAAAAGTTACATTAACTAATGATATAATTTTCTACCATATACAATTGAATGCACCTAGCTAACAACAACTTGCTTTGTTCTGGTTTAACCTCACTCCAGTCTAAACTAACTGATTTTATAGGTAGGCCTAATTTACTTCACATTGTCATTTAAATTTGAAAATACTGTGGATTATTAAGGCTAATTTTACTAACCACTCTTGCTAAATGGGGTAAGCATGTTCTCGTAAACTTATGTTCTCATTTCAGAGTTGTTGGACTAAATGATTTGTTATAGACCATGTGGGCAGATCAGTTGTTTTCATGATTCATTAAAATAAATCTGTTCAAATTAGTCATTAGGTCGCAAGTCGGGCGTTAGCGGACAGACGCGTTGCGTGTGAATCGTGATTGTTATTATCACAAGATTTGTCAACACAGAAAACACTTCATCACTGGATAGGATTTTCTTTTTGTTTACTGAAACTGTGGTTTATGTCAGCTGCGTGTGCGAGACGCCTGTCGGAGAAGATGAGGTGACTTTCTTTTGAGCACTATTCACACCCAGCGGTTATTCAGGAAAAACATTCTCTGAATGCGCCTTGTGAAACATGGATTTCGTCTTCCGAACTTTTAGCATCGTGTCAGTTGATTTAGATTATTATGTGCGAGGTAGAGAGAGTGCAAAGACAGTACTTACTTTGTGCGCATGAGGGAGGAGCTCTCTGCTCATTCTGTATGTCAGCGCAGCAGTCATCTGCATCACTAATAAACAACTATCAATAACTGATCAAATAAGGCTTTGGCAGAACAAAAATTTGTTTTGGCGGCCGCCAAAAAATGTTCAATGTAGGAAAAACCCTGGTGTTTTATTAGACAGGTGAGCAACTGTTTAAATACATTCATCAACAGAAAACTAATAATTTTTATATAGCTCAACACAGTATGTCTTATTGTTTAAATCTCGCTTTCTTGATTTACTGCGAGTACAATGTTTTACCATGCCTAATATCGATCTAGCTTACTGCAGTGTGCAATAAGTGTCTCATAGTAGCCGCTAAGAGAACGCAAAGAGTAGCATTATAACAACTTTCAGCACACAAATGTATCTAATATGATAAAACAGTGCTGCGTTACCCTACATACGCTTGACCAGAAGAAGTCGAAGCAGACGTTTGTGGCATAATAAAAGCTTCACTGCTCTCGAGCCGTGTGTCACGCTTATCTCTCATTAGCAATCGCTCCAGCGGCCTCGTTCAACTCCAACGGCTTTCAGCCACACCCTGCTTCATACCACGGTAATGTTAATAAATCTTTAATACATTAGCTTATCCATGAGTATGATTTCTGCCCAAAATGCCATCAGATTCTTTTCCACCGGCTGTAGACGTGAAGACAACACCTCCCATGATTCATCGAAATCAAGGCGTCATCAAGCTATGTCTTTGTTTTGAATTAGCGACCTGCAAAAAATTACATATTGTGCCTTTAAGAATCAAGTCTTCAAATATTTCAAACTTCAAGATTTGGCCAGGGTTTGCAGTTCTTCTGGTGATGTTTAAAGAAATTTTGTCCCCACAAATTTAAGGCTGATTTATACTTCTGCATCGGACCTACGCCAGAGCCTCTGCGCTGTGGGCTGTGCGTCTGTTTTCATTTATACTTCTGCGTCATTGTCTGTGTCGACGTGCATGCAGACCTCTAGTAGGCAGTGTCCTCAGTAATGTTGAGTATCAAGGCAAAAGCTGAAGAAGAAGCAACTTGTCATGTACGTTGTCAGAGAAGCTTACAAATAGAAACGGCAGAGAAGCGGCAAATAGGTAACGACTTTTGTTGCAGTTTGACTGCATGTGTCCCCTAAAACAGAGCGTTTTTCATTCCCATGGAAGTTGAAAACGCTCGCTCTTCTCCTATTGCTCCGCACTAGTTTTTTGACCCGTGGGAGGGGTTCTAGCAGACCAATCACAGCGCTTGCAGTCCGTGTAGGATTGACACATTGTTACATTTTTTTTAAGAGGTGCACGTCAGGCTACGTCGTAGGCTACACGTGGTACAAACAGCCTACGCCGTAGCTACGGTGTACACTCAACGCAGAAGTATAAATCAGCCTTTATGTACAGCACTACAGACTTGCCCTTTTAGCTCCCTTTAGTTATTTAATTCCTAAATTTCTCTCTCTCTCTCTCTCTCTCTCTCTCTCTCTCTCTCTCTCTCTCTCTCTCTCTCTCTCTCTCTCTCCAGCAGGGTGAATATGGTCTAGATGAACACAAGCTACATATGTATCTGTCAGCGCTTCAGTCCCTCATCCCGTCTCTGTTTGCCGTGCTACTTCAGAACGCCCCCTTCACCAGTCGAGCCAACCTACAGGGCGACGTGCCTCCTATCGAGGGTGAGGGTCGGCCAACGTCAACATGCGCACACATGCGTTTTTTACTAACATTCTCAGTCAGGCCACGTTTAGCGATGCAGACCTGGCGCCTGACTCAGTGTAACTGTAGGGTTCCTGCCATGTTGAGGTTGCACTCTGGTTTTGGGCTCACTATCAAAGTGCTCTTTCATTTACACGCTGCGGCCGTGTCAGATGATTTGTGCAGTTATGCTTTTTTTTGGTGTATTCCTGGTTTTAAAGTCTGCTTCTGTGTGTGTGTGTGTGTGTGTGTGTGTGTGTGTGTGTGTGTGTGTGTGTGTGTGTGTGTGTGTGTGTGTGTGTGTGTGTGTGTGTGTGTGTGTGTGTGTGTGTGTGTGTGTGTGTGTGTGTGTGTGTGTGTGTGTGTGTGTGTGTGTGTGTGACCCTGCAGTGACCCGATTCCCGCGGCCAGCCTCCCCATTGCAGGACGTGGCCACCATCGTGGGCAGCCGAGAACAGTTAGCAGTTCTGCTGCAGTTATATGATCATCAGCTCCAGCATGAAGGAACTACAGGATGGGACAGTTTGCTCTGGGTGGTCAACCAGTTGTGAGTGGATGTCTCATGCACACTCTTACCCCTTTTCACCTCTGGTTTTTGGCCTTTTTTGACATTTTTATTGAAGGTGGAGACAGGAACTTGGGTCACCCACTCATGTCGGAGCATGTGCACTTCCACCATGCCACACCTCAAGACGTTATAAAGAGTTAAACTGCATGCATATGTGTTCACAAAAACAGTTTTCATTGATCTTTTGCTATACTGTTAGTATTCATAATCCAAAGCTTATTATTCGTGCCACTCAGATCATTTAGAAATGAATAATAAGGGTCCAAAAGTGTCAAATGACTCCAGCCTCATATGTTTTTGTAAATGGCTGAAGATCATATGTCAGAGTCCAATATCTCCTAGGTCTTTTTAATTTTTTAGTTAATTCTTATGAAAAGGTGTTTAATTAAGTGAGGCCATTTAATTTTTTAACATCAGTTAACTAACTACAATAGTTAAAGGGGACCTATTATGCCCCTTTTCACAAGATGTAATATAAGTCTCTGGTGTCCCCAGAATGTGTCTGTGAAGCTTCAGCTTAAAATACTCCACAGATCATTTATTATAGCTTGTCAAATTTGCCTCTATTTGGGTGTGAGCAAAAACATTTTTCTCTGTGTCCCTTTAAATGCAAATGAGCTGCTGCTCCCAGCCCCCTTTCCAGAATAGGGCAGAGCTTTAACAGGTTGCGCTTCGGTTGCTCAACAACAACAAAAACCTTACATTGTTCAAACCGGAGTCAGACGCTGATGGAGAGACTCAGGAAGAAGTTACAACTTTTAGAATGGTTAGTGGATAAATTTATGTAGTTGCTGTGGAGTTGACGATACATGCTAGTCAATGAGTTGAATCATTTAAGCTTTTGTGCAAATCCAGCATTGAATTGACCCTCGCTTGGGAAGCAGTCCGGCGTAAAATGACAGCTTGGCAACAACACTCTACTACAACAACTCTTCCTCTTCTCTAAAGCAGCCCAACATGGCCTCACCCCCTTTGTTGCGTTCCTTTTGTTGGAACGTGCCGTTTGTTGTAGTCCTGAAAAAGCGATTTCTGTAAAAGAGAATCTCTCCATTTGCATTGAACTTTGTAGATGTTTATGCTCAAACAGCAACATTACACACTAACTAAAGTTAGAAAAGTGAAATCATAATCAAAGACCCCTTTAACTTACAATGAACAATACTTCTACAGCACTTATTTTTCTTAATGATAATATTAACATTTACTAACATTATTAAAATCAAAAGTTGTATCTGTTAAAATTAATGCACTGTGAACTGACATGAACATTTTTATTTACTAACATTAACAAAGGTTAATAAAAGCTGTAAAAAATATCACTCTTTGTTAGTTCATGTTAGTTAATGCATTAACTGATGTTAATGAATGAAACCTTATTGTAAAGTGTTGTTTTATACAGCTTAGTTCACATGTTGCGTATAAATGGCCTACTTCAGTTCTTCGTTTCTCTCCACAGTTTACCACAGCTAATAGAGATTGTAGGACGCATCAATGTCACCTCATCCACCTGTGTCCACGAGTTCTCCAGGTTCTTCTGGAGATTATGTCGAACATTTGGGAAAATCTTTACCAACACTAAGGTAGAACAGGTCATGTTTTCCATACAGTAATCTCCTTTTTCATCATTTGGAAAAGTGAAGTAGCTAAATAGAGTTTGTGCTGCAAATAGTCTGGCACAGTAACACAGTTAAGCAGTTCCAGTTTAATTTAGGTGTTGTTTTCCCCTCATTTTTGAAGGTAAAACCTCAATTCCAAGAAATCCTGCGGCTATCTGAGGAGAATGTGGGTAAGTGACTGTTGAGTTAACCAAGAATAACACCCCCGCTGTCAGAGGAGGGACTGGGAACAGAACACACACTCTTAGTTTCTATATCTTTTTCCCAAGCTGGAGACTTGTGTGTCAAATATGTGTTTTTACTCTTCATGGGATTTGAAAATGGAGCTTTTTCTTTCATTCTTTGAATGTTTGTTGAGTTAAATCAAGTCTATGGTTAAGTGTCTGCCAACAAAACTGGGCATGTTGTATTCATTTTAATAGTTTGAGTCTTTCTGAAGTATTACCAGATGAATTCAATTAACACTTGTCTAATCTAACTGAATATGGAACTGCGTGTTCAGTTATATACGTTTAGAGATTGTAACAAGGGTTATATCCTGCAGATGCCACCACAGGAAATGGCATCCTTACCAAGGCTACGGTGCCGATCTATGCAACCGGAGTCCTGACATGCTACAATCAGGTAGGAGTGTCACAGTATGCCTGGTATATGATGTCATAATTCAGGAAAGCCTCACTCTAATGAAGTTGCTTGTTTCAGGAGGAGGACCGTAAACTCTTGGTGGGCTTTCTTGAGGATGTCATGACCACCCTATCTCTCTCCCATGCTCCTCTTGACAGTCTAAAGGCTTCATTTGTAGAGCTGGGGTGAGTGTCCATCAGCAATTTTAACTCCACAGTCAGGATGTCTTTCTGCATGAGCTCATCTGAAGGAACACAAAAATTGCTGTTTAATTGTAACCAAAAGCTGTCAAGCTCCTCAAAGGACCCAAAAAAACAAAAAAAGCACACGCACACACACACACGCACGCACACACACACCAAAGAAGTAGTCCACATTAGACTTGTATTGGTGTGCCAAGCTACTTCAAATTTATTTTAAATTTACAGCTTAATATTTCTCATTTTAAAAGTATTTTTACATGTATTATTTTATTTATTATTTGAATTGCTTTAATATTATATATACAATTTTTACACATTTGAAAACTAATTTTGCAATAATAATTATATTTTATGGTTTCATAGTTTTCAAATTATTTAAAAAAAAAATGTATAACAATTTTTAGACACATTTTAAAATTATTTTTGTATATATAATTGTATATTATTATTTCATAGATTTAAAATTATTATTACAAATAAAATTTGCAATAATAGCTGAATATTGTATAGTTATTATAATTACACAAGAAATTCCCAAGAGCTTTTACTGGAAAATGATAGTATTCATTGCCAAACATTACTGATTGGTTTTCAATTTTTTTTCTTACTAATCGCAAGTCATTCTTGCAGTTTCAACAAAGCTTCATCTTATCCAGTTAGATAATATTAAAGGATTAGTTCACTTCGGAATTAAAATGTCCTGATAATTGACACACCCCCATGTCATCCAAGATGTTTGTCTTTCTTTCTTCAGTCGAAAAGAAATTAAGGTTTTTGAGGAAAACATTTCAGGATTTTTCTCCATATGGTGGACTTCAACAGGGACCAACGGGTTAAAGCTTCAAATAGCTTCAGTTTCAATGCAGCTTCAAAGGGGCTCTACACAATCCCAGCTGAGGAATTAGGGTCTTATCTAGCGAAACAGTCTGGCATTTTCTAAA
The DNA here is from genome assembly GCA_037101425.1 of Elopichthys bambusa. Lineage (NCBI taxonomy): Eukaryota > Metazoa > Chordata > Actinopteri > Cypriniformes > Xenocyprididae > Elopichthys > Elopichthys bambusa. The sequence goes on along the minus strand of CM074453.1, from coordinate 14,181,201 downwards.
AAAAAATTAAAAATTATATACTTTTTAACCACAAGTGCTCGTCTTGCACTACTCGCACTACATCATGTTTTCCTCAAAAGCCTTGATTTCTTTTCGACTGAAGAAAGAAAGATTAACCTCTTGGATGACCTAGGGATAAGTAAATTATCAGGAAACTGTAATTCTGAAGTGAACTAATCCTTTAAAAATTTAAGTTAATGTTAAAATACTGACATTTAAAGGGTTGACAAGCAGTTATCAACCAAATGATATAAAACCAAATGTTTACATTTGCAAGGCATAAAGACTTACTGCTGACACAGTATGTAAAGTGACAGTGTCATGAACTTGCCCAAAACACTCACACACGGATCCAGGCCAGTGGGCCATCCTGCCCTGTATAAACCAACAATAATGGTTTAAGCAGTTTAGCACAAAAATAACATGTCCCAATATGTTACACTCCCATATCCTTTCCACTGTCATCAGATGATCTAATGCACCAGACATTTCATGCTAATGCCAATCTAACTGATTATAAGATCAGGTTTAGTAGGATCATCAACTGTCATTTGATGATTACCTACTGAAACCGTTATTTCTTGTCTCCAGGGCAAACCCCGCGTATCATGAGCTTCTTTTGACGGTGCTTTGGTATGGAGTGGTCCATACATCTGCACTGGTACGCTGCACCGCTGCACGCATGTTCGAGGTAAGCCCTTCGTCCAGTTTCAATTCATGTTTATTTAGGACATACAATTAATAGATACTTCCAATGCCTGAAGTTTATATTTAAAGACATTTACCTTCCTCCAGGCCAGTCTAATGATTAGTTTTATCACCTAATGCTTTGTTTTTAATTCAAATTCGCTGTAATATAATGTATTTAAAATGTTGATGGTTGGTGTGAAGGTGGTAAATATGTATTTCAGACCTCTCCACACTCCCTCTAGGGCCCCCTTGTGCCTTGTCATCCCTGTTACCTGTCAAATCACTGAATGTTTACCTGTTTTTGAAGTTGTTGCAGCTTTAAAGCATCCGTACGTCTTTTGCACCACAACACGCTTGCTATTGCCATACAAAAATTACGTAACAAACCTCCACATTTCACCCCCACCCCCACCCCCACCCCGTGTAAGTCCGTAATGAAGGTTCGAGGAGTTTTAATAAACTCTTCTATCTGAGAAACCCCCTTCTCCTCATCTGTGGTCGTAGCTTTAGTTAAATTTGCCTGGCCTTTTTAGTCCTTATTTTTATTTAATTCATCTGTGTAGCGCCTTCTTTGGGCTTCTGTCATGTTTTTCGTTGTATGTCTGCGCTGTTTTTTAGTTTGTTACCGTTGTTTCTTTTTTGTGTTCTTTTGTTTCTCTCTCTCTTTCTCTCTGCGGTGTTCCATGACACTGTGCTCGCTCTTTCCATGCATCCTGTGTGACATCACCCCTGCTCTGACCAATCAGCTGTTGGTGAAGGGGGTGAATGAAACTCTAGTAGCTCAGAGAGTTGTTCCAGCACTTATCACTCTCTCCAGTGATCCTGAAATGTAAGTCTCCTGCCTCCTTCATCCATGCACTTCCCTCCGCCTTGGTTCTCTCAGGAGGCCACACCTCTATTAGCCTCGGCCCTCGCCTACCTGTGATGGGCGGAACCAAGATTTATGGGTTTAAAATAATTTGTTGAATATCAGGATGATGGCACATAGAAAGGTTTCATTATTATTTAATGAAATGTATGGGTCATATTTCACACTAAAATCTGGAATTATGTTTTACCTGCCTAAAACAAACATTTTTTTGCACTGTGATTTTATAATTTCCATCACAATGAACCACATTTTCCCTCACAAATTCTGTGAAAAAAATCAGATTATAATTACTGTAATACAGTAATTTAAAAAAATGTGTGTGTGTGTATGTGTGTATATATATATATATATATATATATATATATATATATATATATATATATATATATATATATATATATATATATAATTATTTTATATAAAAAAAAGAAGCCTTTTTTTAATATACAGTTGCAAGAAAAAGTATGTGAACCACTTACAGAATCTGTGAAAATGTGAATAATTTTAACAAAATAAAGGCGATAGTACAAAATGCATGTTATTTTTTATTTAGTACTCTTCTGAGTAAGATATTTTACATAAAAGATGTTTACATATAATCCACAAGACAAAAAAAGCTGAATTTATTAAAATAACCCTATTCATAAGTATGTGAACCACTGATTCTTAATACTGTGTGTGGTTACCTGGATGATCTACGACTGTTTGTTTGTTTTGTGATGGTTCTTCATGAGTCTCTTGTTTGTTCTGAGCAGTTAAACTGAGCTCTGTTCTTCAGAAAAAATCTCCAGGTCCTGCAGATTCTTCAGTTTTCCACCATCTTTTGTATATCTGAACCCTTTACAGCAGTGACTAAATGATTTTGAGATCCGTCATTTCACACTGAGGATGACTGAGGGACTCAAACACAACTATAAAAAAGGTTCAAACATTCACTGATGCTCCAGAAGGAAACGTGATGCATTAATAGACGGGGGGTGAAAACATCTGGAATTTGAAGATCAAACTAAATTGTATTTAATTTGTCTTCCGGGAAACATGACTAAACATCTTCTGTTGCTTCCGAAGGGCAGTACTAAATGAAAAAAATGTATATTTAAACAAATTAAGAAAAATTTGGACATCTTCATCCTGTTCAAAAGTTTTCACCCCCCCCCCCCCCTTTTTTAATAGTCCCTCAATTATTCACATTTTCACAAATTCTGCAAGTGGTTCACATACTTTTTCTTGCAACTGTGTGTATGTGTATATGTATATATATATTTTATTATCTTTTTTATTCTTTTATTTTAAGGTTGGAATATGGCCCAGACATACATGTTTATTTTTTAAATAAACCATTATTAACCATAAAATTGCAATGTCATGTTAGTGTGAAGGTGTATATCGCTCTCCTGATGAAACCAAGGCTTGAGAGACCGTGCTTATTTTGTTTGTCTCACATGCTCGATGTACTAACATCCTTTATTCAGGCTTCACTAACCACTGCACGCTTGGAGAAGCTACCTTGCTTTCCACAATCCATTCATCTTTTCAGTCAATCCATCTGTCCATCCATGTAGCCCGTGGCATGTTTGGCTGCCAGTCACTCTCTCCCAAGGCCCCTAGTACCACAGTCTTCTCTTACACACCCCCTCCCTGCTAGGTTCTTGGCCATTTGTGTTTGACCCCCCCGTCTCTCTTTTGCATCTGACTGGTTTGCAGCTGGTTCTTCGAGGCATGAGCGAAGCCTTAATTGACAAGCGAGTAGCTCCGGCCCTTATTACCTTGTGCAGTGGTCCTGAATTGTGAGTTAACCGCAGCTATGAGACATTTTAAAAAACCAAATATCCTGTCTCCTCTCGCATTCTCTTAGTTGGATATTTTTTATTTATTTTTTTTTCCTGGGGGGTTTTAGTGGGTTTGGATATTTGTTGTCTGTGTTTTTGTTTTGGTTTTCATACTGACATGGGAATGATCATGTGACATTAATCATCTTGCTTACCACATATTCCATCAAGTGATTGGCATCTCATTGGTTCTGTTCCGTTTGTGCATCTTTTATCATTTTATTGGGGAAATAAATGGTTTCTTTTGGATGTATAGTGAAGGATTTTCTGTTTTCAGCTCAGTGAGGATATCAACAATACCTGCCTTCGGAACAATTATGGAAACTGTAACGCAAAAAGAGGTACAAGTCTTCCATATCACAAACACCCCACACATATTTGTCAATTTTAAAGTATTTAAGTCACTATATTATCGAAAAATAGATATATTTGGTTATTGCTATATAATATTTTATGGGTTAACACTTTAAAATAAGATTCCATTTGTTAATATTAGTTTACTACTTTAGTTAATGTGAACTAACAATGAAAAATGTATTAATTTCTTTGTCTTAGTTGTTAGATTTAAATAATGTATTAGTAAATGTTAAAATTAACATCAACTAACAGTGAACAGTTGTATTTTTATTAACTAATGTTAACTAATGGGACCTTATAAAGTGTTACTATTTGATGCATTTATATACAGTTATACACTATATACACAGTTTGGGCTTTAATTTACAGCAGAAACAAATATTATATTAAAATATAAATAAATATTAGCAGAAATGAATATGTATATATGTGTGTGTATGTATATATATATATATATATATATATATATATATATATATATATATATATATATAATATATATATATATATATATAAATATATATATATATATATAATATATATATATTTTACAAACTGAAAGGAGAAGCTCTTATTTACAAAATATCCAATAAATATGAATTGGCACTATAGTTTACAAACTGTATAGAGAAGTTATAAAGATGTATTTAATGTTCTTTTTGTGTAATATGTGTGTTTGTTTATTAGCTGCTAGAGAGAGTGAAAATGCAGCTGGCCTCTTTTCTGGAAGACCCCCAGTACCAGGACCAGCATTCTTTGCACATGGAAATTATCAAGACATTTGGGAGAGTAGGACCCAACGCAGAGCCGCGCTTCAGAGATGAATGTGAGTGTCTTTCCTATATATTCACTAAAGAAAAAATGTCATGGCACTTATGCAGACGTTTTCACTATTTGCTCAGAGAAAAACACAATAGCATGCTGTGTCGTAATGTGATTAAAACAGTACTGTCATGGTTTTGTGACTGTGTTTGCCTTTGAGTGTTTGGCAGAAGTATTTTGTGATGTTTTTTTTTTTTTCTTTGTTGTTTTTTATCATGCTCTGTTCTGGGTTTTTTTTCCACAGTTGTTCTTCCTCATTTGCACAAACTGGCTCTGTGCAACAACCAGCAGACGGTGGAGAGTAAAAGAATTGACATTGCCACTCAACTGTTTGAGGCGTACAGCGCCTTATCCTGCTGTTGTATCCTTTATAGTCACATTAGAGAGAGATAATTTCTAAGTTAGACTGTTTATTCTGTCTGTTTAGAAGTACTTTTGACGGCTAATCACCTTTCGTCTCACCATAGCATGGTTTTGACTATTAGCATAAAGTCTGGTCCACTTTGCAAATAATTCTAGTCTCAAAAAGTGCTGTGCTGACACAATCATACATTAATATATTGTGAATATATTGTGACAAAATTGATACTTGAGGTCTTTTTATATAAAGTTTTTGTGTGTGTGTGGTGTGTGTGTGTGTGTGTGTGTGTGTGTTCATATTTTCTACAATTCAATTAATAAAAAGAAGTATGTCTAAATTAGCATAAATTCTGAATCCGTTTCCATCGACCTAATTTTATGCAAATTTGTGGTTATCTCATAAAAAAAAAAAAAAAAACGGATGGAAACACCAAGATGCGCATAATTATAAAAATACATGTAAATTCTAAAAAACGTATGCTCAATTGAGGCAGTTTTTTTTATCTGATGATAAGACATGCACATAAACTACGATTAAAACACATTTACATAATAAATCCCTCGATGCGCAACAAAAAACTAACGTGACTTTGCTTTAACAGAGGATGTGATTGGATAACTGGACTAACCAGCGGACCAATTTCAACATCTCAAACGTTGTTTAAGTTATTCTGAAATGCCTGAGCCAAAGTCTGTCATCAAAGTGGTTGGGTATAATTACCGACCAGAAGTGTCCCACGCGATTGCGTTCCCAAAAACCAGACATCCAAATGCAAGATAACATGGCAGCATTTATTGCATTTCATAATTTATTGCATTCATTTCATTGATCTGAGGCTCAAGTCATTTATGATGTACAAAGAAGAGCCACAGTTTCTTCCCCGATTGCAGCAACTTCCATTTTTATTACTAGTTTTTTGTACCAATTTCTCAGAAAGTGATGATTTTGTTCTCTTGAACACTTGGAATAGAAACGGTACTTTATTCGCAAATGTTTTGTGATTATTCCAATTTTGCGCACAAGTTTATTTTGCAACTTTGGATGGAAACACATTGTAGCTAATGTTACTATACGTTATTATAGTAATGTAGTGTCTTGTAAACACTGCTTTATGTCCTCATACAGTGATTTTAAAAACTTGATATTTACGTAAAACACAGCCAATGAAATTGTAGCTTGCCATTTTGCCAAACCCTTGCTATTTTGGGGGAAAGTATACATTAGAGAGTCTATGAACAGTCTGTGGGAAATTGTTTGGCTGACTATTTAAGGCTTTTTTCTTTTCTTTTTTTTTTCTTTTTTTCAACAAATCAATCAAGGTTTTTATTTTTTTATTTTTTGTGCGCCTCAGTAATGCTTAGCGGTTTGCATTTCTAAAATTTCCAGAAGCTGATTTTTCTCTAAGAGGGAACATTTTGATTACAAATTGAAAACAGATAGACAGTGGAATTGGACTGTACACCTCCACTGCTGATGTTTGGGAGCAGAAGCCATTTTTCACTGGTTTCTCTACTGATTTTGTGGCGTATGGCAGCCTGCACAGTATAACCACAGTTTTACCTCCAGTTTCAACTTAATAACAGATACTGAACACACAATCTGTGTGGCCACTTTCTTTGGTGTTTTTAGAGTTTTTGAGCGATGGTCAACTATTTAAACTGGACATGAGTCTTCATAGCTGGATTTGCATTCTCACTCACTCACTCTTTTTTTTTTTTTTTTTTTTTTTTTTTCCACCCATCTTTTTTTTTTTTCCTGAGAGCTTCAATGTTGCGAAAATGTTTGCATATCCCGCTGGCAGGGAAAGAAAGAAAATAAACCTCAGCCATTTTTATACACTAAATTGCAGGGCGGATGGCAGAATTTGTCGTTAAACGCTCTGTGATGTTGTTCGTTTGAGCGAAGAGGGCCTAGCCCAGCCCTTTGGTCAGGATTCCCAGCATACATGCCTTTGCAGATGCTCCTTTGTATTGATGCTCCTTTGTATTGTTCTCCCCCCATCTTTCTCTGTTTCATTTTATTTTTGTCCGCTGTGCCACGGTTGAGACCCCCCTGTAGCAGTGGCTTGCCCCCCAGGCAGTTTTATAAAACCTCGTCCTGTCTGTGTTTTGAGGTTTTGCAACATGATCAATATGAGGTTGAGTCTGAATCAGTGGACTGTATACTGGTGTGTATGCACTGTAAAAGTGCAAGTCATTATGGGTAGTTGTAAGGGGTTTAACAGTGCAGATTTCTCACGGTTCAGTTTATATCAAGTTTTGTGGTGGTCATGGTTGTGGTTTGGTCAAGATTAGGGGTGCACTGATCATGAAGATACCGATAACTGATACCAATAACTGTGGGGTGGGGGGTTCTTTTCTTTTCTTTTTTTCTGCTAAACACAAAATAAGATATTTTGAAGAATATGAGGGGGGGGGGGGGTTCTTTTTCTTTTTTTCTGCTAAACACAAAATAAGATATTTTGAAGAATATGGGGGGGGCTTTTCTTTTCTATTTTTCTGCTAAACACAAAATAAGATATTTTGAAGAATATGGGGGGGGCTTTTCTTTTCTATTTTTCTGCTAAACACAAAATAAGATATTTTGAGTAATATGGGGGGGGGGGGGGTCTTTTCTTTTCTATTTTTCTGCTAAACAAAAAAAGATATTTTGAAGAATATGGGGGGGGGGGTCTTTTTCTTATTTTCTGCTAAACACAAAATAAGATATTTTGAAGAATATGAGGGGGGGTCTTTTCTTTTTTTCTGCTAAACAAAAAAAGATATTTTGAAGAATATAGGGGGGGGGGTCTTTTCTTTTCTATTTTTCTGCTAAACACAAAAGATATTTTGAAGAATGTGGGGGGGGGGGGTCTTCTTTTTTTTTCTGCTAAACAAAAAAGATATTTTGAAGAATATGGGGGGGGGGTCTTTTCTTTTTTTCTTACTAAACAAAAATAAGATATTTTTGAAGAATATGGGGGGGCTTTTCTTTTCTATTTTTCTGCTAAACAAAAAAAGATATTTTGAAGAATATGAGGGGGGGTTCTTTTTCTTTTTTTCTGCTAAACAAAAATAAGATATTTTGAAGAATATGGGGGGGGGGGTCTTTTCTTTTCTATTTTTTTTGCTAAACAAAAAAGATATTTTGAAGAATATGAGGGGGGGGGTCTTTTCTTTTTTTCTGCTAAACAAAATAAGATATTTTGAAGAATATGAGGGGGGGTCTTTTCTTTTTTTCTACTAAACAAAAATAAGATATTTTGAAGAATATGGGGGGGGGGGGGTCTTTTCTTTTCCTATTTTTCTGCTAAACACAAAATAAGATATTTTGAAGAATATGAGGGGGGGGGGGGGTCTTTTCTTTTTCTATTTTTCTGCTAAACAAAAAAAGATATTTTGAAGAAAATGAGGGGGGGGGGGGTCTTTTCTTTCTATTTTTCTGCTAAAACACAAAATAAGATATTTTGAAGAATATGAGGGGGGGGGGGGTCTTTTCTTTTCTTTTTTTCTACTAAACAAAAATAAGATATTTTGAAGAATATGGGGGGGGGGGGGGGGGTCTTTTCTTTTCTATTTTTTCTGCTAAACAAAAAAAGATATTTTGAAGAATATGGGGGGGGGTCTTTTCTTTTCTATTTTTCTGCTAAACACAAAATAAGATATTTTGAAGAATATGAGGGGGGGGGGGTCTTTTCTTTTCTTTTTTCTACTAAACAAAAATAAGATATTTTGAAGAATATGGGGGGGGGGTCTTTTCTTTTCTATTTTTCTGCTAAACAAAAAAAGATATTTTGAAGAATATGGGGGGGGGGGGGGTCTTTTCTTTTCTATTTTTCTGCTAAACACAAAATAAGATATTTGAAGAATATGAGGGGGGGGGGGGTCTTTTCTTTTCTATTTTTCTGCTAAACACAAAATAAGATATTTTGAAGAATATGAGGGCGGGGGTTCTTTTTCCTTTTTTCTGCTAAACAAAAAAAGATATTTTGAAGAATATGGGGGGGGTCTTTTCTTTTCTATTTTTCTGCTAAACACAAAATAAGATATTTTGAAGAATATGAGGGGGGGTCTTTTCTTTTCTATTTTTCTGCTAAACACAAAAAAAGATATTTTGAAGAATATGAGGGGGGTCTTTTCTTTTCTATTTTTCCTGCTAAACACAAAAAAAGATATTTTGAAGAATATGAGGGGGGGTCTTTTCTTTTTTTCTGCTAAACAAAAAAAAGATATTTTGAAGAATATGGGGGGGGGTCTGTTTCTATTTTTCTGCTAAACACAAAAAAAGATATTTTGAAGAATATGAGGGGGGGCTTTTCTTTTCTATTTTTCTGCTAAACACAAAATAAGATATTTTGAGTAATATGGGGGGGGGGGGGTTCTTTTCTTTTCTATTTTTCTGCTAAACAAAAAAAGATATTTTGAAGAATATGGGGGGGGGGTCTTTTTCTTATTTTCTGCTAAACACAAAATAAGATATTTTGAAGAATATGAGGGGGGGGGGTCTTTTCTTTTTTTCTGCTAAACAAAAAAAAGATATTTTGAAGAATATTGGGGGGGGGGTCTTTTCTTATTTTCTGCTAAACACAAAATAAGATATTTTGAAGAATATGGGGGGGGGGGGTCCTTTTCTTTTTTTCTGCTAAACAAAAAAAGATATTTTTGAAGAATATTGGGGGGGGGTCTTTTCTTATTTTCTGCTAAACACAAAATAAGATATTTTGAAGAATATGAGGGGGGGTCTTTTCTTTTTTTCTGCTAAACAAAAAAGATATTTTGAAGAATATTGGGGGGGGGGGGTCTTTTCTTTTCTATTTTTCTGCTAAACACAAAATAAGATATTTTGAAGAATATGAGGGCGGGGGTTCTTTTTCCTTTTTTCTGCTAAACAAAAAAAAGATATTTTGAAGAATATGAGGGGGGGGGTCTTTTCTTTTTTTCTACTAAACAAAAATAAGATATTTTGAAGAATATGAGGGGGGGGGTCCTTTTCTTTTTTTCTGCTAAACAAAAAAAAGATTATTTTGAAGAATATGGGGGGGGGTCTTTTCTTTTCTATTTTTCTGCTAAACAAAAAAGATATTTTGAAGAATATGGGGGGGGGGGGTCTTTTCTTTTCTTTTTTTTCTGCTAAACACAAAATAAGATATTTTGAAGACTATGAGGGGGGGCTTTTCTTTTTCTTTTTTTCTGCTAAACACAAAATAAGATATTTTGAAGAATATGGGGGTTCTTTTCTTTTCTATTTTCTGCTAAACAAAAAAAGATATTTTGAAGAATATGGGGGTTTCTTTTCTTTTCTATTTTTCTGCTAAACAAAAAAAGATATTTTGAAGAATATTGGGGGGGGGGGGTCTTTTCTTTTCTATTTTTCTGCTAAACACAAAATAAGATATTTTTGAAGAATATGAGGGGCGGGGGTTCTTTTTCCTTTTTTCTGCTAAACAAAAAAAGATATTTTGAAGAATATGAGGGGGGGGGTCTTTTCTTTTTTTCTACTAAACAAAAATAAGATATTTTGAAGAATATGAGGGGGGGGGTCTTTTCTTTTTTTCTGCTAAACAAAAAAAAAGATATTTTGAAGAATATGGGGGGGGGTCTTTTCTTTTTTTCTGCTAAACAAAAAAAGATATTTTGAAGAATATTGGGGGGGGGGGTCTTTTCTTTTCTATTTTTCTGCTAAACACAAAATAAGATATTTTGAAGGAATATGAGGGCGGGGGTTCTTTTTCCTTTTTTCTGCTAAACAAAAAAAGATATTTTGAAGAATATGAGGGGGGGGGGTTCTTTTTCTTTTTTTCTGCTAAACACAAAAGATATTTTGAAGAATATGGGGGGGGGGGGGGTCTTTTCTTTTCTTTTTTTCTGCTAAACACAAAATAAGATATTTTGAAGAATATGGGGGGCCTTTTCTTTTCTATTTTTCTGCTAAACACAAAATAAGATATTTTGAAGAATATCGGGGGGAAGAATACCAAACAGTTGATGGACCCCATTGATTTCCATAAAAAAAAATACTATGGAAGTCTGTTTGGTTACCGGCATTATTCAAAATGTCTTCTTTTGTGTTCAGCAGAAGAAAGAAATTTCTACAGGTTTGAAACAACTTGAGGGGGAGTAAGTGATGATAAAATATTTTCATTTTGGGGCAAACTATACCTTTTAAGTCTGTTTGTTGTTTGAGTTATACACGTTTTGTTATTATTAAATTATAGTTTGTATAATATATTGGTATATGTGATTTAATTGTCATGTATTCAAAATAATTAATTTGGTATATCATGTAATAAATTAAACTTTCATAGAATAACAGCCCTAATTGAAGGTTTATTATAGTTTTAAATTATTTTTATTTTAATTTTATTATAACCTTTTTCACTCTGGCTTTAGTTTTAGTGTAGTTTTTTTCAGTGTTTTATAGTTTTTATTTAATTTTTATTTTAGTTTTAGTATTTTTGTGCAATTTTTGGTTTTAGTTATGGTTTTAATTTATTTTTATTTTTCATGTCCAAATTTCCTATATATTATATTATATAGAAATGATTTTTGTCAACAAATAATAACTGTTAATAATAATAGGATGATTTTCAAGTATGCGTACTGAACCGTGGAAGGGGAAGATGTGTATATTTTACAGGTATGTTTGGCATTGCCTTTTCTTAACTCTTGGGGCTTCAGTTATTTCTGAAGAACTTATGGTGAATCATTTCCTCCCCTGGACTGAGATGTTTGAGGACCGATATGGAGCAGCTCTCTCCTGAGCATGAGGTAGTAATTCAAACATTTCAAAAATGTCTTTCTTTTTCATGTCTACATGACATTACTACAGCAACCACCCATAATTCCTAATTAAAATACAGACCCATAACATTGTGTCCTTAGCCATGTCTAGTCTTGTCACCTTAAAGTTTTTTTATGCTGCATGTCACATACCCAATTTCTATTTATTTAATTTCCTTCGCCTAGTAATGTCCAGCTGATGTGCGTGTGTGTCTGCGTGTATGTCAGACTTCCCAGCAGTGCTCTAAGAATACATCCTCCTTTTCCCGTTTTGTCCTTCAGGTTATTCTCAGTTCCATGATAAAGGGAGTGTGAAATAAAGGTGGAGAACAAGGGCATTGGAGAGGCACAAGGGTGAGAAGACACTCTCTTTCATTCATTCATAGTTGGCTCATCATGTTTTGTCTTCTTATTTACTGTAAATGGAGCCTCAAATCACATCATGTAAGTGGGAAATCTAATAAATACAGGGTCTACTTCTGTTTGAGTATAAATAATCCCTGACCACAAAAAGAAACAAGCGAACAAGTGTTAATTCAGTAGCAGAGTAAAAAACAAACTAATTTCACAACACTTTTCCAGTACACCTCCTCAATATTACACTACTCAGGAAGGCTTTTTGCATGCTAATTTCCTTAACAATTTATCTGATTTGAGTTCAGCTTGAGTTTGACTCAGTCTCTCCACTGCTAGGATAGTTCCCATCAGGCATGCAGGCCACTGGCTTAGCCACATGATTATTGCAAAACCCGCTCCATTCATGCTGTGCTGCTTCATATTACACTTTTAGCCATCTGTGTAAAGCTAAATTCACTCATACACTTATTTAACTAATTTTGCCACTCAAATTTGGGCTTTTTTCTTATATAAAAGGTAAAAACAATTTGCAGGCAATTGATTTTTATTTGCTTAAGTGCTGCAATTTTGAACAGTTGAATGACTAGATGTAGTGAAGAAGTGAGAGGGTATGTACAGTCAGATTTTTGCTTGCTAAGGACTCTCTCTAACTGTAGGTTTCCAAAATGAAACAGCTTGCGAACACGTGGTGGCACTCTTTAAAACCTTTAACTTAAAGATGTGGCTTGATCATAAACAGCACTTGCCGTCTTAATTTCACAGTTCAGTATCTTAGCAACGCTTCCAGTGGTTTTTGTTCCATGCCTCTGTGAGATATTTATAAATGTTTGAACTTTATAACTGCAGTTCAGTTGAATCTGCCTCTCACAAATGGTGTGGGTTGTTCTGCCATGAATTATCCAGGATCTTCTTATATTTAGTTAGTTGGGAGGGTGACATTTAAGCATGATTGTTTAGGGGGAACATGTTTTAGAGAGCCAGACATGTTGGTTATATAGCTGTGATGCTATGTGATATATATTGTACATAAAGTGTTTGATTTATAGAATTGTTGGTGTTTTAACCATGTTTGGGTGAAATCTTGGTGGTGTTAAAATCTTCTATTCATCAACAATAATTATTGCATTTTTATGCACGCCTGATCGGTCAAAGGTTAAGGCGACAATGAAATTCATCAAATAATCCTGAAAAAAATGCTCAAAAATATTAAGCAGCACAACAAATGGTTTTCAGCATTGATAATAATATGAAATCTTTCTTGAGCATCAAATCAGCATATTAGAATGCTTTCTGAAGGATCATGTGACACTGAAGACTGGAGTAATGATGCTGAAAATTCAGCTTTGCCATCACAGGGATAAATAACTTTTTAAAATAGTTATTTTAAATTAATAATTCACACATTACTGTTTTACTGTATTTTTAATAAGATACATGCAGCTTTGGTGAGCATAAAAGACTTTTCAAAAACATTAAAAACTTTTCTGTATAATCAAGTCATGTTTTTTCTGTTTTGCATTAAATAATTACCAGAAAGCATGATATTTTTTGTAATATATTTAATAATAACAATGTACAATATAAATATAAATAGTGATAAATCATTTATTTTTACAGAAATATTTTAATATGCAAACGAATAGTTGAATTAAGAATGAATTAAATGAAACCAACCATCTGATTAATGGAAATGAATCAAACTTATATGTTTAAGAACAGTTCTTCTAAGCCTAACTGATGGAGTGTGTAGCTTTTCATTTCTTAAACAACCTTGTAGGAGGACACATCATAGCCATATTCCAGGATGACAGTGCCAAGATTCATCAGGCTCAAATTGTGAAAGAATGGTTGGGAAGGGAGCATGAAGAATTATTTTCACACATGAATGGGCACCTCTGAGTTCAAACCTTTAAGGATTAGTTCACTTCAGAATTTAAAATTTCCTGATAATTTACTCACCCCCATGACATCCAAGATGTTTGTGTCTTTCTTTCTTCAGTTGAAAAGAAATTAGGGTTTTTGAGGAAAACATTCCAGGATTTTTCTCCATATAATGGACTTCATGTGACGTAGGCGGAAGTAGAAAATGGAGGAGAAAATGAGTTTTTCGTCCTACCTTGGTACTTACGCCTACTTCACGTGTGCCCTTTCCTACGTGATTACGTCATGCGTGGCGCATCGCAGAGCAGTGCAAGACGAGCATTTGTGGTTAAAAAGTATATACATTTTTTTTTTTTTTAAAGAAAATGACTAAGTTTTGCTAGATAAGGCCCTTATTCCTCGTCTGGGATCATGTAGAGCCCTTTGAAGCTGCAGTGAAACTGCAATTTGGACCTTCAACCCGTTGATCCCCACTGAAGTGCACTATATGGAGAAAAATCCTGGAGTGTTTTCCTCAAAAGCCTTAATTTCTTTTTAACTGAAGAAAGAAAGACATGAACATCTTGGATGACATAGGGGTGAGTAAATTATCAGGAAATTTTAATTCTGAAGTGAACTAATCCTTTAATTTTATTGAAAGTTTTTGGGATGTGCTGGAGTAGACTTTACAGAGTGCTCACGTCTTGCATTGTCAATACCAAATCTTGACAAAATATTGATGCACCACTTGATGGAAATAATGTTATAATCACAGCAATAATGATCCAGTCATAGTAATTTTTTTTTTTTTTTTAACATCATTAAAAAAATATTTACAGAGTGACTGAAACAATCTTTGTCATAGAAAACACAGTTTGAACGTTCTTGTTTCTGTTAATTTATTTTAAAGTTCTGAGGAGAATTATCTATTGTCACTTTTAGTATGGCTATAAAGGTCATGCAAAATGATATTCAAAATCACAATAAATTCTTTTAACATTGAATAAAGCACTCAGGTACTGAATATAATCAGTACCTGAGATTATCATTGTCCTACTTTGTATGTTGTTCCAGTGGCAAAGTCAAAGAGATGGAAACCATTTTTAAAGTGTCGCTCATAGTATTTGCTGTCGCAGCTGGTTAGGGCAAAAACTCTGATTTATCATGGAAAAGTTACCTTTTATTGTGGTGTGGTATCAAACGCTGGGTGACCAGGGTGTCTGAGTATCATCCTCCCAGTTTGTCCCTCTCAGTACCCAGTGCTTATACGACCCTGGATGTTCTAACCCTTAAATGCTGTGCCGTCCCCTTTCAGATCCATCTCTATTGCAGCGAGTCTGGTGGGCGAGGACGCAAAGACCAAGTTTCTAAGTAAGATGGGCCAGCTGACCACCTCAGGTGCCATGCTGGCTAATGTTTTCCAGAGAAAGAAATGAGAGCTGCTTGGGTGTTTCCATGATCCTCAACTTTCTGGGATCTCCTACTTGAAGTCAATCGTCTGCCTTTCTTTTGTTCGTCTTTGATTTGATAGGCTATATTTTTAACATATTTATGTCTTAAATTTATTCCAGCCTCCAAAGAAACTTGCACTCATGTTTCAATGTTTTCCTTTTTTTATTTCGATTTTATTTCATAGGCTTATTTGCATCACTACATTCGTTTTTGGTTTTTGACGATATGAACTTTATGAAATCAAAACAATGATTCCTTCCTTGTCAAGTTGTCTTTTATGTGTTGCTGTGTCTCTGGAGAAAATTTTCTATAAGTGTAAAATTGTCCAGGGTTTTGTTTCTCTTATTTTGGATATGCTCCAACAGTAAATAACTGTAAAATACAGTGAATTGAGAGAACAGTACCCAATATCATGTATATTTGAACATTCGTGTCATAAAATGAATAAAAAGCGAAGACCACTTCTGTACTTATGTACTTCTGATTCTGTGTGTTGTCTCTTGAACACTCTCTAAGATTGCCTTTTTAGATGATTTTTTTTTTTTTTTTTTTTTGCTTTTTCAGACATCTGGCTTGATGACAATCATAATAAATCTGTACTTAAGTACTTCTGATACAGCAAATCAGTAGCGCATTGTTTGTTCCTTGTTATCTGACTCAAAGGTTCATATCAGTTTATACACAGCATGTCCCTAATGCAACTGAACTGTGCTGCATATTTTAAACTTCAACAGGTGTTGCTGCAATAAACGCATGGCCTTGAAAACCAACAACAAAAAAAAATTTCAAACACATGGGCTTGTTTTTCCTCCACATTTGGAGAGAAGGTTTCAAAGTTCAAGGCACAAGGATCATGTGGTCAGCAGTTGGCGGGAGAAAATACTGGCACGACTCTACAGAAGCCTTTGTGTAGGAATCATTTATTGACTGAAGGAGAATGAAATTTGCATATTAATTTTAATCTTTAACTTTTGTGTTTATCCTTATCACAAGCATAACTTTTCTCCTTGCAATTCGTAGTAAAAAAAAAACTAAAACAAAAAAACAGCAGAGCTCATATTTGCATAAAATATTTTCTTTAGCACGAGGTAACCTGCACATGATTTGGAGCTGATCTACAGTAGTATATGGAAATTTCATCAGCAGGGATAAGTTACTCATGAGAGCAGGGCAAGAGTTGAAGAGGATTGTGAGTCAGACATCAGGAACATTTCCAAACCCGGAGAGAGTGGCTGCCTAAAACCACGGGAACATTCTGCCTCTCCGTGTTTTTATTCCTGTTTTGCTGTTGACTGAGTGCATAACAAGATGGCAAACAGGAACTAAAAAGCTTTGAGTTCTGGCCAATATGCGACCATTTTGTTGGCAAATTATGAAGTGAAAGAATTTGCAGAGTGCCAGGTTCAGCATGGGTTCTCTCCTAAAGTTTGAAAACACTGGCCTAATTGTGAGTGAATCAAATATACATTTTACGGGTGGGAAGATGCATTTTACCCCGCCACAACAAAATAGCAATTGTATTTATTTGCTGGTAGATATGGCAGACCAGCCTGGACTCGCTTGGCCCAGGGGATGGAGTTAATATAAGTGATGGCTCTGGTTAAAAAACATTGTATATGGAAGCCTATTTCTGCCACATATGAAAAATAATCATTCATTGATAAATGATTCTGAGATTAAAAAAGACAAAATTATAAAGTTTACATTGTGAAATATTCAATTAACAAAAAAGCAAAATTATAAGTCATTATTACTTTTATTATGACAAGGCTGAAATTATGAGATAAATTTCAACATCATAATTGACATCTCATAATTATGAATAGTATCTTAGTAATTTTGACTTGTCATAATTATGGTTATTTCATAATTTCGAATTTATCTAATAATTTTGACTCTTACTGTAAGTCATAATTATGACTTTTTAACTTAGAATTTCTACTTTTGTCATATTTATGATTTTTATCATAATTTTGAATTTTTAATATCATCATTTTGACTTTATCTCATAATTATGACATATATAATTATCTTGCCCTTTTACGTCATAATTATGACTTTTTATCATTTCAATTTGTCAATTTTGACTTGTAACTCATAATTATGACTATATCATAATTTTGACATTTTATGTAATAAATGTGAGTTTATGTCATAATGATTTACCAAAATGTGACATTTGAAGACAGATGCCCTCTCAGTGATGTCATTTCCTGTTCTATGCTTTTATGTTGGTTGCACCACACAACTTTGATTTGGTAAGCAAGTTTCTGAAAAAACAAATTATGGGCCCTAAAAAATAGAGAAAAATGAGTTTGAATTGAGAAATCATAACATATTCATATCGTGTTGGGTTGGTTGAGTGTTGTTTTTGTTTTTCAAGCTAGAACAATCGGTCTATTATGATATCTGCACAACTGCCTGACATAGCAGCTTTGAAAAGCCTCCAGGAATTAACACCAAGTACACCTGATTTGCATGCGGGGTGGTGCGGTAGCTGCATGGAGGAGAGCGCATGGATGCCAAAACATGCCCTTGAGCTTTACTGATGACTGTTATTCAAAGCAGGCACCTTTGGCTTAAAGGAACAGACATGCAGCTTTGTGCTTGAAAGCGAAAGAATGGATAATTAGTGAAACTTCTGGCAATGTTTCAGACACCCTCACCTATGTCCCGAAAGCATTGCTATCTCCCCCATTTACTCACTAGGACAAATGCCAAGTGAGAAATTATGAGTTGACAGTTAAGAAAGATAAGAATTACAGGCAAACAACTAAGTTTTACATTAAATAGAGTGACCTTCTGCTCAGAGAGGCCACACACTACTTAGATCTGATTAAGACTGTGAGAAACATTCATCATTTAACTAATATGTTATTGCTCTGAGAATGTCAGGACCACAAAACCAATCTGGAGGGAAAAGTGCACAAAAAGTTTGCTTATCAGTGACGTGCTACAGGGCTCTCAGAAACAGGATTTAGGTAACTCCTGAATACTTGCAAGTATGAGCTTGAGGTTAATGTGCATTTTGCAGAGGAAGTTAAAGGGGTGGTTGATTATGATTTCATTTTTTTTTTTTTTTGCTTCAGTTAGTGTGTAATGTTGCTGTTTGATCATAAATAACATCTCCAAAGTTACGACACTCAAAGTTCAGTGCAAAGGGATATATTTTCTTTTACAGAAATCGCTTTTTAAGGACTACAACAAACAGCTGGTAAGGACTACAACGAGCTTCTTCCTGGGTTAGTGACATCACTAACCCTAAAATTTACATAAACCCTGCCCCCGGGAGCACGCAACAAAGGGGGTGAGGCCATGTTGGGCTGCTTTAGAGAAGAGGAAGAGTTGTAGTAGTAGAGTATTGTTACCATATGGTCATTTTACGCCGGACTGTTTCACAAAATGATGTTTTATTAACAAAATTCGGGAGGAGCACTTTCAAAAGATCCTTTCAATCATCACGTCATTCCAACCAGCTGTCAGCAATCAGTAATCAACATGTCTACCCAATCAGCATAAGTGGAGAACACTATAAATATGCAGTCGACTCACCCATGTTCCTCGACAGTTTTTCAGCATTCCTCCACCACCCCGTCTCCTCACACTCGCACGGTTATCTTCCTAACCAAATCTCACACTCACCTGGTTATCTTCCTAACCAAATCTCACACTCGCCTGGTTATCTTCCTTAACCAGAATACGGGGGGAGTACACTGGGTTCGGGCCAAATACCGAGCTCAGAGCCCTCTCCTCAGACAGCACGCCAAATATGCATACTATTTATTTATCTGACTTATTTGCAAGTGTGAACTCGTGAACGAGGGTCAATTCAACGCTGGATTTACACAAAAGATTAACACGACGGCACATGCTAGTTGATGAGCTAAATCAACTCCACAGCAGCTAGCCTACATAAATGTATCCACAAACCATTCAGAAACATCCAGTTGCATTCTAAAAGTTGTAACATCTTCCTGAGTCTCTCTATCAGTGTCCGACTCTGGTTTGAACAATGTAAGGCACCGTTACTGACAGTCGTCATTTTGGCTGCGGGAGATTCTCCAGCTTTGTTGTTGTTGAGCAACCTAAGCACAAGCTGTTAAAGCTTCACCCTCTTCTGGAAACCGACCTGGAGCAGCAGCTTATTTGCATTTAAAGGGACACACAGAAAAACACCCAAATAGGGGCAACTTTGATAAGCTATAATAAATGATCTGTGGGGTATTTTGAGCTGAAACTTCACAGACACATTCTGGGGACACCAGAGACTTATATTACACCTTGTAAAAGGGGCATAATAGGACCCCTTTAAGGTTTATTTACTGAAATTAATGGAAAAAGCAGTAGATATTAACTCTTTCCCCGCTATTGATGGAATTTTCTGGCTTTCCGTGTTTTTTTCCACAGTTATGCAGTGTTATGCAACTTCTGGAAAAAAAGAGAGGGTGCTGTAGGTGTCTACTCTGCATAGACATGATGTCTTTGCAAGCAGGGTGCTCGGAGGTATGGAAATACATGTTGGCAGGCAGGTAAGACATTTTATCATGCACTCAGACCGAATGTAATGATTGGACGAAATTTTTTTTTAGGTTTATTCACCACACTGAAATTGGAATGGCAAGTCAAATCTGTTGCGTTAGGAGGATACAGTAGCTATTCCAGCATTGAGCTCTGTTGCATGAAAATTAGCAAATATATCTTCAAATGGGGTTTTCACGGTCCCTTACGACTTCAAAAATAATTTCTCTAATCAATCTTTACTGCTCTTCGCACCTGAAGTGCAACAGAATTGAACGATAATGACAGTGATTGTCTATGAACGTCACCCCGTTAACTACTTTGATTACGAGAACTGGGAGGAGCGTGTAAGAAACTAAGCAGCTTCCACATGACTGTAATGCAGTGGAAACAAGGGAGAGCGGCAGTCGAGGCGTGGGTGAGTGAACATCATGGGACATGCTCTCTGGGAATGAGCTACAGCAGTCTGGAGCTTCATATCTTCATCCCAGAGCGCGCAGACGTCTGCTGCTGATCCTCACTGGACAATACAACAATAGTGAAGCTGAGATTACAGAGTGTTTTAAAGTTTAGAATAATGAGAGTGATTTTTTCAGCTAGTTGGATATTTCAAGGATGGATCACACACTTCGTTCTTGCTCTATGCACGCAGGTATGTTTTTGCGAATGAACTTTATTTTTTAATTTATTATTACCGGGAAATTATTGTTTTGCACTCTGTTTACTAGAAAATTCTTAGTGTAGAATACCGTTCCTCTTCACCAAAATGCCAATTTGCCTTATGCTCTATTCATTTCAGCACTTTGTCGCGAAAATGTTTTGTGCACATTTAGATTCGTGAACGACTCGTTCTCTTGAGTCGGACCTTTGCAGTGAATCTCAAAAACCGGTCTGATCGCTTCGTTTGATCTGACTGAATCGGCCCAAACGGTTCTCGTGTCAACAGCCGAGCTGCTCATTGAACCGAGAACAGTTTCTGCTTTTCGGAAATGTCTTGTTCGTAATGAGCCAATATTTTGTAATGTTAGAGCACTTGGTGTGAAGATTTGACTGAAGTAAGTAGTAATGGCGCAAATGTTACAAATAAAACACAATGCACATTTGTGACTTTATTGACAGACAGTTTTATCAACACGCACACGAAACGAGTTGGTTTTAATAAATAGCATTTTTCTCAGTCAAGTGATGTATATGAATATTAACACTGTTTAATGTAAATGTAAATTATTTAAATATAAGATTAATTGTGGCTGCAACAAACTAAACTGGGACACATTCATGTGCAGTGAAGTCCAAATGATGATGCGATTACGCGATGACAAGAGAATGTATTAATCGTTTTGTTTTTAACCGGTTCATTGAAATTAACTGTTCGAAAGAACCGTTTCGCTGAAATGATTTGGGTATCCCATCACTAACTCAAAAGTGAATAGACCTAGTCAAGGTTTTTTTTGTAGGACTGCGTGGCGTTTACGATGCCCAAAAAGTGCTATCTGCTCACTAGGTTTTGAGACACATCCACACTTCCCTGACAAGAGCAGATTTCTGTCCGATAATAGCTTTTCTGCACTTCTCCCTGAATTGTTGCATATTTTGAGGGGAACACCCATGTGGATATTTCTGGGATTCTGCTTTTTTCATGGTTTTGGATGGTCTTCTTAACCATAAGTGTGAAGTGTGTGGGGTTTTTTTTGTTATTAAGGAATCACTGGATTTTTCAAATGTAAATTATCATTACATTCCCAGGTGTAAAACTCCAGCTCAAAAATTGCATTTACAAATAACCTTTTTGATTTAATTAGGCTACAGGATGGAATGAAATGTTTTTTTCCCATGTTAACAATAAGAAAATATTGCAATTTTACAACATATATCTGTATTCTGGTTTGTGAGATGAACAAATTTTACTTTCAATTTTTTTCATTCATTCATTCATTCATTCATTCATTAACCGTTGTCTTTCTGAGTTATCTAATGTCCTGTCAGGTCAAAAGGTTTAACATGGTTTCTGTTGCATCACATGCAGGCCTGGACTTGTGATTGCCAAGTTTTAGAGTTATGAAAGAAAATGTTAGTATCTGGAAACTTAATTCTGGAAATGGTGCTTACCTCTTTCAACCTTCCATACTGAGAAGTATTTTCTTCAAATGACAAGTATTTTGTTAAAATAACTTAATTCTGTTCAAATAAATGTATTTTAACAGTTTTAGTATACAGTAACACATCATAGCCTTATGATTGTTACCTCATGGTTATATTTTTCTTTGCATAAACAGAATTAATGCAAAGCAATGAACTGAATCTTTAGATCTGTAGGGCCATATGTAGCTCAGAATGGTGAGATCCTGTGAGAAAAGATTTCGCCGTCTCCGGTGCATATTTTCTAACATGTAATTTTTCAGGGCGTCACTGACCATGATATTATATATTTAGTCAATGAAAATATGTTGTGTTGCCTGAGTATAGCCTTACATTCAAATGTAGAGGATCAGAAATGAACTCTAAACATTCCTTTGGTTTCCTGTGTTTTTTCACATGCGTCCATCAAAAGGCCTTTAGGTTCTTCAGCAGTGGTAGAAAAACCCTCAGAAACACATCTTTAGCTATGTTCAGCATCTTCACAGAAAAAAGAGGAGATTATTTTTAAGTATTCAATTTATTAAAAGGTGATTTTCAAATTGAAAGACACAGTGTATAGACACACTGTAGCAGAAGTAAATATCATTATTTATTATTGAGTTGACACAACCTGACACAAAAGGACACAACCTGTTTCATCATTTGAATAAATTTGGGTTTTTCTTCCTGATTTTTTGTTATAGTGAACAGTACTAGTTGTGATAAAGCTTGTTGTCGTCAACAAATCTGATAAGGATTATTTCCCCATGAATTTCCATGATACCCATGGATTTTTCCCACTGATGGATAAATCCATTGATTCTGGTCACATAGGAAAATGTTTGCTTCTGTGTTTTTTGTTTTTTAGGAAAATATCTGCTTCTGTGGGTTTTTTTTTTTTTTTTTTGAGTCCTTGTTTTAGAGAGATAAAGAGAGCATTCATAATTCATACATTGTCTTTTATAGTCCCCAACAAACATTATTTCTCTTCCATTTCTTGCATTTCAAAATATATTTTGTACATTTTGGCTAGAATACAGAAAACTAAGGCTTTGCCAGTAGTGCTGATTTGAAGGCATTTTATTTTTTACAGTGCTGTGCAAAAAAGTTGAATTTGAACATTATTTCTACCTATTTAAGAAGCACTTAGTACTTTAGCCAGGTCCTTTCCACCTCTATGCTGTGCCCAGTATGCTGTGCTTGGCACTATTTTCTTTTTTATTGTCTTTTATATGAGTGACGGCCGGATTTTCTCAGATTTGCACTGAATTAAAGGATCGCATTTAATTCTGCCCTGCTGTTAAACCGTGGAATGCCTTTGTGGTATCTGGAGGGATGTGGGTGTTTTTTTTGGGGGGTTTTTTTTTGTGCTTTTCTTCTTGTTTTTTTTTCTTCCTCCGAGTTGGGCAATACCCCCCCCCCCCCCCCCCCCCCCACACACACACACACACATACACATAGATACACACACACGCTCCCCCACTCTCTTTCATTCCCTGATGCTTTTACCAATCAAATGATCATTATCCCTGACAGATTCTCATTCCGAGAGCCAATGTTTCATCAGGCCAAACTTTTTGTAGTTTTTGAGTTACTGTATAAATCACCCAGCGGACTAGATATACAATGACCCCAAAAAAGTATTTGAATGCTTATGCCACACTTAAAAATGCCTGAATGTCATTGCATCAATTATGAAGTAACCAACTGGCATGTATTTAAAAAAAAAAAAAAAAAAAAATAGCATAATTGTCTCAAGAAAGTCCATTTCACAATAGTAAAATAATAAATGGACTGTTAAATAAAATGAAACTGGTCAAACTTGAAGGGAAATTAAGGGAAACTAAAAATGACCTTGGGACCCATTGGTTATAAGTCATATACCGAAAATTGAAGATTGCAGTTTGTTTTATATTAGAATGGTAAGAAAATATCAGCAAAGAACATACACTACCATTCTTATAAGATAGATTTTGAAGGGTTAGTTCACCCAAAAATGAAAATTCTGTCATTTATTACTCACCCTCATGTCGTTCCACGCCTGTAAGACCTTTGTTCATCTTCGGAACACAAATTAAGATATTTTTGATGATATCCAAGAGGTATATGACTCCGCCATAGACAGAAATTTAATTATTCAAATTTAATCATGTTTGTTTAACTATTGTTTCAT
This sequence comes from Elopichthys bambusa, assembly GCA_037101425.1. NCBI lineage: Eukaryota > Metazoa > Chordata > Actinopteri > Cypriniformes > Xenocyprididae > Elopichthys > Elopichthys bambusa. Next base: position 14,157,035 of record CM074453.1, on the reverse strand, counting down.
TTCAGGCAGGACTGGCCATAATCTGCCAACAGAATGAGTACGACCACAATGGGAGATGCTGCAGAAAATGTGAACCAGGTGAGCAGTAATACAGACTAGTTAATTATACTACGGAGAACACACTATAAAAACAATCCATTCATTCATTTATTTTATGGTGACAACAACTGTGAGTGAAGCTGATGTCTGGGAAAAATAAGATCAGGTCTAAATCGGCTGTTTTTTCCCATTTGAAAAGCAGAAGGATGAGAGAAAGAGGAAGAGGCCTATACACACCCACATGAACCATAACCTACAATAACTTCCTTCTACTATACAATTCATAATATCATCTTTTTTGCAATATGTATTCAATGACCAAAACAGCAAACCCATTTTACATCTTTAGTTGAGCAAGGTTTTCCTTTGAATGCAGGAAAATACGTTTTTGCCCATTGCGACGGCAACTCGAGAACAACGTGCCTTGATTGTGGCCGTGATGAGTACCAGCCGGACTGGAACAGCGACACTAAGTGTGTTCCTCAGAAGTTCTGCGATGAGGGTCAGTGTCACGTAATGCGTGTAAAGAAAGAATATTGTTAAATTTTGCATTATTTCTTAACACCTGCCACCAATCATCCTTCGCAGGTAAAGGATTTAACCGCACCCGTCCACACAACCCCACCTCGGCTGAACCGTGTCTGTGCAAGCAAGGGTTCCACTGCTCTCGGATCAACTGCGAGTACTGTGAGGCCATTGAAAAATGTCCTGCAGGAAAAGGAGTCGTGATGGGTGGTAAGAGCTTGTGGTGACTACACAGAGTTCTAGATTTGATCAGGAACATTTGTATTCTGGTGAATCTTGAAAAAGGGACAGTTCACGACATATAAAACATGAAGGTGTGCAAATGATGACAGAATTTTTATTTTAGGGTGAACTATCCCTTTAGTAAGTTTATTCAGAAGTTTAAAGTGGGAGACATTATTCATATGCCTTATAGATAGATTAAGTGTACCCGTAATTGAGAGTGCCGTAAATCAGTGGCTGTTCCAGCTCTGTGGTTTTGAGAAATGGAAAGGAACATTATAATAGTTTACAGAAATAAATGTGGACATACATTTCATCGTTAGTATCTTGACATTTACACTGTAGTTAAAATTAAAAGGCATCACAAGACTTTGTGTAGATTATAGGATCTATCTATCTGTCTATCTATCTATCTATCTATCTGTCTATCTAGTCAAGTCAAGTCACCATTATTTATATAGCGCTTTTTACAATGTAGATTGTGTCAAAGCAGCTTTACAGTGATAACTGGTACATTATTTTGGCTGCACAGCAGCCAAAATATCTACAAAATATCTATATCTACTATCTTACTATCATTCTGTCTGTCTACTATCATATATTATCATTATGTCTTTCATTGTACTATCATTATGTATGTTTGTCTGTCTATCTATCTATCTATCTATCTATCTATCTGTCTATCTACTATCTTACTATCATTCTGCCTGTCTACTATCATATACAGTGGGTACGGAAAGTATTCAGACCCCCTTAAATGTTTCACTCTTTGTTATATTGCAGCCATTTGCTAAAATCATTTAAATTGCTTTTTTTTTCCTCATTAATGTACACACAACACCCCATATTGACAGAAAAACACAGAATTGTTGACATTTTTGCAGATTTATTAAAAAAGAAAAACTGAAATATCACATGGTCCTAAGTATTCAGACCCTTTGCTGTGACACTCACATATTTAACTCAGGTGCTGTCCATTTCTTCTGATCATCCTTGAGATGGTTCTGTACCTTCATTTGAGTCCAGCTGTGTTTGATTATACTGATTGGACTTGATTAGGAAAGCCACACACCTGTCTATATAAGACCTTACAGCTCACAGTGCATGTCAGAGCAAATGAGAATCATGAGGTCAAAGGAACTGCCTGAAGAGCTCAGAGACAGAATTGTGGCAAGGCACAGATCTGGCCAAGGTTACAAAAACATTTCTGCTGCACTTAAGGATCCTAAGAGCACAGTGGCCTCCATAATCCTTAAATCGAAGACGTTTTGGACGACCAGAACCCTTCCTAGAGCTGGCCGTCCGGCCAAACTGAGCTATCGGGGGAGAAGAGCCTTGGTGAGAGAGGTAAAGAAAAACCCAAAGATCACTGTGGCTGAGCTCCAGAGATGCAGTCGGGAGATGGGAGAAAGTTGTAGAAAGTCAACCATCACTGCAGCCCTCCACTAGTCGGGGCTTTATGGCAGAGTGGCCCGACGGAAGCCTCTCCTCAGTGCAAGACACATGAAAGCCCGCATGGAGTTTGCTAAAAAACACCTGAAGGACTCCAAGATGGTGAGAAATAAGATTCTCTGGTCTGATGAGACCAAGATAGAACTTTTTGGCCTTTTTTCTAAGCGGTATGTGTGGAGAAAACCAGGCACTGCTCATCACCTGTCTAATACAGTCCCAACAGTGAAGCATCATGGTGGCAGCATCATGCTGTGGGGGTGTTTTTCAGCTGCAGGGACAAGACGACTGGTTGCAATCAAGGGAAAGATGAATGCGGCCAAGTACAGGGATATCCTGGACGAAAACCTTCTCCAGAGTGCTCAGGACCTCAGACTGGGCCGAAGGTTTACCTTCCAACAAGACAATGACCCTAAGCACACAACTAAAATAACGAAGGAGTGGCTTCACAACAACTCCGTGACTGTTCTTGAATGGCCCAGCCAGAGCCCTGACTCAAACCCAATTGAGCGTCTCTGGAGAGACCTAAAAATGGCTGTCCACCAACGTTTACCATCCAACCTGACAGAACTGGAGAGGATCTGCAAGGAAGAATGGCAGAGGATCCCCAAATCCAGGTGTGAAAAACTTGTTGCATCTTTCCCAAAAAGACTCATGGCTGTATTAGATCAAAAGGGTGCTTCTACTAAATACTGAGCAAAGGGTCTGAATACTTGGTACCATGTGATATTTCAGTTTTTCTTTTTTAATAAATCTGCAAAAATGTCAACAATTCTGTGTTTTTCTGTCAATATGGGGTGCTGTGTGTACATTAATGAGGAAAAAAATGAACTTAGATGATTTTAGCAAATGGCTGCAATATAACAAAGAGTGAAAAATTTAAGGGGGTCTGAATACTTTCCATACCCACTGTATTATCATTATGTCTGTCTGTCATTATACTATCATTATGTATGTTTGTCTGTCTATCTGTCTATCTGTCTATCTATCTATCTATCTATCTATCTATTATCATTATGTCTGTCTGTCTTTTATTGTACTATCATTATGTATTTTTGTCTATCTATCTATCTGTCTGTCTGTCTGTCATTGTACTATCATTATGTATGTTTGTCTGTCTATCTGTCTATCTGTCTATCTGTCTATCTGTCTATCTGTCTATCTGTCTATCTGTCTATCTGTCTATCTATCTATCTATCTTACTATCATTCTGCCCGTCTACTATCATGTATTATCATTATGTCTGTCTGTCTTTTATTGTACTATCATTATGTATGTTTGTCTGTCTATCTGTCTATCTGTCTATCTGTCTATCTGTCTATCTGTCTATCTGTCTATCTATCTATCTATCTTACTATCATTCTGCCCGTCTACTATCATATATTATCATTATGTCTGTCTGTCTTTTATTGTACTATCATTATGTATTTTTGTCTGTCTGTCTGTCATTGTACTATCATTATGTATGTCTGTCTATCTATCTGTCTGTCTGTCTGTCTATCTACTATCTTACTATCATTCTGCCCGTCTACTATCATGTATTATCATTATGTATGTTTGTCTGTCTGTCTGTCTGTCATTGTACTATCATTATGTATGTCTATCTATCTATCTATCTATCTATCTTACTATCATTCTGCCCGTCTACTATCATATATTATCATTATGTCTGTCTGTCTTTTATTGTACTATCATTATGTATTTTTGTCTGTCTGTCTGTCTGCCTGTCATTGTACTATCATTATGTATGTCTGTCTATCTATCTGTCTGTCTGTCTGTCTGTCTATCTACTATCTTACTATCATTCTGCCCGTCTACTATCATGTATTATCATTATGTATGTTTGTCTGTCTGTCTGTCTGTCTGTCATTGTACTATCATTATGTATATCTATCTATCTATCTATCTATCTATCTATCTATCTATCTATCTATCTATCTATCTATCTATCTATCTATCTATCTATCTATCTATCTATCTATCATTCTGCCTGTCTACTATCATGTATTATCATTATGTCTGTCTTTTATTGTACTATCATTATGTATGTTTGTCTGTCTATCTGTCTGTCTGTCATTGTACTATCATTATGTATGTCTATCTATCTGTCTGTCTGTCTATCTACTATCTTACTATCATTCTGCCCGTCTACTATCATGTATTATCATTATGTATGTCTATCTGTCTATCTGTCTGTCTGTCTGTCATTGTACTATCATTATGTCTATCTATCTATCTATCTATCTATCTATCTATCTATCTATCTATCTATCTATCTATCTATCTATCTATCTATCTATCTATCTATCTATCTATCTATCTATCTATCTATCTATCTATCTATCTATCTATCTATCTATCTATCATTCTGCCTGTCTACTATCATGTATTATCATTATGTCTGTCTTTTATTGTACTATCATTATGTATGTTTGTCTGTCTATCTGTCTGTCTGTCATTGTACTATCATTATGTATGTCTATCTATCTGTCTGTCTGTCTATCTACTATCTTACTATCATTCTGCCCGTCTACTATCATGTATTATCATTATGTATGTCTATCTGTCTATCTGTCTGTCTGTCTGTCATTGTACTATCATTATGTCTATCTATCTATCTATCTATCTATCTATCTATCTATCTATCTATCTATCTATCTATCTATCTATCTATCTATCTATCTATCTATCTATCTATCATTCTGCCTGTCTACTATCATGTATTATCATTATGTCTGTCTTTTATTGTACTATCATTATGTATGTTTGTCTGTCTATCTGTCTGTCTGTCATTGTACTATCATTATGTATGTTTGTGTATCTATCTATCTATCTATCTATCTGTCTGTCTGTCTACTATCTTACTATCATTCTGCCCGTCTACTATCATATATTATCATCATGTCTGTCTGTCTGTCATTGTACTATCATTATGTATGTTTGTCTATCTATTTCTCTTGATCTATCTATCAATCTGTCTGTCTACTATCTTACTATCATTCTGTCTGTCTACTGTCATATATTGTCACGATGTCTGTCTGTCTGTCTATCTGTCTGTTAGTTATCTGTCTGTTTACTATTGTATGATCATTATGTATGTTTATCTATCTATCTATCTATCTATCTATCTATCTATCTATCTGTCTGTCTGTCTACTATTGTACTATCATTATGTATGTTTGTTCATCTATCTATCTCTTGATCTATCTCTCGATCTATCTATCTGTCTACTATCTTACTATCATTCTGCCTGTCTACTATCATATATTATCATTATGTCTTTCTGTCATGTCTACTGTCGTACTACCCTTCTGTCTGTCTGTTATCTATCTATCTATTCTATCTATCTATCTATGTCTCTGTCTACTATTGTACTATCATAGTATGACAGACAGATGTAATTATACTATCATTCAGTCTATCTGTCTGTCTGTCTAAGCTTTATTGGCATTTACAATATTTCCAAACCATATTCACTGCTTACAGAACAAAATTGAACAGGACAATGCAATAGAAATTATACAACAGAAAGTAAATAAGATGCTAAATCAGAAATACAAATGAGAAGAAAATGAGTAGGAAAAATAAAAAGGAAGTAAAATTTATTACCTGCTACTAGTCTGTCTATAATCCTTTATCACTCTCTCTTCATTTTAGAGACTGGCAGAGCTTCCTGTGTGACTTGTCAACATGGATTTTTCTCAGATTCTATGTCAACAGAATCCTGCAAGAAATGGACAGAGTGAGTATGCCTCTCTATCTAAGCTTAAAAATCGATACAATAACAGCTCAATAGGTTTAACAACAGTTGGGAGTGTATGCCACAAAGATGCCAGTCCTCTGAGTCACACATGCAGATCTATGCTTTAACAGGACTCATTTGCAAAGTCACAGGTCTCATTCTCACAGGCGTTGTTTGTCTGGGGAAGGACTCAGGCATACTCTGTCATTTTTTTAAAGCCCCCGCAGTCTTACCGCACTGTGGTATTATGATTAATTTCTCCACCACTTCCCCTAGAAAGAGCCCCTTTTCTTTCTTTCATTTGTGGTTACTCTTAGAAAAGAAAATTTGGGCTGATCAAACCAGAAGTGGCCAGGCTATTTGACTCTTTTATACTGATATGTCTAATTCTCTTCCAGTTGTAAAGCTATCGGCAAGACTGAAAAACAGCCAGGAAGCACTCAGACAGATGTAGTGTGTGGACTCCATTCTCCTGGTAGGTCATATAAAATGTTTGGCCTCACAGTTATTGATCATACTCTACCATTCAAAAGTTCGGCGTTGGTTAGATTATTTTATATTTTTGTAAGAAGTCTCTTATACTCACTAGAAATGTAAGTATTTGATCAAAAATACAGTAAAAACTGTAATATTGTGAAATGATGTTACATATTTTGGAAATCAATGCACCAAATCCTTGAAAGTACTGATTCAAGGATTCTTACTGACCCCAAACTTTATATATATTTATTACAATCTGGTCATATAAAATGACTGAAAAAGTAATTGTAAAATGGCTTTGTCTGGTAGGACTAGTCTGGATGTGTTTCTTTGTTGCTCAAGCAGTTTGTTCATCCAAGAACAATACATTTTGATTGAGCAACAGAGACAAACTTTACTAAGCTCTCTATGATGACCTGAATAACTAAGAACCTTCACAAACCCGTCTAACGAATAAACCTCCTAAATGTCCTCAGGTATGACACCCTGGGTGCTGGTGGCCATCCTCTCAGTCATCATCGTGGTATCTCTGGTCGTTCTCTTCTTGTTTTGCTGCAAGGATAAGCTGAATTTCCTCTCAGGTAAATTTTGCTCAGGGTCATGTTTGTTTGCTATAATTTGTGGTAGATCCTTGTCTATGTTGTTGATTAAAGCTTATTCTCTGACACCACAGTAAATCTACGCACCTGCGTCCAAAACCTGAAAGGAAGTAGGAATCAAGAGGTAAGTAATAATATCTGCAAACTTGTTTCAAAACCTAGCGATGGAGACTTACCAGTCCTACTGTTTTGTAGGAAAATGTGACTTCATACCACTGTAGAAATGGTCTACAAACCCACCCTTTAATCTGCCAAGAAAGAACCCCTCCGGAGTCCCTGTGTCCCAGCACCAAATTAACCATCCCAGAAATGTCGACTTGCACAGACCAAGAACATGACCAGGACCAAGCCGAAACCTCGTCGGGCAGCTCCAGCGTGGACTCCGGATGTGGGCCGTCGTCCCCCCTGTCAGGCAGCTCTTGCAGCTGTGTGCTTTCCATGAAGGAGCCCATAGAGGTTGGAGAGAACGAGGACTGCAGTCAGCTGGTCGCCACAGGCCTGGCGTCATGCTGCTCCTGCAGGACAGGGGACGCCACAAAAAACGTGCAGGTTATCGGCCTGAAAGAGCCTCTGCTGTGTGAGAGCTGCTCGTTGGATGGCCTGCCCGCCTGTGATTATGTGGATCTGCAGCGCTCGCAGGAACTCTATCTGGACTACAGCAGCCCTGCTGGCAAGGAAGCCATGTCAGAGATGAGAGGGGTCTATGGGGACCGAGGTGTGGTCGAGGGGCTGTACAGACAGAACGAACCTTGTTGCTGCAGCATAGACTCCACCACCGTTCCTCCTTTGCCGTCTGTCAGCGCTAATGACCAAGGCCTTTCACTGATCCACAGTGATGACCAAAAACTGTCCGACCCTGACGAGGAGTACCAGAACCAGTGCTCAGATGCCGCTCTCACATCTGGTAAGGCACTAACACATGAAAAATTAGTGACAAAACAAATGATAAGTTGTCTATGCATCTGAGGTATTTGAAGCTGTTACTTCATAGTCCAGTACACAGGAATCTGTTAAACTCATTTAGCATGTTTCTGATCATGCGGTACTATTCCAATTGGATAAAAACAGTATGATATGATGAAAGATTGGAAATAATCAAAGTCATGACCTCTCAGTAATAGTGGGTCTAAAATGCAGTGTGGCAATCATTTTGGTTTCAGTGCTTTGATCATAAAACAGATGGCCGAGTTAACAAACTGTATCAGCTGATGTTTCGCACTGATTTACTCACCATATATTGCGTTTCTGGATCACTGGATCCATACATAAAACTTTTAAAGGGTTAGTTCACCCAAAAAAAAAATGTATGTCATTAATTACTCACCCTCATGTTGTTCCACACCCGTAAGACCTTCGTTCATCTTCAGAACACAAATATATATTTTTTGTAAATATATACAGATATTTTTCATAAAATCCGATGGCTCAGTGAGGCCTGCATTGCCAGCAAGACAATTAACACTTTCAATGCCCAGAAAGCTACTAAAGACATATTTAATTCATGTGACTACAGTGGTTCAACCTTAATGTTATGAAACATTGAGAATACTTTTTGTGCGCCAAAAAAACAAAATAATGACTTTATTCAACAATATCTAGTGATGGGCGATTTTCAAAACACTGCTTCATGAAGCTTCAAAGTTTTATGAATCTTTTGTTTCGAATCAGTGGCTCAGAGCGTGTATCAAACTGCCAAACTTTGGCCAAACTACCAAAGTCACGCCCCCCAGTGGTGAACATTGAAATTTCTAAACACTTATAATGTATTGAAGTCTCCTTTACTGAAATCACATGACTTTGGCAGTTTGACATTACATATTACTGTTTTTATTGTATTTTTGATTTAAAAAGTTGCAGCCTAGTGAGCATAACACACACACACATTTTTTTTTTTCTTTCTTTCTTTTTTAAATTTTATATAATTTATTATTTAGATGGATTTACAATCATAAATATTGGCAAAATGTATTTTTCCATTTCAATAATGTTATTTCACAGACAGTGTCTGTTTCACTATTGTTATTAATTACACCTCTGCAAAGGAATTACACAATGTATACACATGTAGTTCATTAGTATTATTCAGTCATTTCTTATGTCAGTACCCAGAAACCTGAACACTATAATATAAAGCATCACGTCTTGTAGTAATAATTAGACCAAGCACACTCAGGTCATGTGCATTCCAGTAAGTCGTGTTTGTGAAAATATGGCAGGCAGCCACTGCAAAGAGTGGGAGTAGGGCCCATTATGGACCAGCAGCAAATGACTAAAAGATGTGTGAAATGTGAGTCATTGATAGTCTGTATGTATATTCGGAGGAAAAAAAAGGAACCATTATAATCTGCCCACGTTGAATTTTTAAGTGGAAGGAAGCTGCTTTGTTGCTCAAAAGGGATTGACACTGAAACAGTAGTTTTTGCCATGTCAGTGCTTACGTGGCATTATTAGCCTCGTTTCTAATGTAGACTATTTATGTAGTCCACATCTAAAGTAGTAGTGTAGCGTGTTCACACGCAACTACAAAGCAGTTTCCTTGTATGACTAAATAATATGGTTACATCAGTATGCAAAATAACACCCTTAAAATATTAACAAAAACTATAATAGTATATCAACTAAAATAACACCGGTATTAATTTGTCTCCAGGAAAGGAATGAATATTTAGTTCATGGAAATATTACGTACTATTTCTGCCAGCTTCCGCTAACCCCAGTTCTGATGCTTTGCCTATTTTTGTCAGGTCAGGTGACAGGAAACAACAACACTACGTTTATCTCCAGCGGGCAGGTGATGAACTTCAGCGGTGAGGTCATCGTGGTCTACGTCAGTCAGACATCACTGGGCAGCAGCGGGGGGACAGACGAACCCTTCAGCTGCCCGGTTCAAGAGGAATCTAATGAGGACAGCTTTCAAAGTGAGCCCAAATCTAACACAAGCACAACACCGCAGGCCAAGAGCAGAAGCGGACACATGGAAAAACACCTGCCCGTACAGGAAATGACTAACGACTGGTCCTGGCAGAAATAAAAACAGTGCAAACATTTCCTACTGGATTGGAATATACTTTTTTATTGATTAATGTTCTCTGTCAACTAGAGTGCTATTTCGTGAAAAATGCTATGCATTTGTTGACCTACGTATTTATATCATATAAATTAGGTACTTGCCAGCTTTGAGAGGATTTCTCTGGTGCGGATGCTAATGATCTGATGACAGTAAAAGTCAAGAACATTGATTCCAGAATGTCTCACTTTCAGACAATCTCTATGCTGAAGAGTCACTTCAAGAGTGGCTTGGTGCGACAAGAGGCCAAAGACGATGATAACACAGCCAGAGAAAGCACAAACGTACCACCAAAACACAAGCTTGATGTTTTTCGATGTCCCTTTCTCTTGGCCTTCTCTAGGGCTTTTCACACTTGAAATAGTTAACCCTGGGTCATTCTAAACCCTGGGTAAATGGAATCCTGGGTTATCTTTATTCACATTGCTCATCATACTATACCCAGGGTTAACACTTAATACTGGGTATTCATAAGCTGCCATTTCGCACTGCACATTCTTAAAGCCCAGGTTAAAGTCCTTATTTGCATATTTGTGGTGTCCGTGTTACTGACTGGACAAACGCAGCACGTGACCTGTTTACATAAAGGCTCTAGCATTGCAGGTCCTCATTGCTGACTTTAATATCAAGTTTTTTTCTGAATGAACTTTTCGAACTATAAAAGTAAGAATGGCGGTCTCTTCTTCACTCCAATTGTCGCTTTTTTTCCTTTTCTTTTTTTTTTTTTTACCGTCATTTTACATTTTTCCTATCATAAGCAGAAACGACTGTTTATATACATTGCGCAGTGCGCCATGACTGCCCATAGCGCGTGAATATAACGCGATTGGTTGTTGGTTGCTAAGCATCTAGTTGTAACATTCTGCATTGTTTCACACTGTGCAAGTTTGGCACCGCAAGAGCGGGTAAAAAGCGGTGCTAACCCCGCATCTAAATTAGAAGTGTGAAACGTTCCTTTACCCAGGGTTAAAAGCGGTGTTTAGAATGACGATAACCCGGGGTTAAGCGCAGTGTGAAAAGCCCTTAAACTGAGCTATCGCACCGTACCTCATGGCAAGAACCGGTTTAGGGTGTTGTTAAATCTCAGATTATGTTAGTAACATGGAAATGACAAATTGGGATGTTGATTTGTGGTGTTTATATTTTTAAAAAACAATTTATAAATGTTAATCTTTTTTTATTTTTTTTTTATTTATCGTGCCATTTTTGTGCCGCAAACCCGACAAGTCAGTCTGACTGGAGCAGAACATGTAATCACGGACATTATTCATAAGCATTAATGTATATAGTGATAGAAAAATCAATGTTCTGATACATGAGTAGTGATTTTCTCCACCCATTACTGTAAATAAAGCTTGTTTGTATGAAACAATCTATTTCCCTTAAATGAGTGTGATGGTATGAGAAAGATATTTGGTTTAGTGATAATCAGTGTTTATTGCTTGTACCATATGTGCGGTAAAACCTCAGTATTCGAGAGAAACCAATGTTGACAGAATGCTTTTATAAATAGCTGTGAATCTCTACCAGCTGTCGCGAGCTCAGTGCAAACATATATTCACAAGTACAGTGTTTAGCCACATGAGGTGAGAATTCCACCAAAGGCTGCTGGATGTTTAGCTGTGATTGGAATAATCACAACTCTGGGATAACAACAGAAACAAACACTGAAAATTGTTGTTGAGTTCTGTCTGCCAAAACAGGAAGTTATGACTGGTTTTAATATGGTTCTGCTCAAGGAGCCTTCTTCAGGCACATTTTGGTGACTCGTGACTAACAATGAATGTTGAATTGTCCTGCCATCTAGTGGACTGCTATTGTAATAGCCTAATATTAGGGATTTGACGAAATCTTGCCTTTCCTATAATACAAATGCAGATTTATGGAGGTAGTAGATTTGTAGCTCATCTCCAAATAAATAGATTATGATCCACAAATAAATGTAAAGATATTCACAAACAATAATCGTATGCACAAATGAATAGAATGAGACCCACAAATATATGTTAGGAGTTTCACAAAAAATAATTAAATTCACAAATAAATCAAATGAGATTTGCTAATAAAAAACATATTCACAAATATGTTTTTATGTCACAAGCACAACTCTGCCTGCATTTATTTGTGAATCACCACCTGTACATTTGTGGATTGCTTTCTGTGCATTTGTGGATCACTTCCTGCACATTTGTGGATTCTGAAACAATTCCAGCATCACGACTGCAGACAAATCCACAAATAGGTCGACTCCACCCACATACTACTCAAGCCAATCAGATAAAGGCCACGTTGCGCTGACCAATCGCCGCACACTCTCGTTACAACCAATCACGTTTTGCTTTACAATCGGGGGCGGTCTCATCCTGCATAGAGACAGAGCAACACACGTCATAATCTGAAAACCACGCCCACCCGGGGGGCCTGTATCCACTTTTTAGTCCTAAACGCTCGTTTTTTGGGGTCGACAGCTTATAAAAACTTCTGGGTTTCTGGTTCAGGTTTTCTGTACACCTTGTCACATTTTAGACACTGTTCTGTTTTTTTGTTATAAGTCAGAAATGACAAGGAGGCAGCTTCACGCAATACAAAGTCAATGGAGACGGTTGGATTGTTTCCCCCCGGTGGGCGTGGTTTTCAGATTATGACGCGTGTCGCTCTGTCTCTATTGGCTTAGAAAGGAAGTAGAGGGTTCTTAAACAATGGTACAGTAAAAAGAGGTTTAAAATTTAGATTTCGTTAGACCATTAGACTGTGTATCAAGCCAAGTCAAACTATTATACTTTATGCGCCATTTAAAAATGCTAAAGAAACTTACAGGGAACAACAACGGTATATTGGATAGAGATGCGTTATGGAAGCGTCACGTTATTCAAGATTGAACAGAAAGCCTCAATAATTAGCTATTAACCTATCTAACTGGATTTAACCTTGTGATAAACATGCGAGTTTGCAAAATAGATTAAACTGTCGTCACATAACAATAGCATTTCCCAGTTTATCAATCAAACATCGACGGATATGAGCAGCAAACCAGCTATTAAACATTATTTAACAGGCCCTAAAGTAATATTTTAAACGTTAAATAAACGTTTTAACGTTACCATTGTTTGTAGAGAAGACTTTTTAAATGTGCCAGGTTATTGAATTACATAGCCTATAGATTATGCATTTCATTTAAAAGTAAAATGTCCAGCAGTCAAACACTTGATCACGCAAATATTTCAGATGAATCAGACTTAATAGTTTTTTATTGTAAAAGTTATTTACAGCATCCAAAATAAATACAAAAAATGTATTTTTCAGCATTGCAACCTCTTTATTTGCATTATCCAAAACCATAGCTGCAGTGATGCCGAGGCTCGTACTGTTACATCACTGATGCTCATTCAGGCTCATGGTATTGTGCAACAGCTGGGCTGCGTTCGGCCCAGACAAAACGTTGCATAACGTTTTTTAAACGGAAACGGTGGTGCCTTGAACACCCCGTTCTGATGACGCAAGAGTTGCAACTATGGCAGCTGAGAAAGTTATTTTTGTGTTCTTTTTGAAGAATTTTCGGAGCCTGATGAAATCGGTATAAATACGTGTTTAATACTGCAAAATAAGCTCGATGTTACAGTCACTGCCCTTGCCGTCCAGAATAAAAGAGAACATCCCAATCGAGTGAAGGGATTTGTGGAAACTGTGGTTCCTAATTATTGTGATCTAACATTTGCCTCACATTTCAGGATGAAAAGACAAACATTTCAGATGAAGGATAATCCACTTCTTGCCTCTGAGACATTTATGATCTATATGACATTATTATTTTTATTGTGAGTATTAGGCTTATCATTATTGATGATCACTATTGTTGTGCTATGATATTGCAATATTTACCATTATATAATCAGAGGAGTATAGAAAAGTTTATGAAAGTGTCACTTCACAATACATATATATGTATAGTATTTTTATGTTACATTAATACCCATTGTGCAACCTGTCTCTTTAATACTGCGTGGGTTATATACATGTTGCCGCTGATTGGGCTGACATTTCTGACACACCCACCAAACAAGAGAAAACGTATCTCAAACCCGTTGCACACCGTTGCACACCGTTTCCAGGAAACATGTAGTTCAACCGTAACGTTGCGCACCGGTTTGAGCTCGAACGTGCTCCTGTTGATGGAACTGCAACGGCGACCGGAAGTAAACTGTCAACTGCCGTAGCTAAAGAATGCAAAAATCGCTAAGCAACAACAAAGAGGACGGCGTGGATCATTTAATAATTTGACATAGTAAAAAAATACATTACATGTAAATAAAAGCAAGAGAATGGTTGCTTTTGGCATTAAATGACATACAGATACAACTAAAATACCACATAACCATAGAACATAACATTTACTTATCTAATCTGTCACGTATTATCGACTACGGCAAATCGGCTATTCTCTCGTAGTAGACGGTTACAGTAGAACGTCAAGAAGCAGCAGTTAAATTTGTACCGTTGTATCAGCAGCTGCTGCTTAAAGTCCCAGAACGGGACATCCGTTTACTGCCACTGACTCGTGTCGCACCGCGCCGCTTGTAGACAGTATAGCTGCATTTACATGGACACTAATAATGTAATCCGTTTGTTTATAATGATTATAATGCCTTCTGTTTGCTGCATCGCGCCGCTCACGTCAGGTAGACCAGTTATAGGTGGGGATCTGTGAATGATCATAATTCGTGCATAGCCTTTATCCCGTTTCACTGATCCTGATGGCAATATACTCCAAAAATCTTGTGTAGCGGACCCCGTCCGAATGATGGCTGAAACTTTACTGATGAGTTTCATGAAGTTTTATTGTACATTAGCTACCATGAAATGTCCGTTTTAATCACTGTAAGAGCTTATGCCTTTTCAGGGTTGCTTAACAAACTGGTAAACTTTCTATCTGTAAGAAAACTCTGATGAACCGTAATAATGTGCACGACACCTTCCCTTGTTCATTAATGCAGTGATCAGTAACACTCAGACCATAATAAATAACACTCAGACCCACAAAAAATATGTACAAAAACAAATTAAAAGATTAATCACAATAAAGTCGGTTATATTTTGTAAACGAGGTGTTTTTATCACACTTCAGCTCAATTCGAACTAAGCGCCCATAGTGGAATAGCAAGAAACTCCTTTCAGAGTCTGTTCCCGCCCCGATTGTAAAGCAAAACGTGATTGGTTGTAGCGACAGTGTGCTGCGATTGGTCAGCGCAACGTGGCCATTATCTGATTGGCTTGAGTAGTCGGTGGGTGGAGTCGACCTATTTATGGATTTGTCTTCAGTCGTGACGCTAGAATTTAGGAGTCGATGGAGTTGACTCGACTCCATTTACTTTACATCTAAACAGGGTCATAAATAAGTCAGGATGGCAGCCCTTACACACTTAATTAGTTTATCTTTCCCCAACGCAAAGACTTAAAATCCCCTCATTAAACAACACACATTTAGCCAGACTGTAATTAGTCCAATTTAGCAATGACTTGATGAGTATCAGTGTTGCTACCTAGCTAATTGCAGATACCTAATTTTACAGAGAGAAAAGTAACGAAACACATCTGTGGTCGAATATTATGTCAGAATTAAATAAACGAGAAAGAAGGGATTCTTTAATGAATTCATCTCATTATAATGGTCGGGTGATGGCGCTAAAAACATGATCATTGTCTTAAAAGTGCTTGGACAGGAGAGTTAAAGATAATAAAATTAATACAATACATACAAAAATGCATACAATAATGTACACTTATTGATGTGTTTATTGTTGATGTGAGTTTTTTTTATTATTATGTATGGTTAGTTTGATGATTATGAACACGGTTAACCATGGAAAATCAAATCAATATTTATTGCATCATAAGCTATTTATTACAAACTAAAGTCACTATGACTGTTATCTATTTCTAAAGTAAGCTACATGTAGGATAAATGTATGTGACAAAGTTTCTGTGACAGCTCTCAATTCGTCAGTGTCCGAATTCCTCGCTTCATTTCGCTCACTCCTTACTCTATGGATTCGAGAATCAGTAAACAAGTTGATTTCAGACACAGCAACAGAGTCGACACCGAGAGTCGATTCCTGTGCTGGAGTCGACCCCGACTCCTAATCAGAGTCGAGGAATCGACTCTCTTGGAGTCGACTCCCCATCACTACTAGAATTGTTTCAGAATCCACAAATGTGCAGGAAGAGATCCACAAATGCAGAGAAAGCGATTCACAAATGTACAGGTGGTGATTCACAAATAAATGCAGGCAGAGTTGTGCTTGTGACATAAAAACATATTTGTGAATATGTTTTTTATTAGCAAATCTCATTTGATTTATTTGTGAATTTAATTAATTTTTGTGAATATCTTTACATTTATTTGTGGATCATAATCTGTTTATTTGGAATTTTATTTTGCTACAATTCTACCCCCATGCAGATTTATCCACCTTATTTTTTCAGATAAGAGCGGGAGCGGCCATTTGTAATTTTAATGTGTCGGGCTTCTGGTGTCATTTGCTTCCAGTTATTTTAGCTGTACAAAAACAGCTGCTTGATATTGCAAACTGGTATCTCCTACCATATTATTTTAATGTATTGTCTTAATTGTAAACACGCGCAAACAGTTTTACAGTTTATTGCAGTTTGATATTCTTCTCGGCTAATAAATCGGAAGTTTCACGCATTCATAGTAAACACCTTACTTCCGCCTTGAAAAATAAGGTGGGTAGAAAAATAGTAAAGAAAATGATATTTTCAAGACTTAAATGTTATCGAAATTAGTAACTGTAGTAAATATAAAATAATTTATTAAAATATTTTATATTTTCAATTCAGTTCATATTTGTGTTTTTCAATTTAGTTACCTATTTTTGTAATTTATTTGTTATTTGTACTTTTCATAAATATTGTTCAGAAGCGCTATGGGTCATTTAAAGACAACAGTGGTGAGGGAAAAAATGAAATACTCTAGAAACATATGCATACACTTT
Organism: Elopichthys bambusa; assembly: GCA_037101425.1. NCBI lineage: Eukaryota > Metazoa > Chordata > Actinopteri > Cypriniformes > Xenocyprididae > Elopichthys > Elopichthys bambusa. Next base: position 14,139,902 of record CM074453.1, on the reverse strand, counting down.
TATTTTAAAAATAGTAACATATGCATATGTTCTTTTTATTATACTATAAAAAATGTAAATAAACAAAAGAGAAAAGATGTAAAAAGTCTTACATTTCCATGGACGCCCTGGCAGTTTGATACCACTTGAAACAAATAAACTAATCCTTACATAAATAAATGAAATGTGTCAATAAATCACATGTAAATTAAATTCTTGAATTCTTACATATAGTTTATTAATAATTAACTTTGGCTAATTGAATATGACGGCTATTATCTGCAGAGAATTGGGAATCTGGGGGAAGCCCACTGAAAAAGAGCTATGGATCATTCCATATTCCCTTGGTCACTGTTAGGGTGTCAGTGATCCTCATATGTTACAGTCATGTCCAAACAGATCATGTGCTATCAGGTGATGGGAGAACCCCGGGCTTGGACACAGGTGCTCCTCTGGCTTGGCTGGAAACTACCTGATTTTTTCAAGATGAAAAATTGAACCCAGTTTCCCACCATTAAGGATCGAACAGCACTCACTCACTGGCATTAGTGTGTAGCTTTTGGCCATTTTAAGGTTCACTCAAATCTGCTGTGGTTGCCTAAGGATGTTTATGTGAAATAAAACAGCAGTGCCTTTGACAAAAGTACCGCTATTAATTTAGTGTTATAAGGATTTCTTTAAAATCAAGTGAAACAGTTTTTGCCGGTGGGGATCATTTTGTGCAAGAGTTTCCTGGAATATCTTCAGTGAGTGTAGCAAATAGGTCACACTCACCGCTTTGTTTAGCAGCATGGCCTTTCAGATATATTATGCAGAATATAAGGCAAATTAATTTATTTTGCATGCAAAACATGATCAATTTGTTACAACCCCAGGAATGGAAAGGGGATTTTCTGTCCTCCTTATTCAAGTACAAATGACACTTGAACATTTATTATGACACTCAGTATCATGAGAAGCTTTGAAAAAGATCCTTCTTGCTGGTTCACATGTAATAAGGCTTTTGAGAAAATGAATGTGTTAAGGTAAGGTGCTTTTTATTTAATCAGTATAATTAACTTGATTGAGAGATATTGAAATACAGTCAAACCAAAATTTATTCAGACACCTTGAACATTTCATTCATTATTACAGTTTATTCACTATAGTTTAAAAAAATGGTAATAAAATATGACAAGATCTCAGAGTTAAACTGTGTCAGAAAAAAATAATCTTGATTATGTCAGATAACACTTAAGCAAAACATGGTCAGGTCAAAGTGTCTAAATGATTTTTGGTTCCAAATTTATTATCAATTTTACTGGTAGTCCACTGTATGAATAATTTTTGGGTATAATATGTCAGTTTATTTTATTTTGCTATCCTCACTTACATAAATGAACTATAGTGTCCTGCACCCACTAGTAAAAATATATCAAAAATGTCTGAATAATTTTTGGTTTGACTGTATATAGCAGGCTATCATTTATAATTTTGTATTATATAATAAAAATGTATTTTTATTTTAAATAATCAGTACAATTAACTTTATTTTAAAAAAAAATATATATATATATAATAAAAATAATACAAAATATTATATATTATTTTGTATTATTTTTATTATTAATACAAATGTATTTATTTTTATTTTAATTAATCAGTATGATAAACTTGATTAATAAAAATTATATATATATAGTTATATATATATAGTCATTTATTATTATTAATAATAATACAAATTAATTTATTTTTATTTTAATTAATGAGTATAATGATCTTGATTAATAAAAATTATATATATATAGTTATATATATATATAGTCATTTATTATTATTAATAATAATACAAATTAATTTATTTTTATTTTAAATATTCAGTGTAATTAAACTGATTAAAAGATATTGAAATATATATTATCATTTATTATTATTAATACAAATGTACTTATTTTAAATAACCAGTATACTTAACTTGATTTAATAGATATTGAAATATGTATCATTATTTTATTAATAATAATAGTAATATAATAATGTATTTATTATTTTTTTAAATGTTACAATGTATTTAGTATTTAATAATAATAATAATAACAATTTGTTTATTTTATATAATCAGTATAATTAACTTAAGAGATATTGAAATATTACTATTTATTGTTATATTATTAATAGAAATGTATTTATTATTGTTTTACATTTTTTATTATTAGTAGTAGCAGTATTAAAGGAATTATTACAAATATGCATATAACATTAAAATAAACATGTATTAACATTTACCTTGTAATATTCATAGTGGTAATATCTAACATCTGTCTTTCAAGAGTATTACTTCAGCACTGTCTAATTCCATTCGCCAGAAATTATGCTATTAAAATGTTTAATAAGTATAACAAATAACCAAACAAACTCTTTTCAGAGGGCTTTTCACCAAAAGCTGGTCATCTGATATTCGGTTAGATGGAAAAACTGCTATAGTGACTGGAGCAAACTCCGGGATTGGGAAAGAAACGGCAAAGGACCTGGCAAAGCGAGGTGTGTACTGTAGCCAAATCGACACACTGTGGAAAAAAACATTGAGCCTTTTCTTTCATACTAGAGGCACAGATGAAATATATTAGATCTGACTGCATGCATAGCCATTTGATCTGATTTTTAGGCCTATCCAGAATATCTCGTTTTCCTAAAATTGCTCAAAAGAATGTACTAGTTTTTCAAATAATGGAACAAAGCATTTCATTAATCCCGAGGTGCACGGGTGATCCTGGCCTGCAGAGACGTGGAGAAGGCTGAGCAGGCAGCCAGTGACATCAGCAGAGATGTGGAGAACGCCATCGTCGTGGTTCGGAAACTGGACCTGGCAGACACAAAATCCATCTGTGATTTTGCTGAACTGATTTACAACAGTGAGTTATGATTAAAGAGTATTTAAAAAAAAAAAAAAAAAAAAAATATATATATATATATATATATATATAATGTATATATGCTGTGCATCATATTTAATTCTTATCCAATCTTTAAAATAATTTTATTTCAGCTGAAAAGTCTCTTCATTTGCTGATTAATAATGCTGGAGTGGCAATCTGCCCATATTCCACAACAGCAGACGGCTTTGAGACACAGTTTGGAGTCAATCATTTAGGTTTGATGAAGTGCACTACACATTCTCATTCTTTCAAACCATATCAAAGAATCCTTATTTGTTGTTTAGAAGCTATAGAGATTGTTGACACTTGACATGTGATGTATGACTCCTTTTCTTCTTCAGGACATTTCTTTCTCACATTCCTCTTAATGGATCTGTTGAAGCATTCAGCTCCTTCTAGAGTGATTAATGTCTCCTCATTGGTTCACCCCATGGGAAAGATCCACTTTGAGGACCTGAACAGTGAGAAAAGCTATCATCCTGTGAAGGCCTACGTACAGAGCAAACTGGCCAACATACTTTTCACACGAGAGCTCGCCTCGAGAGTGGAAGGTAAGAGCCAGTATGTGATCTTGCATAAAGTGAGATCCAAAAATCTGATTCCACATTGAATCTAGGATTTATTTATGTTTTAGGAATCTGGAAAAAAAGGAAAACTCATTTAAGGGGGACGTTCACACAGAACAATTACGTAGGAAGTTTTAAAGGTGCAGTAAGCGATTTCTGAGAATCTGAAGATATTTACGATATTTACACTGTTGATATTTAAAATCAACCCAAACAAACACACCCCTCCCTTCATTGCTAAATGCACAAACAGGCAATGCAAGAGTGGATGTCTCTTTAGCAGAAGCAAAGCTAAATAAAGCTTCACGAAGATGACAAACAAACTACAAGCAAAAACAAAAAAATGAACATACAGTACACAAGTATGTACAAGCAAGAGTTTGTTGTCATGCCAGCAGCACACACTCAAAATCAATGTTACTTACGCATGGAGCAGAAACAACGCAACCTCTGTGTCCATTTTCAGGCCTTCCTGCTTATTTCTCCCCAGCGCTTGAAAGCTTTTCTAATATTAATGGGGGTCCTAAAGCTCTTGCCTGATCATAACCCTTTTTTTCCTTTTGTAATGTGTCTCAGCTATCTCTCTTTCGACAGTCTTTCTTCAAATCTCCCTCTTGCTCACTCTCTCCTCCCCCATCATGTGTGGACCTCCCCCTACTGCTGATTGGCTACACGTGTGTTGTGGTGCTCGGTCCGATCCACTTTCATCAGCATTTTTCAGAATGTCTACTGCACTTTTAACATGTGCTAGATGGACGTCTTTGACCACTGCGTTCGCATCTTTTATGTCTCGCGCATGATATGCATTCTAAAAATGCTGCGCTCAAGTTAGAAGCTGAACTTAAAAAAGTATCTCTCTGAACCTTGTTCTTCTCATTTCACTGCTCTAGCTATGTGTAGGCTATGCCTTTTTTGCACACTGACCACACAACGTTTTTTTGCTGCTTTTTCTGAAAGTTTGAAATTTTGAGGAAAAAATCATATCTGATCTGATCTTATTCATGTTCATGAGTCAAAGAGAGCGTTACGATCTAATTCCCAAAGTGTACTTCACTTTTTATGTGTACGCGAGGGCCAGCGTACATTGCGCATGACGCAAATTTCATCATCAGAAGAGTATGTGCAGGTCGCAGATGCGCATTTCTTTTTTTTGCAGTAATTATTTTATTCACAAGGTGGCAACCGTGCCCTGGTAGTGCCCGATTTACAAGGTAGTCAAAGAAAAACTGCATATACAGAACAGACGGAACGAATGCAAGCTACAGCGACAATGGAGGCCTATATAGACGTGAGATTGTGCAAAGAGGTTAGAAAGTACCCTCATTTGTACAACTCTGGCATGAAAAATACAAAGATACTTACTTGGGCGAGAGATTGCTTAAAACTGTGCATACGTTGAACGTCTGTATACGCAAAGTATAGAAGTATACTTTGCAAGGCTGTGCGTTCGACTGTGCGAACGAAGTATACTTCGTTAAAGTATACTCCATAAATCTCCTACATGTTCCTCGATTGAAACTTAAGTCCAAAGGTGACTGCGCATTTGCGGTAGCTGCCCCAAGGCTATGGAACAGTCTACCAGAGTATTTAAGACTATTATCACCTTTGAATGAATTTAACAAAACATTTTAAAATATATATTTTTTTACATTAGCTTTTGATCAGGTATGAGTGTTGAGGTAGCCTATTGTCGCTGTTCTTCTTGAATGGTGTGTGTTGATGTTTTGAATTCATGGTTATTCATTTCTGAAATTCCTTTTATTTTAATGGATTACATTGTACAACACTGTGGTCAACTATGTGGTTTTATTATGTGCTTTATAAATAAAACTGGATTGGAGAATTGTGAGACATAAATGTACAATTACGAGTTATATAAGCTAAAAGAAGCTCTACTTAAAAAAAAAAAAAAAAAGTGTCTCTAGACCTTGTGATTTTCCCCCCCATTCCACTGCTCTGCATCTCTCATTTTAAACACAAAGATGGGTTCTGTGTAAATGCCACATGAGTGTCCAAGATAATCATTCCCCTTTTACTTTCAGAGTATGGAAAAGCACACAAGTGTGACTAAATGATGACTGAATGTTCATTTTTGGCTGAACTATCCCTTTAGGGAGATTATATGTGAAAGAAGTAGACGGGAAAACCTTCTATATAATGTGCTGCTAATTCATCAGTATGCTATCCTAACATGACTGTCCCATGTTTTACCCACAAATATTCAGTGTTCTCAAGAGCGTTAAATAAGAAATAAGAGCGTTCTTGCACTTTGTGAAAATAAAGCGAGGTTAGCTTTTCATTCTTCTAACTGTAGCTCATGTAGAGTAAAGTTCAAACCTGTTTCTGTAGCAGAGATGGGAGTGAGTGTTTATGCTGTGGATCCAGGCCTAGTGAAGACCGAGATCATCAGGCATCTGAAGAAGTCCCTGCAGTTCTTTGTGAAGACATTTGGTTTCCTGATAAAAACCCCTGCAGAGGGTGCATATACCACTCTGTACTGTGCCGTTACTCCTGACCTGCCCACTGGAACCTACTACAGGTTTGTCAAAACTAGAATGCTAGCTGTTGCACTCATAAAGTAATAACCTCAATGGTCATCTTCCCATAAGCACCATTGTTCACAACATGCCTCTTATTTTGCACTAGTGATGCTAAATTTGGCAGCAAACAAATGAACTGCTCTGAATGTCCTCATGCTACTCTTTAGTAAAGTAGTTTCTCTCATGATCTCTTCACAGTAACTGTGCCATGGCCCCTTGCTCCAGGGCTGCTAATGACAACAACACTGCGAGCAGACTGTGGGCTGTCAGCTGCCACCTGCTGGGGATTCGTTGGAAATGAGAAGATATGACTTCCACCACAGCCTTATTTCACACTAATGCCGTTTTATGAGTTATTGCAACCTAGTTTCAACAGCAGCCCAGCCGAGTCCTCTTTGTATTCATGTGTTAGTGATATTTTGGGTGTTATTGATTCAGAGATACAAGGACATTTGAAAGTTTAAAAGTTTCTTATCTTACTACCCTGCTGAAAAATCCAGAAGCTTATGTTTTGCATGCTGGGACCAGCATAGGATGCTGGTTTCTGGTTTGCTGTTTCAGAAGTGCTGATGGACCTGCTACACCAGCTCAGTTTTGCTTGAGAACAGCACTATACCAGCTCAATTCATCATAAACCAGCCTGGACCAACATGGTGGTTTATGCTGGATTTTTCAGCAAGGTATGTGATTATTGAAACATGCTACATAACTATCTTATTATAAGCAGATAGCAATGGTTAAAGAAAGTTTAGTTTCTTTAGTTTATTAAAGTTTATTATTGATTTGGTCATCCATGGTGCAGAACATGTAACAAGACAAATACTAGACGATATGCTTGGTAGAGACAGTAGAAATAAATACGAAAGCTAAATAATACTGTGTTAATGGGGTAGAAATGTCTTGGGAAGGAGTACCTAACGGAGATAGAAAATGATGATAAGTAGTATTAAGTAACATAAGTAAGGATACTAGTAAGTGCAAACGAGAGCAGATAGAAAAAAGAGGTAAAAAGTGCACGTTCATGTTCGATTTACTGTCACTGAATAAACTATCTTAAATGACATTTACTTCTCTGAGGTAAGACCGTGTTCAGTGTGTTGTAAACAGTTCGTAGAGAAACATCAGACTTACACAACGAGGACATCTAGTGGACACACGGGGTCACGGCTTTTGCACAATTTGGCTCATTTTTAAGTGGGTGACGTAATTGTATTGTGTGTTCTGGTGACGTGTAGTGGAATGTCCAACCTTTCAAAAGAGATTCAATTCAACAAAGCTGCCTTGGAGTTCAAGGTCATCACAGCGAGCACATTCCCGCGAGCGGTGGGTGCATGAACGCTTCACGTTCTTCATATTGATCTCAGACGCGTTTCATTGGCCAGAGGACAGAGCTCTGGACGGGCGGGGCTTGGATACAGACCGCATTGAAATATCTCATTCATAAATTACACAGGACGCTAGAGTAGAGCACTATACTGTCTGCTGAGGGGAGCCAGCCAATATTGGAACAATGCACTCCATAAGGTAAGCAATGCTGTTGCCATAATTGAGTTTGCAAAACTGTGTTGGTACAACTTTTCTTTTCTTTTCTTTTCTTTTCTTTTCTTTTCGCCAAAGTGTTCATAACTGGATAAATGAGACCCAATACTGTTCTTAAATAGCATTAAAAAAAAAAAACCAATATCATTCTTTAAATGACAATTACTATGCCTGTTCTTTATATACCATACCATTTTTGGTTATGAATTTAAATATAGGAAAAAGGGGCTAGTTGTCACATGAGGAAGTTGTCATCTAAGTCAGCAACTGAGATTTTGAGTCATAAATCCAGTTACATGAATGTTGGTTTCAAACAACTTCAAACCATCTTAAATTAAGTTCAATTTTAACTCTAAGTACAATATTTATTGGTCAAAACAATGGCCTTATATTTCTGAAAGTTATATTTTTCTGTTTTGTTTAGCCTTTAATAGACAACTTGCCTGTATTTACTTAACTGCATCTAAATTCCTGAGTAAAATAACAATGATATAACAAAATTCACTGGAGTAACAAGTGTGAAAACTAGCCCTGCTCTTGCATACTACTTCACTTTAGGTATTTACTATTATATATAATCAATTCCAGAAATTTCTTCTGTCGTCAGTGGAGCTCTTCTGTACGACTCGATGATAAAACAGTCATAATCACAGGAGCTAATACAGGCATAGGCAAAGAGACAGCGAGAGACCTTTCTAGAAGAGGTAAGAAACTAACAGACCCCATTTTAGTTTTCAGGACATTCTACGTCTCAACTCGGTCTTGACCTTAAAAGGAAAATGCTGAATGATTTGATTTGTTCTGTTCAGCACATGCTGTGAACGGCATCGACTGCCAACCTGTTATGAGACAAACCCATGCCATGTGTGATGCCACTCTAATTAGAAGGGGGTATGGGTAGGTTAGCTGGAATAATTGCAATCTTTCATACTGTATTTGCACTATTGTTTCTGTTGACAAATTTATTTTGGATCCAGTTTATTCTCTTTACAGTTTTTCTCAATTGCTAACACACAACTCATGAAACAACTAAAAACACAATCTTGTAACTACATACCAATTTGTACAAACCTTCCACATCAAACTCAAATATTTCAGTCAAAAACATATTCTCTTTTGTCAGAATCACTCTTTGACCTCAAATAATTTTCATTAGACTACAGTAAAGTGATCTTACAGTAGATGAAAAGCACTAGAAAAGTTCAAATATCAAAGAATTGAATATGAACTTGGTATGCAACACAATACAGTACAGTAAAAATTAATTAATAAATAAATTCAGCATCTTCTACAACTTTTGGCTACAAATAAATGTAACAATCACAAGTTTGAGCGTGTAGAATATGTGCTACAGTTTACTGTACATACTGTAGAATAGTGAAATGTCCCTCATATAAAGTACTGTTACTGTAATTATACTGTATGTGTAACTAAAAACCCTGTAGATGATTCTTTCAGCTCTATCCAGTGTTAGGATGCATTTTTTAAAGCACATAATCACATGTGGCCCTATTTATATGATATTATCCTGAAATTCTGATTGGTATGTCATCAGTTTTGCTACTTAATGTTTACTCATGGATAAATGTGTGCTATTTGAGTTCACATTGTTGTGCTTCAGTTAATTATATCATGTGTTTGTGTTTTATGAATGAGATCATAATTAAATCGGTGTAAAAAGAGTTTTGCAGAAATTATTGAGAAAATTGGAATGTGTATAAAAACAGGTATTAAATGTTTTGTGAAATGTCTTTATTTTGAGAACTGAATGGATGGTTTGGGAAATTGTGCCAACTGAATCAGTTATAGTGTGTTATAAATCGAGAAAAACTGTAAAATATTGCAAAAATCAGCATAATCTGGGACTAAAATAACAACTGGAAGGATAAATCGTACTCACTGTCCTAATGTCAAATGTGATAATTAAAACAGCAAATATTTCATCTTATAATAAACGACAGGCTCTTGGAAGTTTTGAATGCATGCTGATAAATAAACGACAGGATTACAATACTATCTGCCAAAGAGATGTAAAACTGTACACTTTCCCACATGGACCCGCTGAATTCCAACAAAGAAACTCTGACGCTTGGCAGCCAAATTGCTCTGAATAGTATAATAGACATTCTGCACAGTAATTACCAGGCAAACAGCTATTGTGTTAGCTCATCAGCCTTACATCCCAGTTTAGCACCAAATTAATTATTATGCAAGGACATTTCACAGCAAGGACGTTTGCTGGTATATGTAAACACAATTATTTCAGATCCACGAAGGATATCTGCTCTGTTTTGTGACTGAAAGCACATTTCTATCAGCTTCTCCGTGATGTCCTCAGGGGCTCGAGTCATCATGGCCTGTCGAGACCTGGAAAAAGCAGAGGCAGCCAGAGAAGAATTAATGCAGGATTCTGGGAACCAAAACATTGTGGTGAAAAAACTTGATTTATCAGATACCAAATCCATCAGAGCATTTGCAGAGCTCATAAACACGGGTGTGTAAGACATCTTATTATTACTTTAAATGCATTGTATGTATATATTTCCTTGGAGCAATGGAATTTTATATAATTATTGTATTTAATATTATATATACAGTTTTATATGAATAGTATTAATAGCCTATAGTATTATATCATTTTCATGCAATCTTTTTCATGCAGTCTTTATTCATATTTTTGTATTTTAGAGGAAAAGCAAGTTAACATCCTGATCAACAATGCTGGAATCATGATGTGCCCATATTCAAAAACTGCAGATGGCTTTGAGATGCAGTTTGGTGTAAACCATTTAGGTAAAGACTTACTATATGTTTTACTTTGTTTTACATAAGCTACATAGCATAGTATTATTGTCACAAATTGAGGGTTGCAGCAGGTGAAATAAAGAGATGGGTTTAAGCGCAGCAGTACAGATTTAAAAACAAAACTGTTTGATCTGAGATCTGCTTGGTTACTAACATTCTACCTTTGTGTTTGGCAGAACAAAGAAATTTATACAGGTTTGGAACAACTTGAGGGGGAGTAAATGATAACAGAATTTTCATTTTTGGGCGAACTATCCCTTTAAATAGACCAAGTTAATGAAAGAAATCAACATCAGGTGTACGCTAATCAATCAGTAACCGAGGAGACAAACCAAGAGCAGGAACAAGGAAACAGAAAACAGAGTAAACCAACTCAAATAAAACATAACAGAACCCTGACAATTATGATATTATTTCCTGTATTTCCTTTTGAAAAAGGGAGTTTGGGTAGAACAATGTTTTTTTTCATTAGCCAATGGGCTTTAGTAATTTCATGGCTATGAACCAAAATTACATCTGAAATCGTTAAGATTGAAAAACTTCGCTGCCATTCTATAAAATATTCTATAACTTAAAGAAGTCTCATGCTCAGCAAGGCTGCATTTATTTGATCAAATCTACAGTAAAAACAGTTATATTGCGAAATATTACTACATTTTAAGGTAACTGTTTTCTATTTTAACATATATTGAAATGTAATTCATTCCTGTGATGACAAAGCTGAATTTTCAGCATCATTTCTCCAGTCTTAAGTGTCACATGATCCTTCAGAAAACATTCTAATATGATGATTTACTGCTCAAAAAACATTTCTGTTTCTGAAACAAAATAGTTGTACTGCTTAATATTTTTGTAGAAACCATAATGCATTTTGTTTTTCAGGATTCTTTGATAAATAGAAAGTTCAAAAGAACAGAATTTATTTGAAACATTTTTGATCGATGCATCTTTGATGAATAAAAGTATTAATTTCTTTCAAAAAAAAAAAAAAAAATACTGACTCCAAACAAGTGTGCATGTAGTATAGTATCTGTACATACTACATCCAAATATCTGTGGAAATTTCAAATAATTTTTGATCATTATCAGCATTTTGTTGTAGATGTAAACACTCATTATGACCCAGGAAAAGTCAAGACTATTAGTAAAATTAGATTTCCTGTATTTAATCCATACTGACCAGTAAATCAAGTAATTTAGTCAATAAGAGCGACTTCTTTCCAATTAAGCACAAATTGTGTTTGTTTATAGACTACCCCTATGTATAAGGCAACCTTGTTTCACACAGGAAGTCTCAGACTTCCTACCAGTGTGGAATAGTGACTCTCTAAATTGACAGTGTGTGCTGTTTAATCATTCATCAGCCCAAGCTGGCTTCCTGTTGGAACCTAAACACTCACATATAGTACACATCCTTTCCATATACATCCACTTCCATGCATTTATTGGGTAATAGACAAATAAGGCACAGAGGCATCAACAGGACATGAGGGACAATGAAAAGACAAACAACCCCTGACTATTTTTATCTCCTTCAAACTACCAACAGGTCATTTTCTGCTCACCTACCTTCTGCTGGACCTCCTCAAGAAATCAACCCCCTCCAGGATCGTCAATGTGGCTTCTGTGGCCCATACGTGGGGCAGCATTCATCTGGATGACATAAACAGTGAGAAGGGTTACTCTCCACGGAGGGCTTATGGCCAGAGCAAACTAGCTAACATCCTTTGCACACGTTCCTTGGCTAAAAGACTGCAGGGTATGTGACCTTCATAGCAAGACTATCCATGCCAGACTAAACATAATCCTCAAGAACACAAACTGATGTGACATTAAAGTTGACAAGAAACGGCTTCTTGAATAAGAAAAACGTGGGACTTGATTTTGTCCATCGGGATTTGATTAGATAGTTAAATGGTTGTGGTTTGCTATTGGTCGATCTCATGTGAGTGACAGGTTGTCCTGCCCTTGTGCCAGTAAATGCGTCATCAAAGAAGGGATATCGTTGCAAGAACTTATTTTGATTAAAGATTACGTGGTCACATAAATTACAAAAAATAATGACATGCATGGATAAATCATTTATAATATGGCAAAATTCCACAGAAAAAAACAAGAATTGTCAATTTTTGGTTTTTAATGGTGACTTTAAATTCAATATTTTTCCCTGTGAGAATACATAATCTCAAAACCAGCACACACAGTTGCAGAGGAAGGTGCTCGGTCAGAACTGATCTCTATGTTTGTCTCCGAGTAATTCCTAAGGATGCAGGATTGTCCTAAGCATGTGGAGAATGTCCTGTTTTCTGTTAATAGATAATAGTTAATAGATTACGCAGGTATGTGTAATCTATTAACTCTGATAATGAAATATGGTCATGTTCTTAGGCAGTGGTGTGACTGTGTACTCCCTCCATCCTGGTGTGGTGCAGTCAGAGCTGTTTAGGAACCTCAGCAAGCCTGTGCAGATCGCAGTCAAGGTCTTCAGCCCCTTCACCAAGACCACCATTCAGGGGGCCCAGACCACCATCTACTGCGCTGTAGAGCCAGAGCTGGACAAAGAGAGCGGAGGATATTACAGGTACAGAACAAAGTATTATGGAAAATAAATAGCACAATAGAATTCTTACTATTGTATTAGTTTGCATTATGAGTTTTTTTTTTTTTTTAATGATAATAAAATGTGTTTAGGTTAAACATACAATAGATGCATTAATGATAACTAAGAAAGTGTCATTCCTAAACCTGAGAATCTTTGTTTCCAGTGACTGTGCCCCAGCTCAGTGTTCAAGAGAAGCTTCAGATGATGAAATGGCTCAGAAACTCTGGGAACTCAGCTGTCAGATGCTCAGCATTACATGGGACTGATGGAGCGCTCCTCGCAGTGACACTCTTATGCGAGCGGAATGAAAGCTTTTGTACTAATGTCATAGATAATGGAAACTGTAGTATTCATACAACGCATGACTGAATCAGCACTGTTTTATATTGTACATTGTATACTCTTTTTTTTAATGCCCTTGGCTGTGCTGTTATAATTTCAATAGACATGTTATGAATTTAAAATGTATTTTGGTCTATTAAATCCTTTTATTTTATGAATTTGCATTTTGTTATTGTTTTTTTGCTGAAAAACTGTCCACAAGTAATTAACTTTGTCAGGATATTTGCCATATCTTGCCATTTTGTAGCATGGAATCCCTTAGTACAGAGCCCCTAAAGGGACATGGTGGTGGTAAAAATATGATATAACATTATAGGCTGTGTCTGAAATCGCATACTCTCTTCAGTAGTTTCTTATTTTGAATAATTACTTCGCGAACATTAAAAAAGTATGTTCTATGAGTGTGATCTGGATGTACAACATTCTCCATGTTGTCAGATAGTACAGTGTCCATTGTATGCACACTTAAGAATCTCGCAGGAAGTAGTAGGTCATCCGGGGATGGCTTTGAGATGAAGTTCTTTGGTGGAACGCAAAACATTTGCCAGAGAACGCAAAAGCATAATTTTTCCTTTCATCTCATATTTTTTACGTCACCATGTCCATACATTACTGTACATTAGTCCCCAATAAGTTAACATTACTGAATGCATTAACTAACAATGAGCAATACATTTCTGACATTATTTATTATTATTTTTTAACGTTAGTTAATAAAAAATAAACTGTTCATTGTTAGTACCTATTAGCTCAGGACCATTAGGCCTAAATAATTTTAACAGATGGGCCTACTTGATTTTAATAATGTGTTAGTAAGCGTAAAAATTAACTAGCAATGAAAATGTAAATTGTTTAGATAAACTGTTTTCAAATTCGCTTTACATGTATAGCTACATAAGCCAAAAACAATCCTCACAGGCAGGATAAGATAACGGATAGATAACACGTCTACTACGCTTTATCTAGTTCTGCAGTAATGATGATGTGGACAAGTCGCTGCCCTCTAAACTCCAGTCGCTAGGTGGCAGTGAGCACATCATTGTGCCCAGCAGTTGTGAGCTAGTGCGCATGCGTCACTCTTAGCGCTGCGTCAGTCTTTCCGCAGTTAAATCTACGTGGCGTAACACATAGCGGAGTCAGTTTGTTACATCCAGCTGAACCCCTGTATTAGCCTTTGATTTACCAACACAGGTAAGTTTCTTTTGGTCTTTCTTGCGTTTTTAGTAATCTATATTGGTATTAAGTAAAGAGTTTAGCTTTAAAATAAGGTTATACGGTTCTGCGTCTTTACTGAGGACGTGTTTGCTGTGAATGTGATCGGTGAGTTTCAAGGTAAACATAATTTCTGACTGATCACGTACGATCACTTTCTTAATATGAGTTTAAAAATACTTCAGTTTTAGTTCTGTATGTTCTATTGGTTTATAGCTCAATTTCAAAATTATTTGTTAACTGTTTTATCCAGTGTAAAGTGCGGCGTTCAGGCTAACAGTGCTAGTCAAGCAGAAACGTTAGATTAGTCAAATTGGTTGTTAAAGACTTGTGGTTAACTAAGTTAAGGGTTTAACAGTTGGTTCCCTTTGAGAACATATTTTAGAAACTAGCTATTCCTGTGCTTGGGTTTCGGGGTGGAGGGTTCCTGGGTCTGAAAAGTATCAACTGAATGATGAAATCGACCTTTTATTTAATCAATTCATACGTCGTGAAACTTGTATAACACGTGTAAGTGGTTTATGTTCTCTTTACTGTTACATGATGTAGCAGTGCAAATGTCTGATTGTGATCTGTTTGTGCTTCGTGTTCTGTTCTCTGACGAGTGTTCAGGTTTTGTATTTTACAGATATAAAGTTAATGCTCTCTTCTCTTTTCAGCATCACTTCAAGATGGATCAGGTCATGCAGTTCGTGGAGCCAAGCAGGCAGTTTGTCAAGGACTCCATCAGACTCGTGAAGAGATGCACAAAGCCAGATAGAAAAGGCATGTCCAGTCCATTATCTCTTAAATTAAAAGATTTGACACGTATGAAACATTTTCAGGATGAACTGATGCTAGAACTTATATATTAAAAAGCTGTACATTTTGAATTTAAATGCCTGGTTTCACAGACAAGGCTTAAGCCTAGTCCCAGACTAAAATTCATGTTTGAGCTGTTTTAATTGAAAGCAACTTGTACTGATGTATCTTAAAATGTCACTGCCATTGTTTTGTATCACCAGTAATGTTTAAGACACATTTATAAAAGCTACTTAAAGGGTTCACCCAAAAATGAAATTACTCACCCTCATGTCATTTCAAACCTGCAAGACCTTCATTCATCTTCGAAACAAATTAAGATATTTTTGATGAAATCCGAGGTTTTTTTTAATCTTCCGTAGAACACAATGAAATGACCACATTCAAGGTCCAGAGAAGTAGTAAAAACATTAAAATAGTCCATGTGACTACAGTGGTTCAACCTTATTGTTAAGAAAGCAACACGAATACTTTTCATGTACAAAAACGACTTTATTTAATGGCATAGAATGTGGTAATTTCATTGCTTTCTACGGGAGATAAAAAAAACAAACCTCAAATATCTTAATTTGTGTTCTGAAGATCAACGAAGGTCTTGCGGGTCTGGAATGTCATGAAGGTGAGTAATTAAAGACAGACTTCATTTTTGGGTGAACTAATGCTTTAAATGTCCTAATTTAATTAAGGCCTACTCCTGGCTTAATCAAAGCCTTGTCTGTGAAACCAGGCTAAAGTTCATTTAAAATGAAAATTAGAAAATGTTACAAGCAGACAGCCATTTTAGGGAGGAAGCTATGAAAGCTTGTATCTGCTACAGTATATAAAAAAGAAAAGGTGTTTTTTTTTTTTTCTTCCCCCCTTCCATTTTCTTTTTTTATGACTCAATTCTGACTTTTCCCTTGTTTTTGAACTGTTGTGAAGAAAAGTCAGAATTGTGAGATGAAAGTTGCAATTTATTTATTTTTAATTATGTGGAAGAAACAAGCTTGCATAGAAATGTAAAAAATTAATGCTACAAAATAAACCCCAAATTTTTCTTTTTGTAAACAAGCCTGTGTACATAACCGTATGTTATGTTGACTTTGTTTTCATAGATATTAGGATAACTTTGACTGTTAATCTCCATTTGCAGACTGTATACAATGTTTGTATTTATTGAGCATATTTAATATCAACAAGTCTTTTTCAATTATGAAAGCTTAATTTTTCCCCCCCCCCTGCTGTCTAGAATTCCAAAAGATCGCCATGGCAACAGCGATTGGATTTGCCATCATGGGCTTCATTGGATTCTTTGTCAAACTCATCCACATCCCCATCAACAACATCATTGTGTAAGTAATCCACAAGAACACAATTACCAGTGTAATTCACACTTTTATTGCTAGAATTAGGTTACAAAAATCATTAAACTCAACATCTAATATACAACTACAGTGCATTTAGGATGTACAAATTGCCTTTTGAGTCTTTGATTTGATTTAGTCTGTGATTAAAGCAGGATTGTTGTTGTTTCTCAACAGTGGTGGTTGAACCAGCTGCATTGTGAAGCCAAACAGACCTTCGGCTGCCTGAAACCATGTTGGATGATGGACTGAATGCAAACATTTGTATAAATCTTGTTTTTTGTTTGTGTTAACATTTATTTTTGGCTGTGTTAATAAATCAAAGGTTACACTACTCATTGTCTTCATTAATAAAAGGTTGTTGGTGCTGAAGAAAGGCACTTTTTAAAAGCTTGGTGCTCCACTGCTTTGTTCACAGTCGTTTAATTCCCATGCTCCATAACAGTGGCTTGTCTGTGGTGACCGTCACAGGTTTTCTGCCTTCTGTGGGGTTGTGATCCTCGTAAGTGTTGGATGTGCTTACAAGCTTTCCAAAAGCCAATATCTGATTATCTAAAAGAGGAGACAAAAGATAAGCACTGTTTTATGCACAGTCAAAAACAGTTAAGGTCTTTTAATATCTAAGGATTTCCACGTCGGAAAGGTGCAGAGTAGGGTAGGAAGTGGAGAGGCTAAAGTTCTTTGTCTACAAGCGTCTACCAAAAGCTGTGAATACAAAAGTCCGCCCACTGTGGTTTTAATTAAATTGGCCGCCCGAAGCCTCTCACCAAACCTGTCAGGGGTGCTTGTGAAAATGTTCTAATGAGTGAAGCGGGAGAAAACATGCCCTTGCGTAACCTGGTGGGAACGACACTGTTTTTTTGGTCTCTTATTCATTTGAACTGCTCACTGGAAACCCTGAGCAGCGGCGGTGCTGTAATCTGGGTGCCAGACAGAGTTCAATGCCTCTCACTTCAATGGCCCCAGCCATCCAGCAACAAAAGAGTACATTTCTCTTGATCACTGAGCATTGCTTTCAGGAAGACCCAGGTGCCACTCACAAAAGTTATACCTGTTGGCTGGTATGTGACCAAATTAAGATTTTCAGGGGTCCCTTAAAACACTTGATTAAAGTCATTTGAGGCCACTGAAGCGGAGGGGAGTGTTTATTATTTGCAGCACCAGATTGGTTAAGGCTATGGTTTTGTATTATTTGAGTTTTCATGAGAATCATATCTCAGCTTCTAAACTTCATCAAACCTCATGCTGAATTTGGAACCACATACTAGTATACTATTACTATTAATGCCACAGAAAGATATGGTGAAAATATTAAGAGTAATAGGCTAGTATGCAGTTCCGAAATCAGCTTCAGTTTGACAGACCTTTCAAGAAGTCCAAAAGTGAGCTCATACTGACCCCCAGTGGCAAAACTGCATTGTTCTGTTTTGTTTACATTATTACTATGCAGAAGTTAACACAATACCTGTACTAATGCAAAATGCAATGTACCAAAAATATAAACAACTTTAAAAGTATTCTGAGTAAAGCAACCTCCTAATATATATATATTTTTCTAGGACATGCCAAATGATTTAAACCAAAACCTTTTTCTACATGAAATTGTTAAACTTTACGTTCAGATGCAGTCATAGATTTCATAGATTTTGATTGTACATATACATGCTAAACTATAATATATGCCACTGGACTCAGCTAGGAGGCAATCTGATTGGATTGTAAGCTCAACAAAATGAAAAAGGAAGATGTACTTTATGATGCTCTGTAATAATGGAGGTTTAAATGAAACAAAGATTAAAAAGTACATACTTTATAAGATGGACAAAATTTGTCAAACAATGCTAACAGGCTGATATCAACAAAATGACAATCAAACATTTTATATTTAGTTAGTTTTTAAAATATTACAGCATTTTCCATGTTTTATAATGGTTGTACCGAATGACCTAATGTTTCGTGACGTGTATGAGAAAGTTAGTTACTTTGCTTCACGACCATGTGGTCCTGTGCAGGTGTCTGAATGAAGTCACATGATATTGACCGCATGACTTGATCCAAAATGGTCCCTTTATATTGGTTACTCCGAATGACATCAATGAAATTCATTTTTACGGACATTCTTTCTCATAACAAAGCAGTGACTTCTACACATAATTTTAATACCATTTTGCACTATGTTGATATAAGATCATGCCAGAATAAAAAAATGTATACATTTATTACATTTTAAGATATTTTCATCACATGAAATGGCTGTATTGGCCTTTGGACAGTTAAACCAAATGACCTTTTGACACTTCAAAATCTTAAATACCTTTATATGTAGCAAAATATAATTAAAACCTTTGGGATTCAACAAAAGAGATCAAGTTGAACTACCTTACATACTTTGGATGTCATATCTTTGTTTATCATTATTATTATTAAGGCCTTTAGACAAAAAAAAAAAAAATTACCCGTCACGTCATTGACCCATATCTATATATATGCGCACAATGTACCCTAATTTAAACGCAAAATGATTATAAACACCAACTCTCCCTATTCAAAATTCAGACCCAGAATCCTTTAATTGCCTATGCTGAAGAAGACTTAATTCCACTGAACAGTAAATATGCATAAACATTAAACACATGAAAAGTATATTTCCATGGTAATAAAATATTATCCAGGCGAAGCAAGAGAAAATGAAGTAAACGAGGCAATAGCTGACACTGGATGAGCTGTTTTACTCCGAGGCTACTGAACAACTTTCAAAGTCTAAAGAAATATCACTGGACTTCAAAGGCAGCATGACAGGAGGAAAAACAAGCAGAGACGACTGACTTTATTCTGTGTTGAAGTGATGAACTATTCACAATGGGCTCCTCGAGTTAATCAAGCACGCCACACTGATAATTAAGTCAGTTTCATACAAACAATAGCTAGAGAGATCTAAATATTGATAACCTTGATTGAACTTTGCAATTAACTTAGCACCCCCGGTTGCCGAAGTTTAACAGATGCACATTTAGTGAATAAAGGAGAAGTATTTTTCATCAAACAATAGGGACCTAAAGCGGTGTCTGGTGACATCTTGCAGTTCATAATTTCACCAGTGGTGGCGACAAAGCACTTTGAAATGGTATCGCCTCTGCGTTGTTCATTCTCAGCAATACATCTAAGCTGGTCTCTTTCAAAATGCTGAAGACAGAGGTGCCTTATATTATTTATTTTCTTCCACTTTTTCTTATGTTTTAGTTTCACCAAATTTTCCAGCATTTTCAAAACTTCAGTATCTAAAATGCTTGTGAGATTATACACAAACTATCACTAGTAGCAGTGGGGTTACACAAAACATGTCAAGAACATCCTATTTTTTGATATTTTTAATTAAAAGAAATGAATTATATTTTTATATATGCTTTTTTTTTTTTGCATTATAACAATTTACCTCCAAATCCTCTTAAATGAATTAATGAATGAATAAATAAATAATCCATAAAATAAATTCTAAAAATAAATCTAAATAAATAATATGTAAATAATGTATATAAAATGTATATATTATATTTATTTATTAGGTACAAATATTAATTTTTACATTTTATTTAATATTTATAAATATAAGTTATTATTACTTTAGATCACACACACACACGCACACTTTATCAAAGCTGCGGTTTAATGAGATCCTTGACCTCTCAATGTTTTCTTTATCAAAAGTATGCTGACAAACCACAGTGTGTAGCTGAAGACCCTGATAGTAGGCACTCAGATGAACAGTGTGCTGTGGAGGTATGTGCAGCAGCAGATGAGAGGTGGACAGATGGGCCTTAAGGTAGTGCACACAGACATGAGCAGAAACAGCCTTGAGTGAAACACTTAGCGCCAAGTCACATTACAGCAGCTTTATAAAACCTCTTCATGTAGACATAAAGGAAAATAAACAGATATGCATGCAGAGACAGAGAGGCTGATGTGTACATTAATACTGATCTGCTTTCCTTACAGTAAACGCAAATGATTCCTGTATATTTACCAAAACATCTATCATGAATTTTGTTGAAATGTATGCTTTGGAATTGCACTTTTTACACTACCACTGAAAAAATTTGGATTGTTAAGTACAATTTTATGTTTTTGAAAAAAGTCTCTTATGCTCACCAGGCCTGTATTTATTTAATAAAAAATAAGCGGTTTAAGCTGTAAGTTGCGAGGTGGGGCCTCCATGGATCAGACTTGTTTGTTCAGCATATCCCACAGATGCTCGATTGGACTGAGATCTGGGGAATTTGGAGGCCAAGGCTCAAACCATTTTTGCTTTGTGGCAGGGTGCATTATCCTGCTGAAAGAGGCCACAGCCACCAGGGAATACCGTTTCCATGAAAGGGTGTTCATGATCTGCAACAATGCAATAGGTGGTACGTGTCAAAGTAACATCCACATGGATGGCAGGACCCAAGGTTTCCCAGCAGAACATTGCCCAAAGCATCACACTGCCCCCGCTGGCTTGCTTTCTTCCCCAGGTAAGTGACGCACACGCACCCGGCCATCCATGTGATGTAAAAGAAAACGTGATTCATCAGACCACGCCACCTTCTTCCATTGCTCCGTGGTCCAGTTCTGATGCTCATGGACAGGGGTCAGCATGGGTACCCTGGCTGGTCTGCAGCTATGTAGCCCTATACGCAACAAACTGCGATGCACTGTGTATTCTGAACCCTTTCTATTAGAACCAGCATTAACTTCTTGAGCAATTTGAGCTACAGTAGCTCGGCTGTTGGATCGGACCACATGGGCCAGCCTTTGCTCCCCACTTGCATCAATGAGCCCTGGGCGCCCATAACCGGTCGCTGGTTCACCACAGTTCCTTCCTCGGACCACTTTTGATAGATCAGGACCGGGAACACCCGACAAGAGCTGCAGTTTTGGAGATGCTCTGACCCAGTCATCTAGCATCACGATTTGTCCCCTGTCAAACTCACTCAAATCCTTACGCTTTCCCATTTTTCCTGCTTCTAACACATCTACTTTGAGGACAAAATGTGTACTTGCTGCCTAATATTACCAGGTGCTGTGTTCAGTGTTATTCACTTCACCTGTCATTGGTCATAATGTTATGCCTGTTATGGCTAGAAAAGTAATAACACACCTCAACAAACCACATAATTTAAGGTATCATTCATATCTGTCGCACAAACTGTGCAGTGCAGGTCAAGTTAGTTTTAAAATTTTTAACCCTAAGATTGAGCAATAGTAGTGATAATAGCCTTAGCAAACACCTAAGTCTTTAATAATAAGTTTGCTAATTGCTGTTGTTGCTTCTTTTGTTAAAATATCCAACAGGGAGAACAAATAATTGCATCTAACTGGATCTTTACCATTCCGCCTTAATATTAGCATGACTAATATTAAGTTTTGGATAGTTAAGGCTTTAACACAAAGCTGATCCTCAGTGCATCCAAGAAACTTAATTAGCAATCTCCTCGGTTCGATTCCGATCGATATCTGACACTGCGGCAGGAGCAGAAATTAATGCATCGCTGTTATTGATAACAATGAAGATGTTTGCATGCAGTAATTGCATTTCCAGAACCAATGTACTTCGCTTAAGTACCCAATATTTACAGAGCAAATTACACGGAGTCCCAGAGAGGAACCGAGTCGAAAACACGCTACAGCCATGGGGCTGAGTCACAGTCGATAATTTTGAAGCAAAAACGGTACTTTTATGCCCCAAAAAACTCGTCTTGCTCTGTGCTTATCGTGTGAGGTGAGGTGTGCTGCTGTACGAGCCATCTGGTGGGCATTGATAGCGCTTCTATTAAATGTTTATGGCTTCATTGGAGGGAGGTTACAAGGCTGAAGCGACGACACAATGCTAATTCGACCTTCAGATGAGAGAGGCTCTGCTTTCTGCCTTTCCCATAGGAATATGACAGTTTGGAACCCCGCAGTTACATAATTTCCTCCAAAACAGAGGTGCTGAAGTGGCGTCTCAGCAACAATCGTCATAAAAAGCCCCAATTTTAAACAATAAAAGCTAGAAACTGCAACACAGCTCGAATGCGTGCAGAGAAATGAAAATGTTTCAGTCCTTTTGACGTAAAACGCTGTCTGAAGAGCCAAGGTTATGCATTCATGGCGTTTCAAAGTGAAAACACCTCACTGAACCTTGCAGACAAGACAGAATGAATTATAGTCTATTAGTAAATATTGATTTTGTCTAATATTTGGATTTGACAAAGGCGATCATCTTGCACTCAGCGGTTCTTTCAAATGACTAATAAAAACATTTCTTATGAGGAGGAAATTGTCTTTATATGAGGAATAAATATGACAAAAAGAAAAATCATAAGTTTGTACTTTGCACTTTGGTGGAGGACACCAAAAGGAGACCTTTTGAGAAGATGGCACAGCAATTCCACACATAAAAAAATCTAATAGGCTAGCTTTTATAGTTATTAGGGTGATAAATAACTGAAGAAACTGACATCAAGGTGAAGTAAACTTAAACTTAAACTAGATTTCTTTAGAAAATACTATGTTGCTGTAGGTGGTTTGCCAAGGTGTTTATGTTACAAACACTACCATTCTAAAGTTTGTGGTCAGTAAGATTTTTTAAATTTTTTAAAATGTTTTTAAAGGAAGTCTCCAATGCTCACCAAGACTGCATTTATTTGATAAAAATACAGTTTTGAAAAATTGTTTTCTATTTTAATATAATTACAAATGCAATTTATTCTTGTGAAGGCAAACCCTAATTTTCAGCAGTCATTGCTCCCGTCTTTCAAAAGATTTGCAATAATATTATTGCATAATATGCTGGTTTGGTGCTCAGGAAACATTTTTTATTATCATCAACACTGAAAACTATGGAAGCTTGTTTCGTCCACTGAATAAAAAATATTTTTATCTCACAAATCTGACTCGCAATTGCAAGTTTATATCTCGCAATTCTCACTTCGCCTGGAGTTTGATTAACAGATGATCTGACCAATCATACTGCAGAATCCACCATTTTGTCCAACAAACGAGTCAGGAGAGTTAGTAAATTAATGTCGGTGGACTTGAACTTGAAAAAAGGTGTGTATTGACGTCTTTCTGCGGTTGAAACAACATTCCTTCTGATGTTCATTCATGTTTATTTCGTGCTTAGCCTGTAACTAATAGGAAGAGATGATCGGTTCACATGCCGCTTGAACTGAGGTGTTACAATGATCTGTCATGACACATTAAAGAGCCACAAAATGGTATTTATTGTTTGAATTTTTCTTAAAAAAAATTGAAAGCTGAGACTTTGTTTCATACCAAAAGTAAACTGTCTTGTCTGTCGACGCGTTATCAGTGTCCACTTTGCTCAATGTATTTTTCACTGCATGAGAACATGACACATGTGTGGCTTGAGAGAGACATGACTTGTAGCAACAGTAACTAAGGGGGTCAATTGTGTGAAAAAAGCCTCTCTTAATTGCGAGATAAAGTCACAATTATCTTTTAAATGCCTTTATTCTGTGGAAGAAACAAGCTTTCATAGAAAACAACATTTTGGTGGAAACCTTGATAGATTTTTTTCAAGATTCGAAAAGAAAGTTCAAAAGAACAGCATTTATTTGAAAACAAACCTTACTGATCCCAAACTTTACAACCTCTAAGAGTTAAAGCAGGACAGGAAGTGATGTGTGCTGAGTTATTCTGATAGGGCTGTCTTTTAATGACAGTGTCTAATTTCGAATGCTGCGTCTTTTGGAGACTGCATGTGTCGGTCCTTATATGTCATAAAGGGTGTCTTATTATTCCTAGTGAAGCATAAACAGTTTCTTTATGACTTTAGAATGTAGTGGTCAGTTTACTTAAAGGGCACCCATTATGCAAAATTCACTTTTACATGGTGTTTGGACATAAATGTGTGTTGGCAGTGTTGTCTAACACAACCACCCTACAATGATAAAAATCCACCCACTTTTAATTTTTTTTAAATCCCTATTAAACCAAAGCAGTCTCATTAGATATGTGACATCACACTGCTCAAGCCCCGCCCACGGCCGCTGACTGACAGTCCTGCATTACCATAGTTTCCGCCTTTAGCGGAAATCGTCATCAAAATAGTCAATCAAATCCAGAAAAAAATAACTGGGTTAGCGATGTACGAAGAACGAACCCCAGATGTCTGTAGTTCATTTTAAACCTTGTTTATGTACTTTATAACAACAAAAGAGCAGTGTAAAATGTGATTGTATTGAAAATGTTTTCTGTAAAGACAAAACATTAAAAACGCTATGTTTATTTGCAAAGGCCAGCACATTTATCCACTAACCATTCAGAAACATCCAGATGCATTCTAAAAGTTGTAACTTCTTCTTGAGTCTCTCCATCAGTATCCGCCTCTGGTTTGAACAATGTAAGGCTGAACACCGTTACTGACAATCGTCATCTTGGTTGCGTGAGATTCTCCAGCTTAGTTGTTGTTGAGCAACCGAAGTGCGAGCTATTAAAGCTCCGCCCTCTTCTGTAAAGGGGGCGTGGAGCAGCAGTTCATTTGCATTTAAAGGGACACAAAAATGGTGTGTTTTTGCTTATACCCAAATAGGGGCAAATTTGACAAGCTATAATAAAATAATCTGTGGGGTATTCGGAGCTGAAACTTCACAGACACATTCTGGGGACACCAGAGACTTTTTTATTACATCTTGTGAAAAGGGGCATAACAGGTGTCCTTTAAATGAAAATGCACCCTCTAGAGGACACAGCCTTTGAAATGAGACACAGCTAGTGACTTTGGAATGAGATGGATGTGTTTTGGCTAAACCACCTCATTACTTCCATAAGATGACACCACAATGAAATGAAAAGACATCATGATTAACAGATGGGCGTGTTCTGAACCTTTACAAATCTAAAGCACTCTAAAGCAGCTCCTAGAGTTGAGTATTTACTCTGGAAAGTGCTGTCAATGTCATTTAAAGCGCTTTTAAGAAAGCAGGACTGATTGTTTTAAATGTCTTGAACTGGATAAAAGGGGCTCTGTTTCATTTCTTTAAACTCACAAAACCACTAACACCTCCAAAGCTTACGCACACAGAAGTGCAAACCGGCCCATATTTGTAATTTCAAAGGATTTTCTTCAGCCCCGGGCTCAGATTTCTCAACTGCCTTTTGACATCCATTGTTTTGTTTTTTTATCCTGTCTCTCAGCATCTCAGATGCCATGTTTTTTTCCCCTCTTAACACATTTCCCAACCCCTAAAAGCATCATTAAAATTCACAGCAACGAAGTTGTGTCTCACAGGGCTAAGGAGCACATTAGCAAAATGGGAAAAGACACTTCTGGGACTCCTACAAGCACGAGTCCCTCTGAAGTCATTCTTGCTGGGGATTCGCCCTGCTATCCATTTGACAGCTTAATATTAAAAAGCTCTGCCCGCTTCCCAGATGCTCTAACAATCAGAGTTATGGTGCGCTTTAAAACCTGCTGAGTCATGCTCACTTTACCTTAGCAGTGAGCATAATGTGGGATTGCATTTAGCCCAGTTTGAATTACTGTCATCGCGCTGCGAGCGTGAGTGAGAGAGTCTGCTCTTTCCTGATCTGAACAAAACCTGTCAGCCGATTTTTGATGGAACTGAAGTTCTTTCCCCACTCACAGTCATTCTGATATGCAAATGAGAATGCAGAGCAGGACGCTTTGTCAGGCATTGTTCCATTAAGAGATCTGACATCTTTCAAGACCTCAAAAGAAGCTTTTTGTGCAGTGGGAAGACCATTTGTGCGTAAGTAATTGCATCTACGACATCTTCCCCCGGATTTGATGTGCCACAAAATAATGACATGTAATTTCGGTTAGTTTATTTTGTCAGTTATAACTAGTATTCATCCTGTTTTGACCTACACCCATGCAAGCTAATGGCATTGACCAAAATCTCTGAGCTACTTGGCCTAGCCAATGGCATTGTATTGATTCATCAACACGTGCGCTTAGTAATCATTGATCGCTTTGCCATGTGACCCCACGAGCCAGAGAGGGCAGCTCATTTGTTTTTATCATCGCCCTTGGCGAAGAGGTTATGATTTCAGATAAAATGATTTAAAACATTTTTCTCTCTGATTGAACAGGTACTTTTCCAATATCCTTCCTGATTCTAAGATTTTAACAGTGTTGTTATTGTTAACAAAAAGTAAAACAAAAACATTTTTGTTTTTAACTGAAATAGAAAACTGAAGTAAAAATGAAACCAACTTAACTTAAGAGAACCTAAACTGCAATATATCCAAATGAAAATAAAAATATAAACAAAACGTAAATAGAATAAATAATAACTAAAAAAAAAAAAAAAAAAAAATTGAATCTAACAATGACAGTGTGAAAAAATACATTAAAAGGGCAATAATAAATAAAATAATAATAAATATTATTAATAATAATAAAATTAAATAAATTATTCTGAAATAAATCACACCTGAAGTAAAAATGAAAAACTTCAAAACATTCAACACTCACAACATTCTAAATAAATAAATAAAATATCCCAGAAACACATGTGTGTAAGTGAGCATGCATTTTCATGTAAGTTATGCAGCTGACTGTGATTTCTAAAGAGTTTGGCATTGAGCTGTTTTTAATTAAAATCAAAAGGAAGGAGACTAATTACAAAACAATCCCCTTTCCTGGGTTTGACTTTGATCTGCACTCCATAAATTTTCATATATATTATGACAGTTTGATTAGCATCTCCATGAGCAGCCTGGAGTGAAGTATACTGAGCAGTTTGATCATTTATTAGAAAATATTGAATTTCATTCTTGCTTTTTAACAGATGACCTGGAAAGTCAACCAACTGTAGGGTGATTACAGCAAACCTGCTTTACCTCCAAAATCCTATAAACCCATCAGCATAATTTGATCCATGAAAACGTCTTTAATCGGCTTCTCAATTCCCAAAGTATGGGTTATGGGAGCACAAACTGTACTGAAAAGAGTCAAAGACAGAAAGAGGGTCACCACCGTCATGCCAGAAACAGAGATTACAACCAGCCTTGTATAACCACGAGCCTAGAAGAAAACCTTCAAATGACCCATTTTAAAACACTCCACGGCCTGCACGCGCTTGCTCAGTCTCAACGGGAGCTGTTGGTCAGATCACACTATAAAGTATCAAAGGCCAACCTTGCTGTTATCTCCTCCCTCAGCTTTTCTCAGCAGACAAAACACTAAAAATCAATGAAGTTGGGTTGTTTTAGCCTCTACTGACAAAAAAGGACTATTTTTAGAGGCCGCATCAGAGAATGAAAGCCAGAGAGTGTAACAGAACACTGGATTTTCTTGTCTATCGCAACAGCACTAGAGTCTAAATTCTAGTGGTGACCTTATAAACTAGTCTTTTATATTTTCCAAAGAAATTGTGAGTGGTGTTTGCCATTCAAAAGTTGGCTGCTTACTGGCCCAAGTCTAGAGTTCACACCCAAATCGCTGTATTTGGTCCCTAGACATGTCTCAAAAAGCCACATAATTGAAGGTATCATTTGTAGTTCTAGCTTTTTAACACATTATTTGTTCACATATTTTACATTGTTGCAGCACCTCTCTTCCCAGTCTGTCAGTAATGTTGTTTAGTTCTTGTCTCTATGAAGCCCCTTCTTCCAAAAAGCGCAGTGTGCTCTGATTGGTCGGCTGAACCAGTGTGTTGTGATTGGTCAACTGCTTTGAGCATGTTTCGGAAATGTCAAGCCCCTTACCTTATCTCGCCCCCTTTATTATGTATGCTTGGGTGGGAATTATTTACATGAGGAATATTGTGATGTGTACGTTTCTGAAAGAAAACTCAAGAATATAATCCAGGTGTTTCAGGGAGTTCAGAAACACCGATTTCAGACCTGGGTCGGTCTATCGGGTCCTGTCTTAGTCTGGTTTAGATCCTAATTAAGCAACAGGGAATACTATGTTACACTGGGTACCTATACCTCCAGACTTTACATCATTTCTTGTGGTGTTCCTCAAGGCTCAATTTTGGGTCCTCCATTATTTAACATATAAATGCTTCCTTTAGGTGGTGTAATTAATTAGTAAAATATTTAATTTCACCCGTATGCAGATGACACGCAACTCTATCTTTTACTTGCACCAGATGCCCACAATTCAATTTCCACCCCACTAGACTGCATAAAGAGCATAAAATTGTGAAAGTCACAGAACTTTCTACAGCTAAACAAAGATAAGACAGAGGTACTTGTTATTGGTAATGACACACTGAGAATATCTATTGCTCCACATCTATCACTAAAGCCAATTATCAGGCCAAGAACTTAGGAATCATGTTTGACAGTGACCTCGGTTTTAAAAAACATATTGGTATTGTTACTAAAACAGCATATCACCTCAGAAACATCTCCAATGTATGTGACATTCTCTCCCCTTCTGACAACGAGAAACTTGTTCATGCATTTGTTATGTCTAGACTCAACTACTGCAATAGCATTTTTGCTGGGTAAGTGTTTAAAAGAGCTCTATTCATGTCGTTAAAGAGTTCAGAATGTAGTGCATGAATGATAACTTGCTCTAAAATTAGAAATTATATTACTTATAACACCTTCACTGGCTGCCTGTATCATTCAGAATTGAATTCAAGTTCCTCTTATTAATTTTTAAATATCTTCATGGAACTGCCCCAATACACCTTTCTAATTTGTTGAATAAATATACTCCAGCAAGATTGCTCCGAACATCAAATAGTAATTTGTTAGTTTTGCCAAAAACATGGCTAAAAATAGGTGAGTCAGCCTTTAGCATTTCAGTCCCATGCTATGGAACTCTCTTCATGACAACCTACGAGCAATTGACTCACTATGCACTTTTAAAAAGTATCTCAAAACACATTTCTTCACTAGGGCCTTTCCTTGATTTTAGTCATTTTACTTTATTATTTTCTGTGTATTTCTCTTCTGTAAAGCACTTTGTAAAACACTGTTTTAAAAAGTGCTATATAAATAAAGCTTATTTACTTACTATCTGACTGGATAAGACATGATCAAGCTCTTATATGGTAAATTTGCTGAAATTGGCCGATTGAGACTGATTAGACTACAGCTCAACTCATAATACATCATTTATCAGTATGTGTGTCAGAGTATAACACATCTCACCATGGAGATACTTCAAACCTTCAGTGCCACCTACAAAAACAGAGGTTTTCGTCTTGGTAAAATATCACCACAGCATGCCGCGAGAATAGCTGCTTGTGTGTCCATCTGTGCGGGGAATATAAATCCTCTTTTGTAAACGGCCTTCGCTTTTCCCCAACACTCTCTCATTTCATACGCGCAAGCTTGCACACATTCAGAGATGGCTCCCATGTGTCTCAATTTCCTCTTACATCTATACTAATGTTTCCAGCCATGCACCCCCTGTCTACACTGGAATGGCTAATGCTTGCATGGTTTTCCTCTCTGCGGTCAGTCCCTGATGCTGGTCGATCTGCCGGAGATGGAGTAGAGGTATCTGAGACCCATTATTCCACGTGAATGAGCTTTACGACTTCCAACCCACAATCTCCCATGTTTTCTGCTCTAGAAGGGGTGACAGATGAACTGCTGTGCATAGCGACTTGAGCAGTGAGAGAATGGGCTTCTTGTCATGTACACAAATGTTGCATTTGTGTAAATGTATGTGTATGAGGCAGGGCTTTTTTTAAATTTTATATATCACTGGCTCTGTCACAGATTTTTACCTGCCCACTATTTTTTAGCAACATATCTTTATATGTTTATAAAAATATACATATTTCTTT
Organism: Elopichthys bambusa; assembly: GCA_037101425.1. Lineage (NCBI taxonomy): Eukaryota > Metazoa > Chordata > Actinopteri > Cypriniformes > Xenocyprididae > Elopichthys > Elopichthys bambusa. The sequence goes on along the minus strand of CM074453.1, from coordinate 14,109,492 downwards.
CCATTGACATGATGCAAAAGGGTCTTGTATTGCCTGAAAAGAATATAAAATAGCTGACTGTACATTATGCCTTATTACACTGTAAAAATGATTTAAAATGCTATGGTGAAAAACGGTTGATTGGTTTACAGAAAGTTTCTGTACTATATATGGTGAATAACTAATAGATCTAACGGTACATTTAATGTAATTTTACGGTAAAAGACCATTAAATTTACAGCTTTTGGAAGTGAAAAATAAGTCATTGTATAATTTACAGTAAAAAAACAAAACATAAATTGACATTCCCACAATTCCCTGCATGACACTTCATATTTGATGTATTTTTGTTGAAATAACTCTTTCTTTTTAGTTTTTTCTAATCAGTTATGTACATTAGGGTTTTATGTTACATCTAATGTTGTAAAAATTAATGGTTAAAGCATTTTTAAAATTGTGTGTTACCATGATGGTGTTTAGTGTTTGTGTGAATGACACTGTGTGCACCTTCTATATATACTACTATATATACGTATTGTTCTTCTCAGCTTGTGGAAAAGCTGCTTGAGATGAACTTTGATTGATCATGTGACTCATCACCACTGTGTTTGGTGGTTGTCAGTGTATTACAAATGTACAAAACAGATATTAGTACTTCAATAGGTTGGTAAATTAACATTATATCAGTTAATGAAATATGTTTTTTTTTACCGTAAATTGAACATAATTTTTTTACAGTGTGTAAAATAAACAGTTATGAACTGTAATTATTACAATATAAACCTTTAAATTATACTTATAAAGTAAACTAAATGCTGTCCCATAAAACCTAAAACATTGCTACCGTATTTTTTACGGTAAAGTTCTGGCAACCACAGCTGCCGTTTTTTTTACAGTAAATTTTACGGGGATTAAAATTTACGGGGACAGCTACTTACTAAATAAATAAATATTGATTTGAGTTGATTTTTTTAAAATACCAAATTATTTTATTACAAGTTTATTATTTTATACTGCTAAAGGCTACCTCAAGGGAATATAAACCAGGCGACTGCACGTTATGTCTTATTACATGGCTACTTACAAACTAACTAGCTAACTAACTGCCTAACTAATTAAATAAATAATTAAATAAATATTTTAGTTGAAAATATTGTTATTTAAAATTGAATAACTGATTATTTTATTATTTTATACAGCTAAGAAAAACAGTCCATTGCAGAAAACAATCAGTTAAATAAAATAAATACCACAATAATAAAATATTTATTTTAAATATGAAAAATAAAAAAATATTGAATTATTATTTGTTTGTTTGTTTAGTTAGTAAGTAGCCATGTGATAAGGGGAATAATGCACAAATATCTCTCTCTCTGGCCCTAGTCCAGCGAACCACTTTTCTTGTTGAGGGCTCACTTCACTTCCCCTTAGACAATCTTTATTCTCTTCTTTGAGACACTGGGAGGGAAAAGCTAAAGAACAAAATAAAAATGAGAGAGAGAGAGAGAGAGAGAGAGAGAGAGAAAAGGTGATGAGAGGGAGAGTGAGCATGAGAGTGAGAGTGAATAAAAGCAAAAAGGAGACAAGCTGCCCTTTCATCTACCTGCGATGAAAAAACACACTAAATAGATTCTGTCCTTCAGAGGTCTTTATGGTAATAACTAAAATCTGACAGCAAAGCTATAAATGCCCCGCTTTAACCACAGTAATCACAATAAATATTCACATTGACCGATCTTCTGTAAAAACACGCAACCGACAACTATTCTACGTCACCCTGCTGAGAGGTTCATGGTAATTTATCTTACAGGATCGTAACACGGTTTCAGTCTGGACGACATTCCAGATCCATCATATGGTAAACACAGAGCAAAACGGCATATTACGGTATGTTATAAAACTGTGACCCACCTTCAAGGCCTCCATAACTAACAGAGACAATCACTACTGTTGCCGCTTTTGCAGAAGACAGCATGTGAACAACAAATTTGAGAGTTATATTATAAAAGAATGTCTCTTGACTTCCTGTTGGGAAAGTAATGACATCACCCACGATAGTACTGGATAAAAGAAAATAAAGCAATATTACTTTCACCAGAAACACTTAGTGGCATTAGCTTTCAAATGGTTGAAATGTCAAGCTTTTGCCCATCCGCTCTCAGTTACACGAACTCATGCTGAGGCGTTCTGAGAAGAACAGTGTGACGTCCTTTAAAGATTCACACGAACAGAAGGAAGTCTGTCCGCAACCCTCAATTTTCTGCTTCCACTACCTGCAGATTTAATCCTCCCTCGACAAAGAAACACAAATACAAACACAACCCATCAATATCAATGGCTGTAAAGATTATTTGGATTTTAAAAAAATGATCTTTAAAGCACACTATCCTGAAAAGGGGATGTTTCTTTTGCATGATATTTATATTAAAACTATATGAAACATGTTTGCAGTCAAAAAGTTTTCAGTAAGAAGGGTTGATGTTGTTACTTTAAATTACAGCTTGGCAAGTTACAGTTTCAAAGTAAATTCCCCAACATTTTTTTTTTCTTCAGTATGACAGGCAGTTAAAAAGGACATTCAACATCAAAACACTCATTATCTGTCATGTGACTTTAAGGACTCAAAACGTTCTAATTTTAATGATCTGGAGGTGCATCAATGTCAGCTGTTTTCAGAGGCTCATCAAAGTGAATTTTAACAGTACAAGCAGCATTACATGACTGAGCCAATATAAATTTTGATAGGCTTCTTCAGGTGCTAGTGAGACTCCCTTTAAGTGCTACAAAGTTCTTGTCAAAATCTAAATGATGCCATGATTACGCTCTCAAAATACGTCTCTTTCCCTGGCCTGATAACTAACTGTAATATTTGGCCTTGATATCTACCCCTACAGCAATATCAAGAATAGTAATGGGCCGTAAAGTCATGCCATTCTGCTGCTATTACCAAGAATGAGAGTCTGAGGTTCTAAATCACTCAGGGCCACAGTGGGCATCCATTAAACAGCCTTTAATGAATTACCCATAACCTCTGGGAAGACACTGCCATCAATGACATCTCTCAGACAAAGCGTGCTTTTCTGTGGACACAAAAATCGTATCCAGTAAGCACCAGGAACCTTGACCATGTGATGCTGAAGGGTCTCTACTGTATTGCTTAGTACTGTATGTGTCACAGTCTGGGGTTAGCAGGGCTTCTGTTGCAAGTGCCATCATCTGCAGAGGTGCTGCTGAAGAGGGAAGCAATATCCCAGCTTGCGTTACAAAAGCTGAATCGAAGGGTTAGAATGAGTGCGGTTATGAGGCATAACCCTGAAGTCCACTAAAGAACAACACTACAGCTAAAAGCTCTGAATTAATGACTCAGCTGTAGCAGAAATGCTTCTGTTCTCTTAAGAAACATTTTCGAAATCTCTATTTTCATTTAAAAGATCGCTTTCAAAACGATTCATATAGTATTCTGTATATGTGGATATAAGGATTTGATTAAAATTTCATTAAAATTAAATTTAATTAAGTAATTAATACAGTTCTAAAACCAGTTCACACCAAGAAAGATAACTATAATTATACCTATAATGATAATTGTATTAGTGTCCACACCAATGGATGATAACATTCTGTTTATTGTAAGTGTGCATGGCAGTTTTTTCGTGGTTTGGCTACTTTTAAATGCTCATGCTCTATAAAGGGGTCATGATATCAATTTATTTTTAAATTTTTTTTTAATATGTTCCTTGAGGTTTACGCATAATGTTAGGTTTTTTTGCAAAGAATTGGCACCCCTGAGTCCAGATCTTAAATTCATTGACAATGCAAGAGGTGAGCACTCTGTAAAGTCTACTAAAGCACAACCCAAAGACTTTCAATTAATTTAAGGTCAGGACTCAGTGGTGCCAATTCTTGCGTGAAAATGGTTCTTAAAAGATTAGTTCACTTTCAAATGAAAATTAGCCCAAGCTTTACTCACCCTCAAGCCATCGTAGGTGTATATGACTCTCTTCTTTCTGATGAAAACAATCACAGAAATATTAATAAATATCCTGATGCATCAGAGCTTTATAATGGCAGTGAATGGAGGTCACTATGAGCTGAAGAAAGTGCTTCCATCCACATCCATCCATCATAAATATGTGCTCCACACGGTTCCTGGGGGTTAATAAAGGCCTTCTGAAGGCAAATATCGAGCTTCTGCCAGAACGCCTTCCGTATTCAGCGTACGGAGAAAGTGTAAAACTCTTGCAGTTCACAAAGCTTATGCTACGTCCTAATCCTTCCCTATTCAACTTACGGAAAAAGTGTAACTGACGCGATGCCAGTTTACACTTTCTTCGTAACTTGAATACGGAAGGCATCCCAGCGGAAGCTTGATATTTGACTCCATAACTTGTTTAAATATGGATTTTTTTTTTTTTTTTTTTTACCCAAATGCATCGTTTAGCTTCAGCAGCCCTTTATTAACCCCCTGGAGCCATGTGGAGTACATGTTAATGATGGATGGATGTGGATGGAAGCACTTTCTTCAGCTCATAGTGACCCCCATTCACTGCCATTATAAAGCTCGGATGCGTCAGGATATTTATTAATATTTCTCTGATTGTTTTCATCAGAAAGAAGAAAGTCATATACACCTAGGATGGCTTGAGGGTGAGTAAAGCTTGGGCTCATTTTAATTTAAAAGTGAACTAATTCTTTAAGTAAGTGTTTTGAAAACACTATCCATACAAAACTATTTTATATACCATTTTTTCTTTGCAGTTAAAGCATTCTGAAATTGTTTACCTTTATAGCCATAGTTATCATTATAAATATCGTCTTTGGTGTGAATGAGCCTTTAGTTGTGGAAAACTTACCACTTAAAAATGTAGTTTTACTTAAAGTTCAGTGAACTTTCTTGAAGATGTAGTTTCAGTTACATGAGTCCTATTTGCAGACAATCCAACAATAATTTTGTGTCTAGGGTGTTGATAGGTGTTATTTTTTCTCTCCAATATTGTGCAAATTCAACAAAATGTACTTTCAAAAGCTGATGTTGAGGTGAGACCAAAGCAGCAATGTTAATGTCACTTAGCATTAGCAGTATAAGCAAACATTAGCCTGATTAGCATACAGTTGCAATAGAGGGTATGCACATGACGTCACTGGAGTGACTGCGGTTACGTCCACTGAGTGGCAAAAAGACTGAGTGGGAGCATTGTTTTTCAGTGTGAATGCTGTGAAAAACACAAAACACATTCAAAACTGGAAAGAGCTTTGCAGGTTGACTGTACAAATGAATTTGACAAGAAATCTGAGGTATATTTTTACAGACTGCTGAAAGCTAAAGAAAAGAGAAGAAAATGGATCGCTGCAATTCACAGAAACAACTGCACTCCAGGCAGCGAAAAGTGGGTTTGTAGTTATCATTTTGTCAATATGTTGAATTTTTGGGTAAAATCATACCCTATTCATTGTATTATATTGACAACTCATCAATATTCATTCAATATTTACCATCTTATATTCTGCATAATTGGGTGTTTTTAAATAAACACTGACAAAAACTATAAGTTTTATGACTGGATGATATATATAACATTGATATAAGTGATCACCTGGATTTAGACCTACCTATATTGTATTTATATGAAGTGTTCACAGGCAAATTTGCTTTATGTATTTCCTCAGCATCGTATCTTTAGTAAGTTGCAACAGGAACGCTATCGAGTCCTACCTTTAGTTTAATCGTTTGTTTTACTCGCGTTTTCGCAGTTTTAATGGAGACTAATTAAATTACAGCTACAAATTACAATTTGTCAGCTGCAGTTTTTCCAGTAACAAGCTACTTTTTTCCCAATGAGTAGCGGTATAGCGACTAAAAGCTATATTAGAACGCTATATGGAAACGTTAATCACCAAACACAACTACTTAGAAGAGACTTCATCAAAAGCACTAAATAGACCTAAAGCGGTTATGAATTCTAATTAGCAATTATTTACACATCCCCACAAGTCACTATGCTTTGAGCTAAAACACAAATTATTCAAATCACAAGGCTTTTGGGTATTTCCCTAGCCACAAAGCTCATTTAACATGCAACAATATAAAAATTCATAGTGCTTAGTCTTAACTGTACAACAGCAAACTCAAACTTTCCAAACACCACAGAAGTTCACAGAAGCCTCTACAGAAAATAATGGAGAATCCTACGCAGTTCTTTTGCAAGAAAAAAAAAAAACATGTTGTCCACAATTAGGGCAAAGTAGCATATAATGCATTAAATATTAATTAAATTCATTAATTCCATATTAAAAAAAAGAAAATATCAATCATCAAAGTATCAAGTCATGATTTGCTGTGATGGTATGGCTAGCAGAAAATTAATTAATTTGTCTTTCTCAGGACTGAGCATTGGTGATCAGAGGTCAACAGCCTCTTAGTTCTACATTCACTACCAAGCATAACATTGCAAGCTCTCAGTTTTCAGTTTGAGTAAGAGCAGGTCAACACTTTCAGAGAAAACAGCAGTCATGCCCTTAGTGTAGCTGAACATTTTGTGGCTTGTTATTCCAAATAACTGTAACACATGTATATGAACACAAGTCATGAGTTGTGGTGCTTCTCCTTGCTGGCAGCTCATCATAATTACCTAACCTTGGCATTTTTTTTCCGTTATGCATTCATTAATATATTCCCAAAGGTTTTATAAACATATACTCTGAATCTCCTCTCAATTTACATACATCTGCCATGTCTTATGTGTGTGTATGAGAGCTGTTTATGAGAGTTAAGTGTCATCTAGCTGCTGGTGATTAGTTGCTTAAGGTTAAGTGTCTTGGCAGGTCTTTTTCCCAGGAGGAAGCACTGGATGGAGTAACTCCAGTGAAAACACGCCGAAAATCGTATACGCTGAGCTTAACTGTACGTCAGCCTCAGGCTATTGTGAGAAGCTAAACTCACACACTCCAGCACTAGCGTTTAAGTAAATACTTTTGTGGTCATGAATAATCCATGAAATATTGGGAATAATTAAGACTTAAAAGTTGAGAAAAGAGTCTTTTAGGAATGCAAATATATAGCAGCTGTTTTCAACACTAATAATAATAAGAAATGTTTCTTGACCACTGAATCAGCATATTATAATGATTTCTGAAAAGGTTAGTTCACCCAAAAATGAAAATTCAGTCATTAAATACTGCCTTCACTGTATTTTTGATCAAATAAATGCAGCCTTGATGATCCAAGAGATGTGTGTGTGCTTTGCAGACTGAAATGAAGACGGACAGCAGTTTTGTTTTACCCAGCTGTATTTACTCTTTACAACTTATAACATCCAAGTAAAAGATATAACTCCAGCATGTCAGAAAAAATAAATAAATTAATTAAAAAACAGAATAACTGAGTTGGAAAAAGGATCACCCCCTTGTGTCAGTATTTAGTTGAACCACCTTTTGCTTTAATTACAGCCTTTAGTCTGTTGGGATATGTCTCTACTAACTTTGCACATCTAGACTTTGCAATATTTGCCTACTTTTCTTTGCAGAACTGCTCAAGTTCAGTGACCGTTTGTGGACTGCAGTCATTCTAGAGATTTTCAATGGGGTTTAAGTCTGGGCTCTGACTAGGCCATGCATGGACGTTCACATTTTTCTCGTTCAACCACTGTGTGGTCAGTTTTTGATGTGTGCTTTGAGTCATGTTGGAAGGTAAACCTTCTTCCCATTGACAACTTTCTGGCAGAGGGCAGCAGATTTTCCTCATTTACTCATCCTATTTTGCCCCATCCATTTTTCCTTCTATCCTGACAAGTGCTCCAGTCGATGCTGCAGAGAAACACCCCCATAACAGGACATTACCACCTCCGTGCTTTACTGTAGGAATGGCGTTATTTGGATGGTGAGCTGTATTGGATTTCCGCCAGACATATCGTTTGGTGCTGGTGCTGAATTTTAGTTTCATCTGACCATAATACCGGTTTCCATGTGGCCTCAGAATCTTCAAGTCCTGACTGTATGTGGCCTTTTTTTTAGCATCCCTCCCATACAAGCCACATTTGTGGAGATGTTGTCACATGCACGCAATGGCCACTATTTGTCATAAATTCCTGCAACTGCTTCAGAGTTGCTGTAGGCCTCTTGGTAGCCTCATTGGCCAGTTTCCTCCTGGCTCTTTCATCCAGTTTGGAGCAACATCCTAAATCAGGGAGGGTTTGTGTTGTACCAAATACCTTCCACTTCTTTATGATAGACTTCACTGTGCTTCTAGGCATTGATAAAGCCTTTGAAATGTTTTTGTATCCATCTCCTGACTTGTGCCTGTCCACAACTTTATCTCGGATATCTTTTGACAGTGCCCATAGTTGATTGTTTGCTTTAGTTGCACTACCAAGGACTGAAATGCTCCAGGAAAGCTCTTTTCATGCTGAGCTAATCAAAATGACCACATCTGATCACAGCTGAAAGTCAAATGACTTTGTGTGCCATTGAGAAGGTGTTTAGCTACACCTGATTGAGTTTACAAGTCATTTCTAGGAGGGGGGTGATCCTTTTTCCAACTCAGTGATTCTGGTTTTTAATTTTTTTTTTTTTTTTTCTGACATGTTGGAGTGATATCTTTCACTTGGATGTTATAAGTTGTAAAGCATAAACTCAGCTGGATAAAACAAAACTGTGTCTGTCTTAATTTCAGGCTGCAGAGCAACAAAATGTGATTATTTTAAAGGGGGCATATTCTTTTCTATACCCACTGTATATACACACAGTATTTATAATATACACTGTTTTCATAATCATATATATATATATATATATATATATATATATATATATATATATATATACATACATACATACATATACATATATATATATATATATATATATATATATATATATATATATATATATATATATATATATAGAATATAATTACCAGTATATATGCAGCAGTATATTTTTATTACATAATTTTTGACATTACATTCTAGAGTTCAATCTAAAGTGAAAGCAGTCATATCTGACTGAACAAGCTTGTGTAACAACAATCAGTATTTGCTTAGATCATTAATTCGCCAACTTAACTCCACAAAACATCATTCTTCTCAAAGTTACCAGAGCAAATATTAACTGGCTACCAGTGTTTGATAAAGCTGTTTAATGAAGCTCATTCCTATAGCTTATAAACAAGATATCTGAAGTGAATCACCAAAACTGGATTTTCAAAAACGAATAATCTGCTAAAATGAAAAGAAATGGTGTGCTCTGATACATTTCTATTATATTTATTATTTATATTAAAAGACCTATCTACAAACTTTTCTCCATTGTATTAGATATTTCTAAAACCCAAAAGACTTTATTCAAGCTAATACAGGAAATTATAAAAGTGATTACTGGTAGTTTATCTCTCAGAATATGTTTCTCTCGTTATCACACTCAAGGCTCAAGGGAGTCTGGGCAAGAGCTGAGTGTAATGAGACAAAACGAGACTAATAAACACAGCACCAAGAGATGCGACAAATATGCACGTTATATAATTTTTAGTTCATTACTTGTTCTTTTTCAAAGTGTATAAGGCCGTTTCAGCTGTCGTGCAGCTTCTATAAATCTCACTTTGAAAATGTTGCCTGTTTGTTCATTTAAGTAATATAGATAACACTTTATAAGATATAGTTGTTAGTACACATTACCACACACTTTTGTTAACTTTATTTTTATATAAATACTATATATTTTAAAATCCTCAACAAATATGTATGCATTATTTTATGTAAAATAAAAAAACAAAATTAAACATTTTATAGAATTTTACCTAGTAATAAAAATAACATGGCCTATAATCAAACCTAAAAGCAAATTTATTTATTTGAATCAGTTTCATTGAAAAAGCATGCCTGTTGAGACATTTTTGTAAAATGATTTTTTACGTTGCTTCTTGCACATTTTGTGATATTTTCAAAGTGAAATGTCCAGTAGGTGGCGCTAAAACCATGTTTAGTTTTATCTGAAACGAATGTGAATCGAATTACTTTAACATTAATTTATATATATTATATTAATATATTATATTAGTTGTAGTATGTATTGTGGCAGTTCAGAAATTACATGTCCTAATTATGGTGCTTAAAAGGTTTCTCATGTTTGAAAATAATGTACCACCTACACTAAACCTAACCAATAGCGTTAACAAAAGCAAACATGAGATCAAAACGCATTTGCTGAAGCAACTATGCCATTTTAGCTTGCTTCTACAACTTTTTTGAGCCGTTTTATCATCACTCGTGTTTTACAGGTACCTGTGTGGAAAGCTGAAGTGCAATTCTGTACCAGGTGAGCTACCAAGCAAGTTTACTATATCAGAAATACAATACATATTGAGCTGGGTATGTAATAACAACATCAAAATGTATAAAGTTTACAAATCATGCACTGTATGTTAAAAGTGTTTTGAGGTCATAACACAGTATTGTGCAGTGAAATGCACAAAAATAAGTCTTTATTAATCGATAATATGCCCCTGTAATCATAATTTGTGTAAAAAAGAATAAAAGTTGTTGGTATTTTACCACCACTAGTGGTGAAAACAGCAATGAATTGTATGTAAAAGGTACAAAAAAGTAGATAGAGGCACGTTTTTCCAATAAGCCATATTGCCTAAAAGCATTTTTGAAACGCCTATGATTTCTACAGACCAGTTTAAGACTAGCTTTTTCCAACTTCTTCAATAGACCTACAACACTGAGCTTATTTAAGCTGACTGCTTTTAAGTCAAGGTCAAAGGTTATAGTCCAGGTCCATCACAACTGAGTGGAAAATTCACCTTTGGCAGAAATGGCATATTGCTGACACAATAAAGCTACATTTTTTAGTCATGTATCTGTCACTTCAGTCCCACCACAACAACATCCCCTGTGCCCTCTGCAGGATTTAACAGGAGGAGGGGCACTTCCTTTTTCACAACAAGCCCCAGCCTCCACAGAAACCTTGCTGGAGATTATTCTCGTTGACAGCTCGCATTAGCAGATCAAAGGCAAACAGTTGGGCTACATTATAATTCCTTCTAATGTCTTCAGTCAGAGCAATCGTTTGGCACACCTTTAACATTTAATGCACGTAGGAGGCGGCCCACTTTTCACCCACTCAGAGCTACAACCCTTCATAACCACTACAGAGACTAAAAACAAGCTTTTAGATGACCAAAGTTTTGATTCAGCTTCAAAGAAAAAGGTAAAGTTGATCCTTAAAAGTGAAGTGCAAACCATCTGTTTGTCTAAACCAAGGGTTCTCAACTCAGGCCCTCGAGGTAGACTTTCCTGCAGAGTTTAGCTCCAACCTTGATCCAACTCACCTACCTGTAACTTTCTTGTAATCCTGAAGACCTTAGCTGTGTTCGGAATCGCCCCCTATACCCTCATTCACTATTCCTTAAATTACTCCATTAATATAGTCCATTTGAAGGAGTGAATGAAAATTAGTAAGTGAATTCAGACACTGAGTGCGCCGGATGGGCTGCCGCTTTTACATAGTTTGTGCTTGCTCTTAGCAAACTGGCAGCTCCAGTAGTAATGAAAAGATTTATCTTGAATTCTGTCATGGAAACTAGCATCTATATACCTTAATTATAAATAAACCTTAATATACCTGAATGATATTATGCTGTAGCCACATCGGACCAGAGGTGGATGGATGGATGATTCAGCTGCAGGCGCCATGTGCATGGCTGCATCTGAAAACTGAAAAATGCTGCCTTCGGAGGACGCATTCCAAAGTAGGAAGGCACATCCAAATCTAATGTTAGCCTCACTTCCTGTCTCCTGAGATTATAACTTCATCTGATTGATTTTTGAAGGCAGCATAGATGTATCCTTCGCTGCCTTAGATATCCTACAATCCTATGCATTCCATTCGGTGACAGTTGAGCTTGAAAAAGATATATGGCGTCTGAAAGTTGCAGTTTCTGGTCAGTTTGTGTGTAAATTTATGTTTTTTAACAATATTTTCCACTTCTGATGTCATTTATAGTGAGAAATTACTACTGTAGCAATTAAATAGTTTGGTTCTCACCAAAGTAGACCATTAAACCGTTATGCTGCCTCAGAAATCTGTCCAAAATAAGTTTTGTGAGGTATCTTCGTGCGCAAATTCTGTCTGCAACGTCGTAAGGCAGCGAGGCAACAAGTCAGCTATTTAAGCTTTCAAATGCAGCCTACATTAGTTGTACTCTTGTTATTGTGGTGCATTATGGGGTTAAATGAGTGCACTCGATAATGTCCACTATGGTTTAAGACACCACTACAAATGGATGTCCTCTCAAATAGTGCCCTATTTAAGTGCATAGGGGGCGATTTTGGACACAGCCCTTGATTAGATTGTTCAGTTGTGTTCGATTAGGATTTGAGCTAAACTCTGCAGGAAAGTGAACCAGAGTTGAGAAATTCTGTTCTAAACGATGGCAAATGGGGGTAGTGTTTATTAAAAATGTTTGAAAACTAAATTTTCTGCAAGAAAATCTTGGTGATCTTGATCATGCAGCAATTACAAACTTCACATTTAATATCAGAAAAGCGTAAAATCCTCTATGTTCCTTTATGTAATTCAAAAAGTGAAGTAAAAACTGTCTAATGTTAATGTGAAGATGGATTGCACAGTGCAGTAGGTCTAGTACACAGTACAAAACCAATGTCCCCTTTTTTCCCCCTTTTGTTTAATCTGTGAGAGCCTTCCTCTCAATGGGCCAACCCTGGAGGAAATAGCATATTTATGAAACAAAATGAACAATTCAAAAGCAAATGCCGTTGAGAAGCTAAAATACAATGTGAGCTCTTTCTAAGTCTAGGCATGACAAACTGCATCAACTATAACATCAGTGGGAGTTTGCTGGAGATTTGAGCTGTCAGGGTTAATAAATGTCTCCTATCTAGGACAGGGCCATGTAAATGGAGCACAGAGGATGGTACAGGCTGGGACACGGTCCTCAGGGATGTGTGTGTTTTGGTGTGCGAGTGGGTGGACAGACCTGTGGCCTACAGGCGTGCAACTCACCCAAGTTCCATTTAAGCCCAGAAGTAGTGGTAAGACAAGGGCAGCCCACAGGAACCAGACTACACCATTTCCCCTCCAAGCCAGTGTTCACGTTCAGCAGGTGCTGCTTGCCCTGCAAGTGTGAGAAAAAGAGCAGGAGAAGGTGACAGAATGCGGGCGAGACTCTGTTTAAAAACTGTTTGAGAGCCGCACTAAATGGTGGATGAGTTGAGAGAAATGCTGATTTATTTAATTTAATTTATTTAATTCAAACCGAAAAAAAAAAAAAAAAAAAAACGGGAACCCCCCCCCCAATAACAATAGTTTAATTTTAATGGACTATTTAACTCAGATGTATATACTTTTTAACCACAAATGCTCGTCTTGCACTGCTCTGTGATCCACATGCATGATGTAATCACGTTACAAAGGTCATGCGTGACGCAGGTGGAAGTACTGATCGAGTGTCTACAAAGCGACCGTGCAAAGATTAAGCTAAACGCTCTTTCCAAAAAAAAAAGGTAAAACAACGATATCGGACGATTTTGAAGTTGAAGTTTTTCGCCCTACCGCGGTACTTCCGCCTACATCACACGTGACCTTTCAACATAATGAGTGGCGCATCGCAGAGCAGTGCAAGACGAGCATTTGCAGTTAAAAAGTATATACTTTTTTTTGTTTTTTTTTTTGAAAATGACATCGTTTTGGTAGATAAGACCCTTATTCCTCATCTGGGATCGCCTAGAGCCCTTTGAAGCTGCACTGAAACTACAATTTGGACCTTTAATCTGGTGAACCCCACTGAAGTCCACTATATGGACAAGAATCCAGGAATGTTTTCCTCAAAAACCTTAATTTCTTTTCGACTGAAAAGAGAAAGGCACAAACATCTCGGATGACATGGGGGTGAGTAAATTATCAGGAAATTTTCATTTAGAAGTGAACTAATCCTTTAAGTTAATATATAAATCACTCACTTAAATACTGAGTAATCAAAATAAAAAAAAATAAAAATGCTGAGACTTTTCTCAAAATATCTTCATATATATGCAATGGAACACAAAGGTCTGTTTGGTTACCAACATTCTTCAAAACACCCTTTCTTATGTTCCACAGAAAATAGAAAGTCAATCAAGTTTGAAACGACATGAGGGTGAGTAGATGACGGCACAATTTTCATTTTTTGGCGAACTACCCCTTTATATCTCTGTGTCGTCAGCACACAAAGTTATATGACTTCATAATATTTGGAAAAGTATGCTAGTCTATAGTGAGTGCCCTTTTTAAATCTTGAAAGCTCCTGTATCGCAATCATTGTACCTGAATGGAATAGTGTGACCAGTACATTCTTTAAAAGCCCAAAAACTTGATGACTCTTGACTAGCTGGTAGTTTCTGAATTCATTATTAGTGTAATATCATCTGATTAGAATGCCAAGAGAGACTTTAAATGCACAGATATAATCAAATTTCTCACCTGCAGAGGCACTGACAACCTACCATTTGCAATGCGGTTCTCAGCTCTCGCTTACAAACAACAGTCTAGTTCAATATTGTGATAATTTCAATTATCACATTTCTGTGTGTTGTTGTCTACATATGCACAGACTTACTTAAAAGTAAAAGCTTCCAAAATTGGAGATACTCTCGAAAATTGCTTGGATGTTCTGAGAACTATTCTGTAAGTTATAATTACCACCTATTTGACAAGTTAGATGCTATATATATATATATATATATATATATATATATATATATATATATATATATATATATATATATATATATATATATATATATATATATATAAATGCAGGCATTTTATTTTAATCTTAAAATGTGCGCAAACTTCAAAGTTTGACTATTCAAAACTAATCTGATCTGTCTCTGAAAAGCCAAGAATAGCAGCAAATGAGTGCAGCACAGAACTGAATTCATGTTTTATAAGTCTGCTTTATGGGGGACTGAAACATTCAGGGACATTTTTATTTTTATATAGACTGAGATGCATTCATTTAAATTTCTGACAGATTAAGATTCTTACAATCATCTCAATGTCTTATATTCTCTATGAGCCTCAGAGCTTGATTAAATGTGATACAGAATATAAAGTAATGCAGCCAGAGCAATTCTATAAGGTTTTCTTATTAGATTACAATATCTTGCAAACTTAAAAACAAAGGCTTTGTTATTGTGCAAATATGAGCTGGTCTTTGTATTACTATCTCTAAAATATCATAAATTACACACATGCATCTCTCACATGCTTTTATTTGCTATATTTGGGTATAGTAGTGAAAATGTTGACAGTGCATTCGACGATATCTTTCGTATTTTTAGCAGTAATTCAGAGCTGTGACCTTTTAAAAGTGCACAAACAGGAAACAACGGAGAAGAGGCAGCAAAGTGTCGCTGCAGTTGTTAATTGCTTAATATCACGACTGATCATTAAGTGCCGCAATCAGGATGTCAAAAGCACACAAGTGCAAACACTGATTAGCACATGCTAATGAGAGAGAGAGAGAGAAGTGTTTACCTCTTGGAGAAGGAAGGCCAGAGAACAGTCTTGTATAACTACCACAGGCAAATCTGTCATCTTCTGGGCATGAAACAAGGTCTCTACTGTTGCCATGATCTGGTCGAAGCGGCCTCCAAGACCCCCCAGGGTTACAATGGTGTCTATCTGCAAACAGATGAGTGATGAGTAAACAAACAAATAAATTAACAGATGAATGAGTGATGTTCTTAAAGTGCTGTTGCACAAACAACTGAATGAAAGAATAAATGATTGTGGGAGCAAAGCAGTAGATTTTTTTTCATGCAACTTCCGGATAGATGTTCTTAAAGTGCTGTTGCACAAACAAATGAACAAACAAACAAACGACAAACAAACAAATGAATTTGTGAGTGTGTAAGCAGTGGAGATTGATTCTTTATGCAACTCCAGAATAAATGTTTTAAAAGTGCTATTGCAACAACAAATGAACAAACGAATGAATGAACGAACAAACGAACGAACGAACGACAAGACAAATCAGTGATTGTAGGAGCAAAGCAGTGGATTATGATTTATGTAACTCCAGAATACATGTTCTTAAAGTGCTGTTGCACAAACAAATTAATAAATTAGTGATGGGTTTGATTTTTTATGAAATTTTTAATGAACTTCAGAAAAAATGTTATAAAAGTGCTAAGTGCACACACAAACAAACAATGAATGAATGGATGAATGCACGAACAGATGGACAAACAAATCAGCAATTGTGGAAGGACAGCAGTGGATTAAGATTTTTTTTTATGAAACTATGAAAGTCAAGGATAAATATTTTTAAATTTCTGTTGCACAAACAAAGGAATAAACAAATGAATGGATGAACAGATGAATGAGCAAACAAGCAAATAAATGAGGGATTGTGGGAGCAAAAATTATATTCTTATATGCAACTTCAGAACAAAAGTTCTAAAACAAATGAACAAACAACTAAAAGAAACAAACGAATGAATGAATCAACAAATTAATGAATAAATCAACAAATGAATGAATGAATCAACAAATTAATAAACAAATCAACAAATTAATGAACAAATGAATGAATTATCAAATGAATGAATGAATCATCAAATTAATGAATAAATTAACAAATTAACAAATGACTGAACGAACCAACAAACGAACGAATGTTCGGAGAAATTAATCTAACTAAGAATTGTGGGAGAAAAGCAGTGGATAGGGCTGGGCGATACAGCTAAAAAAATGATCACGATATAATGTTTCATATTGATCGTATCGATAATTATTGAAAATATTAGAAAAAAAGTGTCTGAATTTAACCAATGCATTTTTAATTAAGGCAAACAACAAATAATCTCTCTTATATTTTATATGAACATTAAATAAATAAGTGTTAAAGAAACTTAGAGCTGCACAATTCTGGATAAATTGAGACTTTTTTGTTTGTTTCAAACCAAGATCACAATTCTGAATATCAACTAAACTAAATAACATGTAATTTACTAGAGGTTCTGACAAAATGTTAATTGCTGTCTATTTTAAAATTTTAAATATATTTGAATTAATTATTTAAAAAAAAATCTGTTTGGATGTATGATTCAATGACACGCCAATAAATACTCTCGTTTCATTACTGATGAATCAGTGTACTTGAAAGAATCTGTTGAATGAAGATTCAACGTCAAATACATTTTTTAACAGTCACTTGTCGCTACCTGGTGGTGAAACAATTTAATCGATAAACGCGTCATTTTCAGCGCGTTCAAGTTTCTTTCAAAATTTTGATCGATAACATAGACATTAGTTATCTTAACTATAAACTTTTATCTCAGTAATTCTGTGATCATTTGAATATTTGTAAACAAAAATAATATTGTGTGATTGTAAACACTGTTTGTGTAGCTGTTAATACCCACATGACAACTGCTCTCTCAAGACGAACTTTTAAGTAGATATTGTAAGACAGTTATTTTAACTGTAAGACGTTAAGGAAACCAGGAAACTGTCACACTGACGGGCTGAAATGTCCTTTTTTATTCACAATCTCCTCGTCGCCGGCAGGTACAGCACTCATTTTCATGTGTTTGTGTGTTCTGATCTCACGTGGCGATTGCGCAACTGAACTCCACAGCAGCTTGTTTGCGTGTCACTCGTAGCGCGTCTGTTTGTGATCCAGGACGAGCGAGCTTGAGAGTTGTTCATGCAATCGAACTTCATGTCTGTTTACATTTTAACGCATTTTATATCAAGAGTTATATTGAACATTTTTTTCTATCATTATCGATTAAGACGTACCGACGATAAATATTGATACCGTTTTATCGCCCAGGCCTAGCAGTGGATAAAGATTTTAAGCACCCCCCAAAAAATGTTTTTAAAGTGCTGTTGCACTAACAAATGGATGAACAAACAAACGAATGGATGAATGAACAAACTGACAAAGCAAAACTCCAGAATATATGTTTTAAAAGTGCTGCTGCACCAACTAGTGAACGAACAAACAAACAAATGAATGAACGAACGTACAAACGAATGAGTGTTTGTGCGACGTAGACTCTGCAAGTCGAGAATAAATGTTCTGAAAGTGCTGTTGCAAATTTGCACCATAGCTTTTTCCTTCCCACCTCAGCCAAAAATGATGTGCGTCTTCACTAAACAACAGAGTCATACATTATGGAAAGTATTCCGAGGGAACAGTGCGGACTGGAAAACGTTGACTTGGCAGAATGTCTTTGATATTTGCTCCCGGGACCATTTGTCTGACTGCTGCAATGTACCCATCACCCTGTGAGATCCAACAACTCTACATGACAAAAAACTCTTTAAAATGCACAGAGGGTAATCAACACTTCACTGCCAGCCCCCACTGGCTCGTTTAAATAGCGGGACTTATGAGACATCTGACACATAAATTGTTCATGTTACAGTGCCTCTGTAATTATGTGGACTGATTGCAAAACTTTTTTAAAAAGCGAAGCAGAAATGATGATATGTTTGCAACTTGTACTTGGAGTCTGAGGTCAAAGTATGTCTTCACATTACCTGCAAAGTCTAATACGGCAGTTCAAACTTTTCTCATGGTGACAGCACAAACTTTGAATTATAACCAAGCATAAATCAGAGACACCCAGAAGAAAAGCCATTTTTGTAATAATGGCATAATGTCTGGTCCACTTTGCAACTTATTCTGACCAAGAACTGCTCAATTAGACAGGATAAACTTGGAAAACAACCAACCACAGCATGGTCTTGGCGTTTTAGGTGTGCAACATGCATAAAACAGCATATTAATGTCGGTGGGCTGAGACCACCAGATTGGGGTCGACACTTTCAAACAAGCAGATAAATAAATATTTCAAGCTGTAGTCATGTTTTAGACATTGAAAGACTGACAGAGAATCAAATTACCTCACTCGTTACCTCAGTGACCCTCAGCACTAAGCTTATTCACTTCTAAAAGTGTTACGTGTCTTTTGTGAGAGCTTGAAGGCACAAAAGGTAGCGCTGAGATACAGAGGTGAATATAAACACAATAGGAAGAAGCAAGAAGGCCATAGTATGCATGTAGATTGAGCTTGAGGCTCATATATTGGTAAAACTCTGGAGTGTCTGTGACAGTGATGGGCATCTCTGTGAGGACCAACAGACAGCCTGACAAGCTTGGAGCTCAGACTGGGGTTTAGAGGAGGAGCAGACAGACACACACACACACACAATATCCATACAAAACCTCTCTGACAGCTCCTGGAGGATGTGAATTCACACTGAAGCTGAGGTGTGAGCTCACCTTTTATGTTTGACACGTAAAAAAAAAAAAAAAAAAGTGAAAATGCAAACCACAATCCTTCCTACTCAGTTTTCACAATGAACTTGAGTTTCCACTTTTCTTTCCATTGTAATGTACTCATGTCAGTACTTAGAGTTTGTGTTTTACACATATTCCTGCATCCCAGCTTGGCAGTGCAACACACTTTGATTTGAAATCACAAAGGCCCAGTTTATACCTGGTAACAGTTAAATGTTTTCTGTGACCACTTGAGATTTGTATTTTTTCAATTAGACATTTATTTTATGACTACATGCATCATTCACTACGTCAGTCTCTGTTTTGTTTTGAAAAGCTCATTGAAAAGTTTTTCTAAGCATCTCTACAACCCTTGTAAAAAAAAAAAAAGTGCACTGAATTTGCACTTGTAGTGTAAAAAAAAAACAACAACAAAAAAACTACTTGCTTATAATATTAATGAAAGAGAATACACTTTCATGACTATGTTGAATAGCATGCACTTTGTAATAATGTCAAATTAAAATATTTACTTTAAAGGTACACTATGTAACTTTTGGCGCTCTAGAGGTTAATAAACAAAACGCATCGCATCTTGCAGAAGAACATTGTAGACGAAGCTACTTCTCTCTGTTTATGTCTATGACATAGTCCGAATATAAAACACTTATTATAGGCGTACCGTAGTGTTTCAGGATAAGACAAAAACTTGGGTTGGAAGATGGATTTATGATGTACTCTCTCGTTATATGAATTTTGAACAAAGAAAGTTGCATAGCTTATCTTTAAAGTACATTTTAAAGCACATACTAAAGCACATGTAAATTTCTTGATTATAATTTTATTTGAAGTGTGTTAATTGACATTACATTTAAAGTTAATGTACTTCAGTAAATTGCAATTTATATGAAGTTACACATAAAGATGTACTTAAAGGGATAGTTTACCCAAAAATGAAAATTCTGTCATCATTTACTCACTCAAGTCCAAACCTGTATGAATTTCTTTCACATAATTTTTTTTTCTCCATACTATGGAAGTCAGTGGGGCCCATCTGTTGGGTTACCCATATTCTTCTTCTTTTGTGTTCAGCAGAAGAAAGAAATTCATATGGGTTTGGAACAACTTTAAAGTGAGTAAATGATGACAGAATTTTCATTTTTTGGTGAACTGTCCCTGAGAATGAAATGAAATTTAGAATGAAATGAAAATTTTCATAAAAATGAACATCTTGTCATTAAGTACTCACCCTCATGTCATTCTAAACCCGTAAGACTATCGTTCATCTCCGGAACACAAATGATAAAATTCATAAAGAGATCGTAAAACTAATCAAGTTTCGAGTAAAAACTAATTCAGTGGGTGGCCAGCGAACATACACAAAAGCTCAACAAACCTCTTCTAGAAGCAAAAAAAAAAAAAAAAAGTGCTGCGTAACACAAGAATGAACCTCATTGGTTACGCAGCACGTTTGAGCTTCCGTTTGCTCTTGTGTCATTCAGGTTCAGTTGAGCATCTGTTTATGTTCACTGATCAAGGTTTATATGTGAGTAAAAGCCTAAATTAAATCTGTTCATCATATTAAGCAATCGAGTCTCTTCAGTAAAAAATTGGATTAAACCACTCAAATCTCTTTATGAACTTTTTGAAGCGCCAAAGTTCTAGTTGTGAAGGCAGTCTATGGAGGGATAGAAAGCTTTCAGATTTCATTAAAAAGATCTTCATTTGTGTTCCAAAGATGAACGAAAGTCTTATGGGTTTGGAACATGAGGGTGAGTAACTAATGAGAACATGTTCATTTTTGGATGAACTAACCCTTTAAGCCCTACTTAAGTACTTTAAAGTTTATCTAATTGCATTTAATATAAATTTCAGCGAAAACATTTGCAATTATTGCAAATGATAATTGAATTTCATTCAAATTCATTTAGTTGCAATTAACATGCTTTTAAAGTATACTCTTTTCATAATAGGCACTCTTTTTAAAAGTATGCTAAAGTGTACTTCTTTTTCACAAGGGTAACTAAACCGGATATGGATATTTTTTTCCATTTCATATGTTATTTTCTTTTAAAGCCACATGTAACCAACAAAGTTTACTGTTGTTTTTTTTTAGCACAATTTAGGTCACAATTGACTGGCAGGTGAGTCGAGGTCCATCAGGAGAAGATTCGTTTTTATGCTACAAATGCAAAGTAGTCACACTGAATGTGGTTTTAGTAATGCAGTCACAAAACAATGATTGCTTATGGTCTGATCACCTGAGATGGACGTTAATCCGAGTGAAACAGGGGTGAAGAAGTTGGGGAGTGGGTCTGGAGCATAAGAGAGAAACATCCAGACAGACAGACGTAGACAGATGCAGCTGAGGAGAGTCTAACCTGCAATTTCTGTGCTTTGATCTCCTCCACCATAATGGCCAAGCACTTAGTGAAGTCTGTCAGATCTTGGTCCGGCGTTTCCGTTATCTTGCAGTTCTGGAGCAAAATAAGTAAAATTGGTAATAATAAGTAAAAGTCAGTATGTGTATTTGGTAAGAATTTTGGTAAAAGTGTTTATGCATGTCCAAGTATGAATATCCTAATTGGTACACTAATTGGTCAATACCTTTTTTCACTATTATTGCATAATTTATTTGCACACAGTCTAGTTGTGTGTTAAGCACCAGATTCGGCAAAGGATTTATGCAAATCAAGGAATGCAGTAAATGGTAATAAGCGCAATGTTAATTGCGGCATGCAAATAGCCCTGTTATTATGGCACAATCTGTAATGAGCCTAATTTACATCGACAGGAGGGAAAAAAATCATGGTAACTTTATTTACATACTCTGCACATTTATTACCTCTTAAATATTATAGAAAAAAGCATGTTTGGGCTGAAATACTGTGTTAAAAAAAAAAAAAAAAAAGTGACAACTGTTTAGTGAAGTTACTCCTATTGAATCTTTTACACTGTGTTGACGACCACTACAAAATCTTTAAATATTTCAGAATTTGATGTGACCAGCAAAATTAGATCAAACATTTTGCAACCCAATCTCATGACAATTTCATACGTATTTTACGAGGTGGCTAATTTGTACAAATTCGTATGTTTTTTGCTAAATTGTATGTATTTTAAGAGTTGCCAAATTCGTATGAACTCGTACGAATGACCTACCCCTTAACTCCGCCCCTAAACCTACCAATCACTGGGGTTTATACAAATCTTACGAATTCATATGAATGACGAATACCTCCTAAAATATGTAAGGATTGGTCGTGAGACAGCGTTGGTATTTTGATAAAAAAAAAAAAGGGTTAAAGGGGAAAAACAGCCTCTCTGATTGTAAAAAAGTTTAGTAACTTTAAAGTTGATACACTAGTACAGACTGCCTTCTCCAAACAAGTACCTTTTGTCACTTTTTGTCTGATCGCACTTTGTGTTTTGTAAATGGGATCTCTTGCTGTAGGAATTCTTTGAGAGTCAGGAACGTTGCTCGTTTCCACTCTCAGTTCCCTTGAATGGCTGCATACACATGGCCATCGCAGGTGACTTCTCAATCGCAACAGATACCGCAAAATCCCGCATCTAAACGTCAGCCGAGGAGCTTGTTTCTGTTGCGGCTTGATCTTTCCTTTATCCTCCACAGAGCATCACTCTGGTTTTTATTCCTTTTCATTTAAATTCAGGCGTCATGGTCTGTCAAACTTTGGTTCTCCCAAAAGCTGCATAGACTGGCTTAGGAATGACATAAAAATGCATGTATGCAAGATTATAACAATGCAAATAACCTCTGGTACTCATTACTTAGATGATTTTCATTCAAACTGACGTACAGAACACTAATTTCATAGACGGACCCACAGGAGAAGAGTGCAGTTAAGTGCTTTGCTCAAGGGCACAGTGGAGGCCTCTCTGTAACACTTTACTTCACAGGTTCACCAGCTTTTTTAAGAGCTTTAGCCACTAGACTGATACCACATCACACTGCACCTTTCCAGAATGACAGGAAGTCAGTGGTGTGAATCTGTGAAATCTACATGACTTGAGGAAGTGAGTGGCCGGGGGACATGGCTGGAAAGGACAAAATATGAATCTCAATCAGAAAGTGCTGTCAGCCCAAGTTTGTGTGCCAGATAAATAATATTGCAAAAGAGTTTGCATTATTATTTAACATATTTTTATATCAGGACAAGTGGTTTGGAGAATTGTTGGATATATTTATACCAGTCACTCAAAAAACTTTCACAGTTGTTAGTTGTTATTTAAAAACTCATGTAACTACATGAACTTAATTTAACTGGAGTTGTTTCTACTAAAAATTAGTATTGTGAAATTTACTTAAGTGTTTGTTCAGTCAACTTAACATTGCTGAAGTGAAACGCACAAATTAATGTTGACATAACTAACTAGGCAGTGGATTCGTAGTTCCCAGCATGCTTTGCAAGGGACTGCATTAGGAGAGTAAATTTTTGGATTAAAGTGTTTTTTTTATTTTATTTTTATTTTTTTGTGTGTTTTTCAGTAAAGATGTTAGTTTATGTTAGTGTTTAATATTCAGTTATGTTGGACATTCAGAGGAGTTTCTGTAATGTTTTTGAATTTTGTGGTTACCATTGTGCAGAAGAGTGGCACCTGTGTTTAGGCTGTGAGCCTCATATACACCTTTATAGACCTTATGCAGCCCCGCCCCTTTTCAGCGCTGCGCTCGTGGTCCTTTGACTTCCGGTTTGTATTTCCACAGCGATCATACGTATTTATGAATGAACTGCTTGTTTTACCGGTCTACTGACATTTGTTAAGACATCTGCTTTAAACATTACAATGCTCATGATAACTTTCATTAACTCTACAACAAGTAAATCCACTTCACCAGCTAATTATTCTTTGACAGCGATGCCATTGAAATAAACAGTGCTACTGCAAAAACAGAAGTTCAAAGACAATATTATAAAGATGGCGGCACGTTTGTTTCTCTGGCACATAAGGTCTATAGGATGGAATTCCTGCTCTCAATTAAATTGAGTTTGTTCAATGAGTTATTATTTTGAGTGCATTTTGTAGAGCAAATAGTTAATTTAATAAGGTAAATTAAGTCAATAAATGTGTTCACCTTACGTAATAAACGTTTATAAATTTAACATAACATTATTAACAGGGGTGCACATAAGTGGTACGCAGGTGCGCATGCATGGTAAAAATAAATGATGCGTACCAGAAAACGTGGAGGGAAACGCTTTTGAGTACCAAACTCAAAAACTTTTTTGAGTAGGATTTTTCTCCATCTCTGGTAAGATAGCAATCATGTGTTCATTAATTATTAGGGGTGCAACGGATTGCAGTTGATCCCAGATCCGTATGGACCAGGCCCTGCGGTTCGGCATGCATGTGATTTGCGGATTAACTGCTAAGTTTAACCATCATAATGTGGAAGTTTATTATTTGGATGTGTTTTGTCTTGCCAATTTACACATTCAAACGATTTTTAAACACGGAAGAAGAGTTGAAAATCAGGATTTGTGCGCCTCACACACCCGAAACGCGTGCACGCAGAGAGAGGGAGAGAGAGGCTTTCAGTCAGCACTTGAACACCAAATTAATTCTTCTTTCACGCTTACTTGCGGACACATACACACAAAATTTTGTCACAATACACGTCTCGGCAAGTATTCTCTTGGTTATGTCATAAGTGAATGGTTGAGAAAGAAACCAGATGTGTGTCAGTATATTTGGTCCGCGCATTCGGTCTTAAAGTGACAGCAGTACCAAACAGCATCTCCAGGTGCTTCCTTGAGAACCAGACCAAAGTTATATGGAACCCTGATTATTAAGTAAACTGCACATATAAATTATGTACATATTATGTAACAGTCACAAATTCAAATGATTTGTATTTACTCAAAGACATTTTGTCAGCTTTACTTGAATTTCTTTTGTTCATACAACTAAATTGTCATTTGTACAAATTACTCAATATAGTTGCGTGGAACCACTTGACATTGCTATTCTAAGTAAATCCTTAAGTGTCTGAATAATTTTTGGTTCCAGATTTTTATCAATTTTACTGGTAGTCCACTGTATGAAGAATTTTTGGGTATAATTTGGGTATAAAAAAATTTTTTTTGGTTTGACTGTATGGGAAGTACTACTATTCTAATTATGCTCAGTCATATGGTTAATCATATAGTAGAATTTTATTACTGCAGTGAGCATTTTAGCAGCCATAATGTTGCAAGAATACCTGAAAATCGTTCTGGTCGTCCCACCATCTTTAACTATAACTATAACTATAATAATTTTAATAAAGGAATAAACCTCAAAATAAGAGTGAGATAGCAAGAATGAGTAAAAAAAAGTGAAGAATGTGCAAACAAAAAAAATGTAAGAGAGACCACAGGAGAGTCCCAGAGAGAGTAAGCTTACCTTTTCTGTGTAAAATGCCTTGACCTCTGGCAGGATTGAATCAAAGTCTCCATTTATGTAGTCTGGGAGAAAACTTCATGGGAAGAAAGAGAGAGAAACTGAGTGAGAGTGGGAGAAGAGGGTGATGGGTAAAAAGGCACAATTTGTGCAGCCATCGGATCCTTTATTCATGTGAAATGAAGGTGCGTCTCTGACACGGGCCATGGAAAGCTTCAGTGACAGGACCCCACTAGAGCCATTCAACGCCTGCCAGTCACAGCACTATCTGTCCCCAGACATGACAAAAGCGACACAGACAGCCTCTTGACACAGTGAGGGGTTGAAAGAATTGATGCACACTGCGTCGTTGCCGTATACCTCACCCCAAACTTTTGCAACATAGATTTACGATATATATGGAGGCAATGACAAGATTTTCTTCGCTCAGATGGGCAGAGTATTCATTTTGAGAAAGGCAGATTCATGTCGAGGCTTCTTTCGTTTTATTCCCTGAGAGAAGAAAGGCAGCGTGGGTATCGGTAGACATTAAAGCATAAAGACTCAATGTTACGATTTCACGGTCCGCCGGGCGGTGCATGTAGCCACTGAATGAGCAGAGATGCGCTGCCGAGCTGGTTTAAGAATAACACTGCAGCGGATTACAGGAGCACTATCTTCATCTCACGGCTGAATCTGAAGCCTGACGAGGAGAACACCGGCTGTGTTAAAAACAGGTGTGGGGAACAAAGCTAGTCCAATTACACTAAATTGACATTATGCTTGCTTAAGACAATCATCACTATTACTCCTGCTCATATTTTAAAATTAATTATTCATTTAGTCCTTTTAATAATTGGAAAATAAGAATTTAATTCTGTTTTTAATGATTTAATGATACAGCCTTTTTAGAGGCAGCATAAATGGAATCAAATTCTTGGACTAAACTATATATTAAACAATAATACTAAACAAACATTTTTAAAATGTCACTGACAAAAACTATAATGTGCATCTTTAACTAAACATCATAAACAACTAGTCAATAATTAAACTCTTATGTTACTTAGTTGCAAGATTTACACTACCTGGCCAAAAAAAAAAAAAAAAAAGGTTGCTGTTTGGGTTTTAATAGGCCAAGAGTCTATGAATGGATCATTATTACAGTGATTATTATGTTTCTAGCATGTTATATATTTGGCAATGTTTTTTTTAACCCTGTCATTTTAACCCTCTTCATTTCTTAACCATGTAGGAAGACACATCATGGCCATATTCCAGGATGATTCCAAGATTCTTCAGGGTTAAAGTTGTGAAAGAATGATTCAGAGAGCATGAAGAATCATTTTCCCACATGAATTGACACCTCTAAGTCCTGACTTTAACCTCAGTGTAAGTCTTTGAGATGTGCTGGAGTAGACTTTAAACAGTGCTCACCTCTTGCATTGTCAATACAAGATCTTCTTGATGGAAATAAATGTTATGATGTTTTTCCATCAAGAGGTGCATCAATATTTGGTCAAGATCTTGTATTGACAATGCAAGAGGTGAGCACTGTTTAAAGTCTACTCCAGCACATCACAAACTTTCAATTAAGTAAAGGTCAGGAGGTGCCAATTCATGTGTGAAAATGATTCTTCATGCTCCCTCCCAAACATTCTTTCACAATTTGAGCCTGATAAATCTTGGCATTGTCATCCTGGAATATGGCCATAATGTGTCTTCCTGCATGGTTGTTTAAGAAGTGAAAAGCTACACACTCCATCTTTTAGGGTTAACAGTACCATAGCCAAACATACAACATTCTAGAAACATAATAATTAATGTAATAATGATCCATTCATTGCCTTTTAAAATCCAAACAGCGACTTTTTTTGTTCGTTTGTTTGTTTTTTGGCTGAGCAGTGTATGTGTTTGATTCACTAAAAAGAACTGATTCAATTGAATCATTCATTCAAAGTTCAGAACACTGGTTACACTGTATCTGTTTGATTCACTAAAAGAATTACTCAGAAGAGTCATTCGTTCAGGATTTGGACTACACAGCTTACACTGCATGTGTTTGGTTCACTAAAACGAACTGGCTCATTAGAGCCATTAGTTTGAAAATCAGACTACACTAGCTGTGCTGTATGCTTTTGAATCACTGAAAAGAACAGGATCATAAGATATATTTGTTAGTGAATTGGAGTACACTACCCATTATGTTTTTCATTCACTAAAAAGAACGGGCTAATAAGAGTCATTTATTAAGGAATTGGACTACATTGATCACGCTGTCTACTTTGTGCTGTAGATTCAGTAGCACTGTTACACCGTCATTAAGTAGTTCAGGTAACTCTAGCAGACTATTTTAATAGAACATTCTGTCCATAATGGTGGAAAAAATGTAAAAACCTTTAATGGAACCATTAAATGTAAATCTAAAAGTGATCAAGCATATTACATGATCAAGCATATTCAACGTAGTTATAAATTGTGCACCTACTAATTGTAATGTAAGCCTGTATTAATCTTTTTACCAAAAAAGTTGGATCATTTAGAACACTCTCGACTTTGATCCAGGGGTCAATGTGCGAGAAAAAGCAATTCAAAGCAATGAACAGTTTTAAAGTTTCCTGTTGTGTGCACTCCAACAGACTCTCCGTTAAACAGGAAACCATAAATAACCCTCAGCAGTGACAGTTCTGCGGCCACATTAAGGTGAAGCTAAATGAAACCTTTCCTTTTGACATTTTATCAGCAAAACAGCTCTTCCCACCACAGAGCTCAAATTGGAGGCAAAATACACCTCTTTTACATTCAAATTAAAGTGTCACTTAAAGTTAATCGTAACGCAGGGACTATACCTCGTTGGAAAAGAACTCGATTTGGACTGGCACCGAGAAAATTAGAATTAAGAATTGAAGTAATTCCAGAAGGTCAAGACCAACGCCAATTGGAGAACCTGAGACCAGACACCCTGTCACATCAGATGCTTCATTCATTTTGTCACAGCCCAAAGAGGCAAGACAGACAGACAAGATCACAGTTATTGCTCTGGCTTCCTTGTTTTTTCCTTGTTACGCACTCTAAAATAACATCAATTAGGATGTGGGGAGGTGAAAATCAGGCTCCCAAGTGACATTCAAGAACAAAACTACATGCAAATCCTTAAACGTCTTGTATTTTGATGCAGCCTCTCTTTGCTAATAAGCGATGTGACTGTTCATTAACAGGGGAGCTTTGTATTGGCTTCATTTCGTGCAGCACAAATTTCGCTCTATTTTTTACGTCAATAAGCCCACTCAGGACTTAAATAACAGATCGCCTGCTTTATGCCTGGCAGTTTCACACACCCCTCAGAAGACCCCTCAAGAGACCTCTTCAGCTGTTGCTTCATTACAGGCAGTCTGGTCAAATCATAAAGCTGCCCCTCCTGAGTGGATCATCTGAACAGACGATCAGCTTTTGATTATGCCTCAGAGTTCATTTTCGACCCCTTCATAATCAGCAAAGGTCACACAAGTACTTTTGAATAACTACAGCCGCACAACAAGTACCGAGCTGAAGTACTGTACATTACTGTGCATCCATAGATGATGTACACTGTGTCAGAACAAGCATACTGAACTTCCCTGCTTTATATTATGCATAGTCACAGTAGTGATTTTTGAAACTTTTTTAGTAAGCATTATTACTTTCACATGTGGACAGGCTAGCCAATCATAACTGCAGTAATTTACATATAGAACACACAAAAAACCCCAAAAAACCCCCCCAAAAAAACAAAAAAAACCAAACAAACAGGCCATTTAATTGTAAGAGAAAATAGTTCTGTAGTGCTAAATCACAATAGTAACATTATAAATGGGCTATAAGAGGAAAATAAAATGTTATAAAAGTGCAAAATATTACAAGAAATATAGAACTCGTTACAGAAATATACAGATCAAAAGTTTGCGGTTTTTCTAATGTTTTATGGGTTAGAGTAATCTCTTATTCTCAACCAGGCTGCATTTATTCGCATTACATACAGAAATATTGTGAAATATTTTCATAATTTAAAATAACAGTTTTCTATTGGAATATATTTTAAAATGTAATTCATTACTGTGATGGCAAAGCTGAATTTTCAGCATCATTACTCCAGTCTTCATGTCACATGATCCTTCAGAAATCATTCTAATATGGTGATTTGGTGCTTAATAATTTCTTATTATTATCAATGTTGAAAACAGTTGTGCTGCTTAATATTATACATGTGATACATTTTTAGGATTCCTTGATGAACAGAATGTTCATAAGACGAATGTAATATATTTTTATCTTTACTGTCACTTTTGATCAATTTAATGCTTTCTTGCTGAATAAAAGTATTAATTTCTTTCAGAAAAACAAAAACAAATATATAATATAAATAATATAATGTCTATATAATTTTTATAATATAAATCTTTTTAAAAAGTTATGAAAGAAAATATGCTGAAAAACAATTTTTTACCACTTACTTGTGAAAATAGTACCATAGCGATTAAACTTGTCTGTCTCTGAGCTAAACATAAAAACAGTAGCGGTTTTAGGAGAAATTTATTAATATACCAATCTAACAGCTAATAAGACATCTGAACATTGGAAGATTACCCAGGAAGCAATTACTGTTGATAATCCAGCCAGTCTGGGACTAGAAACCTGTTCCATAATAATGGCCGATATCATCTGCAAATGGCAGAATAAAGCGTGGTATGTTTCATGATCTCCAAGCAATAGCGTGTTCACTGCTTCAGTTCAAATAAAGCTGAGCTTTCTAAACTAATCAAAATGTACCAGGAAAGGTCAATGCAGTAATTACATTTAAGGCACTGTGAGATAATAACAGGATATGTCTTGATCTGGGCACCAGCTCCTCTGAAGATTTCCCTCCCTGTCAGCTCCTGTTTGCACAGGGAGATTAAAAATGAATAATCACTGTGGATGCATGTAATTAGGCAAGGCCAGAGGTCTGCCAGGCATATGAAATGTGTTCTGGTCCTGCATTAAAAAAACTTGAAATGATCGCTTGTGTAAACAAATCAGCTTTTGCCCACAAATGAGCATAAAACAACAAGATACCACAATGTGCAGACCGATCATTAGTTACACACTGTAGGTTTTGGTCAACTCAGCAATTTTCAATTAAAGGGATAGTTCACTTCATCATTTATGCACCCTCATAACTTTTCAATATAACGAAGGCTATACGATAGCTCTTTGTTAGACCATAATTTAAGTTTTTATCCATTGATGATCCTATCCTCAATGAACTGGGATCACTGGCAAGTGAGTCGAACTAAATCATTGTCTGGTTTTGTGAACTGGATTAACCAATTGACTGAAGAGATCTCAATGATTCAAGCTGGTTTTGTGAACTCAAACAAAACATTTATTTAAAAGATCTGAATCATTTAGACCATTTTTGTGAACTGAATTAATCGAAAAGATTTGAATTATTCAGACCAGTTTTATGAACTGGATCAACTGATTCATTACAAAGATCTGAATCATTCAGATTAGATTTGTGAATTGAATAAACCAATTCACTGCAAAGATCTGAATCTTTCAGACCATTTTTGTGAACTGAATCAACCAATGCATTGAAAATACTGGAATCATTCAGACCATTTTTTTCTAACTGAATTAACTTTTGAATTATTAAGATCAATTTTGTGAACTGGACCAACTGATTCATTACAAATATCAGAATCATTTAGACTGGTTTTATGAACTGGATCAACTGATTTACTTGAAGATCTGATTCATTTAAAATGATTTTATGAACCGAATCAATCAATTCATTAAAAAAAAAAAAAAAAAAAAATATTCAAATCAATTTTGTGAACTGAATCATCCAATTCATTTAAAAGATCGGAATAATTCAGATCAATTTTTCAAACTGAATGAACCAATTATCTGAATTATTAAGATCAGTTTTGTGAACTGGGTCAACTGATTCATTAAAAAGATCTGAATCATTCAGGGGTGCGTTACCCAAAGCAAACTATGGTCGCAAGTTCCGTCGTTACCAATAGAGTTCAATGGGACTTACAACCATAGTTGGCTAACAATGCTTTAAGGAAACGCACCTCAGACTGATTTTATGAACTGGATCAACTGATTCACTTGAAGATCTGATTCATTCACAGTTACTTTGTGAACTGAATCAACCAATTCATTGAAAATGTTTTTAATTATTCAGATCAGTTTTGAACTGAATCAAACAATTAATTGAAAAGACCTAAATTATGTATACTGGTATGGAATTACATGAGGGTAAGTATATTACAGAAGTATAATTTTTGGAAAAACTATCCCTTTAATTCCTTCAAAAATGTTAATTCCTTAATTTCATCAAAGGAGAACTAAAAAAGCACTGCGTCTGTTGATGATATTCATCTCCAAATATGGAATATTTTGCTTGTTGCTCAGACCCAATTAATTTCCAGCGAGTAGATATTCCCTAATGACACCGCATATGGCTAACTATCTGGAGAAGGCTTCTATACTCCGTTCTGGCAGCTCTGAATAAAATCTACAGATGACAACAAAAGCATACGGAGTAAAGCAATGACAGGTACAAGAGAATTGATGGATGTGACATGGAACAGGGCCTGCTGTATGTGTGCATTCAAAAGATATTGTTTATTTTTTGGAACGTCCTTTGAAGTGTCTGTTGCAGCAAACTGATAAGCTCAAAACAACAAGCTTCTGACGATCGCAGTCGAAACATACTTTACTGGCAGTGTGCTGAATGGATCATTAGCTCCCTACGAAGACATTCTAACTCTCTTAAATATGCCTGCCATCACAATAAACCAGCTGTTTTGAAGCAGCAGCTCAGTTTATTGTATGTGGCTTAATATATGTCTATATTATTTTCTCATTTGCTGTGTTTTCACTCTTATTTGAATAATTTTACTGGCTCAAGCTTCTTAAAACCAATATTATGTTTATCAATTTCAGATTTAAAGAAGTGCACTTGTCATGTTGCTTGTTTTCAGTAATTAAAAGATTTTAACAATCATTGTGATGCTGTAAAAAGACAGTGGCTATTTTTATGTACAAAAAAGATTAAGAATTTACTATTTTCTTTTGTTTCATGCTGCTAACATTAATTAAGCTCTATGGACAACACTATATGCTTGATTATTACAAAAATGTATTTCCACTTGTCTCTCATTTCCTTTAAAAAATGCAAAAATCTGGGTTACATAAAAAGCACTTAAAATAAACATTTTAATTAACCTTAAAATAGTCACTCTTTCAAAAGTATTCATAAACAATATGCATATTAACATGATTTTAGTGCATTGCTTACTAACCTTTTCTGTGTGCATCCAATTTTACAAGTTCGTTGCCATTACAACATAAAACCCTAAAATTACCTTAAAAAATACAATAATTACTTTATAGCTGACATAATACACAAGTTTTAACAAAATAATTAATGTACTGTGCTTTAATTAAACTATAACCTTCACATTTCTGCTTTTTAATCTCCCAAAATCAGCCTCATACAGTAAATTCCTCACTTTATTATTATTTTCTTTTGCTTTTTGCAAATTAAACAAGGGACAAGTCAAAATTACTTTTTGCAGTAATCTACATTAAACCACAAATGCTGTTGATTTAGCTTAAATGGTTAGTTCACCCAAAAATGAAAAGGAAAAAAAAAAAGGATATTTTTCTTACAAAACTGCATCCTTCGCTTCAGACGGCTGTTATTAACCCTCTGGAGCCATATGGATTACTTTTATGATGGATGGATGTGCTTTTTTGGGCTTCAAAATATCAGTTATACTATTCACTCCCATTATAAAGCTTGGAAGAGCCAGAATATTTTTTAATATAACTCCCAATGTGTTTGACTGAAAGAAGAAAGTCATATACATCTAGGATGACTAGAGGGGAAGTAAATTATGGGATAATTTTCATTTTTGGGTGAACTAACCCTTTAACCCTTGTACTGAACTTGGAATATTCCTTTAACATAAGACAAAAATTGTCTCAAAATTAATAATCTTTCCAAATGTAAAGACACCAAAGGTATCAACATAGTCCATACGACTCATACACTATATCGCTAGTCAATGCCGTTTATTCTTTTATAGTGTTTTTTGTTCTTTTTGGAGCTTGACAGCTAAACATTCTTTTTCAAGGTGCCAAAATAACAACATAGGAGTTTGGAGGGACATGAGGGTGAGTAAGTAATGACAGAATTTTAATTTTTGGACTAACTATCCCTTTAAATAAACAAATGCTCCAGTATGTGTTAAGTCCCATCATTCAGTTGTGATTTCTGTGCTGGGAGAGTCTGATATTCAGCTTTATTTTTAGGTGGTAGGATGAGAAGTGGACCCAAAAGAAAACAATTGAAAACCGCTCAGGAGAGGAGAGAAGAACCCAATTTGGAGGCCTGGAGATGAATCTGGCCTGTCAGCCACTGACAAAAGGTGATGGATTAGGAGTTAAGTCCTCTGAAAGCACTCTGGCAAGCAGGATACTCCTGAGGCCTCCTACAAGTCCAGCAGTTCTGAGAATGAACATGTGCAATGACACCAAAACCTTGACATCACCAGATCCATCTCTGCCCTCTGAGTCAATAGTGATGGGAGCCAAAATAGGTTCTCACCTCTCACGGCGACCCTCTGTGAGCCGGTACAGATGATTGGCACCTCCGTCCGCACATGCCCGGATCTTGGCTAAAACGTCAGAAAAAGAAACAGGAGGTGCTTAGATGAATCCTTGATCGGCTTCATTACAACTCAGATCTTGAAGCAAAAATGAGTGAAGAGATAAATATCATTGAAATCACATTATATGGCTATACGTTTGAGCCATTTCAGAGCCCATCTCGGTAACTGCTGACATGCTGAAATGAAAACAAATAGATTATTCTAGATCATGGCCAGGCTGACAGTAATGGCTCCCTTGTGCCTTTCGCGAAAGCACTAATCATTTCAGGATGAAGGTCAGTCTGTCCTGTCAGGATCATCGTTGATTCTGATAAGCATGGTGAGACTTGTCATTTTCAAGGTAAGGCCAGTGGGAAGCTAAATCCAGTTAAACATGCCACTGATTTTGACGAGGGATATGACAGCCAAATCTACATAATAAATCTTGATCTGTGTAATACATCATATGTCATATAATGATGTCTTTTAAACGGTTTGTATTATAAGACTTAATCTGATTTTCATTGTAGGCCTATATATAAATGTATAATGCAATACAATAAACTATATATATATATATATATATTATAATTTATAACATTATATACAATATAATAAATATATAAAAACAATTGTTTTTATTACATACAAATAAATAAAAAATAACTTAAAATTATGAAGATATACCACATAAAATGTGCATAAAGCATATTCATAAGGCATATATATATTTATATTTTGGAATACATTTCAGATTTAGTATTATAATATATAATATTAAATGCAATTAATAGAATTAATAATAAATAAGAATTTATAAATAAATATTTAAACATAAATAAATATAATAAATAAACATGAAAAATATTTAAAAGTTTTGTATTATAAGACTTAATCT
The DNA here is from genome assembly GCA_037101425.1 of Elopichthys bambusa. Classification (NCBI taxonomy): domain Eukaryota; kingdom Metazoa; phylum Chordata; class Actinopteri; order Cypriniformes; family Xenocyprididae; genus Elopichthys; species Elopichthys bambusa. The sequence goes on along the minus strand of CM074453.1, from coordinate 14,074,247 downwards.
GATTTTCATTGTAGGCTTATATATAAATGTATAATGCAATACAATAAACTATATCTATATTTTATATATATATATATATATATATATATATATATATATATATATATATATAAATAAAATTATAATTTATAACATTATATACAATATAAACATAACTGGTATATTTATTACATACAAATAAATACATAAATAAATCAATAATAACCGCTTAAAATGTGCATAAGGCATATATATTTATATTTTGCAATACATTTCAGATTTTGTATTATAATATATAATAAATATTAAATGCAATTAATAGAAATACATATTTTAAACATAAATAAATATAATAAATATAAATATTTAAGTAAAAAAACAATAACTATTAATGAAATTATGAAAAGACGTATTAAGACAACCTTTATAAAGCACTATATGAAAACAGGCTTCAAGTGAAGTGTTACCTGAGATTCAGTTTTAGTTTGTGAATTCAGTGCAGGCTAACAAATCTTGGAAAGATGTCGCAGCATATGCTCAGTTGGAAATGTACAAAAAAACAAACAAAAAAAAACATCTAAAAGTGACATTAAAATGTTAATCCTGCCAACTTTGAAGTCTAACAGCAGCAGAAGTTCAGAGGAAGCGCTCTTGACTTTTTGTAGCTGATGAACTAAAGCACCCAGATGTGGGATTCACTCTCTAGACAATAGCAAGAAGTAACAAACAGGAATTTAAAACACTTTATTTTCACTGAATAAATTAGTTATTTTAAACCAGGTGCTTTGAGAGTGACTGCTTCCCTTTGAAGACTTTTCTTTTTCCATTTATCAAGTAGCTTGGTTATAAGCCTGCAATCCTGTTATTTAAAACAACACACACCCAACAGTACTGCATTTATAAACAAAGGTGACTTTGTTTTTGTTTTTTTTGTTTTTTTTAAATAAGTTACGTGAAAAAGGGAAGGAACATTTTCAGGGTTGCATGAAACAAAGATGATTTTCTGGGACAATCACTCAGATGTTATGCTTATGAGAGTGAGGAATTGTCACAAAGATCATGCCATGAAGCGTAATCTTGTCAGCACAGTTGGTTTATGGCCAAGCGTCAAGGGAAGAGAATTGCATCATATGCCTCATGAATAATGGAATGCGTCTGCAAGACACTGCAGCAATCCTAATGGACACGATGGCTTTGGGCATACTGTTAAAACAATTTCTTTTTAGGATAAAAGCATGAGGAGAATCAAGGAAAAACATTTTAAACAGTTAAACACCTGTACAGATTGGTGACACAGAAGGGGGTGGAAGTGCTTGAACAACACAAGGACATTTTCACATTCAATTTACACGCCACCTTCAATGACTGAATAAGATTCTGCACTCATGAAAATGTGATAATACACTTTGTGAATGCTTGTAAGGGTCATCTTGCTCTGGATGTCATACAAATGACACTTCTGTTGCCCTTGTTGTCTGTTCTCCCACTTGTCTAGACTTCTAAACAATGTCTTATTAGATTACATTTTACAATAACTCAGTCAACCTTGCATTTGTATTGCAGTATCTGCAGTTTAAAGGCTATTCTACGGTCAATTACTGACTGACATAAGCTACTGAGAGTTTTATAATGGAATTTTCCAATAAGTAAAATAAAGCCTGTGGTAAACATAACTTGACGATACTTTGACGTTTTGTTCTACAACGTACACTGCACACACTCACTATTGACCCATCACTATTGACCCACGCTGTCTCATCTAGTTAAAATTTAAAATGTTTTAAAACATGGACATAACTGCTATTTCGCTATGGGTGTGTGTAATTTACATTGTAGAACAAAACATCAAAGAAAAGTTATGTTTACCACAGGTAAACATACCACAGGTTTTTTTTTTTTTTTTTCACAGAAAATCTCGAAGGAACCAGCGGCGAATTAGTCTTCCGGGTTCTGACGTCATACATGCACCACTCGATAAATCAGCAGGGCATTAACTACACAAAAATAGGGCTGTCAATCAATTAAAGATCAATGAATCACATGAGAAGTCTTCAAATGAACATTCTATTATTGTAACAAGAAAACTGAAAAGATGTTAAATGTTTTTTGCATTAAATAAAAAAATAATAACAATTTACCATCGGATATTACATATTTTTTAAATAAAAAATGCGTTTTAAAAAATCTTTCAAAGAATATTTAATGGCACAATATATAGTAAATTGTTCATTTTGATATTTTGGAAGGGATTTGGGGTTTGTATGTTATATTGACTTGGGGATCCAAATAAACAATAAACAATAGCAAATTAATGGTATCTATCCATCCATCATCCATCCATCCATGCTGAGAAAAGCCCCTAAATGTATTTAATGAATTAAGACATTACATTATTGTGCGTAAAATTATTCAAGTAAAGCCTTGAATAGAAAAAAAAGTGTATAAAAAATAACATCCATTTTTCCATTAAGCTTTGTGTTTTTAAGACTGTATTTTGTACATATTGTTATTGCATTATTTATTAAAATAATCATTCCAAACCAATGTGTTAAATTAGTCATAAGCTTAATGTTTTTAAAGTCCCCCTGTGGTCAATAATTTTATCCCTTAAAACTCATCTTTGATAACCAAAATGACAAAAATTACATTTTTTTCCTGTGAAAATTTCTTCATGCCTTAAAATAGCTTGAAAATGTAAAAATTAAATACAAAAATTAAAATGTAACTCTACACCCTTGCTTCATTTAGTATACACGGATCTATGAATATGTTAATTAGCCCCGCCTCCACCCACTCACACAAGCTCAGAGATCCACTCTGTCAACTTCCTGAGGTAAATGCTGCACAACGGTATGGCTTTTTACAATGTCGGACACATAACAGTAATTAATACGATTAACCTTTAGCTATGTTATCAAACAGCTAATAATGTGTTACTAATCTTACACAAACCATGTTCCCGTTCGCCATCTCACTCTGCCTTCTAAAAATCTGTATCCTTGAAAGGCTTTGAACAACTCAGAACGTCAGTGGAAAAAGACATATAGTTCATCATAACATTGTAATATACACCATACATCCGCTATATTGCTAAATCTACCTAATTTTTTTATATCAACAGAAGAACATACCGAGTCATGGTTAAAGATATGCTAAAGCCTGCCAGCACGTTGACATGACTGGTTACAAGGTAGTTTGTGACGTTACAAACACCAGTGATTTCAAACCACGTTTTTGAAACTGTCTTTAGATCACTGCAGTTTTAAACAGAAATACTTTTGCATATGGTTTGTCACAGACATAGAATAAACAACGTTAATAACTTGATTTTCTACACAGAGGGACTTTTCAGATTATTTAAAAGAGTGATTTGTTAGTGCAAAATGATAAAATAATTAATCGAAAAGCAATAAAACTTTAAAACTTTTTTTTTTTTTTTTTTACAATGGTGCAAGGTTCACGACCTATATACTTACAAAGACACAAGTACACTGCAAAATCATTTGCTCTTCAGTTCTGAAATAATGCCTCATGATGATGCATCCAGGCCAGTAATTCATTAGTTCCCAGACAGCTAAATTGGTCTGGAAAAGATATCATTTGTTCCTAGCGTGATTACACTGACGTTTTCAATGCAGTCTCGGGAGGTGAATCAAAGAAGCTGTTCTGTAAAGATCCCATCAAAGTAAACAGCGTGCAACATCTCTAACCGGAAAACAGGGCGTAATTCAGTGTAGCCGCGAACTCCAGCTAGGAGCAAGACTTGAAAGCTCCGGGCTGAATGCAAATGACTCATTATTTCGACACCAGGCAGATATATTAATATGAAGACTACAATAAAATGAAGACTTAACTACATGCAGAGCACAATAGGCAATAGTATAACATCCTTGGCCATTAATCTTGAGAATCAACGGCACTTAAACTGCTTTCAGTTTTAAATGCTGTGAATATCTAACCTGTGGGTTCAATCACAGCTGCAAGTTGATATGATCTGCTTTGCCTAAAACTTCAAATTTAAGAATCACCATCTTTGGCATTGGTCAAACAGGTAATGAACAAAGAATCAGTGAGTCATTACAATCAAAATTAATTTAATCTATAAAATGAATTAATTTTGAACCTAAAAAAAAAGAGTTTGGGGTGGGGCCTCCAAAAGTAAACAACCAACCATTCTCACTTTTTAGTGAGGCAGCATTACGACGGACGGAGATGCTGGAGGGGGTAAATCATCTCTGAATGCTCTTTCACTGAAGCCCTGGTGCAGGACAGATAACCTTGTAAATAAACACTTCATAATCCACCAGCGGTGCTTCCTCTTCCTGTCATGAACTTTTGCTACTCGGTCTGTGTTTTATGGGGGACAAATATTGATGAGGCAGACTTTGCTGTCGCTGATTTAATGTCTTTTGGCAGTGGAAGTGAAGTGAAGCCTGTGGCCTCTGTAAATCAAAGAGGGCTGAGTGGTCAACGAGCAAAATGGAAGGTTAGTTTGCCTTTTAAGCTGCCTTCTTTATCCTCAAGAGAGTTGAGAGAAAGAGAATTCGTACAAAACTTTTAATTTAAGTCTATAATTTTGATTTTCCTTTGAAATAAGAAGTTTGAGCAGATTGTATTTTTTAATAGACTTTTTTACAGACATAATTCATTTGATACTTGCTGTCTGTTGCAGAAGGCATTTCTCCTTCAAGAGAGTATCTGACTGGACAAAAACCAGTGGAGTACAAGATGAGTCATCAATATTTTAACTCCATTTTCAAAACAAAATTTTAAAATGTATAAATTACTGCTCAAAAGTTTGGGGTCGGTAAGATTTTTTTATGTTTCTGAAAGAAGTCTTTTGCTCACCAAGGCTGCATTTATTTGATAAAATACAGTGAAAATATTGTGAAATATAACAATTGAAAATAACTTTTTTCAGAATACTCACATTTTTTAAGTAAACAAAAATTATAAATAACAATTAGGTCAAACTGAAAAATGTTCATATTATTTAATGTTTATTAAAGTCCACTGTACTTAAAACTATTGTTTACCATACGTAATGTTTCTCATTTTTGACTTATTTTGATGCAGTGGTTGTAAAACCCGATAAGTTCAGAATACTCAAAACATTCAAGTAAACAACTCAAAGATTATTTCAATAGAACTTAAATTTATTTTGTACTACTCAAACTTGCTAATTACAATTTAATTGAAATATTAAATAAACTAACACCTAGGGCTCTATCATACACCCGGCGCAATGTAGGTGTTTTTTGCTAGTTTCAGCCCAAAGCAGTTATCATTTTCACATCCTGCGCCACGTTTTTTTAAAAACAAGGTGTGTTCAGGCGCATTGTTGGCGCGTTACTATTTTGAGGAAACTGAAAATGACTGCGCCATTGACCAACAAAACCTGGTCTAAAGTCAATAGCGCAATATTTGTTTTGATATTTACAGAGTGCGTTAGTAATATGCGCCTATATGCGGGTGCGTACATTCTGCTTATTACACACACATGGACAAGCAGCAGCACACAAACATGCCAAATATTAAAAATAAAAGGATTACAATGTAAAAGATTATTATTGTGTGCATAAAGATAAAAATGTTTTGGTGGAATCTGGCTTTTCCCGTGCTTTAACTTTGTGCACGAGCAGATCTGTTTCCTCACCATGGCATGAGCGCAACTGGCTTTTAAACGGAAAGGGAGATGTGACTCTGATTGGTTTTGATTTACACCCAAAACAACCCATTACTCATTAAGAGAATAGGGACAACCCTTTTAGACCATGCACTGGAAGCAGCGACCATTTTTTCGGTCCTTAAACTAGCAAAAGTGGATTCGGACACGCCCTAAGCGCACTTGATCGCTTAGGTCGTTAAAATAGGGTCCCTAATCTTTATGGTTAAGTGTTAGTTAGCAACAGCACACTACTATGCGCTAATGTAACCATCAAAGAAACTACCACTATTTACTTGCATGAACTGTTAATCAACATGCAGTATATATAGCCTTGAAGTTCTGCAGCCCATTCCCGACCTAACCACAGGCACTACTCTTCACCATGATGATAACCCTACAAAACTTCAAGTGATCCATCAAATGATCCAAACTCATAATCAGCTCATTAACCAAAACGCTCAAAAAGATTAAAAAAAGACCTCTGCCAAAACTCTATTGCTGTGTTGCAAAACAAACTGTCAAGTAAAGCAGGCCCTTTCACACTTTTCAATACAGAAGTAAGAATAATAGTGATTTCACATACCACAATACGTGGAAAAAGGTTTCTGGACAGGAGAGAAAATTGGCATACTAAAGTGCGTATGATAGCACTGACAATTCTTCAACACACCAAGCTTTTATCAAAGCAGCAAGTTTGAAGCATTTCCTTCAATAAACACCAGTGTTAGATGAGGCTGGAGAGGAACAGCGTACAGGAGGTGACTAAGGCTTCAACAAATCTGATTTGGTTTTCAAATTCAAACTTTAAGACTGACTGTCCACACTGTCATTTTGCAAGTGATGAAATTTGTTTTTGACAGTGTAGTCAATGTCAGGTGTGATGAATATCACTGATGATGTCAGCAGAATGGCAAGAGACTTTTTCGTACAGCAACTAAGTGTGTCTAAGTTTTGCCTCTGCTCATGTCTACAGTAGCATGACATCTCACCATGGTGCTGAACTAATTAAGGTGCGTAAGAGAGAACATAAGTGACATTTTACACACAAATTCATATCCAAAACCACTGACTTGTACACTAATTTACATTCACTACATAGTTAATGTCGTCTATAGTGTTGTCAAAAGTACCGGTACTTCAGTACCAAGTCGGTACTGAAATTTTTAAAATGCGACGATACCAGCATTTCTGTAGTACCGGGAGTACCAAGTATCCGGGTATATTCAGTACCCACTGATATGACTGTGGCAGTATTTACGTGAATATGACACGAGTGAAGCACAAAGCTTTGTTTGGCCTACAGAAGAAATGGTTAGCAATTAAATGTGACATCACAGCCATTGAAACATTTTGGTTCATGCCTAATGAGAGCGGTACGGGAGTCCATAAATTTAAGCTTTGTCGGGTTTGTATTCTGTTTTGCGAATCGCAATCTGGTCACCTGATTATCAGAGAATTTAACAATATTCCATTAGTTATTCCACTGAACATGGAATCTCTGTTTCTTTTCCCAAATCTTCACTCGCGAAGGGGATTATAAGTCTTTCTTCCTTTCATTCGCTTTTAGGCCTATTATATTTGCATTCTTTACTGTGGTAAAGTAGAAAAAACACAGTAGGACAGAAACCTTTTTGCTTGCACATCAATTTCTATTTAACACAGTTTGTGCTAGTTATTATAGGCTACTTTATAAGGCGCGTCAAGTTTATTTGTATAGCGCGTTTCACATGCTGGTGATTTTTAGTTTCGCTTTCTCTGGCAGCGCAAAATCAAACAGCCTAAATGTCTTGACCCTGCAGAGGATAAAACTTGCTCTTCAGACCTTTTACAACAAGTGTCAGTTGCTTGTAATATCAGGAAGATCTTTCCTGCTTGTGTCCCACATCCCTCTCAAAGCGCAGAGCGGTAGGCTATATGACGCATCTTTATGTGAAAAAAGAACGTTTTTTAAAAAAAATAATATTTAACTTTCTTATTATTTAGGTTACCATTATTTACTGATATTTATTCCATGCTGTAGTGCGTCGTTTCACTGACAGAATAGCTAAAATAAATGCACGTCTATTACAAAATGGATGTTTGAACATTTGTTTATTTTTTTTTATATTTCATAATTTATTTTGGTATATATACACACACACGCTCCAAATATTTATATGTATGATTACCATCATATTTAATATGTTTTTAAAATAGGCTAGTTAAATAAAATTGTAAAATAGTTCCAACAGATTTTCCTGTGGTACCGAAACTGGTACAGAGAACCGTAAAATTTACTACTGGAATTTTGGTAACGTGACAACATTAGTTGTCTATATGATGAAAGACTGAATGAAAATGAGTGTAATGCAGCTCCATAAAAAATATAAATGTAAAAATTCTGACAATGCAAAAAAAAAAAAAAAAGGTTAAAAATAAGATTCATGTGGTTTGGACTGGGTTTGTAAACTTTGTATTTCATGTGTTTTTGGCTGTTCACACTTCAAAAAAACTAAGTTGGGCACATCAAAAATTATTTTTCCACTTGTTACATACCAATTGTCTGAGTGAAGCTTTTGGCTTTACATTCACTACCATCAGAAATTTCAAATTGTAATAATATTCCACAATATTAATAATTCAAATAATTGCAGCTTCGATAAGCATAAGAAATTTCTTTCAAAAACATAAAAAGAAATCTTTTGAATGGTACACTCTAAAAAAATAAAAAAATAACCGTTAAAAACGGACAAACCCAGTGGTTGGGTTGACCAACTTGCTGGTCAGTTTCATTTAACTCATCTATTATTTAAAAAATACTATACAGCTGCCTTTTAAATGAACCCAAAATAAAATCAGTCATATAATTACTGGAGGCAAGAGTAATAATCAAAAGGTGAACAATTAATAATAAGCAATTTAATAAATGTTTTTTTTTTTATTAATGTTATTTATTAAACATATTAATAAATGTTAATTTCCAACCTTTTTGGATTCATTTTAAGAGAGCAACATAGCAATTTTCGAACAATAGTTGAGTTAAATAAAACTACCCAGCAGGTTAGGTCAAAACCACCCAATCGCTGGGTTTGTCCATTTTTAACCCAGCGTTTTTTAGAGTGTAGTGTACAAAACAGAAAAAGACCTGAGAGTAGTTGGCATATTTATTTTGATGCTAACAAAAACAAGACACACAGGTAACAAACTACAACATAATGAACAAACTGTGTTTCTGTTCCTCACAGCCTTGTTTTCGCTAGTTTCGAATTAAGTATGGCAGCTATTCTGAAGTCTAAGCCTATAGCATACATCTACTAATCCACTAGTAAGTTACTTCTGCACAAAGCATTTCCAGTTCTAAATTCAGTACTAACAACTAGACCAAGAAAGAAGTGAACTTTTGGAGGTAGTTTTGAAAAGAGTCCAAAAATGTGTTGGTATCTGCAAATGGCATTCTTTGATCACCCAGTCCTATAGAGAGCTGCTGGTGCCACAGGCCCATAGGGCTGCACTTCTAAGGCTCACTGGAGGAGGGGCGGAGCTCCCTGCCCTGGTCCCTCAAGGAAAACCATCTGGATATGATTTCCATGCTCCCAGCAACGCACTCTTTGCCCACCTGCTTTGCCTCCAGAGCAAAGCTGCATGAAAAATGCACAGCATCTCTGATGCAAGGGCAGAGGAATTACATGATCGAGAGTTTTTAAATAAGATCAACTTATGATGTGGAAAAAAAAGCTAGTGCAACATAGTTGACAAACTCTCACCGCATAAAAACAAAGCGGGTTATTAAATGATTGCATCTTAAGAGAAGCGTCTACATCAAATGAAAAACTTATTTTACTGATGAACGGTTTGAGAGCCCGAAAAATCATGTATGTAAAAACTAGGGCAATCAAATGAATGCACAAAATTAGTCCAATTAATTATGAAAACATAGTGCAATAGGAAAATTAATGCAATTAATCATGCCCCCCTAAACCTTTGTTAAAAATGTTGTTCAATAAATTATGTTCAGAAATGTTTTTCAATTATTTAGTCATCTGCCTCAGTAATGTAATTTTTATATACCATTCAATTTATTAAATATTTTGAATGTATATATAGCTTTTATTTTATATTTTCAGTTTAAGTTTTAGTAAATTTGTTACAGGCTTGTCATTTTTATTTAGTGTTTGTTTTTTTTAAATATTTCTATTCAGCTTTAATTTATATATTTTTTCAGTTTTAGTTGTAGTAATTTTAGTGATTCAGCTTATTTTCTAATTTTCGTTTAAGTTTTGCAAGTTTTTTAAGATCTAATATTTATATTTTATTTTATATCACACTGATTTCAATTAACGAAAACCATTTTAATAGTTTTAGTTAACAATATCAACATTGGGTCACACTGACAATTTCAACAAGAGAGAACATAGTGCATAGTATAAGTGTGTAGTATTCAGGACACATCTTATAACTAGTCATGATCTACAATTCAATACGAGAGCTATAATTCAGGCTGCAACTGAAAATTGTTTGGGATCAACAAATAAAGGTACCTGAAAGCACACAGCACTATAAAGACAAACAGAAAAATAAATGTTATGTAATCATACCTCATCCAGCAGGGGACCAAAAAGATGACTAATGCATTATGGGTTATAGGGGGCTTTACAGCACACAGTGCCTCTATATATCACCAATTAGGCCTGTCTGACCTTATCCAGAGAGTTCTGTGCCAGGTATTCCACCATTCTCTACTTCACAAGCAAGCCAGACAAGCACAGACAAGCATCAAATCAAAAGCCGATGTGTGATATTCATCACAAAATCAATACCTTTACTCCACAGCACATGGAAGTACCGCTCATCCACTGGCTGATTTAGGATAACCAAGCAAATCCTCTGTTTTCCTGGAGAAAGAACACAAAAGTGAACATTAACAGGCAGAAACATTTCAGCAGCATCCTGTGGTTATGATATAGTCCTTCCATGTACAGTGTGCAACTGAGAAAGACACATTGTAATATTTAGCTTCATCTGGTGAGATTCAGCTCTAAATAGAAGCAGCTAATGAAAACAGAAAGAGTAATAACTGTGATAATACAGGCTAATGCTTTTGGTAATTGTCTAAACACAAACTCTGATGCATCTTTGCAATTGCTAGATGTGCTTTATGTGTAGCAATTTAAAGCAAACTGTGTAATATTAACAGATCAATTTCAGCTAATTTTACAGATATTATATAACACCTAAAATGTAAAAGATCAATTATAGTCAGTAAACGACAGAGATTTTTTGAATAGTAGTATTTACTTATATATTTATTAAAATGAATGATTAAATAATAAACAAATTACAGTAATGAAAATGGGGAAGGGGTATTATGAAAAAAGTTCTTAAACAATCTTTCATCTTTTACTTTTTTTAGTAAAATATAATTTCTTATTTCTTTTTTGTTGGGAGGCACTTTCTGATCCAACTACACAGTCTGAAACACTATATATAAGAAAAAAAATTGTGGTTACTCTATAATTTTGAAAATCATAATTTTTGTACTTAATATTTCAAAATAATGTTCCGTAACAAGCAAAAAATGCATGGGTTCACACATTTAATTGTGATACATTTCAGAGCCAAACTGCTCACACATTTGTAATTATAGTTATTCTAACATAAAGAAAATCAAACGTTTCTCCCTAACAGCACAATTCTACAGTTGAAGTCAGGATTAAGGACATACATCAGCATTAGAGCATTGTTTGTTTGTTTTTTAGTGCACATTGTTAAAAAAGAATCACCAACATCACAAGATGAGGAAACGTGGTTAGTGGAGTACAAAGTGTACGTGTCAAAACTGTCTCCGAATAAATCACAAGTATCCTGATGCAGGCGTGAACAAAACACATCTTGCGGAACAGACTGGGGAAATATCAAGGTCCTGAGGTGCGAAAACATTGTATAAATTAATGAGCTATCGCAACACCCTTGACAGTGGCGAAAGGTAGACGACAAGAAGAAACAACATCTGTATTTTGCAACGGTAATACAAAATCTTTATTTTATTTTTTTTTTCTCACATTTCAGTCACAGATCTCCTCTTCCTGTAAATTACATTTTTGACAGCGCACACTTTTAGTAGGGCACCAAGGACGTTTTCCACATCTGAATATTCTTCTCTGGGAATTATCAATTGAAATACACAGAAATTATCATATACCAAATTAGCTGAGAGCTTGCTGTTCATTAGGATACAACAAATTTGCAATTCAACACATAAACAAGCTGGGTTTGATTAGTTCACAAATTGGAATGAATAGGACATGAAATGCAATTTCTTATTCTAAACAGAGTTCCATTAAATTCATTGAATATGTATAAATCGAAGGATCGTGAGCACACGCTGAGCCATGAGAATTGAGAATGGCGTATTTTTGGACTAGGTCAAAAATCTGGGCCATGTCTTCAGTCTTCATTTCACTGAAGGGCTATATAGAACATTTCAGAGAAGTTTAAGGTCACATGAGTCTATCTATTCCAGGGTATTTCTGTTCTCTTGAGTCTTTTGTCTTAAAATCTCTTGAGTATGTGAACCTTATGGGAAAACGGTGTGAAAATTAAGTACAGCAAGTACACTAAAAACAGTTCTTTACAGGACAGGAAAGCTTTGTAGGAACAAGAGTAAACAACTTTTAAGTTGAGATTAAGATAAAAAAAAAATTGTATTTCATGATCACAAAAAATAAGACTGATATACTGTACAGTACATGCTTATTCTTATTAGGCAAGTTGATATTCTGATTATATTTGGGGAACAATTCACAGAAAAACAGGTATAGAAGAAAAGAGGCATGTTAACTGCAAAAGACTAGTTCACTTTAACGTCTGGCGGAAACTAGTTATTTTACTTTATAATGTATTAAATATGTTTGTTTTTTTTAGACAAATGCATCGCTTCACTTCAGAAGGCCTTTATTAACCCCCCGGAGTCACGTGGAGTATGTTTATGATGGATGAATGCACTTTTTCAAGCTTCAAACAGGTGATTTCTGTGCACTGCCATTATAAAGCTTTGGAGCATCAGGGTCATTATTAATATAACTTTGATTGTGTTCATCTGAATGAAGAAAGTCATATACACCTAGGATGGCTTGAGAGTGAGTAAATCACGGGGTAAATTTTCATTTTTAAATTGAACTAATCCTTTAAAGAGTTTCTGGTGGTTTCACACTTAATTATTTGCCTTAATTCTTAGTCTCCAGTGCCGCCATTTTCCAAAACTTCAAACTGAGTCTCCAGAAGTACAAGGTGTCAGGTTCTCAGAGACTTTGCTAAGGCAAGGAATCCTGAAACATGACACTCACTTAATAAGAACCACAAGCTGAAGTGTCATGAAATAGATGAAGACTGATTTTTAAAAAAGTTTTATGGACAGATAGGTTGAGAGCAGTGTTGGGTGTAACGCGTTACGTAACTGTAATTAAATGACTTATCCACTGAAAAAGTAAAGTAAGGGATTACTGTTTATTTTTAGGTAATTTAATTAGTTACATATAATGTACTTGCGTTACAAACTGTAAATTAGTTCAACAGTTCTGTATAAATCAATATTGAATTTAAAATCTAAATTTGTCATCTAAAGGTAAAAGTGAACACTGCCTCTTAGAAATCGCTGTAGTGAGTTACACGTGAGTTCGTAACTTCGCACCAGTTAGCTGTGTAGTTGCTGTCTGAAGACGTCGGCAGAAGCGACTGGCTGTTTTGCAGAATGGAAATATTCCAATTACTTCACTTTTTTTGACACAGGTAGGCAAGAACATTACGGTAAAATGTAAGCAATGTCCTAGAGAGAAAAAAACTGCGCGCTCTCTGAGAGACGGTCTTCAGTCAGTGCCCTCTCAAACAAAGTGCGCACACGCCTCTCGTGAGTGTCAGATTGTCGCGGTTTATTACACATAAACGTTCAAATACACACGCAGTTATGTCAAAATGCCCGTCTTGGCATATATTCGCGTTGGTTATGTGAATGTGAACAGCATGTGTAACAGCATATTGTCTGTCCATTAGGTCTTCGTGACAGCAGCCTTTAAAACATGCTACTGTCTACTGTTAACTGTCTGTATTATAAATGATAATCAAACAACAAAAGAAAAGCTTTAATAAGGATTAATCTATGTTTAATTTATACAGTTATGACTATGCAGAGTTATTTTATATTTGGATTATTCAATTTCTGTGGTTCTGTACTTACTACTTTTAGACCTACCTGAAAAAAAACAAAAAACATACAGCATTGTTTTATTTGTGTCTTTAAATATTTTTACCTTGGTATCGAGTATTGTGCACTTTTGGTGGTACCAAATGCTAGATTTTTGGTATCGTGACATCCCTATTTGTTACTAAAAAATGTTAAGTATTACAGTATGTTTTAATAAAGCTAAAATATTTTAAAAAGCTATAAAAGGCTAAACTATTCCACGTTTGACTCATATTTAAATTATTAAAAGAGTTTCCTTTCTACTGTCTAAGGTTTATAGGGATTTTAAGAAGTAATTAGTTGAATTACTTATTGAGTAATTAAGTTACTTTTCAGACAGAGTAATTAGAAAAGTATTTTAAATACAACATTGATGATGTTAATTGTTAATTAACACATGTTAATTATTTACTTTTTTGAAGTAACTTACCCAACACTGGTTGAGGGTGACTCTTAAGGTACCAGCACCAGTTCAAGTCAGACAACAGTGGCAGTGGCAAGGGAGTCATGGTGTGAGTTGTTACTAACAATGAGCAAGACGGACCTTTCAGGGTAGGAGATGGACTTAAAATGAACTCCCAAAACTTATTGTCAGATTCTGGAAGATAAATGTTTCAAACAGTGGTACAAGAGGAAGTGGTGCTGGTCCCTCAAGAGTCACTCTCAACCTACCTGTCTATAAATCTTTTTTTTTTTTTTTTTTTTAAATCAGTCTTCATGTATTTCACAACACTTCAGCTTGTGATTCTTATGAAGTGGAGGTTTCAGGGTTATTCAGAATTTTGCCTTAGCAAAGAAAGTCTGACACCATGTACTTCTGGAGACTCCAAGTAGGTCACAGTTCAGGAAAATAGTGGCACTGGAGACTAAAGGGTTCCTGATGGTTTCACACCTAATTCTTTACCTTAAAGGATTAGTTCACTTCAGAATTAAAATGTCCTGATAACTGACTCACCCCCATGTCATCCAAGATGTTTATGTCTTTCTTTCTTCAGTCAAAAAGAAATTAAGGTTTTTGAGGAAAACATTCCAGGATTTTCTCCATATAGTGGACTTCAACAGCTACCAACAGGATGAAGGTCCAAATTTCACTTTAAATGCAACTTAAAAGGGCTGTACACAATCCCAGCCGAGGAATACGGGTCTTATCTAGCGAAACGTGTTTTAAGAATTTCCACATTGCAGTACTTTTTCAAGGACTTTTATGTCTTGTTAAACAGCATTGTTTGCGATTAGCGGTATAAGATGTAGCTTTTGTGGTGAAATACGACGCAAAGTTATACAACCATTTAGTAAATTCGACCGTGAACCTTCTTCACGACCTTACTGGCAAAAATGTGTAGGGAAGATAACAGCAGGACATAAGTTGATGTTAGTCGTTGAGAATGCATTCATTACTCTAATGACCACAGGAGGTCTCAGACACTTTGAAAAAGCTTGGCTGCAATTCTTGGCCAATCATTAGAGTCTGATTACTTACTTTCTGGTCATGTATTTATGGTGCACCTACCCAGACAGGGATATAATTATGAATAAAAAAATTCCACCAGAACACATCTATTATTTTGCTGTAGATTGCTCTCAGATTAAATGGGGCTGTTTTGTCCAGTTAATGCATGAGGGGCTGTCATCCATTTCTGCGAAAAGTTAACTCGACTGGTGGGATCATTAGCTGATTGCCAAATTGCTTCTACCATCTTGTTAAAAAGCAAAAAACTAAGTCACATCCAGCATTGTCTGGAAATACTTGGACTTGGAAATAAAGAAATGTGTTAAAGGGTTAGTACACCCAATAATGAAAATTCTGTCATTAATTATTCACCCTCATGTCGTTGAACACCGTAAGACCTTTGTTCATTTTTGGAACACAATTTAAGATATTTTTCATAAAATCCGATGGCTCAGTGAGGCCTGCATTGACAGCAAGACAATTAACACTTTCAAATGCCCAGAAAGCTACTAAAGACGTATTTAAAACAGTTCATGTGACTACAGTGGTTCAACCTTAATGTTATAAAGCGACGAGAATACTTTTTGTGCGCCAAAAAAAACAAAATAACGACTTTATTTAACAATATCTAGTGATGGGCGATTTCAAAACACTGCTTAATGAAGCTTCGAAGCTTTACGCATCTTTTGTTTCGAATCAGTGGTTCAGATCATGTATCAAACAGTCCCCAGTAGTGAACCATTGAAATTTCGAAACACTTATCACGTAACGCAGCCTCGTTTACTGAAATCACAAGTTTGATATGTGCTCTGAAACACTGATTCGAAACAAAAGATTCGTAAAGCTTCGAAGCTTCATGAAGCAGTGTTTTGAAATTACTCATCACTAGATATTGTTGAAAAAAGTCGTTATTTTGTTTTTTTGCCGCACAAAAATTATGCTTGTCACTTTATAACATTAAGGTTGAACCACTGTAGTCACATGAACGGTTTTAAATATGTCTCTAGTAGCTTTCTGGGCATTGAAAGTGTTAATTGTCTTGCTGTCAATGCAGGCCTCACTGAGCCATCGGATTTTATGAAAAATATCTTAATTTGTGTTCCGAAGATGAACGAATGTCTTACGGGTGTGGAACAACATGAGGGTGAGTAATTAATGACAGAATTTTCATTTTTGATTGAACTAACCCTTCAATTTGGCTTGTTTTAATAATTCCTGATTTTTGCTTAAGTAAACAGCACAGTTTTAGGTTAATCTATTCATAGAACCAATAATAAATGTAATGATCTAATAAAAACACACCCAGAAATCCACAGTGTGTGATAAAATATGCAAAACAGACATTTGGCATCATCAATATGCTCATGTTGGTGTAGTCTCATCTGTGCAAACAAAGTAAATGATTAAAAAATTATTACACCTGAATAAACACTATGGGGAAGCATATGAAAAGCAGAAATGACAGACATAGGAAACCATTTATTTCCTTTGAAAATCTTATTCTCAGCCACAGTGAATAAAAAGTAAAAGATTTTCATTAAAATTTAGTTATAACATGTAAGACATAGCACATTATAATAACTGTGAACATACAAAGTGGTAAATTTAAAGCCTTTGTAAAATGTAGTCCTGCGCTGAACTTCTGTGATGTATTTATTAACCAGTGGTGGACGAAGTACACAAATCAAGTACTTGAGTAAAAGTACAGATATGTATCATAAAATATTACTCAAGTGAAAGTATTTAGTGCTCCCTTTTCAATTTTACTTGAGATGAAAGTACAAAAGTACTTGATTTTTAATGTACTTATGTAAAAAAGTACTGCTTGATGAATGTTTATTTTGTAATTTTATATAGGCCACTTATATAATTTAATTTTATATTATATATAATCCTATTGCTCAAAATAATTATGAATGATTATGAATTGTAGCACTAGTCAGTATGGATGGAAGATTAGTGGATGCAGATACATAATATGTAATGTGTGTTGACAAACAATATAAAAACAGACGAAACACACAGGGCTAAATACATAACATTTTGAAAAAAATTGCTGCAGCAGCAGGGAAGATGTGTTATTTTAATTTGTGTTAGAGTTGCATGATTCTGAATAAAATGAGAATCAAGATTTTTATTTGTTTCTTTCAAACAGAAATCATGATTCTCCCATGATTCTGAATAGACAACTAAACAAAATTCCTAAAGGACAAAATATTAATTGCTGCAGTCTATTTAAAAATATTTAATTAATTCATTAAAAAAAGAAATGGGTTTGAATGAATGATTTAATGACTCACTCATAGCTATTTCACTTGTTTCATTACAGGATGAATCAATGTTTTTGAACAAATCTTTTGAATGAATCATTCAATGTCAAATACATTTAAGTCCCTTGTCGCTTCCTAGTGCCGTAACGATGTAATCGATACAACCATTATTTGAAGCCAAGTTAGTTTTAAAATGCGATTTGATCTGTTTGAATCGAGATCGCGATCTGTAGACGGTGGCACAGTGGTAGCCACAGCCACTCTGATTCAAATATCCGTTTATATGTGTTTTATATACATTCCGATGAAAACTTTTGCGCACGCGCTCTGCTTGTGGGCGTTATATCAATCACACTTGCGGTAACCCGGGTTGCGTCAACAGACGAAGATCAAGTATCGACGACAGCCAGAGATATTGTCTAAAGCATCAAATCTTGGCAATATTAAGAGGATTTGGTATTTCCAATTAATGTAGGCCTGTTATATTCTTCTAGTCTATTATTATAACTATTAGGTTCGGTTTCTTTTATTATTAAATTAATATTATACGTGCTGTGAGGATAATAAAAAGATTAGGTTATTAGCTATCTTTGAAAATGTTTTAAACATTTTTTAGGTCTATTATACAATGAATTAGGCCTATCATTAAAATGATTAAGAGTGTAGGCTATAATATTCCCTAACACCGCAGTCATCAATGAAAATTAAGCGCAGCTTTACTTCTAGCACCGACTTAAAAAAAAACCTGTTTAACACAAAATACTATTATTCTCATTTGTTTCACTAGCTTATATGTACGACCACAAGAGAAATAATGGAATAAATTAAGACAGTTATATACTGTTATCAGCATATTATGTTGAAATTCGTCTCTGAGAGAATATGCTCCGTTAATGCAGCGTCAGACAGCTCCGTCACTTATTACTTTCAATTTCTGTAGTGAATACTGACCGAGGTTAAGACTTTTTGCACCGGCATAACTCTTGCGCAAAGTTTGCACGTTGCTTCTTGTGTGGTATCCATCGGCTCCCCTTCCTGTTTTGAAACGGAAAGATTTCCAATATTATGACGAAGGGATACAGCTACGTCACTGCCTGTTGGCATACATCTTTACTACTAAAGACGTGAACGTGAACTTGCGCACTGCGTAATGCGTGTCAACATTGCACTGCGCATGCCCCCAAAGACTTCTGAATACGACTGAGAAAGTAGTCGGATTCAAGCGTTTACATGGTAATTTTTTGCTGTTGGATCAGATTAGAAAATGAATAAACCACCCCTTCCAATCCAATCGAAATTTCATTCGGATCGAGCTCAATCGGATCGATTAAGGTGTTTACATGACCGTGATGTGTACGTGTCCGCATTAAAGTATTTCAGTGGGCTTAAACAGATCGCCCTTTACAGCAGATTTAGTTCAAAAACAACTGAGCTAAATATGATTTTCAGTTACAATAATTCATCCTAAAATTCAACATTAGTAGGCTGACTTACTTTTCGCCATCACCCAGCTAACAATTTTTGCTTCCCAGAACGTTCTGGGAACGTTAGTTTCTGGTTCCCAGAACATACATCCTAACGTTCTCTGTTGGTTAGCTAGGAAAGTTTTCTTTACGTAAATAGAACGTTCCCTGTTGGTTTGGAGAACGTTCCTCTAACCTTCCCAGAACGTTCTCAGAGCGTTCCCGGAACGCTTCCCTAACCTGTTTTTACTCCGATATAATTTACCCTGTTGTACGTCAGTTATCAACCAGCATTCCGCGTCCCATATGATATAAGCGGCACGGAAGACGGATGAATGGACGTCAATACTAAAGACCATGTCTTGTTTTGAACTGTTATTTAATCAATAGAAATATATTATAAATAATCCGAGCACATAAACCTTATGGAGGATTAAATAATATCGAATTTATGCATTCATATGTAAGTTTTCGTAAATTGTATCACTGACACTGTAGCCTACCACAAGCAGATTTTACGTTTCTTAAGCGACAAACAATGGCTTTAACACAATATGGGGTTTTTAAAATATTAATTTTATTCAGACATTAAAAAAAAATGAATAACAATTATGTGACTTTAACTGGGATAACATTACATTGATTTCTTACCACTGAATTAGCGGGACCTGCTCTCTTTTGGTCGGTAAACAAAAACGTTCTGGGAACGTTCTCTTTAGGTTGCAAAAAAATAACCAATAGAGAACGTTCCCAGAATGTTCTTATTTGGTTCCCCCCCAAAAAAATAACCAAACGGGAACCATATGGGAACGTTAGGGGAACGTTTGTGTTTGCTGGGCAGTCGTGCGCGCACTAATTTTCAGTCAGACTTGTAAATTCATTCACTGGAGAGTCGCTCTGAACGGATCAGTGAATCAGTAATTTGTTGACTCGAGAACAGCTGCAATACGATCAGTCCAATTCGCGAATTAATTGTTGATGTGATTTGTGAACCGATTTAACAGGATGATTGAAAAGAATCAGTTTGTGCACGAATCGGACACTGCAAGTAAAGTACAGATAGGCTACTTGAAAAATGTACTTAAGTACAGTAACGAATTAAAAATACTTAGTTACTGTCCACCACTGTTATTAACTATGTTTATGTTCTTCTAGACAAAGTGTAAATGCATGCATGGGCAAGAATAAATACATTCAGACATTTAAATTGGTTTCAAATGAATAAATACCTGAAGGCAAAAGGCAATCTAATGGAGCGAATTCATTCATGGTCATGTTTATAATAAGCTGGATTCATCAACTGAAGAAGAAAACAAATAAAAACATTAAGAGACAACAACAAAAAGGCCTTCGTTTCTGCAGAATGAATACCTGACAAATTAGATTTTCTGATCAAAACTTTCTAATATGACAGATAAAGTAATACAATCTAAAATCTAAAACACAACAGATAATTTAAAGTGTCTAATATACAAGATAAAAACATGGAATAAATGTTCAGTGCTTACCTTCTTTCACAGTCTTGTCCATATGAACTCTCTGCCCTGTGAATACTAACTTTTCCTATCTAACTTACCTATGCTCTACTCCTGTAATACGTTACTAGATTAACTCAGGGTAGTCTCACATAGCCAGATTACAATTCCGCACCACAGACTATTCTGCTCAGGAACCACCCAC
Source organism: Elopichthys bambusa (assembly GCA_037101425.1). Lineage (NCBI taxonomy): Eukaryota > Metazoa > Chordata > Actinopteri > Cypriniformes > Xenocyprididae > Elopichthys > Elopichthys bambusa. Next base: position 14,053,522 of record CM074453.1, on the reverse strand, counting down.
ATAGAGAAGAGAAGACAACAGCACACATTAGCATGTGTGATATTGCTCAATAAACAAAAGCTAACAACCTTTTAGACACAATATTGGCAGTTACTTTTGTATTTTTGCTTATTATAATTGCAAATAAATATAAAACAACCATTGCATGCCTCCTATAGCAACACTAGGAGTGTTTAATTCTTCAGTGAATGAGTGTTTTTGAATAAATCCCTTGAGTGAATAATTCAATGATAATAATAATAATAATAGCAGCTAGCCTATTTTAATAACTTGAGAAAAGAACCCTTCTAAAATTTGCAATGAATGTGCAATGTAAGTGTATTTCAAATCTTAAAAGTATATTTTAAAAAAAAAACCTGCTTGCAGATAATTTTACTGAAATAAAAGGCCACTTAAAGAGAGTACACTTCCATAACTGTTTCATAACACATTTAAGTACACTTGCACATTAAAATGCATGTTGTAATAATGTCCAATTAAGCATTTTACCTTAAAAGTACATTGTTTTAATTATCTTCCATCATGCTTTAAAGAAGCTCACTTATTTTGCTGTGTTGATTAACATACTAAGCACATATAAGGTATTACCATTATAACTGTAGTGTGTTGTTAATATTATCTTTCAAGTTATATCTTAAATGTAATGACAACTTCATTATTACAAATGTGCAACTAAATATATTTAAATAATACATGACTTATAAGTTTCATTAGAAATTACATTAAAATATATTTAGTTTACCATGAATGGTATATTTAGCTCAGGGTAGTATTTTAACCATATTTCAAAGAGAATATACGTTATTATGTAATTACATGTTTTTAATTTAATTGAAATTAACATGACTGTTTGACTTGACTTAAATATATTCATTCCATAATAAGTACCATTCTAAAAGTATATGTTAAAGAGTATATGTTAAACACAGTGACATAGCCAAGGTTTTGAACAACACCTCATTTAAATGATAAACTGAAAAGTTTCAAGCTTCACTACCAGAAAGAGAATTTCATTGATTGTTGTATGCTGTTCTGAGACAGATATCTTATGGCTGATTATGAAAGCACTGGTTGAGAGGACACCACTCTGAGCTTTATATACAAGATAAATATATAATTATTTACTCAACACAGTGCAAAATGTCATTACTTGGATCAATCCTGCTGAGAGTAACAGATCAATATAGGTAGAGAGGTGCATCCCTAACACTCTGCCAAAATGGATCAACATAGCAACTAAAAGGGGCTAATCCAACCTGACACCCACAAAACTATTGATGAAAGTTGAGTGCTGTCAAAAAGAAGCAGGTGGGCCTTAAAGGAGCAGTGCACCCAAAAATAAAAACTCATCATTTATTGTATTATTTTGTCATTATCAATTTACCCTCATGTCAAATCAAACACGTATGACTTTCTTTCTTTAGTGGAACACAAAGAGACAGTTTGAAGAATCGGTCTGGTCTTTTTTTTCTTTTTTTTTTTACCAGCTTCAAAAAAGGAAAAATCCCCATAAATGTACTCTAAAATTGGTTCATATGGCTTGTGCATTTTATTCTAATTGCTTTGAAGTCATGTGAAGCCAGTTTTGTGTGAAGAATTCAAAGGAATAGTTCACCCTCAAGCCATCCTTGGTGTATATGAATTGGTGTATATTTCTTCTTTCAGCCGAACACAATCAAGAGTTATATTAAATAATATCCTGGCTCTTCACAGTTTTGTAATGACACTGAATAGTGCCTGAGTTTTTGAACCTCCAAAAAGCGGATCCATCCATCATAAAAGTATTCCATATGACTCCAGTGGGTTAATAAATGCCTTCTGAAGCGAAGCGGTGGGTTTTTGTAAGAAAAATATCCATATTTAAACCTTTATAATCTATAATCTCTGGCTTCCGGCAACAGCTGTCTGTGCATTCACAAGAGAGTCGAGCGGAAGGGTTACCTCTAACCTGACATATGACGTGAAACTAGTGTTGTCCAAAGTACCAACCATGATACCAAGTCAAGAAATTTTTAAAAATGTGCCGCTTTGAGCGCTGTTGAGCGAATTTGTAAACACCTCTGATTGGCCATTGTGTTCACGCGCTCATCAGATATGTCTGTGATTGGCTACAATGATCAATGCACGGGACCTTTTGAAAACACATGTAAGTGTTTGAATATGAAAGCGTTTTGAAAGCTGGAGAGGGAGCTTTTGAAACATGTGTATCATTCTGTCTGAGCATTCAGTGAAGAGCGTCATTGATGTCTACTTACAACAAGTTTCTGAAGCGTTGATCGCTGTAGACAATCGCAGACATATCTGATGAGCATGTGAACACAATGGCCAATCAGAGGTGTTTATGAATCTGCTCAACAGCACACGAAGCGTCACATTTTTTAAATTTCAGTACCGACTTCGTATTGCGGTCGGTACTTTTGACATCACGTCAAAACGTGAAAAGTAGCTTAAGTGAGAACTGACGAACAAGGAAGCACAAAGGATAGAGCAAAACAAAACAGCAGTCACAAATTATAAGTCTAAAAGTAGAAGTTTTTAAAAAAATGTCAGGATTTCTATATTAGAGAAGAGGAGCTACATTCTTTGTCACACATCGGGTCAGAGGTCATGCTTCCGCCGGAAATAGACTCTCTCATGAACACACGTACGGCCACTGCCAGTAGTCAGTGATTATAGTTTATAAAGTTTTAATACAAATATTTTCAAAAACCCATCATATCGCTTCAGAAGGCATTTATTAACCAACTGGAGTCGTATGAATTACTTTTATGATGGATGAATGCGCTTTTTGAAGCTTCAAAAACTCCAATGCCATTACAAAGCTGGGAATATAACGCTGATTGTGTTCGGCTGAAAGAAGAAAGTCGTATACACCTAGGATGGCTTGAGGGTGAATAAATTATGGGATGATTTTCATTTTGGGGTTAACAATTCCTTTAAATGTTGTTCCCAATAGCTGTTTACATGTATGGAAATAAACCATTTATAATTGAATGACTGCCTCAATTGGACTGAAAAGCCTTGATATAAATACCTCAATCGATCAGATTGAAAGGGGAGGTATAGGCCTGAAATAATACGATCAACAGGCAAAAATTAGGCATGAATCAGACTATTTTCTCTATCGGTCTCAAAAATACTTTACAAGGCGCACAGGCATGGAAAAGAGTGACCAGCCCAATCCTTTAAAATTTCTCCATTTGTGTTCCAGAGAATAAAGTCACACATGTGCGTTTGTTGTGTAAGTTGCTTTTGAGAATTTGCAATTACTATAATTACTATCATTAAATTGTTGAAACATTCATCAGCTTGAAAAGGTGATTCTGAGGGTAAACACCTCACAATTATCTTCATCACAACACAGTAAAAGACAAGGGTTGAGGGAGTTTTTTTTTTTAAACTTCAAAAGGAAAGACTGCCAGTAGTTTAAAAAAAAAATCAGCCTTGTCAATGGCTAAAGTAAGTTCTTTCTTTCCTCCATTGTGTCTTTAATTAATTTGGCCCTTGTTGTGTAGTTTTTTTTTCCCCTCTGGGTGTTTCTGTAATTAGTTCTATTGACTGAAATTTCAAGGCTCTTTGACTTAGTCTGGGGAAATTCTCTGCTTGACATCAGTTGTTTTTGTACTTTAAAGAAGAGCCAGAGTTCATTCTAAGGTTGAGTGCCCAAATAATTTAGTTTACAAACTTTAATAACTCCCTCATTATGTGCACAACTAAATCACACAAGTGCTTTTTCAGACACAGAATGTATTTTTAATGAAAGTCAAATATCATTATCTACAGCTTTCAGCTTTGGCACGATTTCACTCAAATCTTTAGCAAAGTTCACTACTTAAACTTTTGCAGGCCGAGTTTCACACTCTAGTCTCTCAAAGTAAACCTCAAGAGATATTGTAAAGAAATTATTACATCTCGAAAATCAGTACATAAAGTATATGAACTATGAGAAATAATCCGTCCATAAAAGTGACGGAGAAGATAAATGCCATCAAAATGTACAGAGAACCCACAGCGACTAGCACTTACTGAATGAACACTTTCTGAACATTTGGCTTTTTGACAAAACCCAAGACAGCTGACTTCCTAAACAGCAGACGTATGCGCGTTCAGCGTTCGACTAGAAAAGATTCTTGGGGGCATCAAATGCTAATAAAATCGCTGTCTAGGTAGTCAGCTCTCTAGGTTACCAGATACAGCATGTATCTCTAGTGTACTCACTCTGTGAATGGATATCCAGCAGCAAGCGTCCAGTCCACATTTGTGTACAATCAACGAGTGCCGAAGACAAGCGCTTGAGCTCCAGAATATTGTGTGACATTTGTCACAGCGACATCTAGAGGTGGATTGTACACCTATACGGATTCCATTGAGGTCGTCATCCAGAATGATAGATAGATAGATAGATAGATAGATAGATAGATAGATAGATAGATAAAAAATAAATAAATATACAATTAAATAAGGGGTACATAAGTAAATACATAATTATGTAAATAAATAAAGAACAAGAAACGATTTAAATAAAATTAATACACAATTAAACAAAGGGGTACATAAATAAATATATATATTTAAAAAAAATAGTTTTTTTATTTTGATATTTTTTTTTGATTTCTGTTTCTTGTCTTTCCTATATGTGTTCTAAAATAAACTGAGAACCTCAAAAGGAATTTAAATATTAATTTTCTGCTATTCATTTTAGAATTTTCATTTTATTTGTAGATATTATGTGAGTGAATAAGTGGTTACATTTAGTCTATCCACCTTGCGTTTTGAATTATGGGTAGAACTTCCGGTTTGGGGAACTTCCATTCAAAAAGACTGAAACGAATCATTTTAAAATCACAAGGTCGCACTACAAACAAAGCTTATCCGTCAATTTGAACGAGCTGTCAAATATCCTTCACGTTTTATTTTCAGACATCATGAGAATAATGTAACGCTTGGTATTTTAACGTAACATATTACAACATATTGTTCTCCCGGTTTAATTTACGATGTATCCCATTAATAATTCACTGGAATGCACGAAGAATCTCTCGTTGTTCTCCTCAAATCCTCACGTCTCTTTCCAGGTTTGTTTTTACAGGTAAATACAATTTATTATCTGTCAAAATGACGGAAATCACTTTAAAATAGTATCACGCAATGATGAATTTAATGACATTTTTGATTAAGGCAATGTATGTTACATAATACAGATATATTCATGGTCTGTTGAAAGTACCTAGTTGATTCTTTTGCACTTTTAAATGTCCTTTTAATGTTCGATGGTTGAAGGATGAGTAGAATAATGTCATCTCATTGTACCCAGTTTTTTTTAAAAACGTATTATTGTGTTTATAGAGCAAGCCTTTCATTGATTGCTTAACGGAAGTTACACCCATAATTTGCTCAAAGCAATAAGGTGGATAACGTGCCACACTTAAAAATATTTTGCACAGCTCTCTGAAATACTCCAATACTTCAAAAGTCAAATATTTTTGAATAATAATCCAGTGTCTAAGGCAACTGATTAACCTGTAGAGATTTAGTTTGCATTAATGACCAGCTGTCTATACAGTATCAGAAAGACCTGTTGATCTGTCAGTGATTTAAAAAAAAAAAAAAAAAAAAAAAAAAAAAAAAAAAAATCACCAGCATCATTGCTATATTTTTTTAAATAGAAATTTCTGACATGACCTCCACACCGCTCATACCTTAGTTTATTTATCAAAAAAATGCTAATGGTCTTTAGAGTCTGGTTTCATGTCAGCACTGTACAAATAGCAGTGTGTTCTGCCACATATACATAAATCATAAATTATCCATCAGCGACTCTGCTGCCACTTGGCCTCACCCAGAGAAAAAAAGACCCGTCACAAATATGTCTTTCTGTCAGCCGGTAGTAAACAAAAGGCAGTTCTAATTTGATAAGGAACACCAAGGTTACATTTTGCCTGCACAGCACACGATCCAGGGTCGCCAAGGCTTTCTCAGCCAGCTGTAAAATTATTCTGCTGTATAACAGCTTGGGCAAGACTGATAAGGCCGATTTCCTGAGACAAGCCGGTAAGAAAAGCACAAGCTTGTATCCTCGGAGTCGCCTGCCATTTCGTACACATTGATACGACCTGCCTGGCAAGAAACAGATAAACATAACCAGATTATTGGAGTTGCAGAACCCCAATAGAGGAGTTTTTTTTTTTTTGCGTGCGTGCGTGTGTCTGATACTTGATTGAGAAAACAGAACATTGAAGTTGATTTCTCGCTTTTGGAACAATTGTAAAAGTGCTATTATTGACATGCCCTTCTAACTTTTCTGGCAGTAGACTCTGCAAACTATATGACAATGTCGGTCATTGAGAAATGCGTTTTTTTGACTGTTTAATTATCTAGCTCTGTGTGCAAATCTTCCATGTTATTGTACCACGTGTTTGAACTGTTTTTTGATGGGCGATAACATCAAGTCCTTTATCTTCAACACCTGGCCTCAATTGGTTTCTCTGGGCAATGCCTTCCAGATAAAGCTAATTACAATGAAAATGAAAGCATGACTTTATCCAACAAGAGTTTTACCACCAGATAAAATACTAATAACAGAGCTATAAGAAATAGACATTTCTTGCAGCTTTCACTATTTTTGCACATGGTTCATTTAATAAATAAACATGTTCAATTAGCTTAAAACATGCAATTAAATAAAAAAGGTACTAGTTTTTGATTGGATTTGTTTTAGTCTTGTGGTAAAAAAACAAATAGATGAAGTCCTAGTTTTTTCCCCCTGTCATATAACATTAAATCAAGAAATAACCAAATTTCAATTTAGTAGAGTATTACATTAAGTAAAATCTATGGATTTCTGGATTCAGACTGAATTTATTCACTGTGAAATGGAAATGATTCATGTACAACCCGAATTCCGGAAATGTTGGGCCGTTTTTTAAATTTGAATAAAAGAAAACTAAAAGACTTTCAAATGACATGAGCCAATATTTTATTAACAATAGAACATAGATAACATAACAAATGTTTAAACTGAGAAATTTTACACTTTAGCCACTAAATGAGCTCATTTCAAATTTGATGCCTGCTACAGGTCTCAAAAAAGTTAACACAGGGGCAACAAATGGCTGAAAAAGCAAGACATTTTGAAAAGATTCAGCTGGGAGAACATCTGGCAACTAATTAAGTTAATTGATATCAGGTCTGTAACATGATTAGCTATAAAAAGGGATGTCTTAAAGAGGCAGAGTCTTTTAGAAGTAAAGATGGGCAGAGCTGTGAAAGAGTGCATAAAAAGATACTAGAATACTTTAAAAACAATGTTCCTCAATGTCAAATTGCAAAGGCTTTGCAAATCTATACAGTGCATAACATCATCAAAAGATTCAGAGAAACTGGAGACGACACTGGCCCTCAGACGACACTGCATCACTCATCGGCATGATTGTGTCAATGACATTACTAAGTGGGCCCAGGAATACTTCCAGAAACCACTGTCGGTAAACACAATCTGCTGTGCCATCTACAGATGCCAACTAAAGCTCTATCATGCAAAAAGGAAGCCATATGTGAACATGTCCAGAAGCGCCGTCGTGTCCTGTGGGCCAAGGCTCATTTAAAATGGACTGTATCAAAGTGGAAAAGTGTTCTATAATCAGACGAGTCCAAATTTGGGGCTAAAGAGGAGGGAGACTTTCCAGTGTGTCATCAGTTTTCAGTTCAAAAGCCAGCATCTCTGATTGTATGGGGGTGCATGTTTTGGAAGGCACTATGAAATGTATATATTTAATTAACATAATTTCCCCATTATCTCTTTCACATTGATTTTCAGGTAAAAAAAAATAATATTTATAATATAATAATAAAGTTACCTGAAAATGTTGATGAGAATGTTGAAAAGAATATGGGGAAATTATGCTGAACAATTCAACCCCCAATTATATTTCTATCATGACAACCCTCTGGAGATTTTTTAGTTTGGTAATGGATATGACAATGGTAATGTATTTGGTCTTGGCAGAATAGATCTACTACGCTGCTGCTGCTGAATTGCCACTGCTGTTGATTATTGACATAGTTGTAGATTATTGCTGCTGCTGTTATTGCTGCTGCTGCTTGCTACTGCCAATACATACACTGATACGCTGCTATGCATATGTAGAAATGCACAAATAGCATATATAAAAATGACCCATCTATACAGGTGGAGCTGGGGAAGGTGGAGGCTTCAGAGGAACTCTGAAGTGTGCTGCAAACTGCTATAGTGAATGCTAAACAGCCATTTAAATGTTGTGAGCAGCAAGCTCATTGGCTGCAGATGTGACATGAACCAGTCAGCTTGTGCCAAATAGTAAACGCTGAGAATATCATCAGTTTGCGTTAAGGATCCATTAGCCTGTGCCATAATGACAGATATATATATATATATATATATATACATATGTGTGTGTGTGTGTGTGTGTGCACTGCTGACAATTCAAAGCCTTTATGGTACTCAAAAATAACTTGCATAATGTACATGATAGAAATAGAAAATTCAAAGGAATGTATTGAGCTTGTCACTAAAGTGACCTGAAGCACAATGCATGTAAACAAACACACAGCAAGGACAAGGCCACCAGTTTTACCTCACATACATGGTGAAAAGCTTTAGCCCTGAAGTCATGTCAGCCAGTTTGTAGGCTGGCTACAGAATCTCAGAGAAATACAAACAACTTCTCAGCAGTGTTCCTTGTTTAATAATTTATTAAAAGCTCAGTTGTCATTTGAAATTTCATCTATATTTCTCAGAGTGAGATGATTCAGAAAAAAAAAAAAAAACTTTTTATCTGTCACTCATATGTATAAATATAAGGTGTATCAGATGCAGTGGTTCAGATCAGATTACTGTCCTGTAAATGTATTGATGATACCTTGCAAAGTACTTCTGGGTTTACAATGAAGTGTTTATTTAACATTACTATCTAAATGACTCAAAAGGAAATAATGAATGGTTGTGCATATATATCAGCCATATATGACCACAGAATAAACTATGTGACTCAAGCTCTTATGCTTTTGATTAATGTATTCATAATGGTGCTTAAAGCTTTGTTAGCCGAGGGTAACCTCGGGCTTTCGAAACTGTTTTGAGATAAAAGTTTTGTCAGACAAACAATATAAACTTTTACACTAATGCAAAATGAGAGAGATTATTCATGAGGGTAAATCAAATGTACCAGGAAAAATGGTGTTAAGATGATGAATTTTGTGAAAAATTCTTTTTGGGAAAAAAGTAAATGTAAAGTGCAAAGAAAAAGAGAGGTGAAATTATTTGATTTTTTAGGTGTGAATAGCAAATGTGAGAGCGCCATGTTTTAAAACAACTGTGTCACCTATGCTCATTCATGTTCATTCTTGTTCTTTACAGCAGGGCAAACCTTAAATTCAATATGTATTGTTTTAACAATTTGATCATAATGTATTCATATATAATTGTCAATTACAATTAAATTGTTACACATTATATTATTTTATATGTGTCCCTATTTCAGTGTAATTATACATTTAAGTACTGAGTAATATTAATTAACTACATGTACTTACTATAGGGTTATGGTAGGATTAGGGTTTGGTTTGGTTCAGAGTTAGTTGCATGCAATTATGCCTAATATAAGCCTTATAGTTTTTACTATAGTAAATACATGTAACGTGTAACAAGGACACATTAAAATAAAGTGTTACCATTTGCTGTGGTGGTATTGAGAATTGAACCCACAACCTTCAGGTTACAAATCTGACTCTCTTTCCATTAGGCCACAACTACCCATTTGGATGCAGCCACTGTCTTCATGAGTGAGTCATTGAATCATGTAGTCAAACGAATAGTGAAAAACACTGATTCATCCAGGAACAAATAATAGAATGTCTTTGTATGATGAATTATCGGATCATTCACTAAACTGATTCATTTACCAAAACACCCGTGTGTTACTCATAGACGTACAATAATAAATTGCTCTGTGGCATAATTTGGAAAAAGATAATAGAAGCTTAATTTTGACTTCCTATATTTAAATAATCAAGACTACCAGCTGGCTCGTGTAGACCAAAATGTTGATCATCTTAGAGAAGTATAATTTTTGTGTATATTTATTAAATCCTAAAAATAAAAACTCATAAACATTAATATAAATTCAAACTTTGATAAAGTCTGCGAACCACGCAGTGCAATTTTCACAACCGCGTGCTCTCAGCAGGTCAATAGCGCTTATAGTGCCTCTTAAGCTGCCACAGTGATTCTGCATCAGACATGTTTTAATGGATCCTGCCTGCAAGTAACTGATATTACTGAATCGGAACACACGCAGATTGAAGTATCTGAGGAGACTGAAAGTATGTAGAGATGAAACATTGAACTCTTAGATTGTTCACTGCTGCAATAAGTAGACCTGAAAATTGTTTTAAAATTGCATTTTATGGTAAATTTGTGATCATCTTCACAGTGGTTTAAATTCTCTCCATTTTTGTATCAAAAACCATATCATGTTGCAGCAGAGAAGATCTCAATGGCAACTCTTCAGACATCTTCTGTGAAGATTATAAAGTGCTTCTTTAATATGCTGTGCATTGTGCTGCTATAGTGTAAATATATTCAACAAAATGGGAACTATAATCATCATCATCATTATTGTCATAACTATCAGTTGTAGTAGTAGTAATAGCATTCACTATCTCCACCTTTTAACCCTCATGTTAGCTGACTATACTGACTATAGAGACTGACTATACTGTTTTTATGTTTAGATGGTCATTCATGCTTTATATCTGGGCTCTCCGAGACCCTAAACTCGAATAATGTAACATTTTTATGAAGGACAGTTGAAGCGTGTTATTAACTTGACATTTTGTTTATAATCAGAAATATTTTCAATGCATTCACAACACAATTAACTTTTGTAATATTGCATATTTACAGTTGATGGAGAATATAATAATGTAGGAAATATCAGGATAATAGAGGTGTAACGATACAAAAAACTGATGGTTCAGTACGTATCGGTTTTGAAGTCACGGTTCGGTTCAGTACAGCAGGGAAAAAAACTAAACAAAATTGCTTCTTTTTAAAAAATTAAACAGTAGTTTACTGAACAAATTATGTCTCTGTCTTAAATTAATTCTAATTAAAAGTTTCGGTAACACTTTATTTTAGGGTTTTTTTTAACTAGTTGCTTATTAGCATGCGTATTACAAGAATATTAGCTGTTTATTAGTACTTATTAAGCATATATTAATGCCTTATTCTGCATGACCTACATTCTACATTCTTAATCCTACCCAATACCTAAACCTAACAAATACCTTACTAAATATTAATAAGTAGTAAATTAGGAGTTTATTGAGGGAAAAGTCGTAGTTAATAGTGAATACATGTTCCCTATACTAAAGTGTTACCAAAGTTTCTTAAGGATATAAAAATGATCTCTGCTAATGCTGTAAACTATATGGGAGCCCTTACTTGTACATTAATAATAAAGGCTCAGAGCCCAACCTATTAGCCTAAATTCAGTTGCTATTTATTTTTAGATATAATAATCAACAATCACAAAATAAATTGTAGGCAAACCTGTAAACAGCACTTAAGGCAGGTTTTGCATTAAAATAATAAAATTATGTTTTTACTCCAGTTCGCATAATCATTTACACAGTGGCTGTCATTTTCATGACAGATTTATTTAAACATAGGCTACATTAAATAATTAAGACATCACTAACAAGTAAAATATAATAAATATATAAGCTAATATAGTGCATATTTAGCGAAAGAGTTCATTTCTGGCGAACTAACAAGCTGTGGACTATAGCCTGAGGTAAGTTAAATGATACGTGACCCTGGGTTTACAAGCTGTTTTATTGACTCTTTCCGCTGCTGAAAAACTGACTGAGTGATTACACATTTCAGTAAGTTGTACTGTATCTTTTGACATACCTTCAGATGTTCATTCATGTTTATTAAAGAGGAAGAGATGATCGCGTTCACTCGCGCTCCGTGCTGGCGTTTGAAATGAGGCGAGAGTGTGAATTTAATGATTTAATGGACAGAATTTGAAAGATGACACTTTGTATCTTATCAAAAGTAACAAAACGTGGAGCTTATTCCGATTATTGGTGGTTAGGCTACAATGCTGAATTAGTTGTGTAGACGCAATGGACCAGGGCTGAGCGGGGCAGCAAATGGCAGGGTGCGTTCGGTAAGCCATGAGAGTATCACGGTTCATACCGTGGGTGGTTTTGGTTTGGTTTGAATATCGTTACACCCAGGGCCAAGGGAAGACAGTCCAGTGCTCTGGCAAAATAGGAATATGCCGCCCCCTATGCTCAATTTTTTTAAAAACAAAAAATGCCAATTTATCATATTGACCCCTACTGTTGACTTAAGACAGGTGTAATGAATTAATACAGTTGACTCACCATTTAAAAGAGGAACTTTCTTGCTTTGGCTGCGGCGAAATCTTTAAGTACCCTGGAGTAATCCAGTTTGTGACAGATTTGGTGCTCAATTTGACCATTCGCAAAGACCCGCCCCTTTAGTTACTGTTGCTATGTCCGACAAGTCATGCTGCTCTCACGCCATGTTCTCATGTTCTCACACAGTGAAAAATACATTGCAGAGCAAAGAGGACACTGTCAACGTATCAACAGACAAGACAGAGCAGGTTACTTTTGATATAAAACAAAGTCTCAAATTTAAAATTTTGTAATTTTTAAAGAAATTTAAACAATAAATACCGTTTTGTGGCTCTTTAATGGGTCGTGACAGATCGCTGTAGAGCCTCAGTTGTGAACCGATCATCTCTTCCTACTAGTTAAGTTATAGCATCAAATAAATATGCATGAACATCAAATGGAATGTTGTTTCAACCGCAGAAAGACGTCAGTACACACCATTTTTCAAGTTCAAGTCCACTGACGTTAATCTACTAACTCTCCTGACTGCTTTGTCGGACATATCAGCGGATTCGGCATTATGATTGGTTAGATCGTCTGACAGTCAAACTACCGGCGAAGACATTGTCAATCGTACTCGTCATGGTGCAGCGCCCTCTAGTGATCTGGCACCCTGGGCAATTGCCCAGTTTTCCCAGCGCTTCCGCTGGCCCTGGTTACACCCCTACAAATAATGTAGGCAGGACTTGATTATAAATGGCAGTATGTGATTGGCTGGTTTGTGAGCAACTTCGATTACATTTTGTGATATTATTGGTTCATTTTTCCCTGCCCACACGGTTACGTCAGAAGTTGTTGAAAAGGCAGCGAAAGTTATTATATTTATGATTATGAAAACTCTTTATTGCCTAAGGATAATATGCAAAGACAAATCAGGCACAGACAAGGGCATGTGTTAGAAAGTATAAATACATGATACATAATAACTATTTGTTCAAATTTCTGACTCCATTAAAAACATGAAATTAGCTTTTGGGTGTTGAACAATTACCCGAGGAGTCATAACGCATGGCTTGAGTCCATTCATGAGATTTGCCATTTGAAAGGAACAATATATAGAAGAAGAGAAATTGAAGGGTAGTTAAGACGTTTATACATAATACATGAAGCTCCATTATTTCTAGGAAAATATTTTCATTTTGACAGAGAGCAATGAAGGGTCACCGGGCAATGTTAACTCAGATGATATGAAGGTCATTCAGTCTGCTGTCAAATTAGGCTTAGCTTATGCAGCATTTATTAAGGTAATACAACTGATAGCATTAACAAAGACATGAATTTAAATATATTAAACTATAAGGCACTACACTTCGCATTTCATTTCCTCTGCATTCTTTCTCAGATACAAGGTATTACGATGAGACAAAACAGACACCTATTTCAGTCGTAATACTTTTTATATATTTAAAATATTTACAGCTTGTCTACACCTTCTATATCAGAATGCTAAGAAGAGCCTAAAAATAAATTTGACTACTAGCAGGTCCTGTGCTCTCTCAACCATAGAATCTGTGTTGGCAGGTCAAGTTAAGCTACATATGCTCGGCTCAGTTTGAGAACAGAATACTAAACAGGACGACTGACTGAGTTCAATATGCCGAAATCTTCCTGTATTAAAACAGCAGAGATGGCTGGATGTGTTGTCAGAGCATACTGGAGCAAACAACAGTAACATTCTCTCATGCCATCGTGTCATACTGTGATATTTTATATATTTATTAAGCAACTTAATGTTTTTTGACACTCTTTGATTCTTTGAATCCTTTTCTTTCTTGTAAAATGTAACTATAGAAACACTGAAGTTCTAGGTTGCTTTAAACACTGCAAAATTTAAGGATTCTCATTGCATTACAGCAAAGTAAACAACATTACAAGTCAATGCTCATAGATAATTCAGATACAAATATGAAAAAATAAACCCATATGCATTTGTAAACAGAACGTTGTTTCATAAAACCTAATTTTTTGGGGCATGTTCAGTATTTGGCTGTATCCAACACACAAGGAATATGCAAACTAAAATGACTTTCTCATCTTCAGAACAATAGTGGCTCACGAAATGGAGCAGATTGCATTTTTCATTCTGAATTTGCACAACATGATGAATTACCACATAAGACTTCTTCAATTGCCCAATAGAATGTTTTTCTCATTTCAAGTCATGAAGAAATATGAATACAACTGAATGTTTAGTTTACGTTTAAACTCCTGGGTGATCAAAGAATATAAACATATGAATGTAAGAACAAGTACTATGATATATATAGTACAATAAATAATCATTTTTAGTTTTTCTTTCAGGGGTAGAAAATGAATGAACAACTTGAATATTTGATCTCTACATGTGGGCGGGAATGAAACACCCCTTTCTGCTGATTGGTAAGCCAAACATTAAACCGTGCCATCATCAGTTCTTCTGCAGTTCAGCGCAGCAGAATAATAGTCCTCCGCTGCTATGGATTCTTAACGCGTTTATTGCATCTGCATTCAATCTCTTTCCCATCAAACAGCCAGACAAGCAAATGGCTTGACACAAACCATACCGAGGCAGAGCCTAGACAAGGCTTTCTTCTGTGTGTCCATAAATTCGGCAACCTACACGTGTTTATCTCAGAAATAATAATTAACTTTGCACCTGCACTCACAACTACCTGATAGCCAACACCTTTGGCACACTGCCTATTTTTATTATTGCTGACCACCTATCAGAATCTGTGTGGCAATGCTCACGGGACAGCACAGAGATATGGTAATGAAACCCAGACCAGTATCAATTTAAGTCATCATATACAGAAATCATAACTTTTGTTTTAGGCTGAGATTTGGAAAATGGAGGAACTTGCAATAATATGAGAGGTATGAAAATAAATGACATCGTATCGTAGTTTATGTTCACAGCACATCTATTATCTGTTCTATTATGATTTTTTTCATACAACACTTTACAAAGATGGATATCATAATGCCGTTATCTCACAGAATGGTTGTTTCAGTGATTGACTTTAGTGAAATATGAATCTGACATCATGATTTTAAGGTGAACTCATTTGAGTTATATTAATAAAACCCTGAAATAAGACTTTGAACAATAAACCAGAGATGAAGGGTTTTCATATTTAATGCCATTTACCAGTGTCAGAAATTTACTTTCCCATATGAAACAAATGATTTTCAGGGGTATTTGTTTTTTACCTTTATATAGAATTTCTTTCCTAATCTTATTAAATGTGTATGCTATCTTTAATGTTAAATTCTTAAATTAATCAAATAAATTAGAATAATATGAAACTATAGGCTGTTACAAATTGGGTCATTCAAAGACTCTTATTAATTCAGGAATGAAACAACTCTGTGTGCCTATCAGTCGCACAACAATCCTGTGACTTTATTTGCTTCGGAAGTATCGTTACAGAGAAAACAACCATTCTGTAGGCTATGCCATCAGATAGCCGGCCAATACCTAATATTAATTAAATAATCTCAGCGTATTGCCTAAAACAAAAGTTAAGATATCTGTGTATGATGACTTAAACTGATACTGATCTGGGCTTCACTACCATATCTCTGTGCTGTCCAGTGAGTCATGCAGCGTTGTCACACAGATTTTGATAGGTGGTCAGAAATAATAAAACAGGCAGTGTGCCAAAGGTGTTGGCTATTAGGTAGTTAACTATTATATACTAGATAAACTAGTATATTAATAAGATTTCTGAGATAAACATGTGTAGGTTGCCGAAGAAAGCCTTGTCTAGGCTCTGCCTCTGTATGGTTTGTGTCAAGCCATTCGTTAGTCTGGCTGTTTGATGAGAAAGAGATTAAATATAGTTGCAATAAATGCGTTAAGAATCCATAGCAGCGGAGGACTATTATTCTGCTGCGCTGAACTGCAGAAGAACTGATGACAGCACCGTTTAACGTTTGGATGACCATCAGCGGAAAGGGGTGTTTCATTCCTGCCCACATGTAGAGATCAAATATTCACGTTGTTTGTTCATTCCCGAGACACCCCTGAACGAAAAACTAAAAATCAAGCCGAATTCTTGTTATTCGTTTTGTTTGAAAAAACTGAAAACGAAAAAGGTGCCGTTTTTTCATTTTCCGATATCTATATTACACATAAAAAACCCCACAAAACAAAAACAAAAACGAATGACCAAAAGATACACTGACCCAAACCAAACACTAAGAAATTTTGGAATAAATCAACTATAATTCAAATGTTTGGGATCAGTAACATTTTTCCAAAAGAAATTAATTAGGGGTGTAATGATACCCTCGTGTCACGATTCGATACATATCGCGATACTGAACTCACGATATGATATTATTGCGTAACTCCAAGACATATGGTAAAAGGTTAACAAAAAATGTACTGTTGATTAAAATGCTACATTTGGTATTACATTGCGGGTGGAAATGAATAGGCTTGGACTTGGTGCTGATAACCCAATGCACAGGACAATGGTGACACCAGAATAAAAATATTCATGATTCTAACGCTGAAACAGATTTATTTTAGATGCTTGCACTCTGTCACTGACTAGATATATTTAAAACAATGTAGGCCACTTTTTACTGGTAACATAAGACATTTGGCATTACCAGGACCCACAAATATTCCCCCATTACATTATTATACATTATATTCAACATTATATATAGTAGTTTAATGTAGTAGTGACACTAAAACTATGTAAACTTGAATTTTTTTCTCTCACAGAAATTTGAACTATACACAATACATATTGTTGCATTTTTTGTATTGCGATATTGACACAATGTATTGTTACACCCCTAAAATAATACTTTTATTTAGAAAGTGTTCACTAATCAAAAGTGACAGAAAACACATTTATAATGCAACAAAATATTTCAAAATATTAAGCGACACAACTGTTGTCAACATTGATTATAATAAGAAATGTTTGAGCACCAAATCAAATCATCACATGATCTTTCAGAATGATCTTTGAAAAACATTTCTGACTCCAAACTTTTGAATGCTATTACAAGTTTCTCATTTCAACATAATTGAGAAAAATGCAAAAAAAAAAAAAACCCAGCATTTTCACTAGTGATTTCAGACTTTAGCCTCACTGTATGTGTTCAATCTTAGATAAAGATAACATTCCGGCTCTGAGTTCATTCCCGAGACAACTGTGATTGGCTATTTGGCAGGTCTTTTCCTAACTGGTCTCTGATGGAGAGGGAGAAGGCAATCAGTCTGCCTGCAGTTCCACTAAGAGTTGTCTGACTCAATCATTATGGGTCTGTCACAACGCAGACTGAGCTACCTAATAATTACCCACACATGTCGACAGAGCCGTATAATGCTGGGTTGCCTATAGTGAGTTGCATGCCGACATAAAAGCACTTAGCCAAAACAACATGCATTTTGTGTTTAACTTGCGTTTAAATTGCTCTTAATGTTTAACTCTTTCTCATTCATGAGTAACTTTCAGTGCATTATTAGAATTAAGCAGTCACATTAGCTTGAGATCAATTGATGAGCAATAAACTTTGTATGCTATTAGAACCCAGAGTACAGTGAGCTCCTAGAAATGAAATGACTTTCTCTTTTGAATTAATAAGTAGGCCTCTTAGCAAACTGTTTCACAGTGAAATGGCATTTGGCTTAAGAACTGTGAGCTCCACAGTCTGTTGAAGCTCTTTGAAAGCTCATCAGAAATGGATGGTACACAGTGTGTTATTGAGAACAACAACATTTGATTAAACTGCAGTAACACTAGGAAACAGTCATAAGATTTAGCCTTATCAGAGACTGTCACCTTGAGTTATACTAGAGGAACTAAATGAGGTTTTAAGGTATTCTGGAGTTAACGTCTTCTCATCAATTTAAAATTGCAACTTGTTTTAACATGGATATTTCAAAATCAGTCTTAATTAGCTCTTCTAATTAATGAATTTCTCATATCTGGGATTAATTTGGTCACATATTGATTCAAAATCATGAGCGTGAATCAACACATTAGACTTTATTAGATTTCAGTATTTCAATATAATCATCTAAAAATGAAAATTAGATCATTTACTCACATTCACCCATGTTGTTCCAAACCCATTTGATCTGGTGAACACACAAAAAGTACTCTTTTGAAGTAAATCTTATTTTTTTATTTTTATTTTTTTAATTTTAAGAAAAAGAATGACCAGGATATTCTTAGAAAATAAATCTTTTGTGGAAAGTCATATATAAAGTCATATAAGTTTGGGTAGCCTAATGAGTAGCCTAATTTTTGTGTAAACTTTCCCTTTAAAGCAGTCAGATGTACATTATTAGGTTTTCCTGGTGTAATATACACAATAAATTCTGTTCCCAAAGGAAATATTTCTATAATGCCAGACCGTGATTTCATCTGGAATACATTAAGTTAAACTTTCCTTGCATTATTGGATACCTTCTCCACCAGCTCTGTAAATAACACAATCATATATATAAATACCATACCAAGGCCATTCATCTCCATTTCGCTTCCTACCTCTTATACAATAGGAGGTCATCAAAAAGGCATGATTACAACCCAGGCTGCTCCTCTGCTTCTTCCCAGAGATTTATAGTACTTGTATGATCAAATTCGCTGCAAATCAAAGGAAATTACAGTAATGCATCAGCTTTTGCTGATTGCTTGTTCAGCCAATAGCTCATGGCCTGAAGCTAAAAAAAAAAAAAAAAAAAAAAAAAATCTCATTATGAAGCTCTTTCTTTACACTTTTCTCTTTCAAATGGACATTGGGCATCTTCAGTGGAATAACTAAGAAGGCTATCCAATGAAGGGACAAATGCATTGTTCCAATTCTTAAATTTAAAGTAGAACAAAAACAACGTACCTCATTTACTAATCAACATGTTTGATTTGTTTATATACTGCATGTATGTGTGCTGAAAAAGTTCTCAAGCTAAATTTCTGCAGATATGTAGCTAAATACTGCATTTACATTTATACTTACTCTTGACGAGTATAGAGGAATCTGGATTATTCTAATGAGTTAACGTGTGCTAGCAGCTAATAATCTGCATAAAACATGCACAAACCATGTACTTTCTCCTACTACTGTACTGTGTGCTTTCTCTCTTGAGCACACACATTCTTGCATGAGCACATGTGCAGCAACACCTTCAAGTAAAGCAAGTAAAGCCTAGACTTCAACCTTTTATATAATTAATGCCTAAATAATCTCTCTCTCTCTCTCTTTCAGCTTGCTCCCTTTGTTGTCAGGGTGATCCGCACAGCTGATTTGGCAAGTTTTACACCAGATGCAGGCCCGTCGCCAAGGGGTGGAGGTTGGGGGTTTGCATTAGGGGGCAGTGCCCTCCCAGATGACAAAACATGCCCCCCTAACCAGATGGTCATTCAGCAAACTTAAGATTGAGAGCAAACATTTTTCTTACTCAAACCACTGCCTACCTGCTTCTGATTGCTTTTAGAGGGAAAAGCTGCACATAACTACTGGTCTAGGATCAGTTTTCATCATAATATTAGCATATTGGCGAAACATATTTGGCAAACGATCCAGTGCGTATCTGTATTTGCGCTCTGAAGAAAGTCAAGGCTTTACAACATGTTTTTGCAGCATTGAGCATTGTAGCCAATCACAAACAAATCTGTTGATTTCTTGAACGCAATGACCAATCAGAGGTGTTTAAGTTAGCACTGAACAAAAACTCGCCATGAGTTCTGCACGCTGGCAAATATCACCTTATTATAACAAACAATTATGTAAATAAAAATGTATTTATTGTTACAGAACTTCTTGATGAACTAAGATGAGTGAGATATTTAGAGATTATAAAGGGAGCGCCATTTCTGTTATAATTAACAGTGGTTTGTGAATGTAGACACAAATAATTTATCAGCAGTGTTTATGTTGGGATATGTAGGTTGTGCTGTGGCAAGTAATTTAAAACTATTTCAAGGAAATATATTTAAATAACTTTTTAAATAGGAATTGCATCTCACCCTGGAGTTGGTTCACCCTAGCCTATGATCAGAAAATTCATAGTTAACGCATTATACACAAAACGGAACTTGAAACATAATTAAGCTATATTTATAAATGACTAGTATCAGTCGGAGACCCACCGCCTTCAACTATTTAATGGTGAGTACACTCAAGTCTTGGTTACACATCAATATGGTACAGATGTAGGCTATTTTTTATTGCTATATATATCGTTTTTATTATTGTGTTGTTTGAGGAATTAATTAATAATAAATACAGGATGTTATTGTTTTGGTGAAAGTCTGTTTCTTGGATCATAAAATGGTCCCCCTATGAAAATGAAATGCCTCCCCCATTCTATATGTTCTGGCGACGGCCCTGGCCGGATGCCCTTCCTGCCGCAACCCAGCACTGAGAGTGCACTAATTAATGCCTAATAATTATTATATGTATATTTTATCATATAATCTTTAACAAACCTAACTATGAATCGTGTGTATGCAAATTTATTGAATTATTGAATATTTAAAAGTAACGTTCCCACAATGTTTGGAAAATGTCAAAATGGAATGTTCCCTTAACGTTTAGATAACCAATACATTTCCCCCCCAAACATTTTAAAGAACTGGACATTTTGAACATTCAGACAACGTTCACAAATAAACTTCATAACTTAAAAGGATAGTTCAAAAATGAAAATTCTGTCATCATTTACTCACCCTCAGTAACCAAACAGATCTCGACCCCCATTTACTCTGATAGCAGGAAAAATAAATACTATAGTAGTCAGTGGGGGGCGAGATCTGTTTGGTTACTGACATTCTTCCAGATATCTTCCTTTGTGTACAGCAGAACAAAGAAATTCATACAGGTTTGGAACTACTTGAGGGTGAGTAAATGATGACAGAATTTTCATTTTTGGGTGAACTATCTCTTTAATGGGAATGTTAGCAGAATGTTTTAGAACTTAAATTTTGTTAGCTGGGCCTTTTGGCAGCCAGATGGTGTAGTCACAACATCTATCAGCAGGGGCAAACTAGCCTACGCTAACCAGCCAAACCTTGACTCCTTAAGGCCAAAGTATACTTCACTTTGTATGCAGTTTTCTGCAGTAATTACTTCTTCCACAAGGTGGCAAAAGTGCCCTGGGGGCATCTATTCACAAGGTAATCGAAGAAAAACTGCATAAACAGAACAGACCGGAACACATACAGCGACAATAGAGGCATACAAAGACAAGACATTCATTCATTTTTTTTTTTTTTTTTACATTTTATTCATTTCGCAGACGCTTTTATCCAGAGCGACTTACAAGTGAGGAATACAACAAGCGAGTCATCATGAGGAGGCAAATAGACACAAGAAGTGCTCACAATACAAGTTTCAGACATTGCTCAGAGTATCATAAGCTACAACAGAGAGAGATTCAAGGAAATTAAAGGATAGGTAATAAAAGGATAGGATTTTTTTTTTTTTTTTAATACTTATAGAGGTATTTCAGTTTGTCGCAATGCACATGCTTTGAATGCCTGTGTATGCATACAGGTCAAGTGAAGTATACTACTTTGCAAGGCTGTGCTTGCGACTGTGCGCATACGCTAAACAAAGTATACTTTCTGCTTTAGTCTGCAAATGAGCAACTTATCAAGTGTGCATAAGTCACACATAAATCAGATCACAAGATATATGTTTTGTCGTTTTGAAACGTGTAACCTGGCATGTGTTAGAGAATCTGCTGATAAAAGTTGCTATATGACAAGTTTTCAAGATCATAGCAGGTTAGCCTACATCTGAATAAATTGTTTTTTTTTTTGTGGTAGGTGCAATTCACACTCACGTAGTTGCTGAATGCTGTTAATGTTATTGGTGACTTTTTATAACAGATGTTAACAGCAGCTCATTGTGAATTGAAATAGGTGTTGTCTATGGTGCGGGTGTCAGAATATGCAGAGAAGCTGCTAATCGAAAAGTCTTAGGTGTGGTCTCTTCTCATCAGCACATGAGATTCCAGCACCTGGACTGGAGCTCAATATAGAGTCAAGTTTGTTTTTGCTTTGTTTATCATTTGTTAAATGAAATGCGAGGTTTGGGCAGGTAGTTGGGGAGGACATTCATCTTCATGCCACCTCCCTCTATTTCTCGTCAGCATTTGCTGGAGGAGATGTTTTGGGCAGAATGACAAATTGGCTGGACAATTGCTTTTAACAAGCTAGAGGGAAAATAGGGCAAACTACTAATGCTACACATCTCCCATTCCATCCACCCAACATATATTTCTCTTTCTCAATAATTCATAAGATGTACTGAGCAAGCTACAGAGGAAACCTACCTACTCTCCTTTTCCCCTAAAAGCTTGAGTCCTTTTCTTAGCCTGCCCTCTCTTACCTCCTCAGGGTGAGTAAGACTGGTGGATGGTTGTCAAATTCCTGTATAAACAGACACTCTGCTTTTATGAATGGGGCTGGTACACATGTCTTGATCCTGTCTGGATCCCTCCATTGCCCATCTGGGAGAGTTGGAAACACTGAATAGATGTTCATAGATTGAATAATTTCCACTATAATTTCCTTATAACCAATATCCTTAATATATTTGTATATTCTTCTTTGAGAATTTTTGTAGTAGAAGTTTAATGATAATATATTTTAAAATGATAAAAGGAATATTTGACTGAAAAATTAGACCTTTTTTATTATTTTTTATCTAGCTGAATGTCCATGCTGTTTTTTTTTTTTTTTTCAAGTAAGATTTTCAGTGAATATTTTAAACTTTCAGTGAAAGTTTATTTGCTAATACTACAATAAGGTCTTATTAGTTAACATTAGTTAATGCATTTGCTACAGCTTGGCTATTAGATATTGTGGGTGGGCTTTTTTTTGGTGTGTGTTTGGGGGATGACAGATAGATAGATAGATAGATAGATAGATAGATAGATAGATAGATAGATAGATAGATAGATAGTAGGGCTGCATGATGTAATAACATAACATTAACATTGAGCTTAAACCTGATTCTTAGTGTGATTATGAAATCGCAAAGTCTGCGATTATTTTTTTATGCGCAGCTTGTCAATAAAGTATGGCTCCAAATGCTAATCCATCTGAAAGCACTGCGAGTTTGAGTCGCACATTTGAAAAATGAACACACATCGAAACATCTTTCCAGACATGAGAAGCATTTATTAACATCTTGTCCAACAAAAGCCAACATTTAATAACATGTTTTTACTCTAAACTCACTTCAGTTCCGTGCAGTTGAGCATCCTTCTGTGAGATGATGTGGCATCTTACACAGAATAAGTCAGTCGTGTGTTTATTAGTCATGTTTAATCAATCAAGGCGTTTCAATCTCCTGTTTATTCAGCTACAGCATATGATGAGTGTTATCTACTTCTGCGGCAGAGCATATTTGGAGTTTCTGCGCAAGAGCGCCCTCTGGCTTTCAGATGAAGAAGCATTTACTACTGATCACAGAGTCGTACAGCTCTGACAAGCTGCGCATAAAATAATTGCAGCTTTTTCCAAATCGCGTGTGGTTTAATCACGATAAATCGCGAGAAAGAGAAAGAGAGAGATTTGTTACGGAAGCCTATTGCTAGTAACAAATGTAACTTTAAGGGCCGGTTCACAAAGAACGCGTTTTTCCATTCCACTGCAGTACTTTTTCATTGTTTTTCAATGTAAACACAAAAGCTAGATGGATGTGTTTGACTGTTGCATTCGCGTCCATACTTTTGCAGCGTCTCGTGCATGACACGGCATTCTAAAAACGATTTGCTCAAGTTAAAATAAGTCCCAACTTTAAAAAAGCACATCTCTAGACCTGCACTAACATACGTCTTGCATTTTTTTTTCTCACAAAAATGCATTCAGCAGACAGTTTGCCTAGTACATTCAATTTAACAGCATTAACAGCAAGCCAAAGAGGGCAAGGTTTCATATGAATTTTATACACTTACATTATGTTCTGATTGGGTGGGCAATCTGGCCGATCACACATCACATGGACCACTTTTATTATGCTTATGTAGTGTTTTATTTATTTATTTGTCTTTTTGGAGCTTGAAAGCCCCTGGTCACCATCCACTTTCATTGCATGGAAAAGAGCAGCTTGGACATTCTGCTAAACTTTGGTGTTCAGTGGAAGAAAGAAAGTCACGAGGATGAGTAATGATGACAGAATTTGCATTTTTGGGTGAACTATCCCTTTAAGTTCTCCCCTGTAAAATATACAATATACGTTTTACTTAAATTTATGTAAGTAAAAATATATTTGAAGGTCAGTGATATTAATCACACTTATTTTTGAAACAGATGTTCTTTCGTATTTGCCTTAGGCTCCTTTGGTTGCCCTTGTGATATGCTTACATTTTAGATTTTGGTGTACAGTACACCATGACTAATGCAATAACAGCATAAGAGAGAAGCTAATACACATGCTGAAGTGCATCACAATTAATGAACTGCTGTCAATTTTAATCCAGAATTCATGGTGCCTCACTGTCATGGCAATACACTGTTAAAGCTCACGAATAAATCACTCACACATTTACATAGGACAAATGGTGCTAGCATGCCTCAATAAAAATTGCATGCAGGAAGCCGAGAAGATCTCTTCTGTTCTACCTGGTGAAACAAGAAAATTAGATATTGACTGAAGAATAATGCTTTTCATTTTAGCGCAAATTGTGCCATGGAACAAAGGACCATCTGTGAGATTATCCAAGGTTATCAGAGCCCTTGACCATGCTAAGCGATAGTTTATAAATAAACCATTTTATGACACGTCCAATAATGCTATGGAATTGACAGACTGCTGGAGAAGGAACCCAAAGTAGCTCTACAGACTTATGGAAATGTTTTGTTTCATCTCAAATATTGAGTGGTGCTTTTCATTTGAGCTGTTTTGAAGGATAGGAAATAAAAAATCAATAACCCCCGTCACTGAAATCTCCTGTCAGAATAATCTGAATAGATATTATGTGCTAGATTTGGAACTAAAATTAAACAGCTTGGTGGGTTTTCATGTTTTATGGGGACTTAGACAATAATTTTTATACTAGATATAGATCTTCACCACAATCCTTTTACAATTCCCACTTTTACAAAAGTTATCTTCATATCAAGGTTGTGCTCAAACTGAGCTAAATAAAAAGAGCAAAATAAAAAAGCAGACATAAATAAGGAAAATGTGAGGGAAAATAAAATATATAAAATAAATAAAAGCTTAAGAACCTCAAGAGCCCAATGTTTACAGTCATTCCACACTTCGTGATGAATTTCTAAGTTCATTCCTCAAACATCCTTTTTTTTTTTTTTTTTTCTCGGGTTTGTTCAAAATTTGAGACTTAGCACTGGTTTGGTAATAAGCTTTTTTTTGGGGTTATTATTGATCGTCACTTGATATAAATGCAGGCAGCTCACCCTCACCACCATCTGCTGAGAAGATCGACACTGGATAGTTCTGAACATAAATCAAAAAATTAGACACCACTGAGTTAAAACTAAAGGGGAAACCAGGACACCTGCACATAGCCAGACAGATAAATCCTTCCTCTCCAGTGTCCACTCCATTTAAGAATTTAAACTTCAATGGAAAAATATCCATGACAACTCTTAAAAATAAAGGTTCTTTAAAGGACACATTTCTCAATACTTAGGTCACTTTTTCAGAACTCTTCACACAGTTCTCCTAACCAACTTTCAACTTAGCACAGCCGTTAATTTCATATTCTATATGCACTAAAACTACCAAAACATTTCATACATGTCTCAAATCAACTGATTCTTCCATAACACTAGCAAATGTTTCCAAAATCATTTTGGCAATCATAAAACACTGACCTTAAAAAAAGCACTAACAACAGGTAGCATTATACAATATAGTTTATACTGTACAGTGGGTATGGAAAGTATTCAGATCCCCTTAAATTTTTCACTCTTTGTTATATTGCAGCCATTTGCTAAAATCATTTAAGTACATTTTTTTCCCTCATTAATGTACACACAGCACCCCATATTGACAGAAAAACACAGAATTGTTGACATTTTTGCAGATTTATTAAAAAAGAAATATCACATGGTCCTAAGTATTCAGACCCTTTGCTGTGACAGTAAATATATATAACTCAGGTGTTGTCCATTTCTTCTGATCATCCTTGAGATGGTTCTATACCTTCATTTGAGTCCAGCTGTGTTTGATTATACTGATTGGACTTGATTAGGAAAGCCACACACCTGTCTATATAAGACCTTACAGCTCACAGTGCATGTCAGAGCAAATGAGAATCATGAGGTCAAAGGAACTGCCTGAAGGGCTCAGAGACAGAATTGTGGCAAGGCACAGATCTGGCCAAGGTTACAAAAACATTTCTGCTGCACTTAAGGTTCCTAAGAGCACAGTGGCCTCCATAATCCTTAAATGGAAGACGTTTGGGACGACCAGAACCCTTCCTAGAGCTGGCCGTCCGGCCAAACTGAGCTATCGGGGGAGAAGAGCCTTGGTGAGAGAGGTAAAGAAAAACCCAAAGATCACTGTGGCTGAGCTCCAGAGATGCAGTCGGGAGATGGGAGAAAGTTGTAGAAAGTCAACCATCACTGCAGCCCTCCACCAGTCGGGGCTTTATGGCAGAGTGGCCCGACGGAAGCCTCTCCTCAGTGCAAGACACATGAAAGCCTGCATGGAGTTTGCTAAAAAACACCTGAAGGACTCCAAGATGGTGAGAAATAAGATTCTCTGGTCTGATGAGACCAAGATAGAACTTTTTGGCCTTTTTTCTAAGCGGTATGTGTGGAGAAAACCAGGCACTGCTCATCACCTGTCCAATACAGTCCCAACAGTGAAGCATGGTGGTGGCAGCATCATGCTGTGGGGGTGTTTTTCAGCTGCAGGGACAAGACGACTGGTTGCAATCAAGGGAAAGATGAATGCCGCCAAGTACAGGGATATCCTAGACAAAAACCTTCTCCAGAGTGATCAGGACCTCAGACTGGGCCGAAGGTTTACCTTCCAACAAGACAATGACCCTAAGCACACAACTAAAATATGAAGGAGTGGCTTCACAACAACTGTGTGACTGTTCTTGAATGGCCCAGCCAGAGCCCTGACTTAAACCCAATTGAGCGTCTCTGGAGAGACCTAAAAATGGCTGTCCACCAACGTTTACCATCCAACCTGACAGAACTGGAGAGGATCTGCAAGGAGGAATGGCAGAGGATCCCCAAATCCAGGTGTGAAAAACTTGTTGCATCTTTCCCAAAAAGACTCATGGCTGTATTAGATCAAAAGGGTGCTTCTACTAAATACTGAGCAAAGCGTCTGAATACTTAGTACCATGTGATATTTCAGTATTTCTTTTTTAATAAATCTGCAAAAATGTTAACAATTCTGTGTTTTTCTGTCAATATGGGGTGCTGTGTGTACATTAATGAGGAAAAAAAATGAACTTTAATTATTTTAGCAAATGGCTGCAATATAACAAAGAGTGAAAAATTTAAGGGGGTCTGAATACTTTCCGTACCCACTGTATGTTACATAGTCCATGTATACATTACAGTACAACAGTTTCCCCTTTTATATATGGTAATGAAATTTAAAGACTAACGCCTGTGTAGGTGTTCAACTGCATCTAATTGTTTTGATAGCATTTCATTTTTTAGATTAGGAATATATTTAAATATGGTATTACTGTAGAAATCTAGCAAATTGCTGTCTTATTCAATTTTGTATTATGTCAGGTTTTGAACTTATAAGTTTTCAGTTTTGAAAAGAGTATGTAAACGTGCAAATAAAAATGTAGGTAGAGTTTTGGCGGTGGTTGTGTGTAAATGAGAAATTATTCATGTCGTTTAAAAGCATTTCAAATGTCATTGAATGCATTTTGTGCCAAAGCAATGATAAATGATTGACAATTTAGCTCACATAGACTGCTGTTGTGCTCACTGTGTGAAGAGTTTTGAAAAAGTGACCCGAGTACTGAGAAATGTGTTCTAGTGATTGTATATGATTCCCTCAAGAACATTTAACACCTATGGAATATTCCAACTGCATAAAGTTCTTTTATAGTGGAAAAATATTCTAACACTAATACACTAATATTTATAGTGTACTAAAATATTCTTCACACTAAGAAAAAAAAGGTTCTTTCAAGAACTGTTCACAGAAAGGTTCTTTGTGGAACCCACAATAGTTCTTCTATAACCCCCCCTTTTGGAACTTTTTTTTTTTTTTTTTTTTTAAGAGAATTACGACAAAAATCACCTAACTGTAAACAGGGTTCCCACGGGTCCTTGAAAGTTTGTTAATCTTAAAGAAAAAAAAAAAATCAAGGACCTGGAAAGTTTTTGAAAATTTACATACACAGAAACATGTCCTTGAAAGTGCTTTAATTTATTTTGTGCAAGAAGTTTTCTGGAAAAAATTCCATATTATTCCCTCCGGTCCGCTAATGTGTTATTTCGTCAACACTTCGTGGCCTATGCACATTTATGTTAGTAACACGCATTTACGAGTTGCGTTAAGTGTTTCCCGTGTGTTGTACATTGCCATGATGTTCACACACGCATGGAACTACTACGATGGTACCGCAATGTTTCACAGATGTAAACCGATGAAGCAAGAAAAACTTAAAAGCATTTTCATATATCTTAACTTCTGGTTACATGAGCCTAAAATCTTTTCAATAAAATCCATGCAAAAGTTAATATCAGATCATTTTAGAATGCAGTATAGGATGTACCGAATATTCTTCAGTTTTATGCAAAACAGAAATACAACAAATAGAATATGGGATCTGTTATATGGCCAAAAAAACAAACAAAAAAAAGAAGCTTTTTGCATAGTTCTGTTTGACACATGAAAACTGTAACAATTTATCTTACAAGGTAACACGGTGTAACCTTGCTCTCACTTGAAATGTGTCCCCACATTAAGTCCTTGAATCTGAGGGAATTGGACCTGGAAAGTTCTTGAAAGGTTGAATTTGAAGTTAACCAAGGTGTGGGAACCCTGTGTAAAAAAACAATAAATATAGTAAGAATTATTTATCATATATTCTAAAACAGACACTCTAAAAAATGCTGGGTTGTTTCAACCTACATTTGGGTCAAATATAGACAAAACCAACCATTGAAAAAATGTAAACCAGCGGTTGGGTTTGTCCATATTTGACCCAAACATGGTTTGAAACAACCCAGAATTTTTTAGATTGTAAGATTAATAATTCTAATTATGTTTAAGATTTTAATTATGTTGAATAGTTAACATTCACATGCACTCACAAGCATGAGCCCCTTAACTTTTAGACTGTAGTTACTGCTTTTATTGCATATTCATTTTACTTTTGTACTCTTGAAGTTGGTTTTCTTAACACAGTTGAGTAATGACATTATAAAATTTTGCACATTTGCTTATTGGATGCTAGCTGTAAAATTGGACTACAGTTCCAGCCAGATCTCTGAAACATTACTCTTAAAAACAGTCTAGAGTTTATCATGTACCTCTGTCACTTGGCTCATCCTCAAGGGCGCTGAGTGTGTTAGAACAGGACAGTGTTGTAAATACAAATGCCCTCATTCACCTGCTTTTCAATATGAGCCACTTAGGCAAAATGTGCATTGTCAAGGAGCCAAGCTAAAGTTATGAGCAAACATTCTTTCAGTTATCTGGTATTTAGTAATGTTCTCAAAAAGTTAGCACAATGTTACTTCACTCAAATGTTAAACTGAGTGAAAAGTTATCACTGAGAAATTTCCTGCTCAAGTCGTCCTTGTGATGCAGGTTCGGATTGAATAACTAGTTCTTCCAATATTTCATCATTGGACTCGCGCCTCGGGAGATGAAATTCAGATATGGTGATGGCCGTTTTGTTTCCGACACATGGTGCAAGCGGTAGACCAATCACAACAGACTGGGTCATCTGACCAATCAGAGCAGAGTAGCACTTGGAAAGGAGGGGTTTAGAGTGACTGAATCTTCGGACAAGTTGTTTTCGAGTCTTTGAGAAATGAGGTGATGTGCAATGTATATTATGAGAAAATGAAAGTGTTTTTTGACCTTTGATGCATGTAAACCTGTTATAGGAGACAGAATTAGGAACCTTTAAAATAGCATAATAACATTATATTTGTTAACTGGGAGGTTGGGTTATTGAAAGCATTGGTTTTCTTTTCTTTTTTTCTTTTTAACAAACTTAACCCATCAAGTGGGAAAAATTGCAGCTCTCCCTGCTCTTATCCATGCTAGGCTGCATGGATGCACAGGGAGTTTTTGCCCAGAACAGAACCATACCGCCAAACTCTATGCATTATCAATCATATTTGACGATAGTGGTCCTGACAGAACTGTAAGTAAAGCAGCATCCATCCCAAAATATGACTCCAGGATTTGGTTAATTTAGTTTTTGCTGACTAAAACCATGTATTTGAGCAGCCACATCTTTAAATGTGAAAGCAAGACACATTCTGTAGAGATCTTACAAATGCTCATAATGAGCAGATCACTGAACTGATTTCTACTTTTGGCACAAATCATATCTCATTTAAAATATAAGAGATACACTTCCCCAATCCACATTTTGGGCAATAGCAGATAAAAAATTGACATTATGTACAGGATTGTGCGGCATTCAGATTGAACTGAGAAATCTTTTAAACTGCAAATCATTTTTGTGAATTTGAATTGAGGTAGCAAACATGCTGTAACATTTAATTTAAAAAATGAAATTCAAATAACGGCTTACATTATATAATAATATCTTACATTTTTTACTCACACATTACTCATACACATATGAGGCATTTGACAATATTAATTATATTAGACAATTTGATTATTAATAAATCAGTAATCAGTTTGAACAGCCACCTATGACACATGTATTTAACTTATTATTAAATTAATTATATTTCAATATATTACGTAACTTACAGACCATGGTAGAATAACACATTTTGTATAATATTATAATATCTGTGATAATAGAACATTGTTTAAAATAGATTTATGTCATATACATTTGTTCAGCTTAGTGTTGCTTCACCCAGAGGTGTACAAATATGCCTGATCATGGACAAATGATTGAAAAAATTCTTGTGTTATGCTCTTTCAAATGATCAGTCTTTGAACATGATACATGCTTGGATCATGCAGTATAGCTTAGAGCTTGACATGGTCATGAATTCACCATTCCTCTATGTAGCTACATGCATCCTTGTTCATATGGATGGGAATGAAATTTAGAATCTTGTATCCATGGTTACCATGCTGTCTTTGGAGAGACTAACATCATTGAAGCACAATGTCTAATTGATTATAAACTTTCTCTTGGTGAAGAAAAGAAGTGCTTTGCCTTGCTGCTATTACTGTGATTCTGTGTTATCAAAATTCAGTATAAACTTTGATGATATATATATTAGGGGTGTAACGTACAAAAACCTGATGGTTCTGTTTGGTACAGCAGGGGGAGAAAATTAAACATAAATTTTTTTTTTTTTTTTACAAATTTCTGTTTCTGTCTCTCTGTTTAAATAAATTCAATTATATTTAAAATTTTCTTAAGAATCAAAAAATCTGTCTTAGCTAATGCTGTAAACTATATAGAGAGCCCTTACTTACACATTACTATATTTATTTATATTATATACTGTATATTAGGTTACAATTAATAACAGAGCCCAAATTATTAAATGCAGTTCCTATTTTTAGATATAACAATCAACACTCAAAAAAAAAAAAAAAAAAAACCCAAAAAATAAAAACAAACAAACAAACATGTAAATTGCACATAGGGCAGGTTTTGCATTAACTTCTAAATCTAATTATAAAGTTAATTTTCTACTCCAATTCATTTTTGAAATATAATCATTACACAGTGGCTGTTATAAATTTATTTAAACATACATTAATTAATCAAGACATTACAGTCCATATACGAAATGCTCTTCTCTAGGATTTATTTCTCTAGCAAACATGCTGTCAACATTAAATGCCTGAGGTAAATGTAATGCAATATGCAATATATTATTCTCAAGCTGTTTTATTGATACCAAACACTGGTTGACAGGCTGCATCCGAAAACTTAGTTTGACTTGTTGCCTCACTGCCCTATCAGGCAATGACTTTACAGGTAGAATTTGCACACGAAGGCACCTCACGAAATTGATTTCGGACAGACTTCTGAAGCAGCATAGCGGTTTAATGATCTACAGCAAAATAGCGCAAGCTTTTGTGATAAATAAGGAAATATTTCATTATTACAATAGTAATTTCTTACTAGAAATTAGATCAAATGTTGAAAACAATGGTGAACAATTTTCAAAAAAGAAAAATATCAATATTTAACAAGTTATTAAGTAAAACACTTAAGTTACATTTTCTTCGTAAGTTGAATACGAAAGGTGGTCTGGAGGAAGCTAGATATTTTACTTTATAATTTGTTAAATATTTTCTTACATGAATGCATCACTTAGCTTCAGAAGACCCTTATTAACCCCCAGGAGCCGTGTGAAGTACGTTTATGATGGACGGATGCACTTTCTTGAGCTTTATACTCATTGGACCCGTTCACTGCCATTATAAAACTTAGATGCGTCAGGATATTTATTAATATAACTCTGATTGTGTTCATCAGAAAGAAGAAAGTCATATACACCTAGGATGACTTGAGGGTGAGTAAAGCTTAGGGCATTTTTCAATTTAAAGCAAACTAATCCTGGAAAATATCATAAACTCCACAAGTACCAGCAGATATTAAATCAACCTGACTGACCCTGTCAGGAAGCTTAAACTGGGCCATGGTTGGATCTTCCAGCATGACAATAATAATAAAATAAGAAACAAAAAAGTTCACTGACCACAGAATGAAGGTTTTGCCTTGGACATAGCAGTTCCCTGACCCAAACCTCATAAAAAAAACCTGTGGGATGAGCTGAAGAAAAGAGCATGGATCTCTGAATCTGAAGGATCTAGAGAGATTCTGTATGGAGGAATGGCTTCAGATCTCTTGCAATATGTTTATCAATCTTATTACACATTATAGGAGAAGATCCAAAGCTATTATCTTGGCAAAGGGAGGTTGCACAATCATTAAATGAAGGGGTGCCAATAATTGTGGAATACATTTCAGAAAAAAAATAAATAAAAAAAATAAAATTGTTTTTGCATTTATCTATGTATGTATGTGGTCATAATACATTTTGGAGATAGAAGAAAAAAACAGCACAAGCAAAACAGAAATCCTCAGGTACTACTCAATTCTGTTCAGGAGTGTCACCCAGTAACTTGGGACAGTAACATACCTCATTCCCTCTGCATAAACAGAGTCGTCTCTTTGATCCGGCTCAACTTATCGCTCCAGCGGCGTGCAGCATCCTGCAGCAGGCCGGCATTCATGGTTAAATTAAATAGGCTCAAAAGGCCAGCTATCCTCTGATGAAGAACCTCTGCCTACATATTTATCATAGCTGGAATATTAAAGTTTGCTTTAGCTTCCACTTTTATGTGTTTTGTGGAAACTTGTAATCCAATTATCACACTATTTGGGGTTAGAGGAGAAAGATAAATATTCTTTTTTCTTTTCCTTTCTTCCCCAGTTATTTGGTTAATAAAGCTCTAGACTGTTTCATGGCATCACAAGAGTCATATTCTGTTAGCTGATGAGTAAGTCTTAGAAATCGGTGAAATAGCAAAAATAAATAAATAAATAAAAATAAAGCAGGCTTATGAAAGTTATGTAAATTCAGAAGCAAATCAGACGGTGTTAAAGCTCCGCTGTTCTTTGGATT
Organism: Elopichthys bambusa; assembly: GCA_037101425.1. NCBI lineage: Eukaryota > Metazoa > Chordata > Actinopteri > Cypriniformes > Xenocyprididae > Elopichthys > Elopichthys bambusa. Next base: position 14,019,308 of record CM074453.1, on the reverse strand, counting down.
CAGACAAATGCATCCAATTTTCAGGTTATTGTGCTTAAGCAAAAAACTTACAAAGTGCTTTTCTTTTCTTATAAAGCTTTTTAAAGTTTATGCATAGTGTGCAGCTCTTAAAATTCAAATGGAACTTTTTATTTTGACACAGTTTTGTGTTTAATGCAATGCATTTCACTGAATATTTTACCTGTTGAAGTCTTAATACAGTGTTTTTATTGATTTTACCAAGATCACACCTAGTTTACAGCTCAGCAGAACTGGCTCACCGTTGTTCCTGTCACTTTCTGTGTTCTGCTTTACACTTTTTATGAGCAACTTTATACTGCAGGCATTTAAACCCTGCCCTCTTTTCCAAACAAACTGGAAACGTGCCGGTGTAATGTGACTCCACACCATTCCCACACCAGCTGCTCTTCCCTGAGAACCAGGACAGAGGTAGAGTGCTGCAGGCCCTGTCGTGTGGAGATTACTGGATGTGGCCTTTGAACCGCGTTAGTTCAGCAGATTTAACTGTCTACCCACCCCAACAGAGCTGTGTCCCATCGGCCGCAGGGGAAAAAAAACTCCTGTATGGCTGTTGTTATCAGATTTGTGGTGTTGTGCCCTTTTAGACCCTATAGTATAAGATCATCCCAATGTAATTCCTCAATGTCAGAGTTTCTGCACCATTGATCTTTCTACCTCCACTCTCTCAGAACTCTTTACAACGGCAATCGTAGACCTCACCACAACAATAAAGGTGCAGTACGCAATTTTTCGAGAATGCTGTTGAAAGTTTCTTGGACCGAGCACCACAACAAATGTGTAGCCAATCAGCATTAGGGGGCATATGATGGTGGAGGAGAGAGAGTGAGCAAGAGATTTAAAGAAAGACTGTCGAAAAAGAGATAAGAGACAATACAAAAGAGAAAAGCTCAGAGGAATATTGCTGGAAAATGAAGGGTTATGAGCTTTAGGGTCAGCGTTAATATTAGAAAAGCTTACCAGTGCTGGAGAGACCTAAGCGGGCAGACCTGAAAACGGACAAAAAGGTTGCATTGTTTCTGCTCCATATGTGAGTAACATTGGTTTTGCGGTTTCAACCAAGAAATGCTGTTGTTGTAATGCTGCTATAATAACATAACAAGAAATGCTGCTATAATAACAGTACCATTTTGAGCATCATTGTTTGTGAGAAGCTGGTGTGCTGCTGGCGACCAACAACAAACTCTTGCTTGTATATACTCTTGTGTACTGTATATTCAATTTTTGTGCTTCCTTGACGCTCGTTCTTAATCTTTGCTTTATTTTTTGTGAAGCATTTTTTTGCTTCGCTTCTGCTATGATAACTAGACATCCACTTTTGCATTGCGTGTGTAATGGAGGCCAGCTAGTAAGAACTGTGCAGGTAAACCTCACTCCCCTGATCTCAAGAGGCGTGCTGGAATCTGACGCTAGAGAATGCGGTCTGTAACGTCCTTGTTAGTGAGCCTGCCTCACATGTCGGTGATCCGGGTTCGAGAGCAGCTGGGCCATTAGGATCAGTTGGTAAGGTGTTCGTGAATTTTGTAGGTGGAGCAATGAAGAGAGAGGTGTGTTTGTTTGGGTTGATTTCAAATATTAACAGTGTTCAACAACAATTCTGGGAAATTGCTTACTGCATATTTATATATATATATATATATATATATATATATATATATATATATATATGTATGTATATATATATGCAAGGCTTGACATTAACTTTTTGATCACCAGCCACTGTGGCTAGTGGTTTTCTAAAGTTATTACCTACTTAACATTTTTTACTGGCCACAATTTTGACATTGATACCATTGGGAAAAATGGCCATATATATATATATATATATATATATATTTTTTTTTTTTTCTTTTTTTTTCTCATAATTTGGCAGCAGGTATATTAGGCTGCTGTCACTTTAAGCCTGGATCCATTATACTGTTACTCATGCATTAAAACATAACTGACTGTGTTTACGTGAATATTCAACAGAACCAAATTTTTACATAATTTTTTGTGTATTTGACTGTTTAAGCACTATAAGCAGCGAAAAACAACTCAATTTAGTACTAAGAGGCAGCTATGCTCACGCACTTTGGGCGTGAGCACAAAATCTGTGGGAATCAGTAAAATTATGCGCAATACGCACAATCCTGCTGAAATTCACCAAGTATATTTATTTGGAGCAAATGAAACAAGTGAGTTAGGGGAGGCGGGTTTGTGTGTCAAGTCGCTGTTGAAGAGGTGAGAGAGCGAGAAAGCGCAGCTGGTATTGTGTATCTATTCTGTGGAAAATGGAAATGGGTAGCGCTCAAACCTAAGCTTGTACAATTACAGAGTTCTCTAATTAGGACATTTTAGGACATTAGTAATTGCTTTAGCTGTGAAAGAAATAAACAATAAGAAGGAAGAGTTTCTCTGACAGGTATGCTAAGAAGTTGCCAACTTCCATTTACCTCCACTTCCATGTGATTGTGAAGCTCTGTCAAAGTAGACAGTTATTAAATACCTAACTCACTGATGCCTTTAATGAGGACCCCTGGGTGATGGCCAGCTCGCCTTGTTACCATGGAGTGATTAAAAATGGATTCCTCAGCCCTCCTGTTTTACCTGCCTCCACTCCTCTTTTCTCTCTTTTTTGTTCTTCAGTCAACTAATATAAATACTGACTTTGTCATTAAAGTGATAGTTCACCCAAAAATTCAAATTTTTGACATCACTTCATTCACTCACCTTCATTCCATTTCAAACCTGCATGATTTTCATTTGTCCATGGAGGACAAAAGGAGATACAGTAATCGTCCAGCAGCTGTTTTCCATACCAGTACATGCTGTACACAACTTTAGAAAAGGACAAAAAAAAAAAAAAAATTCATAGAAGTAGTTCATATGATGTTATGCACACAGATGCAATCTAAACACACTTTTCTATTCACCAATCATCATGTCTTATGTCACTTATTGATACGGGTCATCAAAGTGAAAAGTCAACACAAACACAAATTCTCTGTTTTTAAAAATGCATTATAATGCACAGGAATGAAAACTCACAACAGGAGGTAAGCTGGGGAACTGCTGGATGCGTGTGGGCAATACATAGTGTCACATGAGGCAGCAGTGATGTCTCGACTGCTCAGATAAATCTCTCTTGTGGTAAAGGATGATTGGAGCATGCTGGGCTCAATACTCATTGAAGTATATTTAACAGAACTTAATTGCTCCCACAAGCTCGGTTAATGTTTAAGTGCTGGATGATGCTGTCTCTGGCTCTCCTTATTAGAGTTTGGATCAGGTCCTTAATGGCGATACAATTGTTTGGTCAAGATTTAAAATGTTCCTTATTATCTCAGCAGGCGTTCACTAAATCCGGTCGTTGTTGGGTTCTAATTGAAATAATGTGGATATCTTGGTCTTGATTTATTTTCATATAGTTATTGACCTGTGATGCAAAATCTCAGGTGTAACTCATATCTGTGACCTTATTTTTAAAGTGTCATGCTATGTATACAGTGCAAAATGCGAAATGCTTTCTTTATTAGAAGATGTGATTTGAAGCACCAAGTATGAAGATAGACTTTATCACTCTATTAATAACTACACGATTATCCTGTTTTCACATTTCGTTTGCACCACCTGCTGTCTCTATATTACAAACCACAAGTTTTGTTACAACTACACTATGAGGTGGTTAAAGAGAAAAACATTTAACCAATATCACATGAGCAGGTAATCATAGCTGTGTAGATATTCAGACCAGTTTAATACAAATTCAGGAAGTTAATACTGAGTATCTTACATTTTAAATATAATATTGGCCATTACTTTGTCTATTTTTGCTTCCCCAATGTAAATATTTCCAAACATACAACAGAATTGTTGGGTATCTGGGAGTAGCACATTGCTTTTCTAAATGAATAAGTTTTTGAATGAATTTTTTTGAGTGAATGGTTCAACCCATAAAGTCAGTCACTTGTTTAGTTCCTGAATGAATCTATTGCTGAATTTGAATCACATACTATTACTACTTATTTCTATGGCAGATAGTAATAAAAAGTAGTATGCTAGACTGAGGTTACAAATTCAGCAAATTCATTCATTTTAAAATTCATTTTAACGAATTGGTTTAATGAATGATTCAATGACTCACTCATACAGATAGAAGCTGCATCCGAATACTTTCCTATTACATAGTAGGCGAAAAACAGTATGTGAAAAGAGAATTTACAGTATTTATAAAACAGACCCTGTACTGGCAAGATTTTAAAATGCGTTTCCAATGGATGCTATCCCATGAGGCCACTGGGCCACTTACATCCTTGTAAGGCTGTATATCTCTGCTGCCACGTAATGAAGTCTCAATTTAAAGCATACTTTGAAGGCAGTCTTCATTTTGTGTCCTTCATTTGGCCTTTTTTGAAAGATGCATCAAGTCTCAAAATCATTTGCATCCTCCAATCACCAACAATCCTTTGCACACATTCCAATTCACATTTCAAGTCATAATCACTGTAAGGTATCTGTACTTTTCCTCAGGTGGTTTTCAGGTACTCTTTACACCTCTAGAAAATGGCTTTTAATTGCCCACTTGTAATATTCAGCTTTTTTTTTTTTTTTAAACTCAGAGACATTTAAAACAATTGGAAAAGATTTTCTAGAAGACAATGTTAAAACTTTCAAAAGGAAGCATCATGGGAACTATTCAAATCCTCAGTGTGATGCATTTTGTCTTCTCTGCTTTTCTGATAAATAACTTGACATTGTCTAATGTCTGAATCTGTTGCATACATTTAGTACAATCCTTTTTCTGTCCCGTTTGGGATATTGAGAATTGTTGGCTGGTAGTGTTTTGATGTGATGTATGCGTATGTCTGTACAACCCATATCAGAAAAAGAGCTAAAATATACATAAAGATCTACAAAACTGTGAGGTAGCTACTACTTCACAGAGCCACGTATAGTCTGCTGTGTCAGAGCTCCTCTGGGTGTTGGATTTCTTAGTGAAATATTCGGGCTTAAAATAATTTTAGGGAATACTCACGCACTGAGCTGTCAAACACAATTATCGGGAATATCCTACAATACCATCATCCATGCCTATAACAACGCATTGGAATTGGTTTGAAGAGGACTAAATAAAGGCAAATTATGTATATTATGCATAATCAGAGGGATCAGTTGTAGACAGTATAAATCCCACAAGAAATCGTGCATTCAGAGCAGATGGTGATGATACAGGTTTGACTGCTGCCCACTACAATAATTGGATGGAAGTTTTTATTTTTAAAAAAGTTTTTAAAACAATAGAATGATTAAACTGATAAACGGAAAGGCTTATCTTATACATGGTCCATCACAAAAGACATGGAGATAGAGAGCATAAAGAGCAATTCAAATCACCTGTACCGTCAGGGTGGATGCCATATTTAAGGTTGGAATGAAATTAAAATTCACCCTACCTGTATTGAAAAAAAAAAAAAAAAACAAGAAACAAAACCATGCCCTACATTTGTATTTCTCAATAATTATTTTGGGAACCCAAAATGGTTCTTCTTCTATGGCACATACACTATATTGCCAAAAGTATTGGGACATACCTCCAAATCATTGAATTCAGGTGTTCCAATCACTTCCATAGCCAAAGGTGTATAAAATCAAGCACCTAGGCATTCAGACTGCTTCTACAAACATTTGTGAAAGAATGGGCCACTCTTTTGGGAGCTCAGTAAATTCAAGCGTGGTACCGTGATAGGTTGCCACCTGTGCAATAAGTCCATGCATGAAATTTCCTCACTACTAAATATTCCACGGTCAACTGTTAGTGGTATCATAACAAAGTGGAAGCAATTGGGAACAACAGCAACTCAGCCATGAAGTGGTAGGCCACGTAAAATCACAGAGCGGGGTCAGTGCATTTGGGGGGATTATGGTGTGGGGTTGTTTTTCAGGGGTTGGGCTTGGCCCCTTAGTTCCAGTGAAAGGAACTCTTAATGCTTCAGCATACCAAAACATTTTGGACAATTTCATGCTCCCAACTTTGTGGGAACAGTTTGGGGATGGCCCCTTCCTGTCCAACATGACTGCGTACCAGTGCACAAAGCAAGGTCCATAAAGACATGGATGAGCGAGTTTGGTGTGGAGGAACTTGACTGGCCTGCACAGAGTCCTGACCTCAACCCGATAAAACACTTTTGGGATGAATTAGAGCGGAGACTGCGAGCCAGGCCTTCTCACAAAACATTGTGCCTGACCTCACAAATGCACTTCTAGAAGAATGGTCAAAAATTCCCATAAACACACTCCTAAACCATGTGGAAAGCCTTCCTAGAAGAATTGAAGCTGTAATAGCTGCAAAGGGTGGGCCAACTCCATATTAAACCCTACGGATTAAGAATGGGATGTCATTAAAGTTCATGTGCACGTAAAGGCAGGCATCCCAAAACTTTTGGCAATATAGTGTATTTGTCAAACTCCGCTCCTGGAGGGCCGTTGTCCTGCATAGTTTAGCTCCAACAACCTCCAAAACACCTGGAAGTTTCTAGTGATCCTGAAGACCTTGATTAGCTGGTTCAGGTGTGTTTGATTAGGGTTGGAACTAAACTCTGCAGGGCAGTGGCAGTGGAGTTTGATATCCTTGTTCCATGGCATCACTGTAAAAACCCCTTTTTGGAACCTTTATTTTTAAGAGTGTGATACAAAACATGATATAGCACCTTCAGAAAACACAACTCATTGCATTCTGTGCATCTATCTCTCATAGCCTCGTTTTCATTTGCGAAAAATTAAATATGGCTTCTACCCTGAGGTTTATTGATTGGTGTTGCCATTTTCATATTTCTGATTTTGTTTAATTCCCACGTTTAAACTCTGATTAAGAGTTTAAACTCTTAGAGGAATTGTGGCAATATGGAAATGACTCTCCTGTCTAATTTAATATTTCTATTGTCTCGGTTGCCAAGTTTATTCATTGACGTAATAAAATTGGAAACATCTGTCGCTGGTCCATCTGTCCGCTGTTCAGACAGGCGAAAAAATGTGTGTGTGTGTCAGGTTCTTCATTATGACTGTATTTATGATCAGAGTTTTTTTTTTAGAAATTATGGGGAGCAGTTCATATTTACAAATCAGATAAAAGAGAATTTTTGCTAAGTGCTGGCAGATGAGAATTTTCCTCCCATACTGAGCGAAAACCGACAAGATTATACTCAAGTTTTTCTTTCTCCACTCAAGTTGTTTTTGTCCAATATATGTCTTCTATTACATTCCTCTATTTTTATTTATAGTTGAGTGCCACAAAACTCAACATCAATCTGAGATTTTGTCACTGGAAACAAATAGCACTTGAGTTGAGAGACAGTGCATTATGGTTCTCAGTCGACTGAAACTGCTAAAATTATGTTTCAAGTTGGTACCATTTTCAAGACCAGCTGAGGTGGAATGTATTTGTGAACAACGCAATGTTTGATATACGATCGATATTAAAGCAATGTAAGCTATAGATATCACCAATTTAACACCCTTTTCAAGAACAATATAGCAACAAATCAATATATGGCTACAAATGAGCACAACAACAGTCGCACATCAACTCATATTGCTTTTGAATGTACAGTTAATCAACTTTGTTCCTTTAATTGCAAGAGTGATGAATATATTTGTGGGTGTCTAGTCGTTTAGCTGACAGTGAAGGGCAGTGAAGATGCACCATTGAAACTCTGGATCTTTTGTAATTGTGTCAAAGCAGAAAATGATGGATGAGGCATGTTTGCTCACCACTTTCAATAAGGTTATCACTGACACACTAATGTCTTGCTGCGGCAGTTATGAACTGCATATTTAGCTAGATAGATTTATTCCAGTTTTGTTTGTCAGTTTCTAAAAACAGGTCTGGGCTGTAAGGTGTTTTCTTAATGGTGAGAGATCAAATGTATAGTTTTAGTATTAAATGGCCAACACCAGATGCTTGAGGAGGGATTTAAATTATTGAACACGGACCAAGAATCGGCCCTTTTGGCTCAAAATGAATCATAAGCTTCAAGTGAGAGGTAAATTCTAGTAAATACTATGGCTTACACAGATAAACCCACAAACACACACACACACACACACACACACACACACACACACACACACACACACACACACACACACACACACACACACAAACACACAGTTATTGAATGCGAGCACATTTCCCTCTATAAATCCAAATTAATGACAAAAGCTCTCAGTAAACAGCAAAAGTGCTCTGACAGCAAAAAGAACCATAAAGCTTGGAGGACAATAGGAAATGGTTAAGCTTTGCTCCATAGAGAACATGGTTGGGTGTTTGGCCCACATTCATGTGTTCTGAATTGCAATTCACTCTTACATCACTTTAACCCTGATGCTTTGGGCAGCAGAAGATGATGAAAAGCAACAGCTTTAAAATTATGAAATACTAGTTTTCTTTGCCTTTTAAATCTTTGAACTCCTAAAGATTAATTAGAAAATTAACAAACAGCTAAATGTTTATTGCTAATGACAATAAACTTTTTCAATGCAATGACAGAGCATACAGTATATGAAGATTTCAGATGCAAAAGCCTCTAAGTCCATCTGATGTTTTTAGCATTTTTATCAAGCTCATATGTGTGGGTTTCTACCTTAGCGGGTTTGAAGTGAAAGAATTTGATGAATGTATACTATGTGCGAGAGCATTCACTCATTACCATTATCTCATTTTGACCGAGGTGGCTTTTAGAGGCTTTTGCAATGGAAACCTTAATATGTTATCATTTCTAACCGGTTACATCGATACGCCAGTAGATTACAACAAATGACTGTCTTTGTAAGTAAGTCATTCAGTTACCCAAGAGATTTGTTAAACAACAATTCATTCAGTAAGGAAACAAATGAGCTTATGTATGAGTGAGTCATTGAATCATTCACATTAAAGCAAAAACACGGATTAACTGAGGAATGCAACGGTTAAAATCATTGTTTCATTCTTATGCCTCTGTGTTCATAATTTCATAACATTTATTTCATAATGTCATGCAGCAATAAACAGTCTTTGTAAATGTACCTTTTTGTGGTATATGTCATTATTTATTTTATAAAGTTATTCATAAAGGTAAAAATATGCACTGGAAAATCAATTTAGGGGGCAAATATTGTGTCTACAGTCTAAGTGGAAGAGAGGGGGTACGCAGAAGGATGGTAATCCCTTCAGCGGGTACTCCACTCTAAAAAGTTTGAGAACCACTGCTCTAGATGGCACAGGCTGGTAGGTCCTTAACTCAATCTGCTTGCAATCACATCATTACTCTATAGGGCACAGCTGATTGGTTCCTGCTCTATCGGTAGCCAATAAGCTCGCTGCTCAACCTTCAAATACTCGGTCAGCATTTTCTGTAGCAGTTGCAGCGTGCTTTCAGAAACCCTCCACCTTCCCCAGCTCCGCATGTATAGATCTGCTATGGGTAATTTATGTATTCTATATTGTACAGCAGCAGCAGCATGTCTTCCAGTTCCTTTACACACACACCACTTAAACCTAAAATAGTCATTCATAAAGTTACAAAAGGTTGAAGCGAATTACAAGTATATTTAAACACTTACATGACTCAGCCGAACGCAAGAGCGCTGTCCAGCAGTCTTCTTCGTGAGCGTTTGAGAGTGTGTGGTTAAAAACTAGCCTAGAGTGCCATCTGCTGTTAAAACTAAGCTCAGAATCAATTAGAGAGAGAAAATATCAGGATCGATCCAGATTCATTGTATCGATCGAGAATGGATGTATTGTCCCAGCCCTAATACAAAGCATGCAAATTATATGTATGATGCCAAACAATGGCACAAAAATGAATGGGAAATGAGTAATTGGGAATGAATGGACATTTCTCTCCTTGACCCTGAAAAAGTTCCCAAAGAAAAAATTGACTAACTAAGAGGGTGGTCTAATGAGTTGGATCTGTGTGCTTTGTCGTGTGTATCAAGGCACCAGTAGAACAACCATGAAAAGCTTGGTAGCGTCAGATTGTGGAAATAACAAGCATGGAACTTGCGAGCGTGGTATTTAAAGGCCAGAAATGAAGCTCGCACGCACAATTCTCCAATCAGACTGCTGCTTTTTTGGGAAATGCCGTTCCACTCAAATGCCTTTTGAAACCTCTCATTTCAAAGACAAATATGCTTGCCCTCTCATCTGAACCTAGTGTAATAAGATGTAAACAACTGAAACAAGACTAGAACAGCTCAGCAGATAAAACATGGCTATTCTGGGAGAGATTGCCGGAGACAAGAGATATGACACCTTATCCCATGTCAACCACAAAAAATACCTTTAACAGAATTATGAGGGGGAAAGGGATTTCATAACCTACAAAAGCATATCTGGATGATTTCAATCGACTTGACTGATGGTGCATTCTATGGCTTTAAGTTATGATTCAAATTAATTTAGTCATGAGAAAATATGTTTCACTTTTTGCTCATTTAAGATAAAAAGCAGCATTATAAAAATAATAAGTAGTGAGTCAATTTGTTAAAAACACTGATTCATTCAGGAACTATACAAGACCACCTTTATGAATCATTCAATCATTCACTCAACCTATTTGTTCAACACACTCAGATTCATTCAGAAACAATATCAGAACTGTTACTCAGAGATGAATAATCTGAGGTGATTCGTTTGGAACTATTTCTGTTGGCGGAGCACTGAAGTGTTTAAAACAAGTTAAACAAAAGTTAAAACAAATTGTGCTGTAAAAGTAAAATACAGATGAACAACAACAGCTTGTTTGACATGTTTTGAATGATCAAAATTGACAGTGAGAAAATTTAACATAAACACAACATGTAATCCAAAGCTTTGTGTGTAAGACACTTAAAAATAGCAAGAAGTAATCTATATTTACAGTTAAGCATAATCAAATCACTCCTCATAAATCAACGATCACTTTTTGTAAGGATATTATTAAGGATTTAAAGGATATTGTCAATGTTTGTCTTTGTTTTTTTGCCCTGAAGCTCTACTTCAACAAAACAAATTACTTCCGTCATCTGGCAAAAGTGTATCAACAGAAGTTTTTCAGGTGTGGAATATACATGCACTTCAGAGAGAACTCTCAGAAAGTTTTAGTTTGACTTGACTACTAAAGTCTCTGAAGGAGAGAAAAAAATGTTTAAGGAGTCAAGACTTGAAAAAGAAGATCTTTCTTGTCAGCCCTGTTGGCTTTTCCATGTTTCTGAGACTAGATGAACAGCAGAGAGGAAAATCTTGACCTGATATCAAAGAGAGGGATGTCCGTAACCTCACAAGAACCCAATGTCATTCAAACCTTTTGAAGTCTGAAAGAAGAATGTACAGTATGTTCATTGTTGTCTGAAGTTCACTGGAGCATAGAACGATGTCAGGGATGTGATAGGTACTGGCTGCGGTTGAGTTTTTCCCCATTAACCCGGTGTTGTGCCGAATTCTGACCCCAGCCAGATTATTACACCCCCCAAGTCCCCAGTATAGGATAGGATATATTAGGATTAGGTGTGGGGGTGGGGTCAGGATTAAATGATCAGGTAGCAGCTGCAACGAAGGGAAGGTAATATTTTGGCAGGGAGTCGAAATTCGGCACAATGCCTCGTCTTATTTTGTGCCTTTTCAAATTTGTTTTCTGTATTTTTCTTTTTCTTGTGAAATTGTGCGCAGCCGCGGAAAATTAGTTCACAGCTCTGATGTATCTGTTCACTTAGTTTGAGGCTGCATCCGACATCACATACTTCCCTACTATATTGTAAGTGAACAACAGTATGTGACAAGAGTAATATGTTCGAATTTACAGTACTCATAAAATAGTAGGTGAAAAGTTCCCATGCTGTTCTAATGCTGTTCTAAGTTCTAATGCTGGTAGGTCATGTGACAGTGGCGAACATGATGAATGTAGTCCAGATTACATTATACTATGTAGTGTAACGACTAAGACGAATCAGACACAATTATTTGTTATAGTTAACCAATAATTGTTTAAAACTCACTCTGTGGTATGTTCCCCATCCCCCGAGAAGTTCTCAGTTACAAGTTTTATGGTGCCAAAGTTACCTGCATCTTTCCTGCATCTTTTCCACAGAAAACAGACTTTCCTGCATTAATTTATAGACAGACTGCTCTATAAATGATCATGCATATCCCCAGGAAATGGTATCCATTATAACTGTTGTATTGTACTTAGTATTGTCTTCACATGTTTGATGATACATTTAATGTAACTTCAATTATGCCATGTTTAGTGTTTAGTGTATGCGATATGTCGATACCTGTGCAACACATCAGTATTACAAGAATCTTTAATAGTTCTTCTTCAACAACTCAGCCAGTTAATCTTGCTCGGTTGTAAAAGCCCTGACAGGAGGAATGCTGTCGCCTGGGAATACAACCTTCTCATTGGTCAGGTCAACCCTAAGAGGTGAGACTTTAACCAGAAGTTAAAAGCCAGTGCACAACGCCCCTCCCACTCTCTCTTGTTGATCAGACCGAAACTGCATCAGTGGGGGGGTTCTGCCTAGGCTGCAAGGCCTAGGCCTCGGCCTGCCCTGCACCCAGGCATGTGCTTGACTAGGAGAAAAAATAACTCTTTCCTACTACAAGATTCAAACCATGCAAGTTTGTTATCGCTTCTTCATTCAACACAGGAGACATCGATCGCAACTTCAGTACCGTCAGACTGAATTCTCAGGACTTCCTACTGCAACAATATATCCAGACGAGCTTCAAAAAGGCCAAGGCCTAATGCAAGTATCGTACGATATATTAAATAGCTGCTAGTTTGTTAAGATTGTGAACCGCCTTGTTAACAAAGTTTTTATGATGAATACTGATGATTTCTTTTCATGGGTTCTGGTTTCCTCATAGCACCTACTGTTTCCCACTTCCGGTTTCACTCTATCATTTATCATTTTACCCATTTATGTGTGACATGTATGTTTGTTAGTTAGTTATGTGTTCGTTATATAGTTAATAAAGTTAATAAATACCTAATTTAGTTAATAAAGCTTGTGCACAATATATATTTAGTTCTGACTCTGTCTGCTAATAAATTGCCTCTTAAATTATTTAGATTTTGCTACCAGCTTTTAAGTGCTATAAATGATAAGAAGGAACTATGGAACTTTTCTACTAGAAAACTACTTTTTCTATGGCCATGGAAAAAATATCATTCTTTTAGAGTTAATTAATAATCAGTGTTCACAGAATGAAAATAATTGTAAATAAAAGTAATTGTAATTTTAATGTAGCTACATCAAGTTAATCTGATTAACTGATTCAAATATTCATAATTAATCATAAGTAATAATCATAACAAGTTATGAATAACTATTAATATTCCCTTTGAGTTAATCCGCTACATAGAACATTTTTTTAGCGGCCACGAGAGTATATGATTTTGGACACCACTTGAATTTTTTGTCATTTAATGTCACTAGTGGTGTAGTTATGTAGTTATGTGAATATGTAAGACACTGACACTCTAAATAAACACTAATACACTGATAAAATTATTTTGTGGTGAAATAACACATGAAAAAAAGTAAAAAAAAAAAAAGAAAAAAAGAAAAAGAAGTAAATTCTACCCTGCTTCAAGCATGAGCTTGAAAATATTAAGCAAAATCTACATTTGTAGTTTGTTCATGCATGTAAAAATGAAAGCTCTTAAAGTACAACCCGAATTCCGTAAAAGTTGGGACATTTTTTAAATTTAAATAAAATGAAAACGAAAAGACTTTGAAAACTAAAAGACATGAGCCAATATTTTATTCACAATAGAACATAGATAACATAACAAATGTTTAAACAGAGAAATTTTACAATTTTATGCACAAAATGAGCTCATTTTAAATTTGATGCCTGCTACAGGTCTCAAAATAGTTGGGACATGTTTACCATGGTGTAGCATCTCCTCTTCTTTTCAAAACAGTTTGAAGACATCTGAGCATCGAAATAATGAGTTTCTGGAGCTTTGGTGTTGGAATTTAGTCCCATTCTTGCCTAATATAGGTTTCCAGCTGCTGAAGAGTTTGTGGTCATCTTTGACATATTTTTCGTTTAATGATGTGCCAAATGTTCTCTATAGGTGAAAGATCTGGACTGCAGGCAGTCCAATTCAGCACCTGGACTCTTCTATGACGAAACCATGCTGTTGTAATAGCTGCAGTATGTGGTTTTGCATTGTCCTGCTGAAATACACAAGGCCTTCCCTGAAATAGACGTCATCTGGAAACCTTTATATACCTTTCAGCATTCATAGTGCCTTCCAAAACATGCAAGCTGCCCATACCGTATGCACGTATGCACCCCCATACCATCAGAGATGGTGGCTTTTGAATTGTACGCTGATGACACGCTGGAAGGTCTCTCTCCTCTTTAGCCCGGAGGACATGGTGTCCATGATTTCCAAAAAGAATGTCAAATTTGGACTCGTCTGACCATAGAACAATTTTCCACTTTGAAACAGTCCATTTTAAATGAGCCTTGGTCCACAGGACATGACGGCGCTTCTGGACCGTATTCACATACGGCTTCCTTTTTGCACTGTGTTTACTGACAGTGGTTTCTGGAAGTATTCCTGGGCCCATTTAGTAATGTCATTGACACAATCATGCCGATGAGTGATGCAGTGTTGTCTGAAGGCCCGAAGACCACGGGCATCCAATAAAGGTCTTCGGCCTTTTCCCTTATGCACAGAGATTTCTCCAGTTTCTCTGAATCTTTTGATGATGTTATGCACTGTAGATGTTGAGATTTGCAAAGCCTTTGCAATTTGACGTTGAGGAACATTGTTTTTCACAATCTTTTTACGCACTCTTTCACAGATTGGAGAGCCTCTGCCCATCTTTACTTCTGAGAGACTCTGCCTCTCTAAGACATCCCTTTTATAGCTAATCATGTTACGGACCTGATATCAATTAACTTAATTAGTTGCTAGATGTTCTCCCAGCTGAATCTTTTCCAAAATTCAAAATTGTGGGATATCAAAGGCAGCGAAGGATACATCTACAGTATGCTACCTTCAAAAATTGATCAGATGAAGGTATCGCAGTAGACAGGAAGTGAAGCTAACATTGTATTCAGATGTGCCTTCCTACCTTGGAATGCATCCTCCTCCTAAGGCAGCATTTTTTAAAAATTTTAGACGCAGCCAAGGAGTGGTAATGAATTGAACAGAAACAGATGCAGGATTAATCAGAAACTAATGACCAGTAAACACAGGCAAATCAGGAGCAGGGAAAATGAAACCAAAACACAATGAAGCTAAACGGACATAAACAACATAACTGTTACATTTGTAAGGTGGGTTATGCGTTTAACATGGCTTGAAACAAATTCAGTGTATGAGATAACTTAACCCACAGTCTATTTGCCATGGGTTTAGTTCTTAATGTTCAAATTCAAGGCATGCAAGTCTCTTTTACCATCTTCCCAGTTACTGCATTTTTCAATCATATAGAAAAAGCTGTAAGCAATACCTCTGTATCATGGGATCACCAGAGCTGTACACCATTAACTTGGATCAATGTTGATTTTATAATGTAAAGTCTGTTCTGCAGTTCTTACAGTCTGGAATACGCAACTCATTCAGTAAGAACTGAGCTCTGAGATGAGGTTGAGATGAGATAGGACGCCTATCATCTAACATTTTTTGTTAGGTCTTCTTTCCCCTGGACTCCTTGGTTAATTATTTCTATGCAATATTTCAGGAACCAATTATTCTCTCAAATAGCTAAATGAATATGCTCACCACAGCAATTCAGGTAATTCTATTTTTCGGAGACATCTGCACAGCTCATAGGTCACAAAGAGTCAGTCTTTTCAGGATTTATAATTCCATGACATATAATTTCGAGGGTTTCCACCCTCGAAATCTGATTTCATTATCAGTTCCACTGATTTATATGAGAGGCCTCTCATTTCAATATAATGAACTATTGACCTCCAAAGATGGAGTAATCCATTATGAATACAAAAGAAATAATGCTAGAATTGGATTTTTGGAATGTAAGGATGATAGACTTTGTTCATTTGTCTAGTGAAATACAAGAAAGAGGATCAAAAGGAATCAAGACTATTACATTTGCGCTCGAAAGGTGCTCATTTAAAATTATTTTTATTAGAGAATTTTTAAGCATTAGAAAATTAGTTCTTAATGATATTACTATCAATATGGAATGAGTCTTATGTTTCAAAGAGTTCATTTTGTATTCCTTGATCTAACATATATGAACTGGGATGTTTTGTCATACTGTTTGATGTGAATTTCCAAGTCTTAACCAACAGATGCATTATTGATTTCCATAAACACAACTTTCATATGATATACTTTCAAAATGAGTGCATTATGTTTTTTAATGCAGGATTAATCATAGTCTGACATGTAACTGAAAGTATTTTTGATTCACAGGATTGTCTAGAATTTAATGTGTCTTAAGGGAAGTTTACTCCTAAAATTAAGATTCATGTCTGCTCTTTTCATATAATGAAAGCGAATAGTGACCACAGCAAGATTTTCAGTATATAACAACTTAAATTTCATTCTGTTCCTCACACAAAGCTATTATTTGATTTCAAAAGACTTGGAATATATTGAACATGTCTTTTCGGTGCTTTATTGTCCTTTTTAGAGCTTGAAATCCATTGGTCCCCATCCACTTTCATTGTGTGGAAGCTCAGACATTCTGATAACCATCTCCTTTTGTGTTCCACGTGAGAAAGAATACCATGGGTTTGGACGAACAGGAAGGGGAGTAAACAATGACAAAATTTTTGGGTGAATTGTTCTTTTAAGTTTGTTTTTCTTTTACCCACTGTGCTTGTTGATGTGGCGCAAAGCAAATGTTTATCTCCATCCTGAAGTTATTACGCAAAACACCTGCTCAGCCATACAGGAAAAAAATCACAGGATGAGATGTGTTGCATTTTCAGCAGCAATGCTTTTGATAGACGAGAACTTGGAAAAAAGTGAAAGTATCTGCTGTCCTTCTCTGCCTTTGCACAGATGGTGTTTCTTTCACACTCTGCTGAAAATTTGCTTTTCAAACAGGTGGGTAAATATCACACTAAAATCCAAGCATACACAGGTGAGGATTGCAGGCCACTTTTGTTCCAGATAGGAAGAGAAAAGCCAGTGATGGAGCAACATTCTCAGAAGACTGTGAATCTACTTTATATATGCTGTGCCAAAATATAGAAATGAACTGAAAAGAACTAAAAGATTACTGATACAGTTAGTTGCACTGTAAAAAGTGATTTGTCAGGTATCCTAATGTGATAATCCTTTATGTGATAGCATCGAAATGATTATTATTCATGTTTATAATATTATTTAACATAACTGAATCAACCAACCAATATAAGGTTTCACCAACAAAATCCGAGATGGAAACTATGTTGAAACTAAGGGTACGTTTACACGACAAATATATGGTTAAAACGGAAAAGTTTTTCCTTTGAGTTTTCCACGTACAGATGACACCATTGTCAAAACGATAGCCAATCATACGAATCCGTGAAAATGACTAAAAACGCTGTATTCTGCTGCCAGGCCATTAGATGGCGACGAAACACTATAGACTGAACATGTAATGCGCATGTGTGTGACGTCACCGTTCTCACCGATTCGCGTTTTTGTTGTTTACACGGAGACCGTTTTCAAAAACTTGCACTTTGAAACCCGTTTTCAAAAGTTTGCATTTTCTGGCCACCAAAACGCCTTTGTCGTGTAAATGAATAGCCAAAACGCATAAAAAGTTTTCTGTTTTTAGTTGAAAACAGTGTCTTGTAAACAGTCCCTCAGTTGCACTTAAAGGTATGTTTACACGACAACGATATGCTTAAAATTGAGAAGTTTTTCCTTTGAGTTTTCCACGTACAGATGACACCATTGTCAAAACGATAGCCAATCATACGAATCCGTGAAAATGACTAAAAACGCTGTATTCTGCTGCCAGGCCATTAGATGGCGACGAAACACTATAGACTGAACATGTAATGCGCATGTGTGTGACGTCACCGTTCTCACCGATTCGCGTTTTTGTTGTTTACACGGAGACCGTTTTCAAAAACTTGCACTTTGAAACCCGTTTTCAAAAGTTTGCATTTTCTGGCCACCAAAACGCCTTTGTCGTGTAAATGAATAGCCATAACGCATAAAAAGTTTTCTGTTTTTAGTTGAAAACAGTGTCTTGTAAACAGTCCCTCAGTTGCACTTAAGGGTATGTTTACACGACAACGATATGCTTAAAATTGAGAAGTTTTTCCTTTGAGTTTTCTGCATACAGAAGACACCATTGACAAAACGACCCCCATTCACACGGATATCCGCGAAAATGACTAAAAACGCTGTATTCTGCTGCCAGGCCATTATATGGCTATGAAACACTATAGACATGTAATATGCGTGTGCATGACGCCATCGTTTCCACAGATTTACGTTTTTGTTGTTTACACGGAGGCCACAAAAACTTGCACTTGAAACCCGTTTTCAAAGGCTTAAGTTGTAATGTAAATGAACAGCCAAGAACGCATTAAAAGTTTTACATTTTTGGTTGAAAACGGTGTCGTGTAAATGGCCCCTTAGTCAAATGACTTGAGACTTGTAAGCAATTGATTTGAGACTTTATGTCTATGTGTCTACAAAGAAAATATTTTCTGTGAATATCACAGCATTATTAAGTTAAAAACCAAGACATATTTCGTATTGAGTGTCATTAAAAGACATTAAAAAAACTTTCCTAAAAGGTGTTCAATAATTTGTTTTAGATTAACATCCCTCCCTTACCGACTTAAGATAAATAAACTATTAATTAAATAAGATCAAATGTTTTCAGTTTTGTTTTCAATTTTAATTCAAGTAAAACCCTCACATACTTTTCTTTTATAAGTATAATTTAAAAAAACTCATATATATATATATATATATATATATATATATATATTTTTTTTTTTTTTTTTTTTTAAATATGTTAAAAGGATTTTAACATAAAAGGATTGCAAAAGGATTTATTAACTTCAGCACACAGAAGAGCACTTTTCAATACATATTTCAATAAATATTGTTTCAGAACTACAGAAGATGAAGGAGATATGAACATTTAGAAATACAAACATATTTATCATAAAAATATGCAGATTTGTTTTTATTCTTACTGTTAAATTGGACTGTCAAAATTAAAAAATAATCACGTATTTCCAACCTTCTTAAAAAATAATGAAACAAGATTGGTATTTGTTAACATATTCAGTTGGCTATCTCAAGTTAACATCTTAACTTTGGCAGCCCTAAAAATAAATTTTCTTTTTCTCACGCTGTAGATATTCCAGAGGCCCTCTAGCGGACCCGTTTGTACAGTAAGTTCTGCTGTAGCATTTCGTTATAATTACTTAAACATCTCGTATGACCGCCCTTGTAATTTGAGTGAACTCTACGGCCAAGATCTTGCCCATTATCAGCATTCCTCCAGAAACAGCTTTAGTTATAAACATAAAAGAGACTCTCATTCACATGTTATCTGTTCCCTGCTGCCCATGAGAAGGCGCTCAAAGCAATGGCCCCTGTCCCGCGAGGGCTGCTCTACTGTTTCGTGGAATGTACCAACTCAGAGGAAAGAGGGGTTCTGTGTTTATATGGATGAGCGCGCGCTGCGTGTAGTAACTTCAGCACCTGGACAGCGACCTCCGCGAGACAGGCGTCACATACTGAAGCGCGCGGCGCCACGCGCTTCGACATGGCTTGAAATACCGCATTAAAGTGCTCCACAGTAGTCTTTTGTTGTTGAAAAGCCGGACTGTTGCACTGAAATATATCCACACTGAGTATCAGAAACGAAAAGCGTCGGTTAGTGCGGGTCTCGCTCATCTAGAGGCTTCGCTCTGTGGAGCTGCTCTTCCGGACAGCGCGCGCGAGAAGGAAAAGTAACTGCGTCTCAGCTGATCTCACTGTACTCGAAGATGGAGACAACCACCGGGACCGGACTGAAGCTCTTGCTGTGGATTTTAAGCCACCTCAGCATCTCTGAAGCAGCTTCTCCATCATCCCGTAAGTTGAAGCTGATTTTGTGGCTCTTTTGCAGTGATGGGTACCGGGGGCATCTGGCACGCGGGCGTGCGTTAGTGAAATCCGGTGGCATTTACTCCACAGATGTAACCGGTGTAGTTATGGATTCTTCTGAAGAACTTGTTATTTGCAGTCGCATGTTTGTCTTGTGGACATTGTAATACATTGCAGTTTATCACGGTCGGCAACGACCATCAATCATTCGAGCCTGTGAAAGAAAAATAGCACAGATATTTTGGTGGTGCAGATGACATTTAACCTAAAAGACAAGACAATTATAAGCTTTTCGAGGCAACAATATGTAAAGTACGACAGCGTTTCAGTTTTGTCTAACCAGACAGGGGAAATTCAAAGGAACCGGGGAGTGTTGCAACACATTTTGTTTAAACGTCTGAAACTAAAACTTTAATAGCTATAATCCCATATTTGCTACAAATTAAAGTCGTTTATAAATATACTGCTTATCCTTAAACTAAGTAAATTGTTTTCAAGTACAAGTGCTTTTTCAACATTAAGTTTTATGAATGGATTTATTGTGGTAATCAAACATACATCTATTTTTAAATGTTAAATATGATTTATTTATTTAATAAAAAAAATACTTTTATTGCCATCCCCTATCACCCAATTTTATTGTAAATTCATTTTAGTTTATATATATATATATATATATATTTTTTTTTTTAATTAAAAATGGTAAACATTGGAATAATTTACATTCAAAAATGGAACAAAATAAAAAATACATACACAAAACATAAAAGTGTTATTCACTATGTGAATCTATGTGAAATGTACCATTCTGTCTGAGCAATTTTGGGGGATCCAGTAGATGTACATTGAAAAGTGTTACAACCTTACCTGTCTCATCAGGCATGATATTGCTAGTTATTTTCACATGTGGATGAAAAGTTTGTGCGGATGTTAAATATCAAACTTAACAAGAGAACCTTCTGATTCAGATGATAACAGTCACAGTCACAATTACAAAATTATAAAGCAGATGTGTAACTTTACTTTCTTACCATTTTTTGGTGGTGGTCATTGAAACTGACGGTGTTACAACAGAACATGCTCCTCTCCCCCCATTACAAATAAATTAAAAAGGAACTCTGATGTTCATTAAATGCCACATCTGAACACATTAGCAGTTTATTTTCAGAATATAGCTTTATGAATCATGTGTTAGGACAGGCTGAAAGTGAGCTGCTGGATTCCCTGCTGAGCTGCCCTTAACAATGACGCTTTACCTTGACTGTCAACCCAGCGTCTGTTCAACTCTTAAACAGTTGGATGATCAAATGTACATCCACAGTGTTGTGTCAGCCACGGTAGAGTTGTTCTTGTTGCAGTGAAAGTTTAACCTTTTCTAAATACTTTATTGTATATTTATTTGTGAAGTATATTTGGTAGCACTTTACTTACAGCCTTTGTAATGCATAATGCATGTTATAAGGCATTATATCTGTTCATAAATAATCGTAACCAAAGTTAAAATGCATTGCAGATTCCTTGTTACATCTGAAACTGGTTGTTTGTCATGTGTTTTAATGCATTTTTCTTTCTAAAGGTATGTATTTTAACTGTGATTACAATTATTCATTAGACTATACAATGTAAGTGCATTACATAAAAAATACTTTTATAATGTATTATAAAGGCTTTAAGTAAAGTATTACTGTATATTTTACTATTTTTATTTGTCTTTAATAATAATGATATATTAGGAACACACATTTTTTAAAGAAAGAAAGAAGTTTTTGCAAACACACCGTGTTGTGGAATTAGCCATGGGTTTTAATATAGCCTGAAGCGTCCACCACTTTAATATTACTACATAATTTAATTACTTGGCTAATTGCCTTGCAGAGAGTTAGCACTGCAAAATCAATAGAGTCAAGGAGAAATTGGTTCTTAGAAATAATTGGATGGTAGGTCTTATAATATAAAATCCATGTTTGTTCTGCATCAACACATAAAGCAGCTCATAGTCAACCATTTTTCCACCGTGAGAATTATGAATGACTGATTTCACCAATACTGATTTATTGCGCACACATGCAAGTAAGCGAAAAGGTTTATCGCTGGACTCACTACAGGTAGCCAGGAATAATAAGATTAACTGCCTGGAATAGTCACTCTTTTAATGGACCAAAATTAGAAGCAGCCAAGACTCACTTGAATAAAACGTGCCAAAACAATGATTAATCAACAAGATCATTCATTTCTTTAATGAATCTTTCCAGCTCTGTGGCTACATGTGGGAGAGAAACTGAGTAGCACAGATAGTTGATTCTCCCTCTGACAGATGGATGGAGGTTTGAGATAAAGTTTGCAAATGTTAATTGAGCTGCAGAGGTTTTGAAATCGCTTTCTCTCTTTGTTAGCCAAGACCACCGGAGCATTTGAAATAAACATCCTTTTCCCTACGAGCTCCCGCAGGTCTGATTAAAAAGAAAAGGTAACTGGATTGATTTGGCTTATATGGGGGACTGCTGCTGAGAACGAAAGTTAGATGGAGCCTTTTCTTGTTCACTTCAGTTTCACCACCGCACAAAAGCAGAATCATTTATAATTAGTCCAGGCAATGGATGGTATTGGTGTAATTTCCTTAATCACGTCATGTATGTGTTCAGCGCGGCTTGCTGTCAGATTTTGCACTCTCTGTAGCTGCCACACAGAGTCAAAGTGGCAGCTCAATGACCTGATCGGGAGCAAAGTTATTTTAGTGGAATGTGAACATGTCACTGTGGATGTTGCTCAGTGAGCGAGACTCCTCTTAGAGACTGAGATTCATTTCGTGATGCTAATTAAAATGGTGTTAAATAACAAAACTATTTTAGAAATGTTATTTATTGCGATCTCTTTTGGATATATGATGTAACCCCAATGTATTTTAATGCAGCACTTCTGTCTGTTCTAGAAGCAGCAATTGCTTAGAACAAACGTTCTACTCATAATCAACAAAATGGCTTTTATTTAACAGATAGAAACAAAGGACTTGAAGAAAGCATAGCAATTAAGACTCAGTCTATTACTGTGCAACACAATGTTAGGAAAACACTGAAATTAAACCCACTCGTCTGGTTCAGTTCTTCAGTTGCACACCCTATGGGAAAACAAGACTGCTGCCTCAGGATGTAACGCTTGGTCACCTGAGTTCAAGCCAATTTGCTTGTCCTTACAAAACATGTAGATGCAGCGAGTCTGTTTGAGGCTTCTTGGTAAGGTGAATTTAATGCAAAAGCTGCTTATATATTTGTTATGATGTGTCATTTCTATATCAACATTTAAAACCAAATGGCAGGCATCTGTGCAGGCAGTCCCTGAAAGATTAATTCACTTAATTTCTGTAAGTAAATTGGGTATTAAGGGACCTTAAACAACAACTTGAATGCAGTGCCAAGCTGAAATAACAACATTTGTCTTTGGCAGAGGTGCGCAGATGCTGCAATCTTCCTAATGAGCTGCCTTTTTTAGTTTTGTATGACTGAAATTTGAAATTGATATGAAGGGGAAACACTCTCTAGCCAAGCGGTTTGTCTTGTATTAATCAAGATAAGTTTGTATACAAGGCCAGAAAGTCAAACTGACCTTTTAAATTTCTCTGTGAGAAAATGTTTTGTTTGCGTTTTGACATTAAGCAAATGCAGTTTCTGTGGTGATTAAGACCTTTGGATATTGGTCAGTACAGCAATCATGTTACAAGAGAATGATCAGAGAACATATGAGGATGTAGGTTGAGGCTGTTTACTGAAGGGTCAGATACAACCACCAACGTGTGTTATTGTTTATAAACTACTTTTTGCATGATTCTAGTATATGTATACAGGATGTTAAAGCAGTGACCTTGTTTATAGGGACTGTTCACATGTAGAAACATGTGGAAATCACAATTTGAGATATTAAATTAGAAATAAAGTTGAAACTTTGAGGTATAAATTGAATGGTTGTCAATGGAGAAAGATGCAGTTGTGCGAGTTGCAGTTAGGGTAATTAAAAAACTTGCAAATGTAAGATATACAGTAAGAATTACAAGCAAAAAAGTAAAAAAAGTGAGATTTAAAGTTGCAAAAAACAAGAAATAAGTCATGGTTTTGAGAAATTAAGTTAATATCAAGAAAGATATAAGAAGATTCAAGATTTAAGATTGTTATATGTACTTTAGTACAATGAAATTCTTATTTTGTCCATTCCTCTTCAGAAAGATGGAGTAGAAGAAATAAATTATTAGGACAACAAATAAAAAAAAAAAGGAAAGAAAAAAAAAAAAGACTGGATAGAAGAGCATAAGAAACAATAAATTACAAGGAAAATAAATTAAATAAAAAAGAAAAATAAGGGACAAACCAGTAAGAATAACAAGATTAAACAATACACAATACCAAAATAATACACAATAGAGTCAATACAGTATAAGAATAAACAAGCAATAAGAACAATAGTAATAATAAAAAAATAAAATAAAAAAATCACAGTATGAAAATAAGGATGTAGTGCAGGTGAAATGGAATAATGAGTAATGGGGTAAAGTGATTTTTTTTTTTTTTTTATATTTTTTGATAACATCACAAATATAAGAAAATGAGTAGCAGTTTTGAGATATAAAGTCATAATTGTGAGAAATAAAGTTTCAGTTATGAGAAATAAAGCTGCAAATGTGAGATATAAAGTCACAATTAAAGGCAGTGCCATAATTATGAGACAAATAATTGCAGCTGTGAGAAATAAAGTTGCAGCTACAAGAAATAGTCACAATTTTGAGTCGCAAATGTGAGATAAAAAACAACTGTGAGAAATAAAGTTGAATTTATGAGAAATAAAGTTGAAAATGTCAGATACAGAGTCTCAATTACTAGCAACAGTCAAAATTATGAGAAAAAAAGTCACACTTCTGAGATTCAAAGTCACAATTGTGAAAAATAAAGTTGCAATTTTGTGAAATAAAGTTGCAATTAAAATATATAATATCACAGTTATGAAAAAGGTGGCCGGACGGGTGAGATATGAAGTTGAAATGATGAGAAAAAGCATTGCATTGCATTTATTGGAAATTGCATTTATGGGAAATGAAGTCACAAATGTGAGATATAAAGTTACAATTATGAGAAGAAATATTCACAATTCTGATATACAAAGTCGCAATTGTGAGAAAAAAAAAGTTGTGAGCTATTAAGTCACAATTGTAAGATTTAAAGTTACAACTGCAAGAAATAAGTTGCAATTACGAGAAATAAAGTTGCAATCACAAAATAAACATCACAATTATGAGAAATAAAGTGAATAAAGTTGTTTTTTTTTCTTATGAGAAAAAGCATTGCAAAGCTGAAATATAAAGTCACAATTACCTTTTTTTCAATATGAGGTGGATACAAGCTTTTATGGCAGCTTTAATCATTGTATATCCAAGGGTTAAAAAGTGCTTCTTTCACATCAATGCAACTCTCTTTCTATATTTTTGATAAGCATTTGACAGATGAAAAATATTCCTTTGCCAGACCTGAGCTGTGTCTGATCGACTTAGAGCAAAGACAGAGACGACTTTTCCCCAGCCTATGTTACCTCGAATGACGCAGACAAACATACACCGATATCTTGTTATTCTCTTTCCCCCTTGCTTACTGTCTGACTCTGTCTCTTATATACACACATATGCTATTTTCCTCTCTATCTCACCCACACACTTCTATAACACACACATATAGTATTCAATCACGCATTTCTCTCCTTTTTCTCCAGGCAGTGGAGATGCTGTTATGACTATAGGTTCTAGACACAGGAGTGAGCTTTTCATCTAAAAGCACAGTGGTTGCTACTCTGAGAGCATTTGCTCTTGTCTCTTAAAGCAGACCGGTAATAAAGCGAAAGCGCTCCCAACTCATAGGCATACCACTGTGAATATCACTGTACATTCAGTATCAAAATTAAAAACAGTCCAATGTAGTCAACATCTATTTGATGTAGATGCATTAAATACATTATTAATCCTGCATTAATGTTTGTGTGTTAGTAAAATATAATGCAGCTTATTATGTGCTGTTATTTTAAGTGCTATGACTTATCCTACACTAATTTCTCATGAACTTGTTTTAAACACACCCAGATGTATTGAGCTTATTCATTTTACGTGATTAATTAAACATAATCAAGTTTCACTACAGGGGTCAAGGATTGGCTGGTTAGCGTGGGCAGTTGCCCCCTGATGGTAGAAGATGTAACCACACTATCCTGGGGGCCAAAATGCATCTTTCTTTTGTCTAATATTCTATTCTAGTCTATTTATTTATTTATTCTGACTAAACAAATTTTTAGACCTCTGTGGTCTTACCCATCGATATTTAGAAACGGAGCATTGGATGTTCAAAAAGATGCAATTAGATCATGTGCTGCATGATTTATTAATAATACGATGTTACCTGCCTTCAGTGACATCAGATCCTGAAATCTATCTACTGTATAGATAGATAGATAGATAGATAGATAGATAGATGGGTCAATGACGTGATGGGTCATTTTTCTGTCCAAAGGCCTTAATAATAATAAAAAAACAAAAATATGACATCTAAAGTATGTAAGGTAGTACAATTAGATCTCTTTATATCTTAAAATGAAATAAATGTATATATATTTATTTTTTATTCTGGCATGATTTTATAACATCATATATTAACATAGTGCAAAATGGCAATAAAATTATGTGTAGATGTCGTTACTTTGGTATGAGAAATAATGTCCGGAAAAATGAAACATTAGGTAATTCCCAGTAACTGCAATAAAACATGGAAAATGTTGTAATATTTTAAAAACTTGGACTAATTATAACATATTTGATTGTCCTTTTGCTAGCTAGCTAGCAAGCTAACAAGCTAGATCAGCCTGTTAGAACTGTTTGAAAATATCATCATTCGGTATACCCAAAAGTGTAATTCGGTAAAAGCGAAATTTTGGTAAACCGAATGACTACTTTGGTGACAAATTTTGTCCATCTTGTAAAAAATGACAAATGACAGTGTTAATTGATTATAAAAACCACATAATCTCATTGTTAACACTTAATCAAATTAATTATGTCTCCATTATGTTTTTTACACTTTTAAAAACCTTATTTGTCAAAGACCCAGATACATAGATAGATGCATAGATAGATAGAGTTTTGTATATTCCATTCAAGATGGTCACTGAGTAGCAATGGGCTTGTCAAGAGATTTTTTTTTACCTGAAAATAGGGCGCTATACCCAGAATACACAAGGGGAAGTTACAGATAAAAACAACTGAGTCATAATAGATGTTAAAGAAACTGTATTTAGGAGCCCTGCGGCTACAACCAAACAAGCAGATTCCTACATTTATTCCGCCACTGGATACTGGTGAAATCCAGCACATACTCTAGAGATAAGCTGTTCACAATAAATGTCACAACCAGGGTTTAAAGGTCCACTCTCTAATAATGATCTTGGATTACTATGGTCAGAAATGTTGATGATGGAAATTGGAGCAAATCTCAGGGTGTAAGAGGGATGAGCAAATGCACATATGTGTGTATGTGTTTAGGAAAAGTAAGCAAGCTTAAGAGACTTAGAAACTGTAGCCTCCATAGTAGGGAATTTGTCATGCTGTAGCTGTGTTCACTAAACAAACGCACTCCTATACCTCTGGGAAATATGCAGCCTCATTTCCGTAATCATAATCGGAGTGTTCAAGGGGAGATTATCCATATCATTGTGCCAAAGTATCCAGCCAAGACCTGTATAGCATCGAAATCCACAAAATTAAAATCATGTTAAGATAAAGACACCTAAAGCTTAAATTAAACAATCTTACTCTGGTTGTTCTCATCATAAGCATATGATTACACATTATTTGCAAATTAAGTCTTTTATGATTATACCCATGGTGGTTAATAAACAAACAATAAAGTAAAAGTGAAGAAATAAAGTGCTGTTTGCAATCGCACCAATAAATTATTCACAATAAGAAGGTATATGTATTTTGCATTTCATGTATACACCAATTAGGCATAACATTATGACCACCGGCAGGTGAAGTGAATAACACTGATTATCTCTTCATCACGGCACCTGTTAATGGGTGGGATATATTAGGCAGCAAGTGAACATTTTGTCTTCAAAGTTGATGTGTTAGAAGCAGGAAAAATGGGCAACTTGAGTGAGTTTGACAAGGGACAAATTGTGATGCTAGATGACTGGGTCAGAGCATCTCCAAAACTGCAGCTCTTGTGGGGTGTTCCTGGTCTGCAGTGGTCAGTATCTATCAAAAGTGGTCCAAGGAAGTAACACTGGTGAACCGGCGATAGGGTCATGGGCGGCCAAGGCTCATTGATGCAAGTGGGGAGCAAAGGCTGGCCCGTGTGGTCTGATCCAACAGAGTATCTACTGTAGCTTAAATTGCTCAAGAAGTTAATGCTGGTTCTGATAGAAAGGTGTGAGAATACACAGTGCATCGCAGATTGTTGCGTATGGGGCTGCATTGCCGCAGACCAGTTGGTATTCCCTGGTGGCTGTGGCCTCTTTCAGCAAGATAATGCACCCTGCCACAAAGCAAAAATGGTTTGAGGAGCACAACAACGAGTTTGATGTGTTGACTTGGTCTCCAAATTCCCCAGATCTCAATCCAATCTAGCATCTGTGGGATGAGCTGAACAAACAAGTCCGATCCATGGAGGCTTTTATAGGACTTAAAGGATCTGCTGCTAACATCTGGTGCCAGATACCACAGCACACCTTCAGGGGTCTAGTGGAGTCCATGTCTCGACAGGTCAGGGCTGTTTTGGCAGCAAAAGGGGGACCAACACTATATTATGAAGGTGGTCATAATGTTATGTCTGATCGGTGTATATGCTACTTCAAAAGTTTTGGGTCAGTAAAATTTTTGGTAAGAAATTAATACTTTTATTCAGCAAGGATGCTGACAGAAAAAGACATTGACTATTGTTAACAAAAGTTTCTATATAAAATAAATGCTGTTCTTTTAAACTTTATATTAATGAAAAATCCTGACAACAAAATGTATCATGGTTTCTACAAATTTTTTTGTCGCACAACCATTTTCAACATTGATCCCCAGATCATTACATTAGAATGATTTCTGAAGGATCATGTGACACTGAAGACTGGAGTAATGATGCTGAAAATTCAGCTATGCCAACACAGGTATAAATTGCATTTTTAAAAAATATATTAATATATATCTTTTTTTAAATTTGTAATAATGTTTCACAATATTACTGTTTTTTTTTACTGCAGTTTGTTTAAATAAAGAAAAGAAAAAACTTACCAACCCCAAACTTGTGAATGAAATATATATATTTTGATGGCAAATTGCTGCAAATTGTACACTAAATGAGTAAAATATTGAGCAGACTTCTTGTCTAACTAGCTATTATATTTTGCATATTTTAAAGCCACGTCTAATCGCAGCCAGAGAAATGCCTCCACTAAGCTTTGACATTGTGCACTGTGAAGAAATAAATAAATAAATAAATATAAATAATGGTCTGCTAATCCCCTGAATAACTCTGTCAGAGAGAAGAGGGGGATATTAGGAAAGCTGCAATGCTTAGTGATGCTAGTATGCTAGACATTTTTGTTAGGAAGATGTGCGGTTCTGTATCTGTGTGTGGGTGACAAACTTTCAAACTTTTACGTTTGAAGTTTTACAAAATGCTCAACTATGCTCTTAGAGAGCAATACGAGAGATCTAATTGGATCTAAAATGAAATCAAATTTCGTCTTCTTATCACATCTTGTTTGTAATTGAATTTTTCATCAAAGGCGTACTCTACTTATTCTTCAGAGACACAACCCATCCGCATGTCATTTTAAAAATGCAGCCTGGATGTATCAAGTACCCAGTCCAATGACAGGATACGGTTAACGAGAGATATTTTGTCATTTTTGCTCCTCTAAATATTTGATCAGAATGAATTTTTATTGATTGCCCGGCAGAAGTGCTCACAACCCCTCTTCATCCTCTCTGATCTTCACGTACCCTTTCATGCTCTGCATCTGCTCTTCATTTTGCTCAGTAATACATGTCAAACATCTGACGAATGGCACCAAAGTTAATCTCTCAGTCTACTACTTGGTGATTTATCCTCAGGCTCATGAATTAATCTATAGGACAATTACTAATGCACTATGCTGTGCAGAGTGCTGCGACCCATGCAATTCTTTGGTTTAATGCCAGTGCTGGGATATAGAGCAGCTCTTCCAAGTACTCGCCCTCCACAAATCAAAGCGAGCCGTGCATAATAAAACAAAAGTGCTGCCTGTATGTTTCGAGGCAGTACTGTCACTTCCTGTGATTGGCTATGACAGACCCCCCTCTCATTGCCTCCATTGTGGTCCCTATAATAAACCTGAAGTGCAGTGGACTGGCTTCGGTCGTCGGGAGAAATCGCCCCATATGCTCGTGCAGATTGCATCTCCACGCAGAGGCGCAGGTTCTTGTCTAAGAGTGCTCCTATTTCTCTTTTCTCCCTTGTCTCTAATGTCAGTCTCTGCACTCTCCCCTCCTGCATACGGAATGTCAATGGGCCTGAGCTGCAGCTGCCTTGGAGGTAAAGCAGGAAATTATCTCCCTCCTATAGATGTCAGCTGCAAATGTTCCTTGCTAGAAGAGAAACAACAGGTTACGTGCGCCTAGACTTGTGATCTTTAAATGAGGCTTAGATTTTTATGCTAAAATTGTAAGGGATATTTTTACAAATTTTTTTGTGTTGTATCTGAAACAGTGATTCTCAACTGGTTTTTACTTCAGCTCACAGATTTTACATTGGAGTCAAGTCAAGTGGTGACCCAAGATAGGACCAACATTGTTTATCATACTCACCCATATTTAACGCAGTTCAAAACGGTTAGGCTACGTCCTACGCCTGCCGTATTCAACTTATGAAAAACTTTCTTCCTAAGTTGAATAGGAAAAAAAAAAAAATGATATATATATATATATATATATATATATATATATATATATATATACATACATACATATATCACCGTTTCCACAAAAATAATAAACAGCTGTTTTCAACATTGATAATAATAATAAGAACTGTTTCTTGAAATCACTAAATAATAACAATATTTCACATAATACTGTTTTACTCTTTTCATAATAGGGTATAATATATATAATATATACAATTTAATGTCCAAAAATTAGCATACAAACAATTCACTACACAAAATGTGCTTTGAGGTGGACACAAACCATTCAAGTCATATTTTTTATTTTTTTACCTTGTGTAGTTTTCATAATTTAAGGATGTCCATGTCACATAACCTGTCCATACTGGCATATGCATAATTTAAATGCTTCTACTAAGTGACAGAAGAATTTGCACCAAAATACAACATTTTATTGGATGCACAGCTTTGGAAGCCAACAACAAAAAGATAATTTTTTCTTCTTACTTTTAAAAACTGATATACCCATTAATTTGGCTATCCAAACTATATGTGAGTGTTACATTTTATCAGTTGTGTTTAGCATTTTTATTTCCCTGCCTAACAGACCTGCGACTCACTATTCTAAAGTAATATAGCTGTGAGCATCATCTTATTAAAGTTTTGCATCCAGTTAAACAATTGTGTGGACTTTGCTAAACAAGCTTTCAAACTACTTATTCAAATCATGCTTTAGGGCTCTTTCCATTAGCTTTATCAGTCATCATGTACCTTTTTCACGGCTACATAAACAGACGGACATGTGGAGGATTTCGAAGGGCTCTACTATCCCTCACTCAAAAGCTCCAAGAGCCACTTATGGCTTTATATCATTTACTAGGGTGGCTGCCCATTAGCTTGCAAACTAATTTGCTAAGTAAACAGTGCTCTCTTGCTTGTTTCTCTCATGGGGGGCAGCATTTAAAAAGGCTTCTTGACTTGTTTATACTTGTTGATGTATCCCTAGCGAATGCCCTGCTTGGTCAGTGTGGGATATTTTTAGAGAAGCGTGAGTTGGCAAATAGCATGTGCCAGCCAGGGCCATAATGGGAGATGGAGAGGCTCTTAGTACACTACAGGGCCATGTGTTACATGCAGTCTCACAGAGAGAGCATGTATGTGTGTGTAGGGGGGACTTACTCAACTGTGCACCATTATCTCATGAAATAACTGACAGTAGAGCCTACTAACCTGCCCCGATGACCAGCGGCACTAAGCGAGTAGTCGATGAAGGCATGCAAGCATACTGTTTACAAGTGCAGGCCCTGTCAGACCTAGATAATTAACACCACAACTTAAGATTAGAATAAAGATGCGTAATTTGCATTCAGCAAGCTGTTTAGTGTCCACCGAGTGCTTTGATGATTATTAGCATATTACGCTTAAGTGTTGTGAGGTGCTGGTCTCACGCCTTGGTGTTCGGGATTAATGCTGAATTCAAATTTTTCCCTTTTAGCTTAGATATAAAAAACAACCTTGGCTCTTTGAAAAAAATGTATCTTTTGCAAAACTCCAAAAAGATACCTTTACATAGAATTTACTGCAGTTTCCAGATAAAATGAACATTAGATGCAGTAAAACACCAACAACTTTTATTCCTGTTCTCACAAATTATGATTACAGGGTCATATTATCAATAAATAAAGGCTTATTTTCGCAAGGTTCCTTGCACAAAACATGTTATGACCTCAAAACGCTTTTCCCATAGTGCATGAATTGTAAACTATTACATTTTAATGATGACATCACATAACTAGCTCCATATGTATCACTTTTCTGATGTAGTAAACTTATTCGGAAACTCACCTGGTACAGGTCCCATGAAACACAAATCACATTATCAGAGCTCAAAGACTTGTAGAAGCAAGACAAAATGGGATGGCTGCTTCAAAAAATGTGTTTTTATCTCATGTTTGCTTTTTTTTTAAAGGGGTCATGAACTGCGTTGTTGTATAATGTTTCCTGTGGTGCACTTATAATGTTAGTATGCTTTTTACATCAAAAATTGTCATAATTTAGAAATAAAAAGGCATTTTCCTACCCTAATTTAAGCCCTTTTATTTGAACGCTCTGTTTTAAGGGGTGTGTCTGCTGAGAGACTTTAGTGTAAACGCCCACTGCTGTGATTGGCTAACAGCTTTGCAGTATAAAATAGCTAAGTATTACTCTCTTGAAAACTTTCAGCACATTTTTATTATTACAGCTCTCAAGGTTAAGTAATCATGAGAAGTGTTAATTTTAGCATTACACTTAAATCTATGGTGTTATATTTAGATTGTGGCATGAAAGGTTCTTTGATCACTTTCTTTATATAATGTAATAACCATTTAAATAACAGATTAGTTTCATCCTACTAAGAGAAACAACGTGAAGTTGACCATTTAGTCACTGGTTTGATTTACTGACACATAGACAAAGAACATCTGACTTAACAGGAATCATTACATATCAGATCAGGCATTATAATAAACACAGTTACTTACATATTTTTGCATTACTGTCAAGTCCATATCGTAAAAGTCTGTTTGCAAAGCCTGTGCCGAAATGTGATTGATTTTTCCAAAGAATCCACAGTGAAATGTACCGAATACAAATAAATAAAGCTCAACTGAGACATTCACATTATTGACAATAAGTAATCATATTCCTAGCATTAGGATCCTTTGAAAGGTAATGCTATTTTTGTCCTGTATCGCTCCTCTCTCCTTCTCATCTCACTAACACGACAGTGGGCGGGGCTAAGTTTGCAATGATGGAATAGGCGTGGATTTCTTCTGTGGAAGCAGGGTTTCACCTATCTTTCATAGATAGGCCTGGTGTTAATAAAAACTTTTATTGGACTAACAAGGAGTCCTGAAACTTACAGGATATTCTTATAGTACGATGACCTCTTATATATCAAAAGCTCAAGGAAAAGTTGATTTCTCAATTCATGACCCCTTTAAGACTATTGGTTAGGTTTTGGTTAGGGTTTAGTGTACAATTGTTACACAATTGCATTGTTCTTTTAGCAACACTCACCAGACATTTCATTTCTGAACTGCCACGATACGTATAACAACCAACTCAATAAAACATTGCCAGATTCACATTCATCTATTTCGGATAAAACTGAACACACTTTTAGTGCCATTCATGGGACATTTCATTTATGAATTGCTGCGATTTGTACAACAACCAAGGTAATAAAATACATATACATGTTGATCAGTTTTGGATAAAACTGAATGCACTTCAAAGTGTCATGAAACATAATAAGAAGCAGAAATGTAATATCATTTTGCAAAAATGTCACCACAGGCATGTTTTTTTTTTAATGGGCCTGGGTTGCTGAAAAAAGGTTGCAAGGGTTGATGTGTCCTACAGCTGTTCTTGGTGGTCCGCGCTCATTCAGTCTTTTTAGATCCTCCTCAAACCTGTGCCAAGTCTCTATGCTAATCGCACATGCAGGTTTAACCACACACGGGACCAAGTTTAAGTAGTTCTGCTTTATTATTCAAATCTATCACTACCTGCTGTAGCAGGAGTCTCAGGGGAATATCTGCCCCCTCTCTAGCAAACAGCCATAAATTAACACACTTAACTTTGGTACACATTTGGACCTACTGCATAATTCTGTCTCACATTTGGCTTGTTAGGAGTAATGTATCACTGTTCCTTTTCGTGGCGGAGCAACAAGCCTCTTCTGAATATGTAATCACATTTGATTTATGAATGTCAAGATGTACAGCTATTCCAGTCCTCAATATATATTAGACTTTCATTGTTTTGTACTATTTTATACTATTAATAGGGAACAGGAAGAAGATTAAAAACACACCTTTCAATTTCGGCGCCTTTCTGCCAGCAGGGAAGAAAAAAAAAAAAATAAATAAATAAAAATCTAGGTATCCAAGCCACATTAATTGAAAATATGTGTCTGCTGGGTGTACCTGCCAAAGTAGACCTATATCTGCATATAACCACATATAACTACAAGCTATAATATAACTACATAGAGGGTAAATTTGGTGTAAGATGCCCCCGGCCACGGGGCAAGATGACCCCTCACTTTATTTTTTTCTGTTGACCACATATGGCACAAAATTTCATCTCAACTTTAAGTTTAATTGTTTTTTTTTTTTTTTTATACTACCCGATACTGATATCAGGAAGTACTCATGTACCATCTGTTGTTATAGTATCTGCTTGGCACCATGTTAAATGTGTTAACTAACTTCTAAATCTAACTTTTGTGCTTACTGAAATGTTGTAAAAACTCAAATGTGCCTCATGGAATTCACACCCTGGTTATGATACAATATCATGCACAGATTTAAAGCTGCCTGAAACTCAAGGTGACACTGTGCTTTGTTTGGTTTTTGCACTTGCACAAGTTTTAATATCCCTTGGTTGTATTTTAGGGATTACAGAGAGGTAAATTTACTAATGTCAGTTGCAGCTCATGTCTAAAGAGAGATGCCTGTTTGCACTGGAGTGATAATGCAGAAGGTTTAGTTTGAACAGTGAGGTCAACTCTGTAATTAATAAATAACTTGAAATGGAAGGTGATACAATTAAATTGCCCGCTTTGAAATATGGATTTGGTAACTATTAATGTATTCTTGTAGGAGAAAATCAATCAAGCCCCTTATCCAATTATATACAAAGCTCTGACGTTTCAATCAACTTCATGCCTTGGGGCTTACCCCTTAATTATGTTTGGTTATATTACCTACAGGTAAATCTTAAAAGAATTAATCTGAGCTGCCAGAAGTGCACATATACAGTCAAAGGTTGTCATCTTGGAAGACTGCTAAGAAGTTTGGAGAAATTAAATTTTCTAATTCACTCAAAGTTAATATGCATTAACAGAACTCTGGATTAGAAATGGATTAAAAAAAAAAATCACATCATTGTACAACTGGATACATAGTTTAATGTGTTTAGTCATCTTTGTTGTTTTTTTACAGTCTTTCCTGTCTTTACAGGAAATTACCTACACTCTGAATGAAGAGGGCATATGCAATTATTTATGAGTGTGTATATCTGTGAAATGTTAATTTAACATGCCACTTTGCTTTTTAATTGCTGTAACATAACAGTGTTGCTATGCTTACTCAAAAAAGTAATACAGATTACTAATTACTGGGGCTGTCAATTTAATCGGATTCATTATTTAGAAAGTATTGAAATTATAATGACCTAATTTACATTTACGACAGGTACAATTCATTGTACAGCACTGCCCATTCATTTAAACGGAATCTGCAAATGTGACTGATTGACCATCATAAAACTTTTTATATTATTTTATTTTTTTTATATTAATGCTCAATAACGACCGTTGTAAAACTGTTAAAGCGATTTAATCCGATTCAGTGGCTTCAGTGTCATTATAATTGGCTCACGAGGCACATGATGTGACAGATAGTTATACGTTTTCCAAATATTCAAACGCCCAAGTTGCGTTCTCCTCATTTAATGAGAAAATTTGAATATTTACCTACCATCCATCCAAATCCTGTATGTATCCTGTCGTTTGCCAGCGATGAAGATGGTCTTCATGAAGTCCTACACTGCAGGTAAAATATTTTTCTAATGAGTATCAAAACAGCGCGCAATAACACTTGACAATAAGCTACCATGTGTTTTAGATATGTAATACCATGTAAAATCGTCTTGTAGAGTATTTTTTTCAGTAATGAATGCTAGAAAAACGTCCGATACAGTACACACTGTACGTAATCAAATCTTTAGAAACGCTATTTGTTATAGGCCTAAATACAAATATATAAATTATTGTTTAAATGAAGTTGATTTGTTAGGCTTAATTGTTTTTGTTGTTGTTGTTTGTTTTGTTTTTGTTTTTTAACGGGAAGGTGTGTGAGCTACAGTAGGTACCCTTAGCCAGCCTGTGTGGACCAGGCCTAAAACTTCTCTTCAGTCCTATACATTATTCATCAGGAAGTCTCAACAGATGCCGCTTTCCATTTAATATAGTTATACTGGCATATGAGACTCTGTTGCTTCATTCAAGAGAATAGGCAGCCTTGTTATGATACAGTAGATTTTAGTTTTGATACTTTATTTGGAAATGCTTTTATCTATCTATCCAGCTGTCTATTTGTCCATCTATCTATCTAATCTATCTATCTATCTGTCTGTTTTTTTGTTTTGTTTTTGCGGCAGTGTTTTAATTGTTTAACTGAGCTTAGCTGTTAGACAGTTTGCATTGTGAAAACCTTTTCAGAGAAGTTGTCTTTCCATCAGGTTAAAAATAGTTCAGCTTTAAAAGACCCCCGGATTCTTTGCCTTTCCTTGTCCCTCCATTTAACTGTTATTGAAAGCATGAATGTATTTTACATAAAGATGCTAAGAAATGCATCTGATTTGGGATAGGTGAATCTGAAACTGGCTTAATTATAGCCGAGTTGAAATCGTTAGTAGATTAGTCATCTAGGACCAGGCAACCCTCATAATAGTCTAATTTTGAACATAATAACCTAATTGATTTTAGCGTATGCAAGTCTGAATGTGGAATAATTTTATTTAAAAGCGATGCCCTAGTATAGCCATGTAATGTAATGCGTCTAGAAATGACTATGAGAATACAATTTTCTATTTCCCATTTGGGTATTCTTGATGTTATGAAAGATGGCTGCTGTATGATTATATTCTGCTTGCTAGTGTGTACGTGTGAATCAACACAATCCCAAAAGACTAACTTATTTCATAAGCATTTCTTTGTTTTTCTTTTTCCACTAAGCGGTACCCTTGTGTATTGTACCTCAGACAAATCAGCAAGTTATAGAATTTTAACTTCAACTAAGTCAGCTTATGACTGCCTTCCACTTGCTCTGAGCAAACAAAACTATGAATATTTACAAATGATGGTATTTCTTCAATTTTTGTTTCTCTCTCGAGGTGTGGGCCAACAGCAATTCTGCGTTGTATTCCTTGTATTATTAGTGTGGGTGTATGTCTGGCGAAGTGTTTACTAAAGTCATTGGAATTCAGTGAGGGAGTTTAACACAATATTTTGGCCATTGCTTGTTTACTTAAGCAATATGTAGATGTTTTAGCTTGGTTGTCTGCACTGTCACAAGCCTTCTAAAAGGAATAGTTTTCTTAGACTTTCTTCCATCAAAAACAAAAAGTGATGATGGAAATAAAGGCACAATATGTAAGATTTTTTGATTAAAATACCAAAAACCCATAGAACAATGTTATATATTTTGTTGACTTGTGTACTTACATTATCCCAAATGTTTCCAAGAATGTTTAAATCCAGAGAAATAAGCAATTTTAACCAGGACACAAACCTGTGCGTCACCTATCAATGACATCATACCCGCATTTCTCTCGATTTCTGGATTTATTTTGTAGAAACCATGGAAACACCAAAGATGCTTTAATATATTATGTGTTTAATTATACAGGTGAGCAACTGTTTGGATGAATTCATCGACAGAAAACTAATCATGTTATATAGCTCAACACAGTATGTCTTATTGTTTAAATCTCGCTTTCTTGATTTACTGCGAATACCATGTTTTACCATCATGCCTAATATCGATCTAACTTACTGCAGTGTGCAATAAGTGTCTCATAGTAGCCACTGAGTGAACGCACAGAGTAGCATTATAACAACTTTCAACACACAAATGTATCTAAAATGAGTGCTGTGTTACCCCACGTACGCTTGACCAGAAGAAACGGAAGCGATCGTCTGCAGCATAATAAAAGCTTCACTGCTCTCGAGTCGTGTGGCGCTCGTCTCTCATTAGCAATCGCTCCAGCGGCCTCGTTCAACTCCAACAGCTTTCAGCCACACCCTGCTTCATACTACAGTAATGTTAATAAATCTTCTTTTCCACCGGCTGTAGACGTGAAGACAACACCTCCCATGATTCCGTGAAATCAAGGCGTCATCAAGCTACGCCCTTGTTTTGAATAAACAACCTCTTGTGGTGTAAAAATACATATTGTGCCTTTAATGATTTTGACAAAACTCTTTGTGCTGCTTTTTCAACGCAATGCTCCAAGACAAAAAAAGCACCAAAAATGATCCCAAAAAAACAGTCTGTATTGTTTTTTTTTTTGTTGTTTGCAATTTTGCGAATCACTATCTGGTCACCAGATTATCAGAGAATTTAATAATATTCCATTAGTTATTCCACTGAACATGGAATCTGTTTCTTTTCCCAAATCTTCACTCACGCAGTGGATTATTAACGTTTCTTCCTTTTGTTTGCTTTTAGGCCTATTATATTAGCATTATTTACTGTGGTAAAGTAGAAAACACACTGTAGAAACCTTTTTGCTTGCACATCAATTTCTATTTAATAGTTTGTGCTTGTTATTAGACTTGATAAGGCGCGTCAAGTTTTTTTGTATAGTGCCTTTCACACACGCCGGTGATTTTTAGTTTCGCTTTCTCTGGCAGCACAAAATCAAACATAGCCTGAATGTCTGAAGATAAAACTCTCTTCAGACCTTTTACAACAAGTGTCAGTTGCTTGTAACATCAGGAGATAACATGAAGATATTATAAAAGAGATGGTCTGTTTTCTCGTGTCCCACATCCCTCTCAATGGCTATATGACGCATCTTTGTGTGGAAATAAAAAACTAATGTTTTTTAAAATAATATTTAACTTTCTTATTATTTAGGTTACCATTATTTACTGATATTTATTTCATAGTTTTACAGGCTGTAGTGTGTTGTTTCACTGACGGAAAAGCTAAAATAAACACGCACTTCTGTTACAAAATGGATGTTTGAGCATTTGTTTATTTATTTTTTTATATTTCAATATGTATTTCATTGAGGTATATATAGCCTACATACACAAACATACACACACACGCTCCAAATATTTATAAGTATGAATAACATCATATTTAATATGTTTTTAAAATAGGCTAGTTAAATAAAATAGTAAAATAGTTCTAACAGATTTTCCTGTGGTACCGAAACTGGTACAGAGAACCGTAAAATTTTAATGGTATTGGTACCGACTACTGGAATTTTGGTACCGTGACAACACTATTTGCTATGATTGTCATTATTCACTAAATATCTTGTCCTTGTCCATAAAAATAAGACATAATATGCCAGATTTGATGTCATTGATGCCAAATGCTGTTGGTTCTTCTCCCAAGTTTAACCAATCACCACATGCTACATTTGGAAGTGCAAACAATAATAGTGATGCACCAACATTTTGGAAACACTGTTGGTTCTCACATGAGAACAATAGTAATGATGGACCAAAATTTTGGAAACCAAATACACTCGCCCGAAAAAATGTTTGGAGGGCTGAAACCATTGACTGAAACAGTAATGTTTAATTTAGTTTCTCCGATTACATGTTTTGGCTGTATTTCAAGCAAACAATGTATCTAAACTACTACAACTTTACCATGACTGGTTTACTTTATCACCTGAGAACACGACATCTTAAACCACATTCAGTGTTCATTTATCATATACCCAAATCTAATTACCCACACTGTATTGGTTTTCAGCTAAATTAAACATTTTATTTCAGTCTTTGCTGATCACTAAACAAGATTTTAGAGCTATAGTGGAGAGCAAGATTTTCAGTTAAAGCACCAGGTAAATCCTCTGAATTTCATACATGAAAAGTCAGTATGTTGTAAGCTATTGAGATTCACACGTCTCTCCTATGATGGGAAATCATGTTGTTATGATTAAATGCTTGATCAAATGCTTGATTTCTGAGAATTACCAGGTAGTAAATAACCTTCTGGCTGCTTGTAAATACTAGAGGTGTATGTTTGTGAATCTCTGAAGTGCTGGCAGTGTCCTGACTTTGCCTCTCCAGCT
Source organism: Elopichthys bambusa (assembly GCA_037101425.1). Classification (NCBI taxonomy): domain Eukaryota; kingdom Metazoa; phylum Chordata; class Actinopteri; order Cypriniformes; family Xenocyprididae; genus Elopichthys; species Elopichthys bambusa. Next base: position 13,978,428 of record CM074453.1, on the reverse strand, counting down.
CTTCAAAGGTACACAGCTCACTGTGATGTGCTCAGCTGCATCACTCACAGTCCCGTAAAGCACCTTTGTGAACAGTTGCTATGGCAGTCGCTCGCACAAGACCTGAGCACAAATATTTTCAGGTATGATGTATTGAAGAGCTGCAAGTCATTAAAAACCCCTCACCTTTCCTTCAGAGCAAACAGACACATAAGAAATAAAAACAACCTCGAGGGTTAGAGTAGCTACAGGACAGGTTGCATCAATTAAACAGCGCACATAATAGGGGAGGGCTGGCCTGGTTGTCACACTACTCCAGTGAACACTTGTCAAATGTAGGTTTATTCTGAGATTCAGTTTCTGTATATACAGTGGGTACGGAAAGTATTCAGACCCCCTTAAAATTTTCACTCTTTGTTATATTGCAGCCATTTACTAAAATCATTTAAGTTCATTTTTTTTCCTCATTAATGTACACACAGCACCCCATATTGACAGAAAAACACAGAATTGTTGACATTTTTGCAGATTTATTAAAAAAGAAAAACTGAAATATCACATGGTCCTAAGTATTCAGACCCTTTGCTGTGACACTCATATATTTAACTCAGGTGCTGTCCATTTCTTCTGATCATCCTTGAGATGGTTCTATACCTTCATTTGAGTCCAATTGTGTTTGATTATACTGATTGGACTTGATTAGGAAAGCCACACACCTGTCTATATAAGACCTTACAGCTCACAGTGCATGTCAGAGCAAATGAGAATCATGAGGTCAAAGGAACTGCCTGAAGAGCTCAGAGACAGAATTGTGGCAAGGCACAGATCTGGCCAAGGTTACAAAAACATTTCTGCTGCACTTAAGGTTCCTAAGAGCACAGTGGCCTCCATAATCCTTAAATGGAAGATGTTTGGGACGACCAGAACCCTTCCTAGAGCTGGCCGTCCGGCCAAACTGAGCTATCGGGGGAGAAGAGCCTTGGTGAGAGAGGTAAAGAAAAACCCAAAGATCACTGTGGCTGAGCTCCAGAGATGCAGTCGGGAGATGGGAGAAAGTTGTAGAAAGTCAACCATCACTGCAGCCCTCCACCAGTTGGGGGTTTATGGCAGAGTGGCCCGACGGAAGCCTCTCCTCAGTGCAAGACACATGAAAGCCTGCATGGAGTTTGCTAAAAAACACCTGAAGGAAATAAGATTCTCTGGTCTAATGAGACCAAGATAGAACTTTTTGGCCTTAATTCTAAGCGGTATGTGTGGAGAAAACCAGGCACTGCTCATCACCTGTCCAATACAGTCCCAACAGTGAAGCATGGTGGTGGCAGCATCATGCTGTGGGGGTGTTTTTCAGCTGCAGGGAAAGGACGACTGGTTGCAATCAAGGGAAAGATGAATGCGGCCAAGTACAGGGATATCCTGGACGAAAACCTTCTCCAGAGTGCTCAGGACCTCAGACTGGGCCGAAGGTTTACCTTCCAACAAGACAATGACCCTAAGCACACAGCTAAAATAACGAAGGAGTGGCTTCACAACAACTCCGTGACTGTTCTTGAATGGCCCAGCCAGAGCCCTGACTCAAACCCAATTGAGCATCTCTGGAGAGACCTAAAAATGGCTGTCCACCAACGTTTACCATCCAACCTGACAGAACTGGAGAGGATCTGCAAGGAGGAATGGCAGAGGATCCCCAAATCCAGGTGTGAAAAACTTGTTGCATCTTTCCCAAAAAGACTCATGGCTGTATTAGATCAAAAGGGTGCTTCTACTAAATACTGAGCAAAGGGTCTGAATACTTAGGACCATGTGATATTTCAGTTTTTCTTTTTTAATAAATCTGCAAAAATGTCAACAATTCTGTTTTTCTGTCAATATGGGGTGCTGTGTGTACATTAATGAGGGAAAAAAATGAACTTAAATGATTTTAGCAAATGGCTGCAATATAACAAAGAGTGAAAAATTTAAGGGGGTCTGAATACTTTCCGTACCCACTGTACACATACCTTAAAATCGACATAATATTAAAATTCACCCTATGTATTTTCTAAATACATGATATTGATCTTATTGTGAATGATTCATCCATGCATGTTTCATTTGATTTTTAAAAAATTTTTTTTAACCTCATCATTTTTAACCTCTCTTGGGACGTATGCCGGACTTCTCTGATCATTTAGTCCACTTAAACCGCTTGCTTACAATCGACTGCAAGGTCTCATTCAGATCTGCCTCCATCCAATCAACAACTGATGTAAAGAAGTCCCTGCCCTTAATTAAAAAAAAAAAAAAAAAAAAAATTAATAATTAATTTCACTTGGATGTCTCAATATGAAAAAAATTATGTATCGCTCGCTACTTCTGTTACATTGAGACTTTAAAGTGGTGTCTACAATAAAGATATACAATTTTTTTCACCGATATAACTCTTATTAACATTTTATATATAAAACACCTTTGGTCTTTTTTGTGCTGTATGGTGTAAGTTGTCGCAATCGAATGATTTAAAATGTAAAACATAACAAACATACAAAAGTATCAAACCATTATTTTGCCCAACAAATATTGTAAATAATACATTTTAAAAATGTATAACACTTGACAAATTTGACATTTATTAAATATTCCTAGTCTTGTGAACACAATTTAACCAACTTGATTATATCATGGACTCTTTGTTGTCTGAATGTATTAAAGGGTGCGAATGTATTAAACGCTGCCATCTGAACCCCGGTGTGCACCAAACAAGCGGACTGAGACAGCTAAAAAGCTAAAAAGGCTTCCAAACGTAACACAGACCAAAGACATGTAAACGAATCAAAAACAGGAAGATGATACCCTAAAAAGGACAGAAACCTCACGCATATCGGTTTGCCCATCACTGGCACATTGTTTTGGATTGTTTTGAACCCAAAGTGTAGTTTGTAATATGATTATGAAAATTTAGTTTGGAGGACACAATTCACAAAAATTACTCTTTTTTTTTAAAAAACGTTTTGAAGTGGGTGTTTCTCTCTGGTTTGTTTTGTAACTTATTTTAAACTATAAACCATTGTTTCAAACATGGGTTTATGAGTTCAGACTTGATGTAAATGTCAGTATGTTGTGAAGCATGTTATTTTCTTACACACACCTATCGTTTTGCTTCAGAAGACATTGATTCATCAACTAGGGTCATATGGATTACCATAGTGTTCATTTTGCATTGCTTTTGAAACGTCAACTTTGGAGGTCCCCTACATTTGCATTATGTGGGCTCGCATAAATGGATTATTTTTCTAAAAAACTTGGTACGTGTTCATCAGAAGAAAGAAAGTCATAGACATCTGAGACGGGATGAGGGCGGGTAATTGAATTTTCTTTTTTGGGTGGAGTATCCTTTTAAGCTTCTATGAGGGAAAATAAGTTGAAACCAGATCACTGCAAGGTACAGCAGTCAGGTGAAGCCTGGATTCGGCAGGCTTACTTTGATGGATAACAGGCACCAAAAGTACTCCGCCCCTATTTGTTGCTTAGCAGCCGTGTGCTATATTCACCAGTCTACACGTTCTCCTTTTTCATACAGCCCAAATAATAAAGCCATCTATCGTTCAGTGGAGCTGTAGAGCTCCAGAGGTATTTTATGTTAATGAGGCTTGTTAAGGCTGCCACTGCGGTGGCATGTGGCATTATTTTCAATGCTTCATCTAATTCACTGAAATATCACTGAACAGCTTTGCAAAGGCTGTTTGATAGATTGCTTTTTAATGTTATACTTGTTAAACATCTTATTTCTTGCATTTCAGTTCTATGTTTACGGATAATTGTCCGTCTTTTGCTGAGTAAAGGGGTGGGGGTGTTTGAACACATGCAGATAGATTATTACTGTGTGGTTTGCCATCTAGGTGTCAGGATGCTGTATTGTTATTAGCTGTATGTGGCTGGAAAATCTGTTAATTTGAGCTAAATTACTTTTCTCAGGTCATGCTTCATAACAATTATTAGTTAACAAATGGAATTCTGATTTCAGTAATATATGATAAACAACTGTGAGACTTTCATTTGTGCATTGATCTATTTAAACAATTTATGATTTCATTATTTATAGTCATTATTATGAGTGTCCACGCTGGAAAACTCAGACTCATATCAAACATAATCACAATGAGATCCCTAAAATATGAGAATACAGTATATGGATTAAAAAGGGATAAATACACTGCTGTTCAAAAGTTTGGGGTCAATACGATTAATTTTTTTCTTTTGAAAGAAATTAATATTTTTATTCAACCTGGGCACGTTAAAGTGACAGTAAAGATATTTATAACTTTACAAAAGACTTGTAGTTAACATAAATGCTGTTCTTTTGTACATTCTTTTAAAAATGCTAAAAAAAATGTATCACAGTTTCCATAAAAACACTAATAATAATAAGAAATGTTTATTGAGCAGCAAATAAGCATATTAAAATGATTTCTAAAGGATCATGTGACACTGAAGACTAAAGTAATGGTTGCTGAAAATACAACTTTCCCATCACAGGGATTAATTAAATTTTAAATGTATATTAAAATAGAAAACAGACAATTTAAATTTTTAATAATATTTCACATACTGTGGTTTTTACTGTATATTTGGTCAAATAAATGCAACATTGGTGAACATAAGAGACTTTCCACAATGCTAAAGCCACATTTATCCATGGACCACTTAAACATCTGGTTGTCTGGTTGTTTTAACCTCATTTAAGAGGATTCAGTAAGCCTCTGGTATATCTGGATGTTATCACATGGTCTAAGGATGCAGAATACTGAAGTAACTTGAACAACAATATGGTGAGATTTTAACTGACAGACAGTGCCATATGAATTTTTTTTTTAAATTGCTGTAGATGTGCAAATGCTAAAATATATAATAAAAGTTATCAGGCAGATAAATTGGCATGAATATTTACATTAAAGCAGAGGTTTTCACAATTATATTTCTCGAAATACAATCAAATCACATGAAAAACCTAAATCAAAAAGCACCATATGTTGAGTAAATGTGACTTGATAAGACAATATTGATAGAATTAACATTTTTCGCAAACTGTTTCTTTAAATGGCATGCCAAAATGAGGTCAAAATGCCACAGAGATGTTTATGTGGTATTGCTTGTGAGGTTATGAAGGGCACATTCACCTCCTGATCACCACTAGAGCGTACAAGCATTTAAGAGTCCTTCAATACTCCAGAGTTCTCTCACTCTATCACAGTTGTGTAAGTTTAGGCTGGAGAAAAGATGTTGGGACACAAATGACCCAGTACAGTCAGTCTGAAGAGCCTCACAGGGGATAGTGCATCAGCAATAGCCATAGATACACATAGCTAAATGGACTCCTGTTGTAAACACATTTAGCTTAGTGTGTTCACTCTTTGGGACAAGATCAGACCGAGGGCAAGGGTAACGGAAAAGGGCAGTGTTCAGTGAACATCATGGAGGTCTTTAAACCAAGCGCTGCTGGATCTGAAACATTTACAATCAAGCACATGGCTCTGAAACTCCAGTTAGGCGGCATCTAGATTTTATCTGTTCAGATTTGGAGGCATTAGTTCCCACATGATAGAAGGAGGTTGGCGCCCCTGTTGCATTCAAGTAAGTAGGGGTTAGAGCTAGAATCTGTGCCACAGGGTTGCTAGAAAGTACCAGCAGAGAAGAGAAATCGAGAGGGGCTAGAGAAAGCAATCAGCTACATTAATCCTGCACTCACTCGAGTAGAATGACAAAAAAAGATAATCATGTACCACCAGCAGCAGACGGATAATCACTCCACTGTGTCGTGCTTCACCTAAACAGCTGCGTGCAGCACTTTGCTATTGGCCTTTTACCTCAGATCCTCCTGGAGGTACCCCAACAATCCCCCCCACACCCTGCCAGGCCAACTCAACATGCAGGAAGAAGTACAAATGCTGCTAAACGCCACCTCCGTCAAAGATGAGATAATGGTATTGAGCGAATGCTCTTCACACATAGTATATGTTCATCAAATTCTCTAAATCCCAGCATCAGCCCATTCAGAAATACCAGTTTGAAATACCAGCAGATACTGCTAAACGCCACTTCCCCTTTGTCAGCAAAAGCCTCTAAGTCCATCGAAGAAACAATCGGAAAATGTGAATCGAATCATATGATTTCAAGATGAATGGCAGTGTGTGTATGTGGTGGACGGACTTTTTGCACCAAAAACACAAAACTGGACTACAAAACTGGTTTTGTATAAATACCAATGAACTGACTAAAGTGACATTTTTGAAAATAAGCCATTTCAACAACTGACTAATAACATTTTTATTGCCATTAAAGTGAAATTACTGAACCTAAACATAGGAGTGCCTGGTGTCAATATTTTATTTTATTTTATTTTTTCTTTAGTAATTATCCTTATTTATTCTTTAGTAATTTTTTTAAATTCCCTATTAGCACATTTTATTTGTATTATTTCCATTGATTTCTGGGGAAGAGTACTTAAACTAATTAGTTATTTTATCACTCATTTTTCATGGTCATTTTAATGATTTGTAGTTTTATTTTCAAGCATCTTCTTGCAAGATGAGAGATTTAAATATTAGTAGAATTAATTGGTATAATTACTACAGCAACATACTTAAAATAAACTACAGTCAATATCTTGTGAGAAGTTGCTTGACATAATGCTGCAAAACAGAATTGCCATGTCCACTCGATATAAGTAATTTGTGGGTTTTGTTTTTAAATAATTTTCTGTTATAAATTTAGGCAATCACAGATATTTTAGGGCATATTTTCAGAATAAAATCATGTACTTTTGCTTGATCTCTATAGCATAAGCTGTGCCCCATTACACCTGATCCTTCATACCCCCCTCATGCACACACTCATGGAGAATGTATGTTCTCTTCTGATTATTTTTTTCTGTTACTACAGCCAGATGTCAGACCCTGACTGCGCCCCCTCCCCCCACCCCCTGCTGTGCTCTTTGGTTTTACTCTATCTTCGCTGATGAATGGTATATATGCAGTGGCAGATTAAGCTCGGTCTAATCGAGAGAACTATAATCCCTCTACTTACTGGGTCACATAAAAGAGTCTGAATCCTCTGTCTTTTACCCCCCCCCCCCCCCCCCCCCCATACTTTCATTGCAGCTTAGACATCTCTGACACAGAAACACACAAACCCAGCAAAAGTGTAGCTTCACTTTGCTTGGTCCCCCCCCAGGAGATAGAGAGAAATGTATCCTCCGAGGTGAGCAGAAGGAGAGAAGAGGTCATTTTTTTAGCATGACAAATCTCTCTGATCCAGTGTCTGTGGTGTGATTTGATGTTGTGATCAGTTGAAACTGGAACACCGGTAGCAGAATTTGGAAAGAAAGAGCAGAGGGCAGCATGAAGACCAGCTTTTTCTCTAAAATTGAAGATCCCTCAGGGGCATTACCCTTGAACCCCTGAGGTCACATGGGCACACTGGCAGTTGTAGTACAGTTTTCTCTATGTAGTTTCGTAATCCTCCTGCAGCTCAAGCTCTCCTCTGTTGAATTGCAGGGTGGTTTAACTTTCACCCGCTGAGCTCAGTGCCATAAATCATCCAGACATGATGCATCATCTTGTTGATGGTTGGAGTGGTAGCAGCATAGTGGTTGCAGATTTGGGCTACTGACCTAAAGGGTGAAGGTTCAAGCTGTAGAAAGGATGATTCATAAACTGATGAGTTACTTGGAGCCACAATCACCATTGTGACCTTGAACCAGACACTTAACCTCAGTTTCTCCATTTTGGATTGTTCATAGAATTTTCTGCAAGTATCTTTGGATAGGATACTGATCACAGGCGGAATTGGACTTTTGTGCATGGGGGTATTTGAAAGAAACAGTATCATTAAAAAATGTATAAAAAGTGACTTTGCCTGTAGCACCAAACTTTATTGATCATTAATTCGGTTATTAATACTTCCTTTTTTAACTTTTTTTTTATTTTTACCGGCCACAAAAATAGCCTAATTTAAAATATGTTTTTGTTCCATTCATAATAAATGGAATGATTTATTATGGTTCATTACATATGTAATGTATTGTTTTGAAATGTATTGTTTATCTTCGCCAAATATTAGTCTCTATATGAAATGTAGTTTCTCATGAAACATTGATAGCCATTTTAGTGGCCTAATATTGGTATAAAAACTTCAGGCGTTCTAGACTAATGTTAAAATTTCCTTTAAAGTTTTAAGAATATAACACTCACTTCTTTATGACCTTTTTTTGAACAGAAGCTTTGAACCCAGGAATATTAGGGTAGGAGAACTTGCCAGATTTTGCTTGCATTTTACGGTCAGAGAGTGTTAATTATGGATCCTGACTGTATATACCATAAGTATATTCCCGGCTGGCCAATTAGTCTTAGATGAGAGCATGTTTTTTCCTTGCATTAGATGCTACTGATGAACAACTGATTATGATACATGCAGCAATGTAGAATTGTACTCAAGCAGCTGTTACTTGCCAGGGTTTGTTTGTAACGTGGCTTTTGCTGTTAAAAGTGCATTGTAACATTAAAGGGTTAAAATACTGCTTCATGAAGCTTTGAAGATTTACAAATCTTTTGTTTTGAATCAGTGGTTCAGAGCGTGTATCAAACTGCCAAAGTCACGTGATTTCAGTAAACAAGGCTTCGAACAAGTTTTCCGAAATTTCAATGGTTCACCACTGGTGGGGCGTGACTTTGGCAGTTTGATACGTGCTCCGAACCACTGATTCGAAACAAAAGATTTGTTAAGCTTCAAAACTTCATGAAGCAGTGTTTTGAAATCGCCCATCACTAGATATTGTTGAATAAAGTCGTAATTTTTTTTTTGGTGCACAAAAAGTATTCTCGTCACTTTATAAAAGGTTGAACCACTGTAGTCACATGAACTGTTTTGAATATACCTTTTTGGGCATTTAAAAATGTGTTAATTATCTTGCTGTCAATGGAGGACTCACTGAGCCATCGGATTTTATCAAAAATTTCTTAATTTGTGTTCCGAAGATGAACGAAGGTCTTACAGGTGTGGAACAACATGAGGGTGAGTAATTAATGACAGAATTTTTTTGGGTGAACTAACCCTTTAAGCAGTATGTTGAATAGTTTTAAACAAAACTTGAGTTCTCAGTTGGTTGTTCATGTTTAGTTATTAATCATCGCAGCTGTTAAAATCTAATGTTTCTTTAACAAAGCTTATCGGAAAAGACAATGAAGTAATTACTGCTGGAATAAGGAACATTGTGGAGCATGAGAAGATTGGTTCTTGACGATTGCTTTCACAAATGGCCTTTGTGTAAAGTGCACAAGGCGTTTATGGATCCGGTATTGACCCTATATGACTCTGGGGGCATTTTCCCTTTTACAACAGGAACAGGAACTGACTCAGCAGCCTTTTTATTCACATCTGTTCATCGCTTAGAGGGGACCTATTATGCCCCATTTTACAAGATTTAAAATAAGTTTTTGAGTGTGTATGTGAAGTTTTAGCTCAAAATACCCCACAGATAATTTTTTATAGAATGGTAAATTTGCTACTTTTTGGGGTTGAGCAAAAACGCGCCATTTCAGTGTGTGCCCTTTAAATGCAAATGAGCGGGCGGAGCTTCAAGAGCTCATTCAGGACACACTATAATGTCAGAAACTGCGAATATATGCTGCATGGAGACAGAACAGGTATAGTTTAGTTCAAATACGGTTATAACTTATATTGTCTTCTTCCACTATATTAGTACCGGATCCCATCCGAATGATGGCCAAAACTTTACAGTTGAGTTTTATGATGTATAATGTACTTCACACAAAAGTTGAAGCGTCCGTTTTCACTCAAGAAAATCACTGTAAGAGCTTAATAAAACAATGCAAGTGTGCATTAAAATATTATCCATAAACTCTCTCTCTCTCCCTTGATAATCATAAGAGTGCAGGAAATTACTTTTGTTCCTCTTAGTGTTTTTGAGCAAATCAGCAATGAGTGATTGCTGTGTTCGTGTATTCTTACATCACTTCCTGATTGGAAATGAAGGATGAATTTAATTAAAAATTGATCACAAATCAAGCCCAGTCTAGCTGAATCTCATGGCAAATGCACGACACGTCCAGCCGGAGAAATCTCAGTATGCAGATGACTTCCCTGCACCTGAGCACCAATTAAAATAGCTTGAGGTGAGATGGGAGCACATGGGTTCAGGTACTAAATTAGCAGTCCTATCAAATAAGGTGCTGCTGAGCTGCTCGAAGCCCTGCTGTGGGTGTGTCGTGTACCCTCTGATTGGACACCTGTGTTGATAATTTTGTAGCTCTTAACGTCTGTTCGACTGTACTAATGCTTGTCCTTCTGATGTGTCTAAATCACTGTGGAATCAAAATGAAACATTCTTATTTTTATGGAATATTGCAGTATTTATTATTAATTATTTATCCAATTTTCTTTTTTTTTTTTAATTCATGTACCCTCGTAATCTTTAATCAAAATAAATTCTTCATCTTGCAGCAACATCTCTTCTCTAATGACGTGTTTTCCGGCGTGTGGACGGGACAAACTGCCACTCATATGAGATCATGTAGCAGTGGAAAACCACAATGATCACACTAGCCAATCAGTTCCAGATGGACAAAATGAAGCCCCCCTCCGCTACATTTTTTTTTTTTTCTTGTTCAAGAAGCCATTTTACTCAAAATATACATCACAATAAGGAAAAGAAAAGATAATCTCAACTTCCATTTCAAGCCAACTTTGAGTCTTTTCTTGATGTTAAGTATTGGTTCTCAAGTCTTTCTCTTTGAATTTTAGAAAAGGGATAAAACTATTGAGGCTTTGGGCTTTAATTTTGGTCCTGCTAAGTAGTGTTGGAGAAGCTTTGTAACCTTATCAAATGAAACCTTTAACCTAAAATAGTTCAACAAGCTACTAATAACAAGTAGCAACATATTCGGGAGGTATGTCTTTTATAAATTATTTTATCTATACCACTATTTAAAAGTTTGGGGTCATTTATTTATTTGTAAGAAGGTAAAACTCTGCAAAGGATGCATTAAAATCATAAAAAGTAACAGTAAAGACATTTATAATGTTACAGAAGTTTCAAATAAATTTGTTCCTTTGAACTCTTTCAAAGGAAGAACTTTCAAAGAAACCTAAAAAATGTATCACAGTTTGCACAAAAAGCAGCACAACTGTTTTGAACATTGATAATATTAATATTTCTTGAGCATCAAATCATCATATTAGAATGATTTATGAAGGATCATGTGACACTGAAGACTGGAGTAATGATGCTGAAAATTCAGCTTTGCCATCAAAGGATTTTGAAATGTATTAAAACAGAAAAATTGTTTTTTAATTGTAATAATATACTGTAACAATATTAGTTTACTTTTTTGATGAAATAAATGCAGATTTTGTGAGCATAAAACTGTTCTTATGAAAACATTTAAAATCAAAAACAAAAACATCTTTAAAAAAATCGTAACAATCCCAAACTTTTGTATATATTGTATATTGATTATAATATCAATTTGTTCTTCACGGCACTATTTATCTCAATTTCATTATTCAGTTTTCTGTGGTATAAAGCTATGCATGCTATACAGTATAAAATAAACCTTTTGTCATGTTATACTACTGCTCAGTGCTCAGTATAAAAAGTAGTTTTAGAAGTCACTGGAAAAACTGTTATAAAAACAATTGATTTCTTTCTTTTTTACTTTCTCTTTACAATCCAAAGAAGAGTCCAAGGAAGTGACCACAACACAGGTCAATATAGGCACTGGTACTGAGCCCAAGTAGTGTTCGAGCAACTACAGGTACTTTAATGGCAAAAAAGTACAACTTTTTCTTTATTTTGAGAGATATGTTAGCAGAGAGTGAGGAGAAAAGCATGTTTCTTCACCTTCTGGCAAGCCTATGTTTAGATCACAGACATGTCAGGTCATTTGCTTCATCTTCCACACACTGCCTGAGTCTGCGTTAACAGGTGTTTCTGTTAGGTTATGGTTTTATTACGCTCCTTCACGAACATTTCCTCCTACACCTTTTGTCTGCAGAACAAAACAAATGCAAAGGAATGTTCTATTCATACACTGGGAACCCTGCCATTTTGTCTTATCAAAACGCGATCGCAGCTTGTTACTCTCTCATCTCTCTCAGATGTTGATGCTAGTCATTAAGACTATGACAGCACTCTCGGAGGTTTAGCAGAAACCTAGCTGTACCTCTTTTGGACTCGCTTTAACACACCACATGAAAGAATCAAGTCACATGCAGACAGTCTAATTGGATTGCTGGGTGCCTCCAGGTCGGCCCTGAGGCCTTAACCCAAACTTTCCTAGAATAATCAGTGTGACGCCTCTCTGTTCATGCCTCAAGTTAGGCAGGCATTTCATGTACCACAAGAAAATGCTGCACTTACAAAAACTGAACAATGAGGAGCAGGAAGTGACATGATGAAAGTGATTGCAAACTTAGCCCATCTTTTGAACTACCTAAAATATAGACCTAGAAGAAAGCTGGGTTCCTGAAGTGCAGGACATCAATTTTCTATTGTTATGCTGAGAGAGAATCAGGGTGGGATGTAGTTTTATACAAAATGTCACCAAATTCGCCCCCTTCTAAACCGATTAGAGGATGAAACTCCAACCATAATGAATTTTAAAGACCTTTGAGCCTGTTGATTTTTGTCTTGTTCCTTTGGAGTTTTTTTCAGGGGTGCATTTCCCAAAGCCAACTATGAAGTTCTCTTGTGACCATATTGGGCTAACGATACTTATGGGAAACACACCCCAGATAAGCGACAAATATTTTAAGATTTTTTTTAAACAAGAGCAGACCGTTTTAAAAAAGGAAAATTCCATAGAGCAGGGACTCCCGAACTCTGTTGTCAGCCTGACCCATTCGACTTTAAATATTTTCTTAAAGGGGTTCTTGATTATGATTTCACTTTTTTAAAATTTATCTTTAGTTAATGTGTAATGTTGCTGTTTGAGCATAAACAACATACCACATGAAAAGTATGCAAAGTAACGACGCTCAAAGTTTAATGCAAAGGGAGATCCTTTCTTTAACAGAAATCGCTTATTAAGGACTACAACAAACGGCTGGTAGGGACTACAACAAGCTTCTTCCTGGGTTAGTGACATCACAAACCCAAAAATGTACATAAACCCTGCCCCCGAGAACATGCAACAAAGGCGGCGAGGCCATGTTGAGCTGCTTTAGAGAAGTGGAAGAGTTGTTGTAGTAGAGTGTTGTTGCCATGCTGTCATTTTACGCCTTTACAAACGAGGGTCAATTCAACGCTGGATTTGCACAAAAGATTAACATGACGGCACATGCTAGTCGGTGAGTTTAATTAACTCCACAGCAACTACATAAATGTATCCACTAACCATTCAGAAACGTCCAGTTGCATTATAAATGTTTTAAAAGAGTCTCTCCATCAGTGTCTGACTCTGGTTTGAACAATGTAAGGCTTAACACCGTTACTGACAATCGTTATTTTGGCTGCGTGAGATTCTCCAGCTTTGTTGTTTTTGAGCAACTGAAGCACGAGCTGTTAAAACTCTGCCCTCTTTTGGAAAGTCAATTAATTGCCTTTTAACCTCCAAGCTTTTCTTTTTAATCCCAGGTTGGAAGCCATGCCTGCAATAGAGAAACACAGTATCCAAAGTTCCATAATCCATAATAATTCATAATTGGACAGAAAAGTTTAAAAGAACTGAATAGAGTTGTCAAAAATCACAGACATATTCGTTGAGCACGTCAACACAATGGCTAATCAGAGGTGTTTACGAATCTGCTCAACAGTGTTTAAAGCGTCACATTTTTTAATTTTCAGTACCAACTAGGGTATGGAAGCCGGTACTTTTGACAACTCTAGAAGTGATAAATGACAATAAAAAAAGTTACAGGCTGTTTGAAAGTTACAGTAGGTGTCTTATGCTCCCTTTTAAGATCCATAATTTTAGCCATATTTTAATACAGAATTGTATGTACTGTATCCTTCATGGAGAAAGCATTTCCAGAATGGGCAAATAAAAAATCCATCCAAGATGGTGGATGAGGTGAGAGAATGTTGTTGATATTAAATATACTTATAAAATACAGAAAAATATTGATTAAAAATAATTCAGTGTAACTAAAATTGACTTTTACCAAAAAAGTCCATCTTTATGCTTAAGATTAGATATTTGATTAGATGATATTAGATGATTAGATGATATTAGATGATTGATTATGCAATACATCAAACTATTGATTTGAACAATCCAAATCAGTCACTTATGAAGTTCCATTAGGTTGTTGCCTTAAAGGTAGCTGCCTATGTAGGTAGTAGGTAACAAGGCAACTCACTGAGCTTTAAAATAGAGCTTATATTGTCAGAGCACCATCTCCAAATGCTGACTTGTGTTGACAGTAGTTTAGTTCTAAAGTCTTTTAGTCTTAATGTCAGGGACTTTTCCTGTCTGCAGGGATAAATGTTACAGCCTTGCTCGTTCACTGAAATCCAGTGTGAGAGGATGCAAATAAAGAAATGCATCCAGTCTTTTTGCTTGGATGTCTTGGTTAAGCAGCCTTAAAGCTTCCATTTTATTAGCTGGTTTTGGCTGATAACATCCAGTTTCTAGCCCAGATTCCAGCCTACACGGTAACCGGGTTAACATCCAGCCCAATTATTAAGTCTTATCCAGTAACACTGATCCCTGATGCTAAAGGCCCCCTCTGGCTGTGTTACTGGTTGAACCGCTGCATTAACATCCAGCAAGATAAACCGAAGGCTCTGATCTTGGTCTCCATATAAAAATGTATCCCTTGCGGGAGGAAACCGATGTGCAGAGTTTGAACGTAAGTGTAGTGGACAGCTGTTGCAACATCTAAAGCGTGACAGTGATAGTTGATGTGAATGATGGGCTCAGAGGGATGAGACCCCTCTCTGCTCTATTGCGGGGCCAAATATAGGGTAATTAAAGTAATATGAGCACACTGTGCCACTAATAATGTTATAATTGGTTTGCATTACATTTATGTGCCATAAGTAGTATGACTGTTGAGATAAGAGTAAAAGGAAACCATTAAATCAATAATCAGTTTAGCATCAGGAATGTCACTTACTACAGACCCTGGGGGTATTTGTCTGTCGTAATTGTTCTCCATTTATCATGAGATGTAGGTGGGTTGCTAGATGCGCATTTCATAATTTTATTCTCTCTAAATAAAGTGCACGTCACATGGCCCGTTTTATAATACTTTTATGTTTGTGTCTTTAAGTTTGACAGTCCCAGTTGCCTTTCATATATGGGACCGAGCAGCCAATTATTTATCAAAATTTCTCCTTTCGTAGGTCAAAATTTCTCCTTTCATAAGTCAAAGGTGTTTTTCAATGGCATGAAGGTGAAACTATTCCTCTGTATGTCTTTCAGTGTCCATCATACATGAATAGTAATGCTGTCATTTAAAAGAATCATTTACCCATGGCAGTGATACCAATCACCAAATAGTAATTAGGCTGGTCACTACATCATATTGTTATAAACTGAACAAAAATTTAATAGGTTTCATAATCCTCAATATCACCACACAACTACAAGTATATCCAACTCTACCCCCATACATACAGTACGTTCGCGTAAAGTGGCATAAATTATATAGCAAATCTCAACTGCTTGATTGTTTATAGGGGCTTTTGCACTGGAGGAACCTTTTCATAGTTCCTAGAACTATTGGCTGAAGTACATGGATTTTGCCATGTTTGCACCGCAGGAACTAGGAATGATTTTAATTCTAGGAACTCTTTTTTGGGGAACTAAATTAGCTCCTACTTCAGAGTAGGGTCTAAACAAGCACTATAGTAACTATTGGTGACGTAAGTGTACGTTGATTGGTCAAACGCATGTCAAACACCGGCACCCGGCATTTTTAAAAAGCTGTGTGAACTAGAGATGGGCATTTCAAGCAAAAGTAATATTTGATGATCGTTGGAAATTATTTGATTATTATTCGAAAATCGCACCTCTCCCCCGCATGCATGCACGCATATAGGTTACACACACATAAACAGAGCGAGAAAGGGAGAGAGACCATTCATGCCTTCAATCTTTTTTTCATGGCCGTGCGGAGCAGAGCGAGTGTTTTCAATAGATAGAAGTCGAGCTTTATAGTAATAAAATGCCACGCAAGATTATGCGTTTACATTCCATCTCGGTTATCACAAAACCCACGACACACAACAAACACAACTCACGGCGTCCTCCATTCACCGGTTTTAGCGTTTGTAGATGCCGCGCTTAAAGACGCCGCTGTCGCCGCTTTAGAGTTCCTATTCCCAGTGCGAATGCAACCAGTAACATGGCCCGGGGTAGAAATTAGTTCCCGGGGAACTATCCTTTTCGCTAGTTCCTATAACTGAGTTCCTTGATCTATTCAGTGCTAAAACCCCTTATATCATTGCAAAATGTAAACTATATTATCGCACAGGTCTCTATAGATAGTTGGATATATTATGTAACTTGCATACATGCATTATACTCACCTATACTCAAGTTATGTATACGATATAGAAAATATCAACTGTTTTGTTTTTAATTAGTATCATTATATTGCAAATTGTAAACTATATTATCACCCAGCTCTAATCTGCTGAATGCGACTACAAGGCATTAAGATATTATGAAATTATAAACATGATTTTCTGTAAAGTAACTTTGAAATTATGTGTATTGTGAAAAGCGCTATACCAATAAAACTGACTTGACTTGGAATCTAAAACTCTGAGATCACTCATGTAAGTGCTTCTATTTTGCATCTATATTGTGCTTCTATATTGGCTCATTTTGGATTTCATAGGAGTTACATATTCCAAAAAAGTTGGGATAGGTAGCAATAAGAGGCCGGAAAAGTTAAATGTACATATAAGGAACAGCTGGAGGACCAATTTGCAACTTATTAAGTCAATTGGCAACATGATTAGGTATAAAAAGAGCCTCTCAGAGTGGCAGTGTCTCTCAGAAGTCAAGATGGGCAGAGGATCACCAATTCCCCCAGTGCTGTGGCGAAAAATAGTGAAGCAATATCAGAAAGGAGTTTCTCAGAGAAAAACTGCAAAGAGTTTGAAGTTATCATCATCTACAGTGCATAATATCATCCAAAGATTCAGAGAATCTGGAACAATCTTTGTGCGTAAGGGTCAAGGCCGGAAAACCTACTGGATGCCCGTGATCTTCGGCCCCTTAGATGGCACTGCATCACATACAGGAATGCTACTGTAATAGAAATCACAACATGGGCTCAGGAATACTTCCAGAAAACATTGTCGGTGAACACAATCCACCATGCCATTCGCCGTTGCTGGCTAAAACTCTATAGGTAAAAAAAAAAGCCATATCTAAACATGATCCAGAAGCGCAGGCGTTTTCTCTGGGCCAAGGCTCATTTAAAATGGACTGTGGCAAAGTAGAAAACTGTTCTGTGGTCAGACAAATCAAAATTTGAAGTTCTTTTTGGAAAACTGGGACGCCATGTCATCCGGACTAAAGAGGACAAGGACAACCCAAGTTGTTATCAGCGCTCCGTTCAGAAGCCTGGATCTCTGATGGTATGGGGTTGCATGAGTGTGTGTGGCATGGGCAGCTTACACATCTGGAAAGGCACTATCAATGCTGAAAGGTATATCCAAGTTCTAGAACAACATATGCTCCCATCCAGACATCGTCTCTTTCAGGGAAGACCTTGCATTTTCCAACATGACAATGCCAGACCACATAACTGCATCAATTACAACCTCATGGCTGCGTAGAAAAAGGATCCGGGTACTGAAATGGCCAGCCTGCAGTCCAGATCTTTCACCCATAGAAAACATTTGGCGCATCATAAAGAGGAAGATGCGACAAAGAAGACCTAAGACAGTTGAGCAACTAGAAGCCTGTATTAGACAAGAATGGAACAACATTCCTATTCCTAAACTTGAGCAACTTGTCTCCTCAGTCCCCAGATGTTTGTAGACTGTTATAAAAAGAAGAGGGGATGCCACACAGTGGTAAACAATGGCCTTGTCCCAACTTTTTTGAGATGTGTTGATGCCATGAAATTTAAAATCAACTTATTTTTCCCTTAAAATGATACATTTTCTCAGTTTAAACATTTGATATGTCATCTATGTTGTATTCTGAATAAAACATTGGAATTTGAAACTTCCACATCATTGCATTCCTTTTTTATTCACAATTTGTACAGTGTCCCAACTTTTTTGGAATCGGGTTTGTATTCATGTGTTATTTGCATTTTTTTTTTTTTTTTTTTATTAAATAGAGAGAGTGGGAGTAATAAAGCTAATAAAATCATTTCAAGATATTGGTATCAGCTATCAAAAAAAATCCATATCAGCTATTTTGAAACACAATGTTTGATTACATAATATATTATCAGCATAGCAATTTTAGTGACACGTTTCACAAAAACACAAATCTCAGAATGTCTCAGTATTTGCTTTTGTCTCTTTTGCTTTAATGATATCAGTGCTTGAGCTGCATGAACTTTGAAGTTTGTGTTAAACCTGATGATCATGTTCTCCAGCATGATTTAAAGATCATCTCGAGCTTCAATGGACATTCTGTACAAAGAGTCAATATAGCAAATTTACTTATTTGATTATTAAACTGTCAAAATTCTAAAGTGTTTTGCTTATAATACAGACAATTTCAACATGGTCTCAGACTTTTTGCCATCACTTCCTGCACACAACCTACGCAGCTTTGAATCTTGTTAGACCAATGCATTCTGTCCGGTTCATTTAAAAATGTCTCCATCTGTGATGGATTCAAGGTTCCCTTTCATGGGAACTTCGAGCTGAGTCGAGACACTGTGGGAACACCTTTGCGTGATTGCGTCGTGAAGCATGTGTAAGCTGCCCAATAGCGTGACGGAACGTCATAGGCGGGTGACGTCACAGACCAGGAAACTATAGAGCATACCCAGAAACAAAGAACACCAGCTTCTGTGTCTTCAGCAAGCGCTCTGTGTAAAATTGTCTCTGTCTATTTACTGTTGATTGTCCACAAGCATATATTTATCTAGACAGGAGTATAATGGAACGAGCAGACAGCATTTTGAATCGTGTGTTCCTCTCTGCACTCACTACACTACGAATGGAGATGCACTCGATTTATGTGTTCTTTGCTGGGAGTGGAGCATGCACGTCAGCTCTCATTGGGGCTGACAGTGTTCATTCATAAAAGTGCCGAGGTGTAAAGAAAAGCATACACTGTCAGGAGTTTTTAGCTCCGCTCCTGTTGGCTTAAAAGTCTAATGCAAGGCTCGGATTACTGGTCTGCAATAACTAGTGGCTCGGATCTCGCGTTTGCCGAGGCAGCGCGTAGATTTCTGGTCTGCAATTACCAGTGGCTCGGATCTTGCATTTGCCGAGGCAGCGTGTGGATTACGGTCTGCATATATATTATACTTATATTCGGAGGAAACTGTTACAAGCTATAATTCTTTTTGCATTCTAATATATTCATCCTGTCATTCAGCCATTCTTGTCTGTTTGTTTTCTGGCATTTAATTAAAAAATTAAATGAAATATTATCAGCTTTAAAAAGTGTATGTCTGTATAAAAAATACGGTATCTAGCCTCTCATCCAGACCGTTTTTACTTGTCTGGTTGATAGGGCTGCATTTAATTTTTGAGGAATTAAATGGTAAATACTTTCAGAATTTAGATCTCTGTATTAATACATTATATTCAGCCTTTCATCCAGACCATTTTAACTTGTCTGTTTGATATCTGGGTACATTAAATTCAGAGGAGTTAAAAAAAAAATTTAAAAAAAGGAGCTCGGTCTGCCAAGGCGCAAGGCTTTAGGGCGCAGCGGTTTACAGCGATCCTCTAAAGAGGGTCGTAGAGCGGTCAGTTCAGATGTTCCCTGCCGGTTCACCGTTTCAGGGCACTAGAATGACCGCTCATCCAATACCAGAGGCCAGTCTTGAGGTTTATTTAGTGGAGTTTCTGGCGGAATGGAAATGTCTACCGACATTGGGTACTGCATATAATAGAAAAGGGCTACAGAATACATTTCGTGATTCGGGCGCAGCGGTTCTCAGCGAACATATATCTCAGTGTCCGCCCAGAAATGTAGCGACTCTAGGACGTTCGCTCCTAGAGGGTTTCAGAGGGGCCAGTTCGGTTGTTCCCTGCCGGTTCGCCACTTCAGGGCACCGAGTTGGCCACTCTTCTTATACCAGAGACAGGCTCTGGTCATGGAACAGGTGGTACAGGCTCTTCTGCAAAAGGAGGCAGTAGAACGGGTCCCTCCTCCCAGCAGGGAGTCAGGGTTTTACAGCCGGTCCTTTTATAGTTTAAAAAAAAAAAAAAAGGACCAAGGGATTCTCCCCAAGGGGAAATCCATTTTATATGATCAAGGTCACGTGGCGATGCCTTCGTGCCTTAGTCATGTGGCTCTTGGTTCCTGTCCCAAGAGCCTGTGTTGGGAGTTCCTTGTCATCGCGTAATGCTAACGACAGATGCTTCCCTCATGGGTTGGGGAGCGATCATGACTAGTCGCTCAGCTCAGGGTCTGTGGTGGGACCATCTACTTTCCTGGCACATAAATTGGCTGGAAATAATGGCAGTGTTTCGAGCAATCAAACACTTCCTCCCAGACCTGAGGGGCCATCGCGTGTTTGTCCAACATGTCCTATATATCAACCATCAGGGGGGTCTGAAGTCACTTCACCTGTACAAGCTGACCCATCAGATCCTCCTGTGGGCCCAAGGGAAGAAGCTCTCTCTGAGGGCAGCCTACATTCCCGGGCATCAGAATCGGGGAGCAGACCTTCTGTCGAGATGGGAGAAATTCGGTTGTGCAGAAGTGGACCTGTTTGCATCTCTGGAGACAACACACTGTCAGTTATGGTTCTCCCTCACTCCATGGTACAGACGTGGCCGAGGCGGCTTCTGTACGCGTTTTCCCCAATCGCTCTGCTGCCAGGAGTTCTGGAGAGGGTTCGCCGGGATGGGGTTTGTCTGTTATTGATAGCCCCATTCTGGCTGACCAGAGTATGGTTCTCGGACCTAGTGTCCCTCATAGACGGCCTCCCTATGGAGATTCCGTTCAGACAAGATCTCCTGTCACAGGCAGGAGGCTCGTTATTGCACCCTCATCCGGAGTTGTGGAAGCTATGGGCTGGCCCCTGAGGGGGCTCAGTTCATAGATTCCGGTCTCTCTAATGAGGTGGTAGAGACCATTCTCCAGTCCAGAGCTTCTTCTACAAGGAAATTATGTGCCATTAAGTGGAGGCTTTTTTTCTTCCTGGTGTGAAAAATGTCATCTAGACCCAGTTAACTGCACTGTGGGTTCAGTTATTACAGTTTCTTCAGACTCGGTTCTCCACTGGATTATCTCCTTCCACCCTAAAGTGTATGCAGCAGCTATTTCTGCTTATCGTGCACCTATTGATGGAACTTCTTTTGGGAGGAATCCGTTGGTCACACGATTTCTTTGTGGCACTTTGAGGCTAAGGCCTGTTCAGAACACCAGAACTCCATTTTAACCTTTGGAGGAGGGTCCAGAAAAGTCCTAACTTTTAAAACAATTTTTCTGCTGGCCATTTTGTCTATTAAGAGAATTGGAGACTTGCAGGCCCTGTCGATTTCTCCGTCATGTCTGGAATATGCACCAGGCATGGTAAAAGCCTTTCTTCACCCAAGGCTGGGTTACGTGCCTTAAGTTCCTACTAATACTGTAGGACCTATCATGCTGCAGGCCTTCAGTCCTTCAGTCCTCCACCTTTCACGGATCAGGAAAAACTTAATCTGCTCTGCCCCATTCGGGCGTTGGATGCTTATGTCCACAGAGCTGCCCTGTGGCGTAAGACAGATCAACTGTTTGTTTGTTTCGGGTCACCCAGGAGAGGGTGTCCTGCATCTAAGCAGAGAATAAGCAAGTGGATGGTTGAGGCTATCTCACTTGCTTATGAGTTTAACAGGCAGCCTTCACCTTGAGCTGTCCGGGCTCATTCAACTAGGAATATGGCTGTTTCTAAAGCTTTGATTTCTGGAGTTTCCTTGCAAGATATTTGCAATGGAGAAAGGTGGTCTTCACCTCACACCTTTGTCAGGTTTTATAACCTGGAACTAGACTCTACTCTTCTGTACTTTTGTCCTGATACACTCAGACCTTTGGTACTGTGGCTTAGTGGATATGGTGTTCCAACAGCATCTCGACACAGCCTAAAGTTCCCATGAAAGTGAACGTTTTGGGTTACGTATGTAACCCTGGTTCCCTGAATAGGGAACGAGATGCTGCGTCGCCCTGCCATACTCCCTGCATGCCTAAGACTCCTTGCATGCCTTGCTTCATCCTATCAGAAGCTGGCGTTCTTTGTTTCTGGGTATGCTTTATAGTTTCCTTGTCTGTAACCCGCCTATGACGTTCCGTCACGCTGTTGGACAGTTTACACGTGCTTCACAACATCATCACGAGGAGGCGTTCTCGCAGCGTCTCGACACAGCGTCTCATTCCCTATTCAGGGAACCAGGCTTGCATACGTAACCAGAGACGTTTTTCCTCTCTATATAACCTTTTAGTTCACTTTTTAATTCAAGGCTAAGCTAGATGAGATACAAAAGTTAGAGTCTGGGGGTATGGAAGCTCTGCAGAGAGAGAGAGATGTATGTGAGTGATAGAGAGTCTGGAGGGCAGCACTGAAAGATGAATGATTCATGAGTATGGTGATGAGTGAGCCTTTTGCTGTTCTCTGAGGTCACATGGTTCAGCCTGTTGGTGGGTGTCACTGCGCCTCTGACCTCACTTCCACATCACCAAGTGATTTATTTCTCCTGCAAAGATGCCTGGAGGTTCTCATCTACTTCCAACCAAATCAAACTCATCTCTTCTGGAGTGACTACTCAAGTTAATAATGTTTACTTTGGAACAGGTTATTAAAAACTACTGAATGAGAATTAAATGGCATTTGCATGATGTAATGTCCTGTGGCCTCTGAGTTTTGGACACTTTTCACATTTTTTGTGGTTCTCAGAAGCTGAAGTATAATTTTTGTGTTCTTATTTGCTCCAATGGCAAAAGGAAAAAATCCATGAAATGACTTTCCAAAAAAAGGAAAAAATACTGAGAGATTGATTACGTTGGTAAGAAGAGTGATAGATGTAAAATTTTAAATGCTTTAAGCATAACATCAAGCAAAGTGCACTTTTCTCATGCATATCCCGTGCAATGAAGCCCTCAATTGCCCTTGTACTTCGCTTCAACCTTTTCAAACATTATAGAAGATTGCGTGTGTCCATGTGTGTGGAATTGGAAGCAAGCAGAATACGGCTGTTTCTAGAGCACAAACAGTGTCATTGATATGAATGCTAATGGATTGCTTTCTCCGGGTTTGTAGTCCTCCTTTGGTACAAGCATTTTGGCTTGGCAATATGTCTGATCAAACTGAAACAAGCACGCTTACTAC
Organism: Elopichthys bambusa; assembly: GCA_037101425.1. NCBI lineage: Eukaryota > Metazoa > Chordata > Actinopteri > Cypriniformes > Xenocyprididae > Elopichthys > Elopichthys bambusa. Next base: position 13,954,986 of record CM074453.1, on the reverse strand, counting down.
GTCTCTAATGAATGCTGATAGAGATGCTAGTTAAATGAAGTGAGACTATAATTACAAATTGATTTTAATGTTGGGGGTTACGGCCTGTTGCGTGGTGTATTTGTGGACTGTGTCGAAATGCTGATAGTCACAGGCAAAGGCTGCTTAAATGGGTCCTGCTTTTCTCAGTCCATTATTTTTACTGGTAAATTTGAAGGAATTCTATTTCCGCTATCTCCGCTATCTCTCCTAGCATGTGTTTTTTCATTATAATAGGCAAATAATTTCTCCTAAAAAGCTTGTCCAAGTGTAAACACCAAACATAATCACTTTCATTTATTTCAGGACCACCTGGCCGAGTGCTTAGCGAAACTTTCTGTTTCTGACACTTGTCTTGCATGTGTGAAATAAATAATGAACCATTAGCAGGATTTATCGCTGCTAGTGTTTTTCCCCCTGCAGGGCTCCTGCTGGCCCTTCCAAAGCCTCCCTGGCAAGCTTAATTTTCCTCACATCCCGCCAGTGATACACATTTTTGGCCCTACAGTCCCAGTACTTTGTAATGCAGTGGCCCTAAAAAGTACCAAACCCAGCTGCTTCACTTATCTTGCCTTGATACTTGTTCCAAGTTGATTTTTAGTAAATATTTGAAGTTAGTTCCTCTTCAAACAGCTCACACAGGTGTAAACGCGTATAAACGTGTTTCCCTAACATTTCATAACCAAAAAAAAGTGTCGAAATACCTTTTGTCTTCATTTTAAACAATATGTATTGTTCTTTAATTTTAAACCTAAAAACGTAACATATTTCCACTTGGAAATATTTGTTTAAGTGTTTGTACTGTATACTTAAAAGGGGTACTTCACCGCTGGCAAAATACAGTAGAAAGGTGAAAATGTTTTAAATCAGTGCTATCTGACTAGAGAAAACAGAGAAATAAGGCTGTTATCTTCCCTTTTGTCAAACAGGAAAACTTCAACACCTATAACTCACTGGGAATGTTGCCAAGGCAAATCCCACTAGTCTGCAATGGATACGCTTGCAAGAGTCAAATACTGCTTTGCTTTAGTAAGAAATACTTCTTAGCAAACTTTTAGTCCTAATGGTGTCAACTTGTATTGTTCCTGGGTGCAAGAATTCAAAGAGTAAACATTTAGTGGGAGTAAAATCGGAAAACTGGTCTCATGCTTCCACTTGTCATAGAAAGTGTTAACAGCAGTATGAACTGACTGCATATCTATGGACTTTTAGGGTAATCAGCGAAACTACCTAGTTCTCATTGTTAGGTGTTTTATTCGATTAAATATCTAAATGTTAGTGTGAAGAAGAAAAATTAAAAAAGCTTTTAAATATCAATCTGCATATTCGGGGGACATCTGTTATGCTCATCTTTGCTCGCTCCTTTTAAGTTATCTTGAATAAAACAGCAAATGTTTTTATAAAGCACATAAAAAAGACCTAAACTGGAAGTGATCTGATCTGTTTTACAGAATACGGAAGTTAGATTGCGCATAACCCCTGTTACTTTCGGTTTCCAGTGAAGGATCTAGCGCGTTGTGGCTAAAGGCTGCAAAGAATCGTAGTAGAGAACATTGCAACTGAAAATCTGAAAAAAAATCTGTTTACTCTACATTTCAAATAGGATGACAACTAACACATTGTTTTAGGCTAAACAGAGTGGAAAAACTGAAAGAAACTGTTTTATATATTAAATATTAAGCTTTTTTATGCTGTACACTACAGTTCAAAAGTTTGGGGTCAGTAAGAGTTTGTTAAAAGAAAGTAATTGATTAAAAGTGACTGTAAAGACATTTATAATATTACAAAATACTTTTTCAAATAAACGCTGTTATACACTTTCTATCCATTAAATAATCATATTCACTGTATCCACAAAAAATTAGGCAGCAGAACTGTTTTCATCATTTCTAAAGGATCATGTGACCCTGAAGACTGAAGTAATGGCTACTGAAAATTTTGATTTGTCATAAAGAGAATAAATTGTGAAATATAACAAAATAGAAAAATAGTTATTTTAGGGGGGGGGGGGGGGGGGGGGGTGTAGCCGAGTGCCTGGAGGCGTGTTCTGTGAGCGGAGCTAGAGTCACGAGTATGCGCAGTTTTTGTGTAGAGATCGTCTACAAGCTATCAATGGTCAGCTAAACAACTGTATTTAAACACACAATACACCATCGCATTATCCATGGAAAACCTTTGAATCACTATAATGAATATAGCGTATGAATGATGAATAATGAATTTATGAATTCACTACGTTTGTGTTTACATGATATGCATTTAGGCACCTATTACCAACAAAACAGACATTTGAAGCAGTTTTACTCACCAACTGCGGTTCCGACTCATGACTGGGATCATTATTGCTGTGACCGCTGCATCTTTCAGTTTCAAACGATCTGTAAATCCAGTGTAGAACTGGGCCTTGTTTCAGCTCCACTGAACACTGGGTTCTTTGGGAAGCAAGGTTATCTTTCCCTCACAACCAAAAACACATTTCTTTGGTGACATTGTTGATTTCGTGAAGTCCTGTGACCTGTGCAGCGCTGATGGGCGTGTTGATGGGCGTGCTCTTGCTCTCTCGCTCAGGTCCACATGTGCGCGCGCGCCCTTCTGGGAGAAGTTCCCGTACAAGGAAATCTGACCTTGTTGACATCACTCAGGCCGATACTCGAAAAAAAAAAAACTGTTTTTGAAACAGAAATACTCTATCAAACGTCCAACTCATGTTTTAAAACTTTGGCCATGTTTAGCATGAGAATCCAACTATTTAACAGTGTAAATAAGTCATACATGAAATAGCATTATACCCCCCCTTTAAATTAATAATATTTCACAATATTACTGTTTTATGGTATTTTTCAAATAAATGCATCATTCACTGTCAGAAAAAAAGGTATAGTTCTTCTCACTGGGGCAGTACCCTAAGGTACAAAAGAGAATTTTTGTACATTTTTGTACATGTTTGTACCTTCCTACCCCTAAATGGTACCTTAAAGGTACATATTAGTACCTTTTTACATTTGTACCTTAGGGTACTGCCCCAGTGACAAGCACCGTACCTTTTTTCTGACAGTGTTGGTGAACAGAAGAGATTTGTTTTTCTTTCAGAAACATTTAAAAAATCTTACACTCTAAAAAATGCTGGGTTGTTTCAACCCAAATTTGGGCAAAATATGGAAAAACCCAACCGTTGGGTTTAAAAATGTAACCCAGTGGTTTGGTTTGTCCATATTTCACCCAAATTTGGGCTGAAACAACCCAGCATTTTTTAGTGTACCGAATCCAAACTTTTGATTGTTATTGTATTGTGAGGGTGAGTAAATGATGAATTTTCCTTTTAGGTGAACTGTTCATTTAAGTCTATGTGAAGAAATGTATGTTAAATATGTAAATAATTTACTTGGGTTTAGAACAGAAAGTGGCTGAAAGAATCTATAGAAAGAAACTATAGATTCTCTTCCTATGTATGAACTCAGCTCAGCTGATGCTCCAATGAAGTTAAAGGCCAGGTTATGTTCCGCAGAAGCAGAGTTAAATGCTAATTAGAGCAAATATTTGACCTTTTTTCAGTCTTAACCTGTGATATTTTCATTAAATGTGAGTTTGGGCACATAGACCAAAAATGTATTTGTGCTATTTGATATTTAAAGAGGATTTAAGATTATTTGAGTCTGTGGACTATGCTAAAAGGGGTCTCACGAGGGTGCATGTAAATTACAACAGTCCAACTGTGTTGGACTGCTGAACTCTATCATTTTATGAATGAAAATGATTGAATGTCTGTGCGCTTGGAGCAAAACCCAACAGTCATAATGCACAAACAAAGTAGACCAAAACCGGACGGCAGACTGCAATTTTATCTTCTGATCTAAACGGTCTGAAAGGCTTCCCTTTTCCATTACTGTTCCCTGGCTTGTGAGCGTAAATGTGTTTATAAACAGCACCATTGAGCTTTTTGTAAGAATTGTGTTCTTTGATAAAATGGACACAGTGAGGAAGTCCAGCAAAGGTTCATGCTTTAATGGTGCCCTAATTTGTTTGCATGAGTCACATCCTGTATGATGCACTCTTTATTTACCTTTTACCTGCGGCTACAGACATCCATCATCTTGTATTATTTTTGGGTTAATTTGGACTGTTAGATTACGTAAATGGGAACATAAAAAAAAACATCAAAAACGCCCCACGCAATCCATATCCATCCGTACCTGTTAACATACACAAAGTTAATTTAATTTTCTCGGTCATTCTGTCAAATGTAAGACTCAATGTAAATGCACTCTCCCATTAAATCCAATGTTTATGTGATTAGACTGTAAGAACAGCAGTGTAAAGTGCTGTTTTACATTCCCAACACACATTAATATGCTTGGGTAGACTATGATCAGAGATTATTATGTGAAGAATTGTTTGTGCAATTGGGATGTGTCACTTTCTTAGCCATTTGTTTATGTAAAACCATTCTAACTAATGTTTTTTGACACCAAAATGTGGTATTTTTTTTTATCTTTTTCAAACTTTTATGCCTTAGGTGTTTTCATCTGCAGTTTTGAAGTCCTGAACCTCATCTGATGTTGAGCCCCTTTAAGCATTAGATTTGCTAAATGTTCCCAAGTGGAACCAAATTCACTTTCTCCAGAAGAGATCTGAATCACGGGACTTTGGAATAGATTTTGGATCCACTTTCCAGCAGCCTAAACACCTGTGGCCTGCAAGCCAGAGCATCTCTTAAATTTAAAGTTACTAGTAACAGCATCCTAAGAAAAACTATAGTTTTGCTTATTACATAAATATATAACAAATAATGTCTACTTTTTTGCATCCAGGGGCACAAAAAGCAGTTATGCAATACATAGGGATGCCTCACAAAGGGCATCTATAATATATTTATAAGAATTAGAATGATTTTTTTATTCTGTCTGGATGACTGTAGCTTTTCCTAGAATATTTTTAATGAAATTATTTTTCATATATATTTTTATTATTATTAATGCCATTTAAACAACATGCAGATATAAAACTGCACATTCAGGGAAGTTTTTAGTTTTAGCTCCAGTAACAGTGTAAAATCACTCCTAGCTGTTGTAACATTATTTTAAAGTGTTTTATGTGTGGGTGTATATTGCATTTATCCCATTTTATGATCCTTATTTTAATGTTTTTTTCATATTGAACATAATTTTCAGTGTTCAAAGGCCAAGTTAATTGCCTCAGGATGGTGTTGCAAGCTCCTCAATTAATGCCCCTTTACTGCATGCCATGGTATTTTTATGTGCTTTTAACTAAATAACTTTTTTGAATAACAAATGTATTATATCTTCTTGCAATCGAATATTCATTCCTCCCTTCCTTCCTTCCTTCCTTCCTTCCTTCCTTCCTTCCTTCCTTCCTTCCGAGCTTCTTTCCTTCCTTCCGAGCTTCCTTCTGAGCTTCCTTGCTTGCTTCCTTGCTTCCTTCCTTCCTTCTGAGCTTGCTTGCTTGCTTCCTTCCTTCTTTCCTTCCGAGCTTCTTTCCTTCCTTGAAAACTTCTATCCTTCCGAGCTTCCATCCTCCTGATCTTCCTTCCTTCCTTGCTTCCTTGCTTTCTTCCTTCTGAGCTTGCTTGCTTCCTTCCTTCCTTCCTTCTGAGCTTCCTTCCTTCCCTCCTTCCAAGCTTTCTTGCTTCCTTCCAAGCTTTCTTGCTTACCTCCTTCCGAGCTAAACCCGTCCCTCAGGGCATGACAGATCAGATCTGTCTTTCATCTCTGGGCTTGAGTTCAATGACAGAAGGGCAAATTTAGTGTATTTAGTTCAAGCCATGCACTGCAAGGAAACAGTAAATCGATCAAAATTGACTGTAAAAACATTTATAATGTCACAAAAGATTTCAGTTATTTTAAAATGTCTATTCTTTAAACAATTCACAGCTGTTAGGACAAACATTGATAAAAATAAAAAATGTTTCTTGAGGACCAAATCAGCATATTAGAAGGATTTCTGAAGGATCATGTGACACTGAAGACTGGAGTAATGGCTGCTAAATACAGTAAATTACACTTTAAAACATTAAAATAGAAAATGGTTTATTTGTAAATTTAAAATTAACCATTCATTTTCAATTGTAATAATATTTCACAATAATTCTGTTTTACTGTATTTTTGTGTAAATAAATGCAGCCATGGTGAGCATTAGAGACTTCCTTCAAAAAGTTTAAAATCTTATAAATAAATAAAAGTTCTAGTTTTGCTTCAGTTTTAATTAACCATTAAATTAATTTTGCTTCATTTAACTTTTCTTTGTTGGCTGCATATTTGTGAAGCAGACACAAGATGGTCTGGCAGTATCATTGTGTGTATCCTCTCTGTGTTATTTGTATTCCTGGACTCAGTATTTTTATTGCCTGCACTGTTGCTGCGGTTGTCCTCTCGCTGAACTGCGGTGAGATGTTTGTTTGGTTTCATGTGTTTGAGTTATGATCACACGCTGAAGTATTGCCTTTCCACTGTCAGTCAGTGTCTGACTCACAGCGCCCATTGCCCAGGATAATAAGTCCACATTGACTCTTCCTTTTCTCACCCAGACACAACAGTGACATGTATTACCGGATGCCACATCTGCATAACTTCTTGACAGGCTGCTTACACCAGGCCCCATTCATCCACTGGCTGAGAGTGAGAGACAGATAAAAGAAGTTGTTCACCCAACAAATGAAAATTCTGTCATCATTTACTCACCCTCAAGTTGTTCTAAACCCGAATGAATTTCTTTCTTCTGATGAACACAAAAGAAGATATTTTGAAGAATGTCAGTAACCAAACAGTTGATGGACCCATTGATTTTCTCTAGTTTTTTTTTTTTTTTCATGCTATAGAAGTCAGGGTTAGGGTTACTGTTTGGTTACCCATATTCTTCAAAATATCTTCTTTTGTGTTCAGCAGAAGAAAGAAATTCATACAGGTTTGAAACAACTTAAGTGTGAGTCAATGATGACAGAATTTTCATTTTGAGGGAACTGTCTTTTTAAGTGACATTATGGTAGAATGGAGCAAGTGCTTCTCCTGCGGTTACTTACGGAAACCTCTTGAGATGCAGTTTTGGTGTTTTCAAGGTGACCTGAAATTTGTTGTTGCCTCCTAGTCATCAAATTAGAGAGACAATGATTATTTGATTGGATGTTCTACACCACACAATTATGTGTTATTAGGTTTCACCTCTTTCCTTATTCTCCTGATAAATTATAATGCTGCCTGAGGTATTGCTCTAGTTTGGTTGCTTTTATTGTTAAATTTTTTAAAGGGTTTTGAGAGCAACGGCTTTGACAATTCGATGAGTCCAGTGATGTCAGTAGATTGCATTAGCTTTTGTAATGAGCTCGTTGGCTGATGTTCAAGATAACATTTGGCACTCTTCACAGATTGGTCCCTTACATCTTTGTTAAATATCTGGCCTTTTATGAAAAGTGAGCTCATAACAATCGCTTTAAGAGATGTCTCATTTTGTGGTATTTCAGGGTCATTAGTTTTCCTTTTTACTTCCAGGTATTTACCAAATGTAAGTGGGGTCTTAAAATCAATGGGAAATGCTGTTTGCAATTGCCTCCATTTTTACTTCTGTAATGTGACACATTTCCAACTAAAACAGGAATATTCAATGAGAAAAAAATGCCCAGATATTAAAATTCTATGCTGTATGAAAAAATGGATATTCATTTGGAGGTTTGCCAAATATTACATACAATATTATAACAGTGTTACTAACTTTATTTGTGTTTTTAAAGATTAACTTTAGGTGAGCATTAGATGACGGCAAAGGTAATTAAAATGTAAAAATATTGGGGGCTCGTCCGGGATTTGAACCCAGGACCTCTCACACTGGGAACAAGAATCATACCCCAGGACCAATTATTAAAATGAAAAAAAAAAAAAAATCTCTATCATTGCCTCACATAGTGTCCTTTCATTTTTATTTTGCTGTGCATAATATATTGATATTGAAATTTCCACTGGAAGGTGTTCACATAACTCTGCTATTGTCTGATGCACATTTGAATTCAGTGATTTGGTTACCGGTTTACTCCTCTCAATGACTTCAAGAGAATCAGTTGCAGAAGCCATTCAAGATGAACACTGAACATTTTCACTTTCATGTAAGTACAGTGGTATGGCATCTCAATCACGAAGTAATTTAGCATGACATTGGTATTCCTCACTTTCTTTATTTTTCATTTTGTCAGTGAGAAAGTGCCTTGGAGCCTGACACGCTCATAAATATAGTAAGGAACAATTTTATATAAAGGGATGGTACGGACAATTGAAATGAAAGTATTTATCCTGCAGTGTAGTTATTGGTGTGCTCATCAACTTTTTTTAAAAGCATTTTATTAATGTAAAAAAAAAAAAAAAATGTGTTTGGTATGTATGTGTCTGTAAATATACACACAAGTGAACTAAATAGCATTTTTATATCTCTAAAGTGTCAAGCTTTTCAGGTCTCTCCAGTACTTTAGTGGAATTGTAGGCGTAGTATTATTGTTTGCAGAAGTGCTCCGATAGGATTATTGATCACAGATAAAGACCTTTCTCCCACTCTATCTTTTGCACCGTTTATTTTTACTCTTTTACAAGGATCAATAGAGGAAGAAAGTGAGAAACTGGTCTCATATCACTGACATGAACCTGGCAAACTTTGGCAAATCCAATGATTAGCTCTTCCTCGGAAGAGCTCATTAGTTCATTCTGTTATCTTGTAATCACAGTTTTGTTTCCCAGAGTCACTCTATAGTACTTAATTTGTCTTGTGCACTTCTACCAATACAGATGTGAAAAGCAGGTAGTTTCAGAGGGATGTGTATTTTTAATGCACAGCGCATTGAACAAGATTGTCTGTGATGTAATTTCCAGCTTGTGTAAGAAGAGAGATGTCTTTGAGGTTCAAGCATCGCTGAACATTAATCTGAGCTGAATATGTGTATCCATGCATAAATGTGCAAAATATAGACTACAAGAAGACATTTTTGTCATGCAGAGAGAACGGTTACCTTTTGCAGTCATTTCATTTTGGGTGATTACGTGCCTTCAAGGTGTGGTATCTATTTTCTATTTTAGGCACATAGATAACACATATTTAAAATTATACACATGTACTTATACACAATTTTTTTATTTTTATTTATTTATTTATTTATTTATTGCTATACATTTAAAAAAGAATATACAAGTAAGGTGTCTGTAAGTTGTTTTTTAATGTCTCTTAACCTCACCAAGGCTGCATTTAATTTATAAAAAATACATAGAAACAGTAATATTGTGAAATATTATTACAATTTAAATAGCTGTTTTCTATTTTAATATATTTTATAGCAGTACTGTCAAAAAAAATCTTAATGACCCAGAACCTTTGAGCAGTAGCTTGTATTATTTTTATTACATTAAATATATGGTGTATTATATTTTTGAAATAGGCCTAGATGTTATGTATTTAATGAATATATTAAATGTATATTAATATTTTATTTTTTATATATTTAAAAAAAAAAACAAGCAAAATTGCTACTGAACATCATACCTTTTTATTGTATGGATAAATGCAGGCAATTTAATACATTTCTCGAGTCGATGATAACTGCATTTTTTTTAGATAAATACTCTTTTGAAAGTGTGGCATGATTGGACTGACCCAAGTTTAGACACATGAATACGTGATTCATGAATGACATAGCATTCAGAAGCCGAAACAATCAAATGGCTCAAAAATCTGAGGGTTTTTGAATGGCTATGTGCTGGAAGCGTTAGCACAAACATCCGCAAAAGTTGTGTTGCTAGTTTTAATGAAAGGGCAGAAAGGTGAATGTTGCACTTCTTCGTCATGAGAGCTTTTATTTCCTGTGCCATTTCTTTCAGTCAGTTACGGGAGCCCAGTAGTGCTGCCAGTAGAGCTGTAATGCTATTACACACACACACCTCAACGCATACACAAATGATTCCCAGCCACACAGCCTCCCGACAAACAGCCCTAATGAAATTTCAAGTGATGCCAAAAGCCTCCTCAGGCTTAGTCATTTCTTTCAATATGGCTTAAAATACAAATCGATAGCAAAAAGACTGGAAAACCCATTCCTATACTTTCAATCGCACAGACACCGTGCCATTCTTACATGCAAATGAAAATAACACATATAATTAGATTAAATCTTTTCGCAGGGAGAACTATTCATACCCCTAAAAGCCATCTTACCTATAAACATCCTTTAAAAAATGTCTGACTGAACGGCTCTTTGAATAAACCTCGGGCCAGGTATTGAATCAAATGTGGGTAGACTAATTATTCATAATGGAATCAGATGAAAAGGCTAATCAATACGTTGAAAGGGCCCCCTGTTATTGAATTTACTTCCTGCTGTGGCACAGCCGTGAATGACATGCCGTGTATGCACAGGGACCAGCAGGCATATCCATGCTGGATTTAGGAGCATTAGGGTAAATGAGTTTTTGGAAAGGGGGGCGTATGGGCCACCTAGACTCCAGTTTCGCAGATGGTCGCAGAGATTTGAAATAAGGCAGAGTAATAAACTCACTTTTTTATTCTCTCACTGTGTCAGTGTGTGGTCAGCGGTCACCTGGCAGTGTTGGCAGTGGTCCAGTCCCCCTGTAATCTACCCAGACAGAGGAGAGACAAACTTAGCTTTGCATACATGTGATTCTGTCATGTTTAATATGCATATCGTAGCAGTATGTCTGCCAATCTGCAGCTGTTAATCTTTTTGAATCAATATCAAGCCAAAGGGTTAACTGCATGTAACCTTTTGTCATCATCATAAACATTCACTATGTAATGTCTATGGTGCTCAGTTGACATGCCAAATATGACGCTGAATCCCGGCATTATGGAAGATTTCATTTCAAATCTGATTTTCAACTATAGTTGTTTTTTTTAAGTGTAATGCTGTTAAAGTATTGAACTGGATCTGGCAGTGCTATCTGATTCATTTATTATGAGTGTCTTGAATAACTCTGCACTGATTGCATGTCAGTTGCTGTTTCCTGGACAACAGAGAGCTAGGAAGTCTAAGCTTTCCATAGCTGTAAGCCAAATCACAAGGAGTAATAAGCAGCTAAACTGAAGGGGATCTCATCCATGACAGATCCAGAACACCACGAGTATGTCACACATAGTCGCAGGCAAAAAATATGTGGATTTGTATAGATTTCTGTACAAAACCGATGAAAATGAAAAACAAATGAAAATTTGTTAAGCAGAAAGTCTTTGTATATGGTTGTCTTTCTTGAGACTTTTTAAATTCATAGAACACCAAATATGATGATTCTCTTGTGGGATACAATAAATAAGAATAATAATAGTAATGTTATTTATTATTATTATTCACAATATAAATGTACATTGAGTCTTTATACATGGAAACATATAGCTGCTTTAATATTGTAATATTAAAATTATATTAATATTTTAGTTTATTATTAATATTATTTTATTTTTCACAGGGCTGCACGATATTGGAAATAACTGACATTGTGATATTTTGTTTTTCTGCGATATAAATTGCGATATGAAAGAAATTCACCAGATGACTTGAATAAATCTATTTGGAAAGAATTAATCATTCTAGGATGATTGGGGTGATTTTGTAGGTGAGTGAATTTACATAGAAAATAATGAATAGATTACAAGCATAGATAAATATATTTTTCAGGTAAGTCTAACATATATTTAGGTATAGAAATTGAATAATCAAATGTAAAATAACACTGCATATTCTTCACAAGTAGTAGTTCCCCTAAGCCATAAGCATAAGGATACTCAATGTTTTACGTGCATTTTTGAAAATTAGTTTTTTGCAGTGTCTGTTTTTGCAGTGTTTGTCTGTTCAGGCACAAATAGACACTGAAGAGAAAGGAATTTGGAGTTCACATGCATTTGCGCCGCTTTGTTTGTGTGCGCGCACAGAAAACAGCCACACGTCCAGAATCGAGTTCTCTTTCATGTCTTTGTATGCTAAAATGGTTTAAAATCGCTTGAATGTTTAAACTGACAGGACCTAAAACACATTAAAATGATAAACTTTCAATGTATGATGGTCAAACTTTGCAATTAATCCAAGAATCACACGCATTTTGAACCATGGTGTCTAGTCTGTATGGAATAACGATCCCTATACTAGACATCGCAAATCCTGCGATGTGACTATCACGGATGTGCACTTCGCGATTTCAAAGCTAAAAAGATATATCGTGCAGCCCTAATATAAGCGTCTTTATACATGGAAAAAATATACTTTATTTTATTAATATTTTAATAACATTGTTATTGATGATGATGATGATGATGATATTTTATATAATAATAATAATAATAATAATCAGGGTGTAATGATGCACTCATGTCACAATTCGATACTATTGCTTTTGGGTATCTTGCACCTGCTGTTTCCTTCTACTCCCCACCAGAGGTCACCTGTTCACCATTGAGACCTTTTCATGGCACACACAGTCACACGTCACTCTGGACTACATTTCCTTCTGTAATGTAGGGAGCGGGACAACAGAGTTGGAGATCCACGTGCAGGCTTTATTTACAGGTGAGCGTATTCATACAGGCAGTAGTTCAAACACCAGCAAACAGTAACAAGAAGGCAAGGCAAAAGAGTAATCCAAACACAGGCAATGGTTAAGGCAGGCAGCAATCGATCATCAAACAAAGAATCAGTCCAGGGTCAAAACACAGGCAAGACTAGGCAAGGACGAGGAAGAACAAAAGGCTAAACAATACTCAGCCATGTGTGTATGTTTGAGTGCAGCTTATAAAGTGTCACTGATAGGAAACAGGTGTGAGTGTGTGTGTGATTGGTTCCTAGCTGGGGAATTGTGGGAAATGGAGTCCATATGACACCAATAGAACACAGACCCAAGGCACATGTAACAATTGCGATATTTTAGGCAAAAATAAAGAAGATATTATTATTATTATCAGGACCCACAAATATTCCCCCATTGCATTATATATAGTAGTTTAATGTAGTATTGTCACTGAAACTTAAATTTGTTTCCTCACGCAGTACTCGCGCTTTTGATGCAGGTATTAGTTGTAGCTCTCACATAGACAGGCCACGCATGTGGATTAGACCACATTATTTATTTTTACGATGACTTTGACATTTTTTGGATCTTTTAAGTTTTAGACGAATGGACTTTAAATGGAGGGACAAAAATGTCTCAAGTTTAAAAAAAAAATCTTTATTTGTTTTTGGAAGTTGAACGAAAGTCTTATAGGTTTATGAATTATACCTTATAAATACAGTAAGCTGAGCTTTGGATAAAACTATATATTGCGAATTATATCATTTACATCAACGATGTCACAGACAAGCCAGGCTCCACCATCACCCAATCACAGAGCATTCCTTCACCAGAATACTGATCACGCACACCTGCACCTCATCAGCACGACAATCACCAGCAGCATAAAAGACACATGCACTCACACAGTCATCGTCCGGTCTCGTTAGCATCTAGACTTACCGTCATACTCACCTCAAGGACTCCTTTAAGCTACTTACTTGTCTCCAGCGTGTTCCCAAGTCTCCTTCGTTGTTCCTCGTCTCGTGTGCGTTCTCCTGTGTCTTCTCTGCTCCAGTCAATCTCCAGCCCTTACACCCCTAAATAATAATAATCAATATAATCAATATCCCTGTTCGTGAGAACCCCAGTTTGAGAACCACTTTATTTTACCAGTATATGCATCAATCCAACTAAATCCAAAGGATTTACATTTCTTTTTCTGTTACTGTAGTAGTCGGTACTTGATTTGTATTTGCTGTGATTAATGTCATACTTCTTTGTCTTGCATTTAAATGAACAAACAAATAGAACCATTAGAGCTTCATAAATAGATAGAACTTGGTAAAACTGAATTAAAACACCTGTAACACTGGAAGCTCATCTGTTGTTATGACTCATGCTGCTGTGACACTTCTTAATTGTCATTTAACAAACCAAGCTGTCATTATTTCAGACTGGATTTTCCATCTCAGTGGAATTGGCTGTCCTTTCCTTCCTTCCATGTTCTCATTCCTTTCTTCTTTAATGGCTCCCATCTCTTTGTATAGAGCGATGTGGTGTTTTGTTCCAGCAGGCAGTTGAGCTGAGAGATGGTGCGCCGTTCGTTAGAAGCGCTTGTGAAATACATCTATGATTAATTCTCATACTTCTGCGCTTTACACAGCAGGAGCTGATAAGGTAGCTATTGTTTGACCCTTTAGTGCGGGGAATTTCTGTTTTATTACCCGTGAGCTGTTGCATTACAAAGTTCCACGACTTGAATTCTCCATCTCTCACTTATTATTAATGGCACAATAAAAGTTTCAAATGGCCCTTCTATTGGCACATAAATGAATCCCGTATGGCCTGTCGGAGACATTTGCACATTGCCTGTGACCGGATTGTGTTGCAGTGTGTGCATGTGTATGTGTGTGTATACAAAATCAATGCAGTGAACAAAAGCAAATCCAAATGGACAGTGGATGACAGAACAGCGAATAAACCTGCCTGGAAAAAAAATTACAGATAATTGTGTCTCTTGGCCTCCCGAGTGAATTCTTGACTGGAGTACAGGGGCTGTGACAGATGCTCATGGGAGATTGCAAATCAGCTCTCACTATTTACAAAGAGAAATTGGCACATTATGCAAATAGCTGTATTATATTGCCTCGGCATCTTTTAATTTTACGAAGTGCTTCGGCGATTAACTTCATAAGATATTCATTGAGACTCTACAAGGACGGTGATTTGCGAGCACCGTGCCAAGTTCAGGAGAAGTTCAGTCATGTGATGTGAAACGCACCCTCTCATCAGTGCATATAGCTCAAGTGATCCTCTGGCTTGTGTGCTAACATTTTATTGACCGTAAATAGAGCAGAAAATAGATTCAGAGACTTTTCCGTCCACAGTAATGTCTCCTGATCTCTGCAGAGTTGTGTTCAGCAACTTTACCCAGCATGCCACAGTAATCAAACAATTACTGAGTTTTACTGGACTGAGTTTTGTGGTAATTGTTGGCTTTTTTTAGTGTTTTTTCCTTATTTAATTGCATGGGCGGGGTTAACAATGGACTTCTAGATTTTTTTAGTGCATTTCTGTCATGACAAATCTCAGAATGTTTGACATGGTAATGGATATGACAATGTTGATATGTTTGGTCTTGGCAGAATAGATCTGTTGCTGCTGCTGCTGCTGTTGGCTTTTGCTTCAAGCAGAGTAAGTACAGGTCTTGCTACTGCCGATACATATATGACACGCTGCTGTGAGCAAAATAGTCAAGCTACTGCTGCTGTACAATATAGCATACATGAATTACCATAACAGATCTATACAGGTGGAGCTGGGGAAGGTGAAGGGTTTCTGAAAGCAAGCTGCACTGCTACAGCAAATGCTGACAGAGTATTTGAAGGTTGAGCAGCGAGCTCATTGGCTACTGATACAGCAAGAACCAATCAGTTGTGCCCTATAGAGAATGATGTGATTACAAGCAGATTGACCCAGGTGAAAAAAAAAAAAAAGTACATTTCTATAATGTACTTAAAGTGCTCTGTTTTCACGCACTAATTTTGTACTTAATATACTAAAAATTCTTCTTTAGTACTTCTTGAGATAAACTTAAGAACATGTAAGTGTACTTAACTGTACTATTTTGAGACACTAACTAAAATGTGCTTTTAATATAGTATCTCTGTATTTAAAATATGTATTTAGTTACCACTTATAGTACACTTGAACCCATAGTGTACTACAAGTGGTAACTAAATACAGTTTTTTAATATAGAGATAGTATGTTAACCCTTTGATGCGTACAGCCACACCGGTGTGATCAGTCTTGGCTGATCCCTGGAGCATACGATCACACCGGTGTGATTAGAATGTATTAGAATTAGAACATGCCATATTCAGATGTGCTCGTGCGCTTTGGCTGGCGCTAAACCAGAGACGGACGCACGCAGCACTTTTCATATATCACAAATATGGAGTGTTTTCAACCACATAATGTTTATTTTAGGTTTCAGACATTTAAATACACATAAGTACTAACAAATCAATACATTTAGAGTTTGTAAAATACACACATTTAGACGACACATTTTATTCATATCAGATACACATTGTGTATGTAACTTTAAAGTTTGAAAAAAGTGGATGAATTTGCACGTTGTAAATCCAGCTGATCCGATTCTCTGTACTGGTGCGCAAACTAACATGGAGGCACCCATCGCGTGTATAGCTGAACTAACTCGTTATAAAGGTGTTTAAACAGCAAAACACATACATTTGCACATATTGGTCAATCGGAATATTAGATCTTTCATGCTATAGTTAACAAATTTGTAAATATTTCGAATAAAAAAAGGAAAAATTTAATAAAAGCATATCATCAGTCATACAGCGCTGCGGTATTTCACGTGACAAGCAATAACGCATCACCATGGAAACAATAAAGTGATACGTTCTAAATAATGGTCGCCTTGAAAAACTCACGCTGGGGGTCTTAGACAGAATATTTTAAACTTGCGCATGAAAGGGTTAAAAGCACATTTTAGTTCATATTTCATGGTATCTTAAAATAGCACAGTTGAGTACACTTAGATGTTCTTAAGATTATCTTAAGAAGTACTAAACAAGAATTTTTAGTATATTAAGTACAAAATTAGTGTGAGAAAATAGCTTCAGTTCTTTACTTCAGATGTAGTTTGGCAAGCCAGACATTTTAATACTGGCATAAAATGTGAGACATATTGCAGTTTTTTTTGGTGTGTAAACTCATTTAAATTATGGCGGAGCATTTCATTCTGCAGATATTAACAGAAGCTGTTTCTATGCTTTGTAGTCAGAGTTTCCCTCCATTCAGATGTAATAATCACTGAATATTTCAGAGACGTAACTCTGAGAACAAAGAATACAGCTATGCTAGAGGATTTTGCAGACTTTAAGACACAAGTCTTCTGGTTATTGCAGATTTGATGTCATGAACCATGCAAACTTTACAACAACATGTTTTTTCTCAGAAGTGTGAGTTTTAACAGTCTGCTAGCTTCTAAAACAGAATATATTAGTGTACAATTCACATCAGTAAGCCAAAGAGTTTGTTTTATTTATTTGTTTAGGTTTTTTTATATATTTATTTTTATTTTATTTTTGCCTTTTGAGCAAGTCTAAAGTTAATGGGACCTTTTTCCTTTTGACTCCAGTAATATTGAATATAATATAATAGAATAGAATATAATAGAATAGAATAAAATAAAATATAATAATTTATTTAAAATAAAGAAATCAATACTACTACTACTAATAATAATATTTATGTTTGTTTATTTGTTTTATTTATGTATTTTTTATTTATAGACTTTTGCCTTTTGAGCGAGTCTAAAGTTAATGGGATCTTTTCTGTTTGAACTCCAGTAATATCGAAAGTTATATTTGTGTATTAAAATACCTTGTAATAAATGTAATGTTTCAGCTTTTTCTTGAAGGGGTTTTTGCCTGGAGTGGTGAGTGGACAGGAAAGTTGGGTTATAGAGGGGATGAGAAATAACCCAGTTTTGTCTGTTTGTGCAGTAGATAGAGGAAAACAAGTTAACATTGTGATTTCACATTCTTTACGAAACTAAGTAAAAGTTTGTCTAAATGTTAAACTTTTCCTTTCAAAGTTCTCTCAAGAGTACCATACCATACAACCTCCTAATGACCCCCGTTGATAAACGTATTATTTATTATGCAGTCCCGCGGCCCACACCGTGTGTCTGGTTTCTAAGTTGGAAGTTTTATGTCTTTAATAAAAGAAGCACAACGGCACCTATTGTCATTAGAGGTGAAATTAGGCAGAGCGGGCATTGTTTTGGAAAGGGAACGTAATTTATGCGGCTTGCCAAAGGGAAGTGAGTTTAATTCCTCAGGGCTAATGAGCTATAAATCAGTCTCTGCAGGCTGTCGGAGTGTTATCAGTACACCATCTCCCGCCACACTTCCCTCCGATCATCTCTCCACCTCTCTGCGCTCTGAAATCTCGCTCAGTCAATGGAACAAATGTTAACATATGTCCATCACATGCATTTGTGTGCTTATGTGTGACTATACAATATAAAGCACCTCAATTTTTTTGCATGCCAATTCACTACAACCCTGATCCGGTTCGATAAGTGTGCCGACCAGATGCTCAACTTCCTGTTAAGGCTTAGGGAAAAAGCAAATTGATTGCATGTTTAAAATGTCAAATATGAGCAATTTATCTTCCTTTCACAATCACCTCAGGAAGTGCATGTAGGAAAGTAGGTTCACTTAGGCAAGCGAGCATCACATGCTCTCACTTTTGGCGGGCAAATGAATTCACCTCCCCTGTAAAAGCACAATGAATCGTTGTCCAAGTTGTCTCTTTGTGTTGTGCTACTAATTGGCTCAGTCAACACTTAATTAAAGGAAAATCTTCTTCTCTCTTTCAGTCTCCCCTCTTTACTTTGTGACCAAGTGGTCACTGACCTTATTGGAGTCTGTTGTTGTTGCTGGAATGATTAGTGGTGAACCTTGGATTGGATGTCTTGCTAAACTGTAGCTCAGATGAATCAGTCACGAAATGGCAAGCAGGTTTCTTTATACAGATGGAGAGATTATGCATCATTTGTTAGGTATAATTTGATCATTTGTTAAATTCCAAAGTACATATTGTTTGTGTTGAATTGGAGATGCATCAATCATAACACTGCAAATTTGTTTTATGTATCATGGAGAATAGGCCAATTTTCCTCATGAGAAGTTTCCTTCCTCAGGCCATCAGGATGTTTAAAGAGTCGTTTACCCAAAAGAAAATTTAGTTTATTTGTCATGCCATTCCAGACTTGTATGACTTTCATTCTTCTGTTAAATATGAATGGTGATTCAATAAAATGAAAGTGAGTGATACAGTTTTTGTTACATTTGATTACTGGCTTTGGTATTAAAGATTTTGATTTGACTGTTTGTGAATCAAACTAGTCTAGTTGTGCAGTATATTTTTTAAATAAAATAACTGGTATATATTAGTAATTTGTTTTGGACTGAATCAGACTTATCATATGGGTCATTGACAAATAAGGTTTTTAAAAGTGTAAAAAAAAAAAAAAACATAATGGAGACTAGTTTTTAAAAAAAATTAATTAACACTGCTTTTGTCATTTTTTACAAGACGGACAAAAAAAAGTCTTTCGGTTTACCAAAATTTTGTTTTTACCGAAGTACACTTTTGGTTATACTGAATGACGATATTTTCAAACAATGCTAACAGGCTGATATCTAGCTAGTTAGCTTGCTCAAACATTCAAACATTCAAACATTCTATATTTAGTACAAATTTTTTAAATATTACAACATTTTCCATGTTTTATAGTGGTTGTACCGAATGACCTGATGTTTCGGGACATGCATAGGAGCAAGTGAAAACATTACTTTTTCAGATAGTTAGTTACTTTGCTTCACGACCATGTGGTCCATTGCAGGTGTCTGAATGATGTCACATCCTGAAATTCATTTTTCTGGACATTCTTTCTTGTAACAAAGCAACGACTTCTACACATAATTTTAATACCATTTTGCACTATGTTGATATATGATGTTATAAAATCATGCCAGATTAAAAAAAATATACATTTATTACATTTTAAAGGTGCCCTAGAACACTATTTCACAAGATGTAATATAAGTCTCTGGTGTCCCCAGAATGTGTCTGTTAAGTTTCAGCTCAAAATACCCCATAGATTTTTTATTATATGTTTTAACTGCCTATTTTGGGGTGGGATTAAAAATGCTCTGATTTGGTGTGTGTACACCTTTAAATGCTCGTGCTCCCTGCCCCCAAGCTCGAGATTGCATTAAACATTGCATAAACAATTCTGAAGTTCACAATATAACTCTCAAAATGGATCTTTACAAACTGTTCGTTATGCAGCATATCAGATCACGTAAGTATGGCATATTGTGGATGTTTACATTTGATTCTGAATGAGTTTGATAATGCTGCGTGGCTAATGCTACACTGTTGGAGAGATTTATAAAGAATGCAGATGTGTTTATGAATTATACAAGCTACTACATGCTACAAGCGTTTTCAGGTTAAAAATGAAAATAACGACATGGCTCTGATCTCCGTGAATAGAAACAGTGGTAACTTTAACCACATTTAGCAGTACATTAGCAACGTGCTAACGAAATATTTAGAAAGACAATTTACAAATATCACTAAATATATCATGATATCATGTATCATGAACAGTTATTATCGATCCATCTGCCATTTTTGCTATTGTCATTGCTTGCATGCTTCACAATATCTGCAGAACTCGGCTGTGCAGCTCCACGACTAATACTGGCTTGTCTAATGCTTAGAACATGGGCTGGTATATGCAAAAGTTGAGGGCGTACATATTAATGATCCTGACTGTTGCGTCACAGTTGTGTTATGTTGAGACTCGCCTGTTTTTCCTTGGTGTTTTTCGCGCACGAGATTTACATATGAAGGAGGAAACAATGGTGTTTGAGACTCACTGTATGTCATTTCCATGTACATAACTCTTATTATTTAACTATGCCAAGGTAAATTCAAGAATTTTAAATTCTAGGGCACCTTTAAGATATTTTAATCTCAAATGAAGTGGCTGTATTGGCCTTTGGATGGTTAAACCGAAATACCTTTTAACACTAATAACCGAATAACACTTCAAATACCTTTATATGTAGCAAAATATAATTAAAACCTTTTGGATTCAATAAAAGAGATCTAGTTGTACTACCTTACATACTTTGGATATCTTTGTTTTTTTTATTAGTATTAAGGCCTTTGGACAAAAAAATGACACATCATTGACCCATATATGTCTGTGTGTTTGATACTTTTTAATTTTTTTAATTTTGTAGTACACATATTCACAGATACAGGCTACACTCTAAAAAAATGCTGGGTAAAAACAACCCAAGTTGGGTTGAAAATGGACAAATCCAGCAATTGGGTTGTTTTAACCCAGCAGTTAGGTTAAACATTTGCCCAACCTTTTATTTAACTAAACTATTGTTTAAAAATTACTGTATTGCTTGCTTAAAATGAACCCAAAGTATGTTGGAAATGAACATTTATTAATATGTGTAATAAATTAACATTAATAAGGCTAATGTATAATTAAACAATAAACATTTGCTAAAGTACTTAATATTTATATAAATATTTACCTTTTGATTATTATTGTTGCCTCTAGTAAGTTATGTGTCTGATTTTTAATTTACAACCCATTTTAAGCTAGCCATATAGTAATTTTTAAAGAATAGTTGGGTTAAATAAAACTGCCCTGCATGTTGGGCAAACATTTAACCCAACCACTGGGTTAAAACAACCCAGTTGCCGGGTTTGTCCATTTTCAACCCATCTTGTGTTGTTTTTAACCCAGCATTTTTTAGAGAGTATAATTATCACATTGAGTTTGGACTGCAAACCCATGTGAAAAGTGGTGCAGGAAAAACTGCCATAGAGTAAAAAATCAATAGCAAGATCATTCAAATGAAGAATTGAAATTCTTGTACTTATTAATTGTACTTAATTATTCATATATTTCTGTAAATGCTTAGCTTATTTGTTATGCCATTGCACATCGGGGAGACTGGTAGAACAAAATATTTGCCTTCGTACCATGTGTATGTGAAAATTAAAGCTTTAGACTTGAATGTTGACAAACTGCGTCGGTACAGCGCTGCAATTGCTGTCATCTAATGTCATCTAATGTTCCCTCATTATTCTGCAAAGATATTTCCTACCCACACAATGCTAAACCAATTAAAGAGTAGCTGGATGAATTCCCAGATTAAGTTAAATGACTTGTTTTCCCAGTCAACTGTTTAAAACATCACTGGACATTTCATTAAAGGACAAGAAAGATATTCTGAAGACCTTGCTGTTTCCATTATTTTCTCCACCCCCTGCAGGTAAGCATATCCTTGGAAAAAAAGCTAGCACTGGTGAGAATGTGTTTATGAACTGCAGAGGTTTCATAAATCCATCCGTCATGATAGACAGCTGGAAGTGAAGAGCGCAGATTTAATTTGATGGTTGACTGCCCCCCTTTAAACTCACAAGGAATTATTCCCATAGGACCCTTCAATTTACTCCACCCAAATGAATAAATAAATAATAAAAAATAAATAAAATAAAATTATATATATATATATATATATATATATATATATATATATATATATATATATATATATAATGTTTTAAAAATAAATTCAAAATAAAATCAGAATTTACAAACAACTGCTTTTCAAAAACAAATTTCTATTAAAGCAAATTACCGTTTCAAAGGAACAGTTTAATCAAATATTACATTTGTGATCATTTACTACACCTTCATTCCATTACAAACCTGTATGATTTTCTTTCTTTTGTGTAACACAAATTGAGATGCTTAGCTGAATGTCCAAGCTGCTCTTTTCTATACAGTGAATGTGAATGTGGATGTGAATTTGCGCTGTCAAAGTCCAAATATGACAAAAACAAGCACCAGAAGAGTATTTTATATGCTATACTCATAATTTTTATGAAGCCTTATGAAAGCTTTGTGCAAGGAACAGATCTTGCCTGAAAGTCCTTATAATAGAGAAAAATTACCTTAACTTCAAATATCGCATTTTATTAAAGCTGCACAAAGCTTATGTTGCTTGACCAATTGACTGAAAGGTCTCGTTTCAGCACCACGGACAGATCCTCTTATGTATTTTAATGTTGCATCAACAACACTAGATAACTATCATCTGTAACCTTTAACCTGTGTGGGTATCCTTTTTAATATATTATTCTGCCTCCAGCTGGAAATCTTTGTTATTTCTTTGCTTTTTCTGATCTTGTAGGATCCAGCATTTCAAACCAGTGCACTCATTACATCGTTCTGCATCGTATTTGCTGAATGAAATCCAGTACTTGTTTCTTACTAATTTTAGGGTGCTGATTCCAAAAATAGTGTTTTGATTTAGTTTTGCTCTAGCGTTACATTTTCTCACAAAATATTTTGTAGCATTTTGGTTTTCAGCAACCATTTTTGAGGTGAATGTTTTTTTTTTGTTTTTTTGCCTAATCCTGATTTCAAGGTTAGACTGACAGTGACAGAAGAAAATGCAAACATGACCCAGATGGTTTTTTTCTTTTCTTTTCTGCTATATCTGTGGGTGTTACAACATTCAAACAGGGACAGAACATTTTTTGTGAAAAAGCTTATTTATTAATAAACTTCTGTTTGTGTAAATTCTTTGACATTAAATTGAGTATTTGAACATATTTAATGCACTCCTTTACAGATCACAAGTTAATTGATATTTTGATTACTACTTTTTGTCATTAAACTTTTGAAACCTTTGACTGCTTTTGATATTTTCACCCAAAAATGAAAATTATCTCATGATTTACTCACCCTCAAATCATCCTAGGTGTATATGACTATCTTCTTTCAGACAAACACAATCAGAGATATATATATATATAAATATATATATATATATATATATATATATATATATATATATATCTTATTTTGTGAAAAAACTACATGATGGAATTTTTTTTTGATATTTTTAACTCAACTTCATCACATTGGTTAATATTAAGCCTTTTTGTCAATCATAAGAATTTTTTCTTTTTAAGATGCCGGGCTGTGTTATTTATGTTGAGCTGGAGCACTTCCATCTCCTTTGAGCCGTACATTGTAATTTTTACACGAAAATCCACTGAGCTTTTGCTTTATTTTGAATTCCTTTATTTTAGATCATAGGAGGCCATAACCATGTAGTGTGGACTAATCCCTACACACTTCATGTAAAAGAACGCTGCATAAAATCGAGCTTGACATGAAAGCGGCACGGCCACCCTACTGCAGTACCCGGGAAATGCCTGCAAACTAGGTTTATTTTGATTGATGTTTAATTGCTAAAGGTAATTAAACCGAAGGTAGATGTTTGATGGAGTTAAATCGTTTAGTTGAAAGGGCGATGTTCTCATAATTCAGTAAATCAAGGCCTGAATATGAACCTACGCCTTATGAATATCTAAACAATCTCCACTCTTAAACATTCAGATGTATAAGTGGTTTCTCCAGAGTCATTCAGCTCTGCTATTTCATGTAGGTCACTTTTTTAGTGCCACCGGCGAGGCAGGCTTAGAGAGTTCCCATCCTTTTGTACATTATTTCTGAGTGGAGTTAGACAGAGGCCAGCTCCCTGAGCACTCCATGCCTGGGACTGTTGAGTGCTCTGGGATCGTGTTATTGGAGCAGGGCAGGAGGAGGTGAGGTCACCTGCTTGGCGGCTTGTCCGTTTGCAAGACTGGTGACGGGACATTGATTCAGCTTGGCAGCTTTGGCAGATTTGCCAAGCAGGTGAAGGAGAGACTTGAATTTGGCTGCAAACTGCTTCTGGCGGGAGGTTGGCAGGGCATGTCAGCCAAGTACTCAGATGCTCTTGGGCTCTTTCATGGCCATATGCGTGTCTATGTATATATGCGTAATGAAAATATCACCGTCCCTGTCAAGATATCTTGAAAATAATGAGCTTATTCCCTTTCTCCATGTAACTCCAGAACTAACATGAAATTTGATAGTGCCTGCATTTTTTTTCTAGCATCCTCATTCAGTGCATGTACATCTAGACGATTCGTGAGAACAGAGCTCACTGTGGGGAGGACTTAATGATGCAGAATGTCTTTAAAGAGCTTGGCGCTTTATTAGCGGGACTGCTGTCAAGGGGTAGGGGCTTATGGAGTTGGATCAGGCCGTACACACAAACATTTGCACAGTTTTTGCATCATTCTTATCATTCGGAAGGAGTACAGAATTGCTCCAAGGCCATGCCAAATCCTAGTTTAAGCAGAATTCGGTTTTGCTGTGACGTTGCATTATACTGGCCGAATAAATCTGGTCTGTTGTGCCAATATACAGTACTTTAGATCAAGTTTTAATTGCTTGCAAAGGATATTTGCTTCCTCTGAGACGGGATGTTTGCAAAATTGTACTTAATGAGAAGATTGGTTGGGTGCTATTTTGAGTTAAAAAGTTGTTACAGACTTCCAAAATCAACTTCTAAAACCAAAGGTCAGGGAAAAGTCATGAGAAGGTGCAAAAAAGAGCTGTTGACTGTGAATGTGAGAGTGAGAAATAAAGAGCTCAGTGGTATTATGAAGCCGGGTGGATGTTAAGGACAAAAGGGAAACTCATGTGGGTGTTAACTTTGCACAGTGCGGTGCAGGAAAGGGTCTTTGAAGTCTCTAAAGAATGCTGTAATTTGCTGGTAATTTCCACTACAATCACCACCACATAAGTACAGGTTTAAAATTCTTCACCTTTACCTTTTCTTGACATCAAATGCTTCCTAATCAATCAATTTTAGCACTATCTAATTACACAACTTCAATGAATCCCCCTTTATTGGATTGCTCGGAGAGGATAAGGGTTTGAACCCTTCTGGAATTCTCAAATGAAATATAGGGAAGCTAGAATAACAAGCCAAATTTGATCTGTGACTCAGGCTCAGCACAAAGTTTTCATTTCAGAGATCACCACTGCGCTTCTTGAGGGCAGCAAAATGGGTTTCCAGTGCGGAGGGACTTGTCTGAGCTGAATTAGAATTCCTCGACTCAAACACATCTTATCTTATCTGTTTTTGCCGGGGAACTGATTGCATTAAACGTTTTAATGATTCACAGATGGCCACTTTCATTTAACTGTTGAACAGTTCAGGGCTTCTAATGTTCTGATTCTCCTCATAGTTTTGGATCAATTTGTGTGTTTTGATTGATTTAAGCTGTGGTTTCTTGATGGTACGGCTGATAAGCGAGCTTGTTTAGCGTGTATTTTCTACCTTGTGATGCAATATATATTATATGTCACAATATTTCACAAAGCATCATTTGCATCATATTAGAGCTGATTGTTACTAGTCAAAACAAATTCTAAGATTATCTAAATGTTATTTTTTACATTTAAAAAAAAGTGCAAATGCAATTGCAATCAACACTTCTTAAGCCACAATACAGGTGCTAGTCATATAATTAGAATATCATCAAAAAGTTGATTTATTTCACTAATTCCATTCAAAAAGTGAAACTTGTATATTATATTCATTCATTACACACAGACTGATATATTTCAAATGTTTATTTCTTTTAATTTTGATGATTATAACTGATAACTAAGGAAAATCCCAAATTCAGTATTTCAGAAAATTAGAATATTACTTAAGACCAATACAAAGAAAGGATTTTTAGAAATCTTGGCCAACTGAAAGGTATGAACATGAAAAGTATGAGCATGTACAGCACTCAATACTTAGTTGGGGCTCCTTTTGCCTGAATTACTGCAGCAATGCGGCGTGGCATGGAGTCGATCAGTCTGTGGCACTGCTCAGGTGTTATAAGAGCCCAGGTTGCTCTGATAGTGGCCTTCAGCTCTTCTGTATTGTTGGGTCTGGCATATCGCATCTTCCTCTTCACAATACCCCATAGATTTTCTATGGTGTTAAGGTCAGGCGAGTTTGCTGGCCAATTAAGAACAGGGATACCATGGTCCTTAAACCAGGTACTGGTAGCTTTGGCACTGTGTGCAGGTGCCAAGTCCTGTTGGAAAATGAAATCTGCATCTCCATAAAGTTGGTCAGCAGCAGGAAGCATGAAGTGCTCTAAAACTTTCTGGTATACGGCTGCGTTGACCTTGGACCTCAGAAAACACAGTGGACCAACACCAGCAGATGACATGGCACTCCAAACCATCATTGACTGTGGAATCTTTACACTGGACCTCAAGCAATGTAGATTGTGTGCCTCTCCTCTCTTCCTCCAGACTCTGGGACCCTGATTTCCAAAGGAAATGCAAAATTGACTTTATTCAGAGAACATAACTTTGGACCGCTCAGCAGCAGTCCAGTCCTTTTTGTCTTTAGCCCAGGTGAGACGCTTCTGGCACTGTCTGTTGTTCAAGAGTGGCTTGACACAAGGAATGCGACAGCTGAAACCCTTGCAAACCCTTGCATATGTCTGTGCGTAGTGGTTCTTGAAGCACTGACTCCAGCTGCAGTCCACTCTTTGTGAATCTCCCCCACATTTTTGAATGGGTTTTGTTTCAGCTCTGTGAACAGCCAGCCTCTTTTGCAATGACCTTTTGTGTCTTGCCCTCCTTGTGCAAGGTGTCAATGGTCGTCTTTTGGACAACTGTCAAGTCAGCAGTCTTCCCCATGATTGTGTAGCCTACAAACTTAGACTGAGAGACCATTTAAAGGCTTTTGCAGGTGTTTTGAGTTAATTAGCTGATTAGAGTGTGGCACCAGGTGTCTTCAATATTGAACCTTTTCACAATATTCTAATTTTCTGAGATACTGAATTTGGGATTTTCCTTAGTTGTCAGTTATAATCATCAAAATGAAAAGAATTAAACATTTGAAATATATTAGTCTGTGTGTAATGAATGAATATAATATACAAGTTTCACTTTTTGAATGGAATTAGTGAAATAAATCAACTTTTTGATGATATTCTAATTATATGACCAGCACCTGTACATAATTTCAATATTTAGGTAACAAAGCATTAAAGGGTTATATTTTGGCTTTATACTGAAACAAATTACATTGGGATTGATATTAATATAAAAAAAACAAAACCTTTTTGTAATTTTTGTGTGTGTGTGTGTATATATATATATATATATATATATATATATATGTATATGTGTATATATATATATATTTTTTTTTTTACTGTCATTATATAAATAATTGCAGGTAATCTCATGATTTCTGAACAATCTTTAGAAAGCTGATGTTTTTTTTTTTAATTATCAAATTTGAATCTTAATGTAAAAATGAATCATTGTTACATGTCCAATGTATATCTTAAGTAAACATGTTAACTTTTGACATCACGGAAATTAAATAAATACTAAAATAATACATTTTAAATACATTTTTAATAAAACTGTATCATTTTTCATAGGCTCCCTGTGGGATCCCAGACATGAAGTGCTATAACTGTACAAATGAATAAATTAACATTTTAATACAAGGATTAAGGACCCAACTATTGATACAATATTGTAAGAAAAAGTGTCATGATATTAATGTATGATTCTGCCACAACCCTAATTTTATTTTTTTTTTAGTAGTCATTTGGCTAAAGACCATGATTGATAAACCCTGCATGTACGTTAGTTCTGGATACCCTGAAGGGAGTTGCCTTCAAAGCAATGTGCTTTGGGTTATGGATGGGCTAAGATGAAGATTTAATGCCCATTAACTTGGCCTTCTATTCTCAACCCCCAAGAGAGGCGGAGATGGGGAAATGCTCCAGTATTTCGAGCCTGGTCTCATTAGAAAAACGTACCTGTGGGAAAGTTTTCGTGAGTCGTAAAATATGTATTAATACGTACATATCACTGCAGTTTCAATGTTAAATGTCCACTGAGTGGCGCTAAAAGCGTGTTCATTTTTTTTGCCGGAACAGATAAACGTAAATAAAAGTTTTTATGATGTTGGTTTTTATACGAATCACCGCAGTTCTGTTAACAAAAGCAAATGTGACATAAAAAGCATCCGTAATCATGCCGTTTTAGCTTGTTTTGATCTCTCATCTTTGACTCGTTTTTTTCGGATTCGTACCCAAGGCTTTCTCATCCTGACTACAACTTCGTATCAGCTGATCTACCAAGCAAGCCAAAATTTATTCGTTTACAAGTCATGCACTTTGTTAAAAAGCGTTTTGAAGTCATAACAATATTGTGCAAGGAGATGATAAAACAAGTCTTTATTAATCCATAATCTGACCCTGTAATCATAACTGTTTATGAAAACAGTTAAAAGCGCTTGCTGTTTTACTGCCGCTAGTGTTCATTTCTGTTGGAAACTGCAGTGATATGTACGTATTGGTACGTATTTTTGTGACTCGCAAAAATGTTCCCACAGGTACGTCTTTCCATGAGACCAGGTTAGAGCATTTCCCACATGATGTTCAATATTTAAGAGAGAAAAATGCCATAAAGGATCTAGAGAAATCATTCTGTTGCATAACTTTTGTCTCCATATCTGGCAGTCAAAACGTCTAGTAAGCGAGAGAGATGATTCGAGAAGGGAGCTCCTCTGAAATCGATTGCTTTCACTGATTTGTGGGGTAACAGGCTTGTGACACTCTTATCTCCACAGCTTCTGTAGTTAGGCATCACAGTCCAGTGGATATGACACTCCATCTGCCAGACTAGAGCTCTACTGAGGCCCTTAAGGGGGACAGTCAGCGCAGGTGAGATGGGCGATCTCCTCACTTGTCCGCTCATCACTTGGAAATGACACTTTCTCTTGTCTCATTTGAATCCTCATCCCTTTCACTTTTCACATGAAAAAACCTTTCAGCACAACCCTTTTGAAAAATTGTTCCTGGCCTTCTGAGGTCAATGTAATGCTAATGCATGAACTGACCTTGAACTGATCAGCAAATGGGACATTGTATTCATGTCTGTTACCAGGACTCACTCTGACATCAATGGATTTCAGATGAATACTTGAGTATCCTAAGTGAACATCAGAGGATCCATGTTATTCAGTGTGTGTTCGCAGGGCATATTTCTAGCCCCTGAACACCAAAGAACCATTGAGGGATCTCAAAACATGAACAGAAGGGCATGCTACAAGATGCTCATTAATGTTTTAAGTTTGCAACAAAAAGTCCTAGGTCATACCCTACTTGCAATGCATGCCTATCGCTGAAGCACTTAAGTTTTACTTTATATATTTAGAAATTATTATGATAATGTTAAAAATAATAAATAGTGCAATTGTTAAAAAGGTGATTTCTGAAGAAAATATAGATCAAGTTTTATTTCAAATCAGGACTTGCATGTTTCTTCTCTCTTTCACTCACTACAGGCACAAAAACTCCTAGTGTAAGAAAACCGAAACGTTGCCTTACACATAAGCCCCTGCTATGTTTCCATCCACCTATTTTATGCGCATTTTGGGATATCGCATAAAATGCTATGGAAACACCAAGATGCGCATAAATTCTAAAAATGCACATAAAAAACGTATACACTCAACTAAGTTGGATACATTTTTGTGCGACACGAAAACATGTGCATATACTACGATGGAAACAATTTTACAGAATAAATTCCTTGATGCACATCAAAAAGACATATGTGACTTTGCGATTGGATGACATAACTGGACCCACCAGCTGACCACTTGCACAGCATCTGAAATGCTGTTTTGGTCATTCTATAATGCCTGAGCAAAGTCTGTCGTTAAAGTGGTTCTGTATAATTCCCTCCCAGAAGAGCCTCACACGATTGCGTTCACAAACACCAGGCATCTGAGGCACAAATAATTTATTATATACGAAAATTATCATATGCAGTGACTTCCATGTTTCTTAGTGATATTTAGGGCCAGTTTATCAGGAAGTGACGATTTTGTTCTCCTCAGCTCACTGGATGGAAACACTGCTTTATTCGCAAATGTTTTATGCGATATTCCAAATTTGCGTGTGAGAAGGAGTAGTGACTGTAGAAAGCAGAAGCTGAATCCCGGACATTTTGGGCGATTTAAAAAACCCGGCCAGATGCATTTTTTTTTAGGTCCAAAAAGAGGACATGTCTGGGAAAAAGAGGACGTATGTTCACCCTAGGTAAACGGAAGCTCAAGCATGTTTGAACCAATGAGGTTCATTCTCGTGTAATGCAGCACTCCAATAGAGGCTTGTTCTTGCGTGGCAAGCAGGTTCAGTTGAGCTTCTGTTTATGTTCGCTGATCAATGTCTATATGTGAGTAAAAGCCTACATTAAATTTGTTCATCATGTAAAGTGATCTAGTCTCATCAGAAAATTTGGACTAACCACTCAATTCATATGGATTAGTTTTACGATCTTCTTATGAACTTTTTGAAGCGTCAAAGTGGTAGTTGCGTAGACTGTCAATGGAGGGACCGAAATCTCTCAGATTTCATCAAAAATACCTTCATTTGTGTTCCGAAGATGAACAAAAGTCTTACGGGTTTGAAACAACATGAGGGTGAGTAATTAATGACTGAATTAGTGAACTGACCCTTTAAGTAATTCAAATGAGTTGCATATACCGTTCAAACGTTTGGTGTTTTTGAAAGAAGTGTTTTTAATGTTTTTTATTCCTGTGATATTCAAGCAGAGTTTTCAGCATCATTACTCCAGTCTTCAGTGTCACATGTTCCCTCAGAAATCATTCTAATATGCTTCTAATGTGCTGTAGAAGAAATGTTTCTTAAGAACAGCGTTTATTTGCTGTAGATTTTTTTGTAACAACATAAACGTCTTTGGTGTCACTTTTGATCTTGTTAATAAAAGTATTAATTAAAAAAAGAAATTGTTGACATTCTCATGAATTAACTGTCTTGTTACTACATCCATAAATTCTGACTTTTGTAATAATAGCTATAATCAGAGAGGTTAAACATCTTGTATATGACGTACTTTGGGCGGCATCCTTGTGTCTTTTAGTGTGCACTTTGTTCTAACTTGCTAACGCCCAGTTCACAGCCCAGGAAGGGGGATTTTTAATGTGCTGAGACAGGACATTGTGTCCCTGTCAGAGGAACAGGGCCTGAGAGTGATGTGTGATGAGATGCTGCAGTCGTGCTCCACTCCAGCTGAGCTGATGGATGGTGATAGATGCTTACAAGAGGTGATAAATGAGTACGGATGGTGGATATAGTTTGTAACTGTGAACAATACAGCACAGCATAGGCTGCAGTGACCCTTCAATGTACTGTCACAAATAAATGACCAGACAAATCACTGTCCCTCTCTGTTAGTAAACATAACAAATGTTCAGTTCTCTGTCTGATTTGTTCAGTGATGTAACTGTATTTAATAGAGGTGGGCAATATGACCAATTTTGTTTCACAATATGATAAATTTTAGAATACTGTTCTGTCATTAATGAATAATTACACAGGAACAAATGAGTAATGCACTATTAACACATAATAACTACTATTAACTAAGAAGAAACTCTGATTAATGAATTAGTAAGTAATAGTGCTCAGTTGAATGTGGTAGTTCACTGTTAGCTAATAACTAAGTACTATTTTTTTCATATCTACCAGAAAACTACTAAGAACTAAGAATTAATGTGAATAATGCATAATGTATAATTCATGGTAACCCACTAGTAACGACTCAAGTATATCAATTATTTGGATCAGTATTCTAAAGTGAAAAGCATGATAACTCCTTAATATTGACTGAAGTCATTGTAAACTTTTGAGGTTTTTGTAAGGTTTTGAATAGTATTTGGATAGTTATTGATTAGTTAATAATGAATTACCACATTCGACTAAGCAGTATCACTTACTAATTTGTTAATCAGAGTTTATTGTTAGTCAATAGTAGTTATAGAGTGTTAATATTGTGTTACTCATGTTGTATCTATGTAGTTATTCATTAATGACGGAACAGTATTCTAAAGTGTTACAGACATTTTATTTCACAAGAACTATAGGATAAATACAATAGAAACAGATACAAATTAAATAAAGTTTTTCAAGTACAGTAGGTTTATTTAACATGTAGCCTATTAAGTGTTACATGTTCACCGTTATGTTCCGTTAGTTTGACCCAGTTTTCCCCATTCTGTTTTATCAGTCATTGCTTTCACCTGTGTCTAGTTAATTACCTTGTTAAGTTCCCTTTGTTTGTCACGTGTATATATACCCTGTGTTTTCCTCCACTCCTTGTCCGTTCTCGTTAATGTTGATGTGCTTTGTGTATTCCTGCCAGTTTTGTCATTAAATGCTATTCTACGTATTCTCCGTCGTCCTTGTTCCTTGCTACACAGCCATACGGTAACATTAAGCAATACTAAAGAAATTAATTAAATGTGAAACTTAAACACTGCATAGTCTTCACTGTATGAATTAAATATAATTTGATTCTTATTAAAAATACAAAAGTTATTTAGTCAAAAGCAGTGAGTGATTTTCAC
This sequence comes from Elopichthys bambusa, assembly GCA_037101425.1. Lineage (NCBI taxonomy): Eukaryota > Metazoa > Chordata > Actinopteri > Cypriniformes > Xenocyprididae > Elopichthys > Elopichthys bambusa. Next base: position 13,921,959 of record CM074453.1, on the reverse strand, counting down.
TGTCTTTTGTTTGTTTGATTAACATTAATGACACAGACAGCAGCAGATATATTATGCTGCTGTCACTTTAAGGCTGAATGCACGGATCTAATATACAGTACGGTATATCTCATTTTCACCCAACTTTTTTTCCCTGTGTTTACACACAGTGGGCATTTTGAGATTATTCTATGTGTATTTGACCATTCAAGCACAATAATCTGTGAAAGTTAACTAAATTCGGGATCACATGCTGTCTGAGAGAGGCTGCTTTCTGTGTGTGCGCTTCGGGTATGTGTCAGTCAATGTGAGTATCACATTCTTTACTTGGAAAATTTTTTTCACAGCTTATTTTGCTAAACTCTTTTTAACATTATGTATCTCCTGCTCTTAATTTTCTCTTTCATGCATGTCTTTTAAACTCTAAAGTATCAGTAACTTTAAGTAGTACTGTGCTACGCAGATAAATTTGAAGAGTTTGGTTTCAAAACGTGATAAACGGCATTTAAAAAAAAAAAGAGTTCCCACCAAAATCAGTTTTGTATCTGGACAGTCAGTTTTTAATTTTACGCAAAATGCGATATCCGCCATGTTATTCTGTCCTGTTTTCTCCCTATCTTTCCAAACCACGTCAAACGCCAGTCTCACTTATCTGCAGAATGCGATATATACGCTCAACCAATCACAGCACGCCATTCCACGCATTGTAAACAGTAATGGCGGCGCTTTGAATACACCTGGCATCCTAGTTTTCCTTATCTACTCAACAAACAAACAAAAAAATGAATCATTTTGACAGCATTGATGAACCTGTGGTGGTTTCTGTGGTGGGGAAGAAACGTAAACCATCAAAATCGAATAATTTACGTGAGGAGATTAAGAAGATGAGGCACTCGGGAGGCGGAAAAATGCCGGCTGTTGCTTGTTCTCACACGACAGCATCAATTATGGTCCCTAAAACTAAATCATGAACCGTGCGGTGGTGCCAGATACTCTTTAATCGGTGATGACAAACGGAGACATAATTAATTTATAGCATTAACAAGATGACCCGTTGTACCTTGCACCTGCGACATACCTAAACCTACCCCTTACAGGAGGGAGACTTAATTCTAAGGCAATTGGGCTATCCCTGTGCCTGCGACATACCTAAACCTACCCCTTAAAGGAGGGAGACTTTATTCTGATGCAGATGGGCTATCCTTGTACCTGCCACATATATGAACCTACCCCTCATGGTAGAAAGGCCTAATTCTAATGCAATTTGGCTATCCCTGTACTTGTGACAAGCACTAAAACCTTCCCCTTCCAGGGGAGTGGGCCATAGGCGGGCCCTAAGGGAAACAGCCCCATGATAACTTTAATTGCATGTTGGGGAGCGGCACATTCGATTTTGATACAAAAAAAGGGGGATTAAAAACAGAAGAACCAGGTGGATGGATACTACTGGGCTAAATCAGCTGAAAGAGTGGATCAGACCCATCAAAAACATGTGCTGACCAGTGCATTCCTGCGTCCTTCCTAATCCGAACTTGATAACCGGGAGAGGTTGTCTGGGGGGAGGCGTTGTCCTTTTCACAAACCTAACCAAAACCTCACTTATCCCTAAAATCAAAGGGAAATAATGGGCAAATAACACTGATGTAGAAGCACCTAACCCTAAACTTGACATTAAACTGTAAACTTGTCCCTCAAATCTGATTAGTTGATTGCAGAAATGTTGATCCAGGAACATGTACTTGCTGAAATCACGTTCACCCTAGTGTTCAATTGCCACAGCATGCTGGGATTGCTGGCATTCCAGAGGTGCAATCGGCTCTGCAGGGCTCGGATAATGACTGTTCTGTATTTCTTCTGGGTTTTTTGAGATGTTCAAGGTGGCTCTTAGGCAATGAGTGAGGAGCACGCAGGAGATGCCCACTCACTCTCATTGGAATTGCGGTCAGTCTCTGAAATCTCTCATCTACGATGAAGGACCGGTGCTGAACTACACCACTAAACTTTGGCAATGATTAAAGAATAGCAGCTGAGTCCTTCCCTGTCTCACTAACACACTCACACACTCTCTGCCTCGAAGCTGAAGACTACTTCAACAATTTCCCAAAGGACAGGCCTTATTAACTGATGCGGTGGACCCCTTGCCTGTTTGTTTCTGTGTCTGTGTGTGTGGTTGGAGACTCACAATTCTCTCGGCTACTTAGTAATGACTTTTTTGTCTCCTCTTCTAAATCCTCCAGTGGCGGTATTTGTTGTGTGAGGTCTTGTCATATGCGTGTGAGAAATGTCATCAGTGGCTTTCTGTGGAAATGTCGCTTATGAAATTAGGTTTCATGCATGCGTGGCCTGCTGATAGACAGTCCAATTTAGCACACTTTGCAGAATCGTAATTAATATCTGCCATTACATACTTTGCGGCAGTTTACCATTCAGTGTGGATGTTTGTTATCATCGGGTTATGTTTATAACAAAATGAATATTTTCATTTAATGTTAGGCTATATAGATGAAATTAGTGTTTATAAATAAATGTTCTGCAGTGATACTTCCAGGTTCTCCAGGGACCTGAGGAAATGGGTTTTACAAGGGTAAATGAGCTAAAAATGATAAAAAAAAAGTGCTGTGTCTGGGGTTTAAATGCCATATTCCACAATAAATGTTGGAGATTAGTGGATCAAGAAAAAACTCTGGATTTTATGCAAATTTTGATAGTTCATGGACCCCAATATATTTCTTCTCTGATTTCCATCTTAGTAAAGCATCACACAAGATCTAAAGTTTGTAAATGGCTGATTTTGACTTTTAAAAGACAATGTTTTGACTTATATAAGACATTTTTTTTAGCCAATTCAGTGGTTCTCAACCTTTGTGACTCAAAGGCCCCCCGTTGTCCAGCATAATATTTGAAGGCCAACCCCCCATTATTGGCAATAAGATATTTCCTCTTGTATTTATGCTGTAATTTTTTTAACAGAAACTGGTATATATTAAATTAAACAATTTATTTCGTGATTTTTATTTATTTATTTTATTATAAGATTCAACATTCTGATTTGTTTTTCAGTAACAGCAATAGTTATTGAGGTTTTGTTTTTTAATTATGTTTTTATTTTATTTTTTTAAATTATATCATCCTGTGGCCCCCTTGGAAATTTGCCCTGTCCCCCTGGTTGACTCATCTTTGTAACAATTACTATATTTAAAATAAATGCAATTAAAATCAGCAGCTATTATGTCTGATCAATATCAAATATTATTATTTATGTGGTTTGCTGGGTATTTTACTTGTATTTTTCCACTGTATTTGGCATTTTTAGGCCTAAAAAGTGTATTGTATGCTTTATGTATTTAATGTGCTTGTGTTTAATTAATGTATTAAACAACCTGTTCCCTGTCTGACATTAAAATACTGAATAAAGTAAATTCTTTTAATTGCTATAAACAATATGTATAATTTTAAGTCATTAATAATTGTCATTAGTACTGTACTGCTGAGCTGATCTTATCCTTCACTAAAAAATGTGTGTCAGAAGGACCTAGAAGCATTGTTGCTTGATGCCACAATAATTTGATCTATTCCAGAATCAATTTAATTAAATACATTTTTTTGGTCACTATTGTATGATAGATGTTTGTGACTGAACCAAATTCTTTTGCAAAGGCATGCAAATCAGCTTTTGCATTCCAGTAATGCAATTAAAGGGTACATAACACACACAGTTTCTGCCAATCTCATGTTAATCTTGAGTACCTGTAGAGTAGTATTACATCCTTCTTATCGCTGAAAAGTCTTTAGTTTTATCATATTTATAAAAGATAGATTATTATTATTATTATTATTCCTTTATTTAACCCTCACAACCGAAAACACACTCCTTTGGTGACATTGTTGAAAAATCTCTCAGCTTCCGTAACCCGAACGAAGCGCGTTGATGGGCTTGCTCTTGCTCTGGGTGATGTGTGTGTGCATGCTTATCAGGGAGAAGTGCCCATACAAGGAATTCCGCCCTTTATTACGTGATAAAGGGCCATACTCGAGAAAAAAAAAAAACTCTTCGAGACATGTCCAAAACCGGAAGTAGTATATTTGGCACAGAAACACTCCGTCATATGCCCAACTCCTGTTTTGAGACTTTAGCCATGTTTAGCATGAGAATGCTACTCTTTAACAGTGTAAATAAGGCAGAATGCATAAAAAGTCATTAGACCCTCCCATTTAATGGCATTTTCATGTGAATCTTTGGCACAAATCTCATCTAGCCACTGACTTATTAATGCCAGTGATGTACACTACTAGGAAAAAATAGGCCAAGCCAAAAACAGTTAGTGGTCTTTTAATGGTTTTAAAGGTACCATAGAATTGAAAATTGAATTTACCTTGGCATAGCTGAATAATAAGAGTTCTGTACATGACACAGAGTGAGCCTCAAACACTACTGTTTCCTCCTTCATATGTAAATCTTGTGTGTGAAAAACACCACGGAAAAAAGTGTGAATCCCAACATAACACCGACTGTTACGTAACAGTCAGATCATTATTATGTACACCCCCAAAATTTGCTATGCCAGCCCATGTTCAAGGCAAGCCAGTATTAGTCGTGGAGCTGCACAGCCGAATCATCAAAAGTTCTGCAGATATTGTGAAGCATGCAAGCAAAGACAATAGCGAAAATGGCAGATGGATCCATAATAACTGTTCATGATCCATGATATCATGATATATTTAGTGATATTTGTAAATTGTCTTTCTGAATGTTTCATTAGCATGTTGCTAATGTACTGTTAAATGTGGTTAAAGTTACTATTGTTTCTTACTGTATTCACGGAGACCAGAGCCATGTCGTTATTTTAATTTTTAACCCGAAAACGCATGTAGTCTGTGTAATTCATAAACGCATCTTCATTCGTTTTGAGTTTCTCCAACTGTGTGTAGCTTTAGCCCTGTTAGCCGTGCAGCACACTATCGAACTCATTCAGAATCAAATGTTAGCAAGTAGTGCATTTGCTAAAATTTTGCCAATTTCCTGACCAATAATTTGTGTTTAAGACATTGAAAAGCATAGTGTTTAGCCATTTTGTCTTTTCACACTTCCTGTGTGAAGTCAGCTAAAGCAAACTCAAATTTGCTGTAGTTAGGGCTGCAGTTTGCTTTCAATGATCCGTATTTCAGATGATACTTAAGATAATGAAAAAGGGGTTGAATTAGAGGTCAAAACTCTTTAAGTCATCTTCAGCCACTGGACTATATGCTTTGAGTACATTGGTGGGTATTTTAACACCTGACATTATTTCCTCAGTGTTATTGAATAACACTTGTGTGCTGATGGTCTCAGCAGATAAGATCCTCTAGTGCAGTGCTTGCTGATCCAGCTGGCACTGTGACTGGCATTAACATCCTGCCATTTTGGCTTCCAGGAGATTTCTTATGCAAGTGAGTCAGAGAGCCGCAGCCTTTGGGCTATAGTCCTGCTGTCTTTTTTGGGGGGGTTATAGACGTGTTTCAGTTTAATGACCCCAGTTTTGCTTCTGCTGTGGGATACAGTATTTTGCTTTGTGTACACTGGGCATTGCACTAAGGGCTAAGATATGGAGTTAATATTGTGCCATAGTTAAACAAACAAATGCAGCATTTTGCAAACAAACTTTGCAAAGGAAAACTCGACTTGCAAACAAACAGAGTGATGTGCAAATACAAAGGTCAGTTTGAGCGAAAATGCAGAGTAGTAACAAATATATGTATTGTTTTACAAATATAAATAAATGAGCCTTCATATTTCACAAATAAATACAAACCATTCTACAAATGGCATGTAACCTTTGAACAAATACCAAATCTAGTGCATACAAACACACACCTGTCTGTTACGACTGTAAGACACTTACCTTTTTATGAGATCTCTCGGCTTGATTTTCTCACAAATGTGTGCAGGCAGATTTTCTCACAAATGCAGTTGAGCAACTTATAATAATAATAATAATAATAAACTTTATTTTATAGCACCTTTAAAAGTTGCTCAACTGCATTTGTGAGAAAAGATGTTCAGATGGTAATTGCAAAATGTAAAATTGCCATCTGACCATACTTTCTTCCACTTATTACATATGCTACTTACCAAATAATGAAATGCGTGGATATTGGATATACACTCTAACAAATGCTGGGTTTAAAACAACCCAAGTTGGGTTGAAAATGGATAAACCCAGCGATTGGGTTACATTTCTTGCCCAACCTGCTGGGCAGTTTTATTTAACCCAAATATTGTTTTTATATTGCTGGCTTAAAATGAACACAAAATAGGTTGGAAATTAAAATTCAGACACACAATTACTAGATCCAACAATAAAAATCAAAAGGTGAACATTTATTAATAAGCAGTTTAATAAATGTTTGTTTAATTATCATTCATTAAACTTATTAATAAATGTTAATTTCCAGCATATTTAAGGTTCATTTTAAGCAAGCAATACAGAAATTTTTAAACAACAGTTGAGTTAAGTAAAATTACTAAGCAGGTTGGGCAAATATTTAACCCAGTTGCTGGGTTTGTCTATTTTCAACCCAACTTGGGTTGTTTTTAACCCAGCATTTGTTTAGAGTGTAAATTTAAATTTGAAATGATTTATCTTTATTTACACTTTAGCAAATTGTATTAAAATGGTCCTTTTAATAACCTTGAAAACAATTGACCGGGAGTTTGATTGACAGGCGCTCTAACCAATAATAACGCCGAATCCACCGTTATGTCCGACAAAGCAGTCAGGGGAGTTAGTAAAGTAATGTCATGGACCTGAACTTGAAAAATGGTGTGTACTGACATCTTTCCATGGTTGAAACAACATTCCTTCTGATGTTCAATCATGTTTATTTGATGCTATAAATTAACTAGAGGTGATCTGTGCAAGTGTCGCTTGAACTAAGGGGCTACGGTGATCTGTCACAACACATTAAAGAGCCACAAAATTTTATTTATTTTTTTACATTTCTTTAAAAATTACAAAATTTGAAATTTGAGTTATTTCATATCAAAAGTAACCTGCTCTGCCTTGTCTGTGGACGCGTTGTCAGCTTACTCTTTGCTCCACGATGTATTTTTCACTGCGTGAGAGCATGATGTGTGGTGTGAGAGCGGCATGGCTTGTCGGACATAGCAACAGTAACTAAAGACGGCGGGTCTTCGCGAACGTCCTTGATGTCCTTGATTCTGATTGGTCAGTAGCTGTGTTTTATTCATGATAAAACACGGCTATGACCGCTTCACCCAACGGTTCTGTGTATCACTACACAAGACCCTTAACCACCACTTTTAGCAATGTAAACTGTATGTTCTCAATTGATATTGTTTATTGAAGCTTACTGTATTATGTAGAAGAGTATTTTAAGAAAGAGATCAAGTGGGCGAGTTTATTACCTGCATTCAGATTTAGCATTTTCCTTCAGGTCAGTCATATGTTCATAATAGAAAATCTGTTTAAATGCCTGATGTATTATCTTGTCCTTTTAACAGTTAAGGGGTTTTCCCGTGACTGACAACGCTAGTCAAAACATTTGTCAGTTGCGTTTTGTTCCGTGTTCACAACAATTCAGTCTTTTCAATGTAAAAGTCCTCTCTACTGACTGACACACTCATAAACGGAATGACCAATCATAATTAAGTATTCCAGAGAGCTGTAATGTAAGGGGATTTTCTATGAATTCAGTTTCATCTGGAGCTGATTCACACCAGAAAGTACATCAGAACGGGAGAATTAAGTGATTTTTAAAGACTCTTCAGCTCTTTCCAATTTAGATGGATTGTTGTGCAGTTACATTTTAAGGGAGTCCCAAATAAATTTCCACAGACTTTGAAATTATTTCAATGGGCAAACTTTTCTTTTTGCTTCACAAAGGAACTGTTAGATAAGCAAAGACACTTGCACACAAAGCAGAGAATAAGGCTATTGTTCACCTCCAACAAAAATACAGGAAAGCGGTGACAGAAAAGGCCTTGGTTTCATTGTTTTATCCTGTTCCTCTCTCCAGGCAAACATGTGCATCAAAATAAATCCTTTGCTGTTTGCGCCAAGGCTGGCAGCTCAAGCCGTGGTATTTTGTTGGCATTTGCTATCAGGTTTTTACAATCCATCACGAGGCCTGTATCTGCACCTTTGCCATCTCACGGTAATACATTCACTGACCTTGTCGCGCTGACCCAGGCAGAGAAGTCAACAAATGGATTCCCCATTATGCAAGTTCCATTTATTAACAGTTTCTTCACCAGTTACTTCCCCACAGCCAAGAATACATGAATACTGAAATGCTTTTGTCAGAAGCGTCGCTGGGTCTCAGTGAAGTGCTTTGAAAAGACACCTCTAAGGGAATGGACTGAATTATCAAGTTGGAAGGGGCACAGCATTATGGAAAATATTAATAGCAATGTCACACGTCATGCAAATACCATTACTTTCAGTAATGTGACACTTGACAGACCCTGATAGAGCCTTTAGAACTGTGTTTATGAATCAGTCAGAGTGACTTCCTTGTTTTTTTTTTACTCTGACTTTCATGACAGCTATTTGTGCTCTCCGAGGGAAACACAAATTACTTGAAAAATCTGCATGATAGTTTGGATTAATAGACTATGGCGCTCTGGTCGCTTGTGACAGTGGAAAAAGACCTTCACTGTAGTCTAGTTAGCAATAAGGATCATTGCATTCATGAAGTGACAGCTAAAGTGGGGATAACATGGAGTTTGGCCAGTGGGGAAGCATAATCTCACGCTGTGGGGTTTAATATGTGTATAGATAAAAAACGAGCAACAGAAATGACTAAAAGATCTGAACAAGCTCCTGCTTAAGTCTTTTGCTTCGATGTCAGAGCACAAACCCTCGCCTCAAAGATTAAAAGTTGTGTGTGCATGTACAGATGAAAGACTTGTTTAATTCTTTAGCTACTTGAAATCTGTTAATTGCTCTCTGTCAAGAAAGTTAATGAACAGAGTTTGATTTGTGAAGGTTGTTGAAAACATTGCTGGAAATCTCTAATCAATGCATGTGATGCTTAATTGCAGGTGACATTAAAACTGTTTTAATCTAGTTAGTTCATGACATTGTCAGTGAAGTCAACAGGTAGCAGGCCTAAGATACACATTTTAATGGTATTAAGTTCAGTATTGTATCAGGCTATGAGAGCTGTATATCAGTTGATATACAGTATATATGTATGTATGTGTGTGTGTGTGTGTGAATTAGTTTAGAAGCGTTTCATTACCAGCAAGTATCACTTTGTGTCTAAGAGGCTTGAACACACCTTGCATTCTGAATAATCTCATTACAGCTGTATTCAAATCATCCTGTCAGATGTGTGGTGAGTACCATGCAATATTGGTGCATGTCTCCAAGCAGCTTCTGCCTCTCGAGGCTCTTGTCTTTCTAGAATGTGAACAGGACAGAATATCATGCGGCCTCCGGAGGCTGAGTTGATGTTGAGTTTTGAGGGCAAAAGCCAGAGAATTTTATTGAAGTCTAGGCACCCGCTTGCCTCTTTGTTCCTCTTTGACTGTCTCGTTATATTGCATTGGACTGCAGAATATGCATTTTTTGCAAGTTTGAGGGGGTAAATCTCTTTTTTAGTTCTCCTTTGTCTATAGTAGAACTTTTTGACTTGTTTTGTATGATATCTAATAGCAAAAAGTCTACCCTACTTATTTATAATGAAAGCTCATACAGTACAGTAAAAGCACAGTTACATCACTTAAAATGTTCTCAAGTAGAAGTATAAAATTTTTAAGCTTAATTTTTAAGATTTCTGATCTAAAAAACAAAACAAACAAACAAACAAACAAACAAACTTAAAAACGACTTAATTACAGTAACATGAGTATTTGTAATTCGTTACTTCGCTTCCCTGGTAAAAGAGCACTGTTTACAACAACATTGTGTTGAAAGTGTGAGGCAGCCCATGTGATCTTATTGGAATCTTGCCTACAGTAAATTTATGTAAATTTGAACTTTATCATGGGTGGGAATTTTTATGAGGGATTGCCAGCATCAGTGACTCATTCACAAGAGATTATGTCTTCTGTACAGGAGACAGATCCCATTTCTTCATTTTATAGGTGTCATACAGTATAATTTTAACAGTATCATACTGGGTTTTCAAACATGTTTTTTTTTTTTTTTTTTCTTCAATCAGAAATATAATACTTTTTGAAAAAGTGAAACTGTGCATTTGTTACCTTAAGGCACTTTTTTATGTTTTCACCTGATATGACCCTTAAAATAACTTTGTGGCATCAAATGCAATCAGTCAAATGAATTAATACTTGGCATCACTTGCTTCCCCTTTAGCAAGTACTGGGGATACTGCTGGGCCATTATTACCCTGTCGTAAGCCTTCTAATCACCATAAATATGGGAGCAGTGGTGGACAAAGTACACAAATCAAGTACTTGAGTAAAAGTATAGATACGTATAATAAAATATCACTCAAGTGAATGTATTTAGTGCTCTTTTTTTCAATTTTACTTGAGTGAAAGTACAAAAGTACTTGATTTTTAATGTACTTAAACATTCATCAATCAGTACTTTTTTACTTATGTTGTCATTTTATATAGGCCACTTATATAATTTAATTTTATATATTTTATATAATCCTATTGCTCAAAGTAATTATGAATGATTATGAATTGTAGCACTAGTCAGTATGGATGGAAGATTAGTGGATGCAGATACATAATATGTAATGTGTGTTGACAAACAATATAAAAACAGACAAAACACACAGGGCTAAATACATAACATTTTAAGAAATTGCTGCAGCAGCGGGGAAGATGAACGTGCATGCATTATTTTAATTTGTGTTAGAGTTGCATGATTCTGCATAAAATGAGAATCAAGTTTTTTTTTTCTTTCAAATAGAAATCATGATTCTCCCATGATTCTAAATAGACAACTTAACAAAATTGCGTATAATTATTTACTAGAGGACAAAATATTAATTGCTGCAGTCTATTTAAAAATATTTAATTAATTAATTTAATAAAATGGGTTTGAATGAATGATTCAATGACTCACTCATAACTATTTCACTTGTTTCATTACTGGTTGAATAAATGTTTTTGAACAAATCTTTTGATCTTTTTTGATCTTTTGAATCATTCAATGTCAAATACATTTTAACAGTCACTTTGGCGCCTCCTAGTGCCGTAATGATGTAATCAATACAACCGTTATTTGAAGCGGTAAGTTAGTTTTAAAATGTGATTTGATCTGTTTGAATTGAGATCGTGATCTGTAGACACATTGATGTGGATGTGTCCGTCAGTGGCATTTTAGTGGGCTTAAACAGATCGCCTTCTACGGCAGATTTAGTTCAAAAACAACTGACAGTTGTGACCTGAATATGATTTTCAGTTACAATAATTAATCCTAAAATTTAACATCAGAGGATCCCCCAGTTCTTGGCTAATTTTCAGAGAGAGTCGCTCTGAACGGATCATTGAATCAGTGAGTTGTTGACTTGAGAACAGCTGCAATACGATCAGTCCAATTCGTGAATGAACTGTTGATGTGATTTGTGAACCGATTTAACAGGATGATTGAAAAGAATCAGTTCGTGCACGAATCAGACTCCGCTTTTGCGTCTCTGAGCATGTGACGATTTCTTCATTTTAAAATAAGGAGTAACGATATGTTTTATGAAATGTAGTGGAGTAAAAAGTACGATCTTATGCTTTGGAATGTAGTAAAGTAAAAGTTGCTCAAAATAAAAATACTTACTTGGAAATGAAGAAATACCAACTTGCAGGAATAGATATTCAAAACTTTAAGCCTTCGCCATTTTGTGACGTCTGCAACCTGAAGTTTGTGCACCATAGATCTGCTGTGTTACTCTTAGCAATATTACTATATTGTTTATCTCTATTCTCTGCTCTTATTTCTCTAACTAGTTAGGGCGGGTTCACACAGAACACATTTTTCCTTTCCACTGTGCTACTTTTCCATTGTTTTTCGATGAAAACATGCACTAGATTTGTCTGTTGCACTTGTGTCTGGCTTCTTTTGCAGTGCCTTGTGCATGACACAGCATTCTAAAGACGTGGCATTCAAGTTAAAATAAGTTAAACTTTAAAAAAAAAAAATGCAGATTTAGACCTTGCTTTTTTTTTGCCGCTCCACTGACCTGCTTCTCGTGTTTGTAACCATAAATAAACATTAATGATCTGTCTATATTTGTAAATAAATATGTCTATCTGTTCTTTTTTTATCACAGCAAAAGTTTGATTGAAACTGAAACAGCCAGGAGGGCAGTGATTGTCACAGATTCTAGAGCATAAAAGACACGAGAAGAGACTTGAAAATGGATAGCAGAGAAAAAAAGATCTTAGCAGTACAGAAAAGATGCTTTGAACTATGAAGTGGGATGTCAGTAGAAGACAGCTGAATTAGTGTATGGGTTTACTGTACTGGATATTTGTCATGTTCTTAAAAGCAGCAAGGTGCTATTTTTGCATTTAGTTGAATCCATTTCTGTCAAAAGCTTGTGACACTTCAGTGGGTCAAAACGAGAAACCATATACCACATACCACGGAGACACTGAGCAATTATTTCTGTGTGGTACCCATTAATTTAATTAGAAACTTGAAATTTAAAAGCTGCTCTCATTGGTCCAAAAGGGATTTCTGTTGGATTTCATGTTGTTTTTCCATCACAGGAGACATTTTAATTGATTTTAAATAACAGTTGTTGTCATACTCACATCTAGCACTCACATGTACTTCTTCAAGCTTTACCGTTGCCGTTTGAAACCAATGCTTTATCTTTACGCCAATAAGTCATTTTTAATCAAAACTTGGAAGACTTGGATGATTCATGCATTGACAGAACTGATTGATAAAATTAAGTTTAATGCTTGATCCATTTTAAAAAGATGATAAACAGTGAGAATTCGAGCACATTTTCACCATGTTGCCATGCGAGTGAGCTTTTAACATCTTAACCTGAGAGAGAGGTTGTGATTGATTTCTATTGAAGTCAGCAGAAACTCACTAGAACATACAACAGTGATAGAAGCCATTACATTTAATAGCGTAGTCTGAAGTGTGGCAGTTTAATGGACATATCCTCACTGACTTCCCCCATCCATGCAACCAAAAACATTAGCCTTATGTCAGTTTTTGTCAGAGCAGCCCTCCAACAAATGCTTTGCTCACCCTCAAAGCGGTGAATTACATTTCAAACCTACATCTGAGATAAAAGGGCATATTTTAGTCACCGCCTAGGAAGAATGCAAAGCACAACACAGATTGGCAAGTGTTTGCATTATCGTTCTGTTGTTCTTTGATATTGCCCCATCATTTTGAAAAGCATGCGGTAGAATTGTGCTTATAATAACATTTTGCCTCAGTGACTTTTATATAGTTTACAGTTTAATATTCATCATTTCTTTAATGTTTTTTCCCGTATACACAATATGTTGTGAAGAACCTAAGCTAAGTGTTGTGTCCCTTTCATTAGTTACAGTATTTTTTCTATTGTGTTATGTTAAATTGTGACAACTCTCATATACAATAAGGAAAAACTATTCCAAACAGATCATTGAACTGTTCTCTTTTTTAAATATATCGTAACAGACATAATCCCATTACCATGTTCGACAGTAGGCTGTCATTCCATTGACTTCCACTAGGGGTGTGGGGCCGCATAACTATTTAGCATTCCAGAGTCTTGTGCTGAATTTGGAACCGCATACTAGTAGTACTACTCGTACTACTTTTACCACATCTTTCTATGGCAGAAATAGTAAGAGTAGTATGCTAGCATGCAGTTCCGAATTCAGCATTGTTCGTTATTGGAATGAACCAGACAAATATAGTGCTGAAGTGATGATGTATTTTTGTAGGTCAACCCGGAAGTTTGCATCACCCTGGTTCCCTTGATAAAAACCCAAAAGGATTTTTCTCTTGGCTTTTGGAATAATGGGGTCACATCAGTTAAGCTTTTTTTCATAAGTTGAATACGGAAGGTGTAGGATGTAGCGTAAGCGTTTTGAACTGCGAGAGGCATTACACTTTCTTCGTAAGTTGAATACGGAAGTCGGTCTGGCGGAAGCTAGATATTTTACTTTATAACTTGTTAAATATGGATATTTTTCTTACACAAACGCATCGCTTTGCTTCAGAAGGCCTTTATTAACCCCCCGGAGCCATGTGGAATACGTTTTGCTTTGGATGGATGCACGTTCTTGAGCTTTATACTCGTTGGTCCCATTCACTGCTCCGGGGGGTGTAACCCCGACATCCTGGCCACATTTGCCCATTAGCCTCTGTCCATCATGGCCTCCTAATCATCCCCATATATTGATTGGCTTCATCACTCTGTCTACTCTCCACCAATAAGCTGATGTGTGGTGGGCGTTCTGGTGCAAAATGGCTGCCGTCGCATCATCCAGGTGGATGCTGCACATTGGTGGTGGTTGAGGAGATTCCCATTTCCATATGTAAAACGCTTTGAGTACCCAGAAAAGCACTATATAAATGTAAGGAATTATTAATTATTATAATTATTATAGAGCTTCGATGCGTCAGGATATTTATTAATATAACTCAGATTGTGTTCAGCTGAAAGAAGAATCATATACACCTAGGATGGCTTGAGGCTGAGTAAAGCTTGTGGTAATTTTCATTTTAAAGTGAACTAATACTTTAAATCCGCCATCATTAAGCTTCCAACAATTCTTGAAGTCTATAAAAAAACATTTTCCCTGAAAGTTTCAGTTAGAAAAGTTTCAAGAGCACGATTATAAACACAATGAGGCTGTAAAAGCGGTCTAGTGAGTAGATGAATTTACAAAGGCTATCTCACGACCAATTCGTACGTATTTTAAGAGGTGGCTAATTTGTATGAATTCGTACGATTTGTCTAAACCCCAGTGAGGGGTAGGTTTAGGGGTAGGTCATTCTTGAAAATTCATACCTATTTGGCAACTCGTAAAATAAGTTACGATTTAGCAAAAACATACTAATTCGTACAAGTGGGGTTGTACAAATTAGCCACCTCATAAAATACGTACAAATTGCTGTGAGAATGGGTTGGAATTTACCTGTTCTCTGTGATGCTGTTTAATGTATCCGACAACCTCTGTAGTCCCATTTACCCATTTGTCAGCAACCACCTTTTTCAAGACAATTAAAATCACAAGTGGGTATTTCTAATGTATTTCATGTTGTAAAAATCAAATGAGAAAATATATTGGGCTTGTGATAACCACAGACCTTATTTCAGGCATGCCTAAAAAGTATGTTCTATATAGTATAAATGTTTGTAGTATGAGTGTAATTCGGACATACCGCCACCGTCAGTTACATCGCTTCACTGCCATTCACAAATCCTCTCCCGTGGCCTCATGGGATAGTAAAGTATCTGTCAAATGTACACTTCAGCATCTCGTTGGAAGTAGTAGGTCATCTGGTTACTTTTTGCCTACTCTTTTATCAGTACTGTGAATTCAGACATACTTTGTCACATACTGTTTATCTCCTACTATATAGTAAAGAAGGATGCGATTTTGGATGCAGCCATTGACTTGGACAATGGAATCAGAAAATGCTAACTTGTTTCAGGGTTTTGCCCTACCAAAAGTCTTCATTCGTGCAGCACTTGGGCATGCACACCTAGTGGAAGGTAGTGGAATGGTAGCCTACTATCATCCATGGTAACAAGATTATGGCTGTTACAATACAATATTTTTTTTGAATATATTAAATTTTAGCTAAGTGTTGTGTCACTCTTATTACTTATTATTATAAGATATTACTCTTATTATTTCTTTCTGTTGTCTTGTGTCAGATCAGGACAACTCTCATTCAAAAGATGGAAAAACAATTCCAAACATCTATCTGAAATATCTGTAAGGCATCATCCAAAACACACGTTTAGTCAGGCTTATTATAAGATCAAAGCCTGGAATGTGTTTCCTTCATTTATTATACATTACAATTCAGACTACACAGAGAATAGGAGGGACCCAGAGGATGAAGCATTCACATTTGATTTACTCTCCAGCCTGAGAATAAGGATCTGTCTGTCTGAACCTGAGAGCACAACACCCTTAATTGTGCTGTGTGATGATCACATTCTGCCAACACTGATTGCACAACCTTTACAAATGGCTTTGAATGGCTTTGCATCAGGTGGTTTATTCTGTCTGCTTCTGAAATGTACACATACTTTGAGATCACATCACATGGTAATGTATTCAATAGGGCTATCAGCCCTCAATAGAAATTAGTAAAATTAAAGTTTTAGCATAGATTGGCTTTTACTTTTACTAACCCTTTTTTTTTTCTCTCTCTCTCTCTCTTCTCAAATTGATTGTTAGTTATTTTGTTATAAAAACTACCAACATTTTTTATTATTATTATTGTAAACCTTATTTTATTAAGGAAATAGTGTTGGTGCCTCCATTAGAGGGCTGACATCTATATCAGTAGCCGATTATCTGGCCTGGAAAAACCTACTTTGGATGTTTTCATTCCTTGTTACTTTCTAACTTAAACTTTAATTAGCAAGATTTGTGAGTATACATGCTTAGATTAACTGGATGCTTGGTGTTTTAATACTATTGTAAAATATTAATACAATTTTAAATGAGCATTTTCTATTTTAATATATTTTAAAATGTCATTTTTTTCCCCCTGTAATGGTAAAGCTAAATTTACAGCATCATTACACCTACTACTTCAGTGTCACATGATCCTTCAGAAATCATTATATTATGCTGATTTGGTCATGAATTAAAGTATTAATTTCTTTCAAAACTTCATACTGATCCCAAACTTTTGAACGGTAATCATCTAATGCTCATTTAAAGTTAATCTTTAAAAACAGTAATAATTTAATAACACTGATACATGCATGTAATCTTGAATTTTTTTTTAATGAAAATACAAACTTCATACTATACATTATAATGTGATGCATAAATAAACTTTTAAATATTAGCATTTAGCATGTATTTATTATTTTTATTAAATAGTATAAAATACTAATATTGGCCAGTTATCGGCCATGGCAGCAAAATAATTCTCAGCATTGGACAGAGTTTTAATATTGGTACATACCTAATGTTGACTTTAGTTGCCCACAATATGTATCCAAATACCCATCCCAGGAAGGTATTTGTTTAACATCATTGACTACATTACAGACACCATGAATTCAGTGGTTCTGCTATAATTTGTAAGATGCATTAAAGGTATTTCAAACAAGATATCTTTATAGTCAAGTTAATTAAAGAGGGATCAAAGTGATTTCTGTAAGTCTGAAAGTATATTAGAAGTTGGATCTATTGTAATGTTTGCCAGCAGACTATAGGATCAAAACTTTCTTGTGCTCTAATTATAAAGTTGTATTGTAGGCTTCAAAAGGCTCCTCGAGGCTGTGAACTACTCATCCTGACATTCTAATACCACAGTAAGTGACTTGAACGAGTTGTCCCATGTGTGAGAGGAACTTTACATAATTTAGTGTAATTAGTTTGTCCATGCAGATTGCTTCAGTGCTTTTATTCGTTCCCAAGAAGAGCAGGCATGTCATCTCGGAACTCCCCTCACCGCGACACCACACAGCCCTAATTAATCTCTTGTTTTCTATGTAAGCGATGCAAGAGATAATGAAGCCTCCTGCTTTCTGATTCTTCGTTTAATGGAGTTTAGAAAATAACCCTCATTTGAACATATATTTAAAGGCTTGTCTTTGATCAGATTGTTTTGATATGGTGCTGCTCTTACAACCAGGTGTCCCTGAGGGCATTTGTTTGCTTTATTCAGTGCCTTCAGTTAAGGGCTGCTGCTTTTGGCACCTTCCTACTAGCCCCTTTAAATGAGTTCTTTTTGAAGCAAATATTCATTGCAGATGAATTTGTTTTTGTGTAAGGGAAAGCAAATGGGATTTTGATGGGATTTGAAGGCTACAGAACACAAGATTGGGCCAAGGTTTGCATGTGTTGAAACTCAGGAAGGCTGGGCCATTAAAAAAAAACTAGTGCACCACATCATCATTGTACTGTAAATCAGGATGTCATTGTACAGAGTAAATTGTCCATTTGAGCACTTTATCGCAATGTCAAGCAAGAGAGTGCCAAACAAGCACAAACAGCTGCTGAACATTTTCCACCGGTGGACAAATTCATCATTATCCCACACAACTGGTGACGGATTATTAAATCAAAAGTTTTGACTATTTTAAACAGAAAATCTTAGTGAATTATCCCTGTAATGATGCACATTATGCATTTTGTTAGTAGTAATTTATGAATATTAATGAATGAAATAAGTTTTACTGTTGATAACTACTATATACACTACCATTCAAAAGTTTGGTGTTTGGTGATTTTTAATCATTACTTTTTCAATCAATAATTTTAATCATAATCATTAGTCTTCAGTGTCACATGATCCTTTTAAGTCATTCTAATTATGCTGATTTGGTGCTCAAGAAAGATTTCTTATTTTTATCAATGCTGAAAACAGTTGTTCTGCTTAATATTCGTATGGAAATTGGAAACCTTATGGTCTTCCTTCATTTTCAATTGTTTAAATGGTAGATTGGTAAATTCTTTGGTGATCAAATATCCAGTATCTCTACTCTCCATAATTAAGGTGGTAGTTGGTACATTATCAGTGGTAGCAGTTCAAACTAATATCACATAATTTATGTCTCTTCGATAATTGGTTGATGTAGCATGGGAGGCTAGTCTCCTCTGTGATTAATTTTTTCTCAAAACTCTAACCATTGGCTAATTTGGTGATTGGCTAATATTTTTACTAAAGGAGGCAAAAGTATCAGGCAGTGGATTAGGCCTCCCCTCCGCTTCTTTATCCCCTCAAATAAACTTTAACACAGTTTTCCGAACAATTGCAATTACATCAGCAGATTTGGCACATTCTGGGAAGAACAGTGGTGGTTCCAACTTAAATTACAAACAAGAAATTCACATTTTGAAACATGAAATGAATAACTGTTTTTTTTTTTTTTTTTACATTAATTCATCCTTTTCCTATTTTCACCTTAACATTTTGGGCCCTATTTTAACAATCTAAGCGCATGGCGCAGGTACACTTAGGGCAAATCCACTTTTGCTAGTTTTGCACTTTTGACGTAAAAAATGACCGGGTGCATGGGCCGTTGTACCTAGTCTCTTAATGAGTCATGGGTGTGTTTTGGGCATAACGTGCAATAAACCAATCAGAGTCTCATCTCCCATTCCCTTTAAAAGCCAGTTGCGCTTGCACCATGGCGGATTTGCTATTTACATAGCGGAATTTACAAATGGCATGTAAATAGCGCACACTATTTAAAAATATTTGTGTGCTGCTGAAAAAATAAAAAATACTGCGCCATTGACTTTAGACCAGGTTTCTGTTGGTCAGTGGTGCAGTTGTTTTCAGTTGCCTCAAAATAGCAATGCGCCAACAATGTGCCTGAACACACATTTTCAGACCAGCGAACAGATGGCTGGACGTAAAAATGATAACTGCGTCGGGCTGAAACTAGGGATGCACCAATCCACCTTTTTCGCTTCCGATACCAATTCCGATACCTGGGATTCAGTATCGGCCGATACTGATACCGATCCGATATTCAAGTAATAATAAAAAAAGTGTTAAATTACCTAATAAACTGTATGCCATGGCTTGACTTGAACATTACTTTCCTAACTTGACAAAATGCTACTTTTTAATGTTTTTGTGCCTTTTGTGGAGCTTAACACTAACACAGACTAGTACACGCACAATATCGGATTTGGATCGGTCCCATTCAGCCGATACGCAATCCGGCAAAAATTGCAGTATCGGAGCCGATACCCAATCGGATCGGTGCATCCCTAGCTGAAACTAGCAAAAAACACTTGCATCGCGCCTTGCGTCGCATTGCGCCGGGTGAACGATAGGGCCTTTTTTGTGAAAATTCCTCAATTTCATCATTTTTGTTTTACTGCAAAATTAACAGCATGCTGGTTATGGTGACATGGTGACTAATTCATGGCAGAATTGTCATTTCTGGGAGAACTGTTACTGTAAGAGATTACATTAGCAGATAATTTCCCTTTTACACCACATCAGTTGTTGTCTGTAGCACAGAACTTCTCAACTCTTTGAATTCACTTGAAACAACAACTCTGCTGCATGTGCAACAGGTATCAGCTGGCATATTAAGCCAGGCGTGACATTTCCATCTTGCCTGGATAAAGACCAGACCAGCACTTTGTCACACCTGACTGGTTGCCATCTCGCTCTCTCTGACGCCCATATCTGCACCCGAGGTTATCGTCGCACTGCTTTCCACCCTACCCTCTTTTATTTAGTGCCGAGCTTGACAGGCGTCTTGACAAAGGTGAGCGAGGGCATATCTGAAATGTCAAAGGACTTACAAAGTTCATATGGAAAGTATCTCTGTTTTTCCTGACTGCTAAACTGGTTCGGCTGTTTTTTCGGTAGTCATCGATGTGACTGCAGGAAGCAAGAAAAAAGAGAAATATCCCAGAGCCTTTTGGAGGCCTGGTAATCGTGACATTTTCCCGCTCATGCTGATTACCGCTTGTCACAGTTACACATGCCCTGACCGCCACTGCTACTGGTGAGTCTGTGATTACCATCAACCCCTGCCCTTGTACGGGTGGAAAATCAGTAGCATTTTGCTACAAACATCCTCATTTTGAACAGTGTAGAAACCTTTTATCAGCTTGTGTGGGAAGTGCACACAGCGGTTGTTTCTGGTGGTCCACCTCTCAAACAAATAAGCTCATTTAGTTATCTACAGAAACACCTGATTGCCTGAACATTATATTCCCGTAATGCTAATGCAGTTACTATCAGGCCTGAATCGGGAGTGGTAAAGAGGAAGATTGAAGCGTGGGTCAAGGCTTCCCTACTGCTTGCCGTGCAAATCGGAATTGGCAAGTTTAAGAGCGAACACAGACAATGCTTGAAGGCTTAGTTCACCCAACTTTCTGTCAGATTTGACAATGTTCTACTCCACTGGACTGCGACCAGTGTTCTTTTAGTATTATTTATGTTGGTACCACTTAAGTATAGGGAATAATTATCACTTTTAACTAGTTGCTTATTAGCTTGCATATTGGCTGTTTATTAGTACTTATAAAACACATATTAATGCCTTATTCTGCATGACCATATTCTACATCCCTTAATCCTACCCAATACCTAAACTTAACAACTACTTTACTAACTATTAATAAGCAGTAAATTAGGAGTTTATTCAGGGAAAAGTCATAGTTAATAGTGAATATGTGTTCCCCATACTGAAGTGTTACCTTCATATTCTATAATAGTTTTTAATTAACACTTTAAAGTAGCTTTTTTTCCTGTTTTCATTTTAATTTTAGTTTAATTTTTAGTAATTTTGTTGTGTGCTTTTGTCATTTTTATTAGTTTTTAAAAAAAATTACTATTTAGTTTAATCTATTTTTATTTTACTTTTAGTTTTAATTTGTTCATTTTTCATTTTTATCATATTTCAGTTATTCCTATTTTATTTTTTTTCAGTTAATAAAAATGTTTTATTTTATTGCGTTTTTTAAAGCTCTCGTCCCTGTCATCATTGCTCTACAAAAATTAACTTATTTATTTAAAAGGACATTTTCTATTTATTAGAAAAATATTTAAAATTCATATTTATGAATAATATTAATGATGCTCTATGTAAATGACTTGTCAGCTTCATTGTCATAAGTAAAAAAAGGCCTACAGTATATTTAGCACATAAACTACTTTTTTGTTTTATGAAATCAGAAGACTTACTGAGAAACTAATCCAAAAACAGTAACATATATAGCACATTTGTTTTATAGAGTTACTACCTGTTTTATAGAGATACTATCTGTACAAGTTGCTAATTTGTCTAAAAACATGATTGGATTCATGTTTGTAGTGTGAAGAAATAGATAAGAAACCCTGTGTGTAGACAACAGCTCCATTCAGGCCTGTTTCATTTGTATTGTTGTTAAGTCAGTGAACACAGAAGTATTTCTCATGAATAATGCATTATATTGTTTTCAGAGGTGGTCTTCAGCAAACATGATTCCCTCTGGATCACTGAAAGTTTCATTTAGTTACTTTGTTGGGATTTTACTTGCTTGTTTTTAGATTCCTACCACTATTGAGTAAAACACTGATTTGCCAAGAGGTTAAAAAACACTTTTTTAAAAATGAACTGATAACTAAAATGCCCTTTTAAAGTTTTATAATATAAAAAAAGTTTATTTAAGTTTTATTTATTTATTAAGTTTAAGTTTATTGGTGCATTTAGTATCATCATTTATGTAATTTATTTTCTTTTATATTTATTATATATCATTATTATTAGGAAGTTACCTGTTATGGATTTTAAAGTTGGATGTTGAATGTTAACGAGTTGGGAAGCGTTTATTATTTTGTTCATTTTGAAGGCATAATTGCACTGGGGTATGGTGATTTGGTTTGAAAGGAGGTGCCGTCTAAGCTGTCACTCATCAGTAAGGTAGCCTGAAAACGTCAGTGCTGAATCTGAAGGGGATAAACTAATTTAGCATGAGGCAAACAACAGAATGCATTCTAATTTTGCTCAAAACCCAGGGTTAATCTGATCTTGCATTGGAGTTTTGTTTGGTGTTCCCATTTTACATTGGAATTTGTGTTTTTGTTGTTGCTATTTTTCAGATGCTGGTTAATGAGGAGTTGGTGGTAAATGCTTAGGTATTTTCACAGTTAGCTTAAAATGCCCATGTAGGTCTATATATGTTTGCAAGTAATGAATAAGCTTTTCACCTCCCTGCTTTTTTCCTTATAATATTTTGTACGTGGAATGAAACAGTTTATTATATCACAACAATGAGTTTGAATGCATTGCAAACTTTACATCTGTATGCACTTATTAGGATAAACATTTAGAAAGTTTATAATTTATAAGTCGTTTTAGATGAAAGTTTTCAATGATAAAAACCCTCAATAAATACTTCTAAATGTTCTAAAAAGCTTAATTTTCATGGCCATAAAAAAAATTGTGTAATCTGACTACAAAAGTCAAATATACTGCAAATGGAAATGGAATGGAAGTTTCTGTGGTGGTTTTACTCTTTTAATAATTTTAATCTAATGTTTCTCCAAACCTGAATAATTTTCTTTCTTGGAGGTTGAAACTCGAGTCATTTTTAACCGTTGTAAATGAAATGAATGGGGAACAAGCCTTTTAAGCTTAAACAAAAAAGCAGTGGTGGACAAAGTACACAAATCAAGTACTTGAGTAAAAGTACAGATACGTATAATAAAATATTACTAAATAAAATATTAATTATAATTTTACTTGAGTGAAAGTACAAAAGTACTTGATTTTTAATGTACTTAAGTAAAAAGTACTGATTGATGAATGTTTATTTTGTAATGTTATACAGGCCACTTATATAATTAAATATATTATTTTATTTTATTTATTTTATATAATCCTATTGCTCAAAATAATTATGAATGATTATGAATTGTAGCACTAGTCAGTATGGATGGAAGATTAATGGATGCAGATACATAATATGTAATGTGTGTTGACAAACAATATAAAAACAGACGAAACATACAGGGCTAAATACATAACATTTTAAGAAATTGCTGCAGCAGCGGGGAAGATGAACGTGCATGCATTATTTTCATTTGTGTTAGAGTTGCATGATTCTGCATAAAATGAGAATCAAGATTTTTTTTGTTTCTTTCAAATAGAAATTATGATTCTCCCATGATTCTGAATAGACAACTAAACAAAATTGCATATAATTATTTACTAGAGGACAAAATATTAATTGCTGCAGTCTATTTAAAAATATTTAATTAATTAATTTAATAAAATGGGTTTGAATGAATGATTTAATGACTCACTCATAACTACTTTGAATAAATCATTCAATGTCAAATACATTTTAACAGTGACTTGTCGCCTCCTAGTGCCGTAACGGTGTAATCGATACAACCGTTATTTGAAGTGGCAAGTTAGTTTTAAAATGTGATTTGATCTGTTTGAATCGAGATCGCGATCTGTAGACACATTGATGTGGACTCAGAGGATCCCCCAGTTCTTGGCTAATTTTCAGTCAGACAGTGAAATTCAGTTCACTGGAGAGTCTCTCTGAACGGATC
The DNA here is from genome assembly GCA_037101425.1 of Elopichthys bambusa. Taxonomy (NCBI): domain Eukaryota; kingdom Metazoa; phylum Chordata; class Actinopteri; order Cypriniformes; family Xenocyprididae; genus Elopichthys; species Elopichthys bambusa. The sequence goes on along the minus strand of CM074453.1, from coordinate 13,897,822 downwards.
ATTGAATCAGTGAGTTGTTGACTCGAGAACAGCTGCAATACGATCAGTCCATTTGACGAATGAATTGTTGATATGATTTGTGAACCGATTTAACAGGATGATTTAAAAGAATCAGTTTGTGCACGAATCAGACTCCACTTTTGCGTCTCTGAGCATGTGACGATTTCTTCATTTTAAAATAAGGAGTAACGATATGTTTTATGAAATGTAGTGGAGTAAAAAGTACGATCTTATGCTTTGGAATGTAGTGAAGTAAAAGTAAAAGTTGCTCAAAATAAAAATACTGGAGTAAAGTACAGATACTTAAAAAATTAACTTAAGTACAGTAACGAAGTAAAAATACTTTGTTACTGTCCACCACTGCAAAAAAGCACTATAAAAGTATTATAAAAGAAGCTCACATGACTTGTGTGCTGTGTTCATGTGACTGATTTGTGCGATGAACAGACTGAAGTTTACGTCTTTGTTCACTGATAATCTTCTGTTGAGCTGTTAACTCAAGAACTGCTGTAAAATGAATCAGATTAATTGTTTTGTGAACATATTCAGAGAATGAATAGTTCATTTATTGGACATCGCTTCTTACATGAACTTTCATGGATTGGAGGAATTAACAATTTCAGTTTTTAACAATTTGTAGCCTTATTGCAGTCACCTTCATTAATATAGCTAAAATATCTGTGGCCATTAGGGTTTTGTGCATCTTCAGCTCAACCCTAGTGCCCCGCTTGGCTCTGGGCTCTACCTGTTTCTTTGTCTTTCTCTATCTTACTCCCCTGAATCGTCTGGCTACCGGTTCAGACCAAATCTGTCATCTGAATTCCAGCTGTGTAAATGTCAGGCAAAATGCACGAGCGAAATAGGTCATGTAATCTGTCTCTGGAGAGTTGCTGGATCCATATTAAATGATTTGATAAGATAAAGCCAGAAGCAGAGCCGCATGGGGGAGAGCATGGCGCTACCTGTGCATGAGAAGTTGTCTGCAGTTGTGCTGGCTTTTTTGTGCAGAATACAATGATAGCATCCACACGAGGCCTACAATGGAGCTTTACATAAACCCACTGTGAATAGAAGGGTCTGAGCTTAGCTAGAGCGCTGTGGATCTGAAACTCTCTGTGCTTGGATAGGTGACGTCCTAATGATTTCCTTTGAGAGGGGAAGTCACAGCTTCTTTCACTGAGAAGAGATCTTGCCTTTTGCTTTTTGTGCTGCATTTCATAAAAACACCCAGCTTTATTCTGCAGAACAGAAGGCATTTCTATGAAGTAGATGTTTAACAGGAGGAAATCTTCTGTTCTTGAAGGTCAAAGGATTGTGTGGAATGAGAAAGCCTGTAAAAGGTCTGGCTGACCTGCAACACTTTTAACAAGCAACGGTGCTCAGTTTGCCTTTTTGGCACACAGTATACAAGTGTTTCTTAAAATTCTGGCACTTTTATGTCCCAGGGCTTGATTTATAGCTAATAGATTTAAAAAAAAAAAAAATAATATATGAAGATGTTAGAAACTTTTTATATTGGTCAATGATGTGACGGGTCCATGACATCTAATATGACATCCAAAGGAAGGTAGTACAACTAGATCTCTTTTATTAAATCCAAAAGGTTTTAATTATATTTTGCTACATATAAAGGTATTTTAAATATTTTGTGTCAAAAGGTCAATCGTTTAACCGTCCAAAGGCCAATAGAGCCATTTCATTTGTGATTAAAATATCTTAAAATTTAATACATTTATATATATTTTTATTGATATCATATATCAACAAAATGGTATTAAAATTTTGTGTAGAAGTCGTTGCTTTGTTAAGAGAGACAATGTCTGGAAAAATGTATTTCATTGATGTCATTCAGAATAACCAATATAAAGGGACCATTTTGGATCAAGTAATGCGGTCAGTATCATGTGACAGGATGTGACATCATTAAGACAACCGCAAAGGACCACATTGTCATGAAACAGTACAACTGCTATAAAACATGGAAAATGTTGTAATATTTAAAAAACTTGTACTAAATATAAAATGTTTGATTGTCCTTTTGCTAGCAAGCTAAGTAGCCAGCTAGCTAGATATCAGCCTGTTAGCATTGTTTGAAAATATCGTAATTCGGTATACCCAAAAGTGTCATTCGGTAAAGCCAAAATTTTGGTAAAACCGAATGACTTTTTTGGTGACAAATTTTGTCCATCTTGTAAAAAATGACAAAAGCAGTGTTAACTGATTATAAAAACCACACAATCTCATTGTTAACACTTAACAAAACTTCAAAATTAATGATATCTCCATTATGTTTTTTTTTTTTTACGCTTTTAAAAACCTTATTTGTCAATGACCCATATATAATGCTCCTAAAACATTTTAGTTGGATATCTGTTTTTTTTTTTTATGTTACTACTTTTTTTTCACGTAACATTCCCATAATACTTAAAAAATGATAAAAGAGAAAACATTCCCTTAATGCTTTCTCTAACATTCACATAACCAAGTTTTAAAAAAGATTTTAAAAACTGGACATTTTGAATGGTCTGAGAACATTCAGAAATAAAATATACTTGGAATACATTTTTATTAGCTGAGTAGACATTGTTAGTAGACAAATTAAACCAGTGAGAATTTGAAGTGTGTTTTAAGAGTTTATTTTCTATACTGCAAGTCCACAAGGCCAAAAGTGCCTATAGTTGAAGAACTATACCAAAAATATGTGTACAGCACAATGTGCTTGTTGAGCATTTGAAGGCAGTGGCCACATACAGTACTTTTAGCCGTGTATGATTTTTTTCTTTGATGTTGGTCCACTTTTAGTCCAAGATGGTCCTATTGCAGCCACAGGGGTAAAAGTGGGCAGCTTGTGACAGTGTCAGCCGATCTAAATGACCTTTGGGGTGGTTTGAAGCATCTGATCGGTCTGCTCAGGCTGCTGACACAGCTACAGCTGACAGCTACTGCAATCTCTCGCACTCACTTGTTCTCTGCATCAGCTCAAAAATGGCAAAGACAAAGACCCCGTGGGTTTGTAGCAGGCTGAGGTTTGGCACTTGGCTAGATGAAAACCCTAGTTAGACAGCTTACAGAATCCCTTAGGAAACTGAATCATGTTTATTGGCACACTCATGGGTGTTTTACAGATCCACTTTTTTTTGGTCCCTTGATAGCTGTACAACACAAATTCTGTAAAACCTTCCAAATCTTTGAAGAAAAGGACTCAAACTACACAAATGAGCTTTGTCGCCTCTGCAACTAAATTGTATTTGATTTCGATTTCACCACTGGCTTTTTGAATTAGATCTAACCACCACATCTACTGTATGAAACTCTTTCACACTTGACTTGATATGTTTTCAGTGACAAGTAAATTGCATGTCCACATTGAAAGCGAAAATGTTGTGATGTGACATGTGACACAGCCAATCAGAGCCATTTTGATGTTTAATGTAGACGAGGAGCAGAATATTGGTCTAATGAGTTTAAATGTGGGCGGGGCTTATGTTACATGACATTAAAGTATGTTAGCCTTACTCTAATTTATAAGCTAGTGTGCTCCAAAACAATGACAAAATTCATATTTAGAAGTTATAAGTGTCACTTCCACCAATATGGATTAATTTTGATGACATCAAAATCTGCTCCATTGCACAGAAATGATAGCATGGAGCGGATGATAAGCGTGAGTTGGCGCAGACCACAAAACGTATCTGACCCATCTGAATTCTGCATAGAATGCTATATATTAAAGCAATATGGAGGAGATTAGAAGGAAACTGAGGCTTTACCAAGCTCAACGGCTCTGGCTGAGCTGTGATATAAACAAAACACTATTGGCTATTTTAAAAAAAGGGGAGGGGCTGTTCAATTATGTCCCACCCTGTCTTCCTGATTCAGTGGAAAATTACATCAACACATTGAATAATGCTGCACGTTCAAAGGCACTTCAGTGGACCTTTAAGGCCTGGTTTCAATGACAGGATTTAGCTTTTAGCTTTTATAAACGTGCCTTAGAAAAAAAACAAAAAAAAAAACTGGTGTGCATCTTGAGACAAAACAATGGCACTGACCGTGCAAGTTGCTTTCAGTTAAGACGGCTCAAACATGCATTTTAGTCTGGGACTAGCTTAAGCCTTGTCTGTGAAACAGGCAAAACTGTGAAAATGTATTATTACATTTAAAATAATTTACTATATCAGTTTCGTGTCAAGAATTAATAATAAAAAAGAAGAAACAACTCTTTTGTGTGTTGTTAGTGTGGTTTCTCTGAGAATTACGGTGTTTATAAGAGATCTCCATCACAATGGGTATCAATCAGTTTGTGCCAGATGAGAGAAGGTGCCAGAGGACCTGCCAGATGGCTGTGGGAACATGAGAAGTAATTAAGCCCTCCAACTGAAAAGTTCTGTAATTGATCGTCTGACGTATGTGTGCTGCAAGAAATAAATCTAGCTGGATGGATGGATGAATGGATGGATGGATGGACAGATAAAAAGATAGATACATAATTCACCCTTCAAAATGAAGTAATGTGTCAGTTGCAAATGGTGTGTGGAATTACGTGAACCCGCTACGACGTGTGTGTGGAGTCTCTTCAGGATTTGTTGAGACTGTGCGTGTGTGTGCATGTGTGTGCGCATGATGGACGATCTCATTGGCAGCAGCCCAGAGCCTAATGAAGCAGAACAGGCATTAATGAGAAGAATGTTCATGAACGCATTATTTAGCTTTCTCTGATACTGGGACATGCATTGATTAGAGTCAGAGTCAGACTCTTGAAGCAGCCCTGGACTACCAGATTATCATGAGTTAACATGCACATTTTTTCAATCTTTTCATAATAAGCAAATATAAGGAAAGAGAAGCTAAAAGACTTGTGTTATGACACAAGGCATTTTTTTTCTCTTTCATAAAACTGTTCACCCAGAGCTCTTTCTTTATCCTTAGTTCCCTTAGATAAAGGGAGGGAATCAGGATACGGTTATGTAGAAAGATTAACTGGACGCAAACTCGCTTTCATGCATCTGTTTGACAGATTTGACCTCTTTGAGGTCTGCTCTTTGAGGCTGTGCAATCTTATCGTCTCTGTCTGAATGTCACAGCTCCTGCTTCTAGTAGAGTCATTATTTAGCTTTCTCATGCAGGTACACATCAAGAACCTGTTGGAAGAAATGTCACTTGGCACACTGCAAAGAAGCATTTCTAGTGTAATGATTACTTTTTTTTTTTTTCCTTTTTTTTTTAAAGAATAAAATTGTATTTACTTAAGTATTTATCTTACAAATCATGGTTCAAATCAATGTAACTACAGCCACGTTTCCACCGCAGGAACTTTCCCCAGGAACTAGGGACTTTGGGGTGGTACTCAGTGTGTTTCGACCACAGGGACCAGGGTCTAAATTAAGTTCCAGTTAAAAATTTCCCCCTTAGAAATTCTCTGCTCACGAGGTAGTACTGTAGAAGTTCAGGAACTTTGAGGGTGGGACTTGGGCACTGAACATGCTGATTGATTGAGTTCACGCAGCATTTTGATTGGTTGACTCCACGCAGCATTTTATTTCAACTGCCATTTTTAAAGTCTGTTGCGGTGCGTGCAGTAAGAGTTGTTTGCTATTCGAATCAACAATGGAGTTTAAAAAATACGACCGATGGTCCAACGACAAGGTTCAGGCTTTATTAAGCTTATATGCAGAGGACAAAATCCAGCAGGAATTGGAAAGTCACACACAGTCCTACATCACTGGACTAATTTCATGATACTTTAAGACCGCAATGGAAATGCAGACAGCAACAGGTCTGGGGGAAAAAAGGTTCCTTGGAAAAAAGTTCCTGGGACAAATTTTTACGGGTAATTTCGGTGGATACCCAGCTTGAGTTTATTCTTTTAAAGAGTCCTTCATTATGTTTTGTTCATAGTTCCTGTTTGAGTAGGTAATTATGGAAGCTTGTTTCCACCAGTTGCGAGTTTATGGCCTGGTTTCACAGACGGCATGATTAAGCCAGGATTAGGCCTCAGTTTAATTAGGACATTTAAGTAGCTTTTATAAATATACCTTAGAAAAAACTACTGGTGTGCATCTTAAGACAAAACAATGGCACTGACATATTTTAAGATATATCAGTGGAAGTTGCTTCAGTTAAGACAGCTCAAACATGAATTTTAGTCTGGGACTAAGCTTAAGCCTTGTTTGTGAAACCGGGCATAAATCTCGCAATGTTACCATAGGAAATACATCACTAGTTGAAAACTGTGCTAGTCAAGTGATTTCGTGGAGTAATGGGGTAAAATTTCTTGCTAAATTAAGTTACTTAGAGGTGCCAGCGTTTTGAGATCACAAGACTTGCAGTGTTTTATAATTGGCCAAATTGCTGCCTCTACTAATAATAATATGTTTACTTTAGCTCTTTTAAGTGAGTGATTTACAAAGCATAAACATAGAAGTACAGTACATAGACAAAACAAGCAAAGCAAACATTAAAACAACAAACACAATATACAGACACAACATGACAACAGAGCCTGAGTCAACATCGCAGTCCAGATATATAGAATGGAATGGTTCAGCATATGTGTGAACTTTTAGACAGAATGTCTGGAAAAATAAAATGTCTTTCTTACTGAGTCCACATTTACATTTTACAATAAATTAATATATTTTTCTTTCTTCTTCTTCTTCTTTTTTGCCTTCCTGCTGTGTCTCTATCTTGAAAACGAACAGGTAAGCCACTTTTTATTTTTTTATTAAGTGTGCAAATATTGTAGCATGCAGTTTCTTATGTAATTGTGATGTTTCAGCCACCCAGTCTGCCTTTGTTATGTATGAGCAGTACTTATGCAGTATATTTGTCTCTTTGTTCTTGTGTTTTCCTGTCTTATCTCGAGGGTGAAATGAATAATTAGTCCCTTTGCCAAAGGGTTATTACGTAACATATTTTATTAAACTCTCACACATCTCTCATGATCTCTCTTTCTCTCCCGCTCTTTTTCCTTATTTTGTTTAATTTACATTATTAACATATCACAGTATCTAACTGCGATTTATAATAAATACGAAATGAATATTAAATAGTTCTTATAGCTCCGCTTCCTGAAGCTTCTCCCTAAAATATTGGTTTAGCTTTTAATCAACACGCACAACGGTGAAGGAGTTTAATGATAATGTTATTTGCTTCTCTAAGGCTAGGCTCTATAACCAGCTCAGCATTTCTTATCATTCTCACAGTGAATAAATCCTAGGCCACAGCATTCAGAGCTCCATAATCCTCTGCTCTGATGTGCTTGATGGATATATTGGAAAGGTTCAGGCTTTTTTTTTTTTTTTTATACAACTAGAGTAAGATGGTTTATAGTTTGTTAAAGGGATAGTTCACATAAAATGAAAGTTATCCCATGATTTACTCACCCTCAAGCCATTCTAGGTGTATATGACTATCTTCTTTCAGATGAACACAATCTGGGTTATATTAAAAAATATCCTGACTCTTCCAAGCTTTATAATGGTAATGAATGGGGCCCAAAAAAGTGCATCCATCCATCATAAAAGTAATCCACATGGCTCCATAGGGTTAATAAAGGCCTTCTGAAGCAAAGTGATGGGATTTTGAAAAGAATGTATCCATATTTCAAACTTTATAAAAACTATAATAACTGTATTTCAGCAACTGCCGTACAGGAGTCTAGTTCTGGTGGAAGAGTGACCTTTGACCCGAAGTATTGATGAACACGGAAGCGCAGAGGATAGAGCAAAACAAAACACTGTTCACAAATTTGAAGTCTAAAGCAAGAATTTTTAAAGAGAAATGTTGAAGGTTTTGATATAAGAGGAGAGGAGTTTTAGTTTGTTGCCCTGCCCTATTAGTTTGAACTGCGAGAGGCGTCTGCTCTCACCTAAGGTTACACTACTTCTATATCCTGTGTCATACATCGGGTCAGTGGTCACTCTTCCGCTGGAACTCAACATGCGTATGGCCGTTACCGGAAGCCAGTGTTTATTGTTTATAAAGTTTTAAATATGGATATTTTTCTTAAAAAACAAAAACAAAAACATCACTTTGCTTCAGAAGGCCTTATTAATCCCCTGGAGCCATGTGGATTACTTCTATGATGGATGGATGGATGCACTTTTTTTGGGCTTCAAAATCAAAATTGAGCCCCACTCACTCCCATTATAAAGCTTGGAAGAGCTGCAATATATATATTTTTTAATATAACTCTGATTGTGTTCGTCTGAAAGAAGAAATTCATATTCACTTAGGATGGCTTGAGGGTGAGTAAATCATGGGATAATTTTCATTTTTGAATCTATCCCTTAAATGTGTGTTGCTGCTTATATGTGCACTCATGTGTCTTGATATGTGTCTATTTACTAAATTGTAGCAATATACTAAAATTCTAAATTCTATATACTAAAATTCTGTCATCATTGTCATCATTTCTGTCATCATTTATCATTTATGTTGTTCAAAATATGTATAACTATGTATAACTTTATTCCATGGAACACGAAAGGAGAAATTTTGAATAATATACTAGTTTTTCCATGCAATTACAATGAATGAGGATAGGAGCTTTCAAAAATGACATAAAAGTATCATAAAAATGTAATTTAATAACTTAAATTTCAGTCTTAAGGCCTGTTCACACCAATAATGATAAGTATAATAACTATAATTATAAGTTTGAATAATCATTCTAATTCTATGAGAATTGGCAAGTCCACACCACAGCTATTATGATAACGACACAATATTGTTGGTAGCACTTTTAGAATATATGTTTTTCAGCTGATGAACAATAAAATCATTGACAGCCAATCAATAAAGAATCCACTCGACTTAAAAAAGTTTAAGCATTTAAAGTGGCAGATGACAAAACTGCAGCGCGCTTATAAAAAGACCTTTATCTTCTGTCGGTGTGGATGCTAATATAGTTATTATTATAGTTATTGTTCTTGAATTTGGTTAAGAATAAAGACCTGATCACACTGTAACATTGTTTCAGAAGATATTTGATATTTACATTAATGATATTTCATAATACTTTTATGTTGCTTTTGCATTCTTTTTGAAGCTTGAAAGCCCCAGTCTCCTTTCGTTGCATCAGATTCTTCAAAATTTTTCATATAGTTTTTGAACAACATGATGGTAATTCATGACAGAACTTTACATTTTTGGCTGATCTACAGTGGGTATGGAAAGTATTCAGACCCCCTTAAATTTTTCACTCTTTGTTATATTGCAGCCATTTGCTAAAATCATCTAAGTTCATTTTTTTCCTCATTAATGTACACACAGCACCCCATATTGACAGAAAAACACAGAATTGTTGACATTTTTGCAGATTTATTAAAAAAGAAATACTGAAATATCACATGGTCCTAAGTATTCAGACCCTTTGCTCAGTATTTAGTAGAAGCACCCTTTTGATCTAATACAGCCATGAGTCTTTTTGGGAAAGATGCAACAAGTTTTTCACACCTGGATTTGGGGATCCTCTGCCATTCTTCCTTGCAGATCCTCTCCAGTTCTGTCAGGTTGGATGGTAAACGTTGGTGGACAGCCATTTTTAGGTCTCTCCAGAGACGCTCAATTGGGTTTGAGTCAGGGCTCTGGCTGGGCCATTCAAGAACAGTCACGGAGTTGTTGTGAAGCCACTCCTTCGTTATTTTAGTTGTGTGCTTAGGGTCATTGTCTTGTTGGAAGGTAAACCTTCGGCCCAGTCTGAAGTCCTGAGCACTCTGGAGAAGGTTTTCGTCCAGGATATCCCTGTACTTGGCCGCATTTATCTTTCCCTTGATTGCAACCAGTCGTCTTGTCCCTGCAGCTGAAAAACACCCCCACAGCATGATGCTGCCACCACCATGCTTCACTGTTGGGACTGTATTAGACAGGTGATGAGCAGTGCCTGGTTTTCTCCACACATACCGCTTAGAAAAAAGGCCAAAAAGTTCTATCTTGGTCTCATCAGGCCAGAGAATCTTATTTCTCACCATCTTGGAGTCCTTCAGGTGTTTTTTAGCAAACTCCATGCGGGCTTTCATGTGTCTTGCACTGAGGAGAGGCTTCCGTCGGGCCACTCTGCCATAAAGCCCCGACTAGTGGAGGGCTGCAGTGATGGTTGACTTTCTACAACTTTCTCCCATCTCCCGACTGCATCTCTGGAGCTCAGCCACAGTGATCTTTGGGTTCTTCTTTACCTCTCTCACCAAGGCTCTTCTCCCCCGATAGCTCAGTTTGGCCGGACGGCCAGCTCTAGGAAGGGTTCTGGTCGTCCAAAACGTCTTCGATTTAAGGATTATGGAGGCCACTGTGCTTCTAGGAACCTTAAGTGCAGCAGAAATGTTTTTGTAACCTTGGCCAGATCTGTGCCTTGCCACAATTCTGTCTCTGAGCTCTTCAGGCAGTTCCTTTGACCTCATGATTCTCATTTGCTCTGACATGCACTGTGAGCTGTAAGGTCTTATATAGACAGGTGTGTGGCTTTCCTAATCAAGTCCAATCAGTATAATCAAACACAGCTGGACTCAAATGAAGGTACAGAACCATCTCAAGGATGATCAGAAGAAATGGACAGCACCTGAGTTAAATATGTGAGTGTCACAGCAAAGGGTCTGAATACTTAGGACCATGTGATATTTCAGTATTTCTTTTTTAATAAATCTGCAAAAATGTCAACAATTCTGTGTTTTTCTGTCAATATGGGGTGCTGTGTGTACATTAATGAGGAAAAAAAAAGTAATTTAAATTATTTTAGCAAATGGCTGCAATATAACAAAGAGTGAAACATTTAAGGGGGTCTGAATACTTTCTGTACCCACTGTATCTCTTTAAATTGCTTCAAAGTATTTCTTTGCAAGTTTTGTGTAGTAAACTTAGTTTCCAAAGTAAACTTACCTAAGGGTGCACATTTTGCAAAAAAAAAAAAAAAGAAAAAAAAATCATATGCATTGCGATGTCATTCATTAAGCACTAAAGCCTCTGTTTCGCAGTGTGAAGTCGCCATATGAAATGTTAAACTCTCATTCAGAGCAACCCTCTGATATAATTCTCTGCTCAGCTCACAAATGAGGCGAATCAATTTTCATATTTTCCGATTTTTCATTTGCTTTTCTTCGCCAGGATGATGGGAAAACTGAGCAGGCATCAACATGTAGCATCAACGAAACAGATGCACTGCTGGGTGTAACATATGCGTCCCCGGGGGATCTCGCAACTGTCAAGAAACAGAACGTTAATGCTGAGACGTGCGATGTTGCATGCGGATCCGTGGTCTCGTAAGGTCATAGCAAACGCAATAGAGCGTTTTGATTATGCAATTGCTTTCCATATCAGAGTAATGTTGATGATAGCCTGCGGAAAGATCAGGGCTGGTGATTTCAGCTTGACCCTGATTTGGTTACCCGGTAGGACTAGCGATCAGAGATTCCCGTTGTTTTTAGTGACGTTCAACGAAGCCTAGGAGAACAGAGTGTGCATAGTTGATGTACAAATGTGTGTACAAATGTCAGTACAGATGGCGCTGAGCCAGTGGAAGGGGGCAGAGGGGGCTTGTTAAAATCAAGGAAAAGTTCTCGGTTGAGTGAAGCTCCAGTGAATGTGCACGTCAGATAATGAGACAAACTTGTGCTTGCGAATAAGGAAGCCATAGTTAGGTTGACATCTGCACATGCACAGGTTTCCAACACCAACCAACTTGGCTCACACACCACTCATACTTGCTTAGCATGCTTTCCTCTGCCGGACATGTGACCTTTTCCAACTGGCACATTGAAGGGTTTGGGAGGGGTTAAGGTGGTGTGACTTTTCCACGCTTCACCGGAATCACAGATGCAAACTCATTAGCAATGACACTCTGAAAACAATGTGAGCTGACAGCAGCCTGTAATCATTAGCAAATTAGCCAATTACAAACCTCATCATGGGCTAGTCTCCATTTCAGAGCCTGGGAGTACCATAAAAGATTTACTCTGCTTTGCTGTTGTACTGTTTTAGAAAGCTTACGGTTATGTAAGCTGAAGTTGTGTTGGATACTTTTATCTGGCCTATCTATCTCTATCTATCTGAGTAGTGAGCACCAGTTAGACAAGTTGTTGTGGTGCTTTCTAGTCCTTGTGCCCTAAGTAGGCACGTCTAAATAGGTCTTTAAAGGAAAAAACATCAGCTGGGGAAAATTCAGAGGTATTTGTACTATTTGTGCATATTTTTGGAAATTGGAAATGTTAGTCCCAGGAGCAATTTAATTTTTATCAGTAATTTAACACTGGTGCTTAATGAAGGTTTAGCTCAGCTCTTCTCTTGAATGCAAACTACTCAAATGGCTGTTTAAAAATGGCTGTTAAAACCCCACTTTTGAGGCTGACCAGGAAGTTTGTAGACATTCAGTGCTGGACAGTTTTTAAACTGAGGCTGCAAGGGGGCTGTCAAAGTAAACTTGAGATAAGTAAAAGAACAGTTCAACCAAAAAATGAAAAATGTTCTGTCATTATTCACTCACCCTCATGTCGTTCCAAACCTGTATGACTTTCTATCTTCTGTTAAAACACAAAAGATATATATATCTAGTTCATATATATATTAAACTAGCATTAAGAGTCCTAATGCTGACATTTTCTGTTTTTTTGTTATATCTCTTAGCAGAAGCAAAAAAAGAAAAAAAAGTTGAATGAAATCCCTCACTGTGACATAGCTTCTCTTCTTAAAGGGATAGTTCACCCATAAATGAAGATTCTGTCATTATTTACTCTCATATCTTTCCAAACCTGTATCATTTTCTTTCTTCTTCAGAACACAAAGAAAGATATTCTGAAGAATGTTCAAAATATCTACCTTTAGATTTGGAATGACATGAAAATGAGTACAAGGCACAATTTTTGCTGTTTCTCAAATTAAACTGTTTCTCCCAAAACATCACTTTATCTCTGCATTTTTAATTCCTGCATCTTATTGCTGCTCATCATTTAATTTTTTTTCTCCACCTTAAAGGGATAGTTCACCCAAAAATGAAAATTCTATCATCATTTACTCCACCTCGAGTTGTTTCAAACCTGTATAAATTTCTTTGTTCTGCTGTACACAAAGGAAGATATTTGGAAGAACAGTTGTAACCAAGCAGATTGACTACCATAGTGTTATTTTTTTCCTACTATGGTAGTCAAAATGAGGGCGAGAGCTGCTTGGTTACAAACATTCTTCCAAATATCTTGTCTCTCGACATGTATGCATCTTGTTACCAAGGTCACTGCCTCTTCTCTCCTCGCAAATCACCAACTCTCATTGAAAATGAATGACTACAGTCACTTTATCTCTGCAAGTCGCTGTCCGTAGTTGCAATACATGCAGTGCACATGCTGGTTTGGAAAATAGGCACGGCTATATTATCAAAGCGTAAGCTGCAAATATATCAGCGAGCTGGGCTAAGTTTGGATCATCTGAGCATTTTAAAACCTATAAAAAGCTTCTGGGGATTTTCTTGTTGGCAGGTGTTGGTTTTCAAAGCCTGATCTCTCTTTTAAGAGTACAAAAAATTAAGAGCTTTCTACAGTATCACCACAGTCTTAATGACTTCTAAAGAAAAGCAAAAGGCTCCGGGCTCTGCACTTTCATCTGCAGGGTAATCTCTCTTTAATGCTTGTGAGAGAAAGACAGACGGGAAGAGAGCGATTATGAGGGAGGCAGGAAAAGACGATACTACTGAATCAATAGCGAGCGCTGCCATTGTTGTTTGTGGCATTACTCTGCCCTGCTGCTGTGAGGAGACTCAATAGATTCACTCATTAGTCGCTGTTACTCACCGGCTCTCACTTCAGTGCTCAGGAACATGCTATTCATTTCTCAGAGTGCATCACAGATGAGGAAGCACTTGAATAAGTGATGCAGTATGATGGATATGGCTTGTATGTGATATACAGGGGTGTTGCAAACAAATTTATTTATTTATTTATTTATCTATCAGTAATAGCTGTCTAGTGGTCTGGTAACTTTTGTAATGCCTATTTCTTTGGACGCTGTGATAATGATAATCATTGTAAAATGTCTGACAACCCACCCCCCAAAATAAATAAATAAATAAATAATCCCATTTGAATAGTGCTATTAGTCTGTTGTCTGTGGTGAGACCAAATATGTGCATAAATATCAGAATGACCATCACATAAAAGTTACATAGGCACAATTATATGCATGAATGGTTTTAAACTATTAGAAACATCTTAATTTTTTTCCTTACCTGATGGAATCACAGCTCTTTTGTACTGTAAATACAGGAAATGTTTCTTGTAAAACTGTAGTATCATCAATATTCTTTCTGTGTGGCTTTATATTCTCAATAGGCCTTATCACGACTCTTTTAAGTGTGTCATTTTTGTCTCAGGGGAGAATTGCACTCTAGAGTATTAAACAATTAAACTAGCGGTAACACACTAATGATTTCACCCACCGATTTAACGGCTAATAGATTTTTTTTTTGGAACAGGAAAAGCTTTGGTTCAGTTTTTCAGGCCTACATTCTGCTTAACATCTTTTATGTTCCACAGAAGAAAGTAAGACATACAGCACTAAAACAACATGAGGTTGAGTAAATGACCCTTTAAGACAGGGGTCTCAAACTCAAATTGGCTGGGGGCCGTTTCTGTGATTGACACCTCATAGGAGGGCCATTTTAACATTCAAGCACAAGAAAGCACAACATTTCTGAAAATGTACTTTCCTTTGCATTATTTCTCATTTAATTCAAATTTCATTACTAAAATATTTTTGGCATGCTTAACAAAAAAAATGTAAACAGCAGTGTCTCTATCATTGTTACATACAGTATTAGTTTTTAACAGTTAAGTGCAAATATTTCCCCTTACTTTATTTTAGCTTAAATAACATCAAAATCTTGCACTGAACAACACTGTACAGAACAAATGCATTCCCTGAATACATTTGTACACTATTCTATTTCTTGCCAGACACCTGGCAGTGCTTCTGCTCACACAGCTGAGCCACATTTGTCCAAGATGCCGTTTGAGCATCAGTAACGTATAGCATCAGTAACGTATAGCATCGGACGCGTTTTGGTGGTTTAAATCGACGCTTGCGACTTGCGTGAGTGCTTTTACTGTAATTTAGGCAAGCGCTCATAACAGATGCGATGCGATCGCAATGTGCATGCACCGCAGGTCATGTGACAAGGACCAACCGATGAGCTTCGGCCTTTCCTTAACAACATCGAAAGCTCAGCCAAACAAATGATCATAGCTGTACAGGGAGGGCTTTTATTTCTCATCTCCATAAATATCTAGTAGTAGAGCTAATGCAAAAGGACTCAGTTCTTCTTTTGCTGAAACTTCCTCGTTATCGTGGAGAGCGCAGTTCATGGTTGCATAGCAGTGACAGACACCACGGGAGTGAAAGCACTTTGGTAAAAAACAGCAGAAAGCGGCACGACCGCTTATGTGACGTGATATGTGAACGGCCCCTTACGGCGACTTTTTCTTTGCATATCAGACAGGTAGCGTTTCCATTAAACTCCACAAAAAATACTGCAATGTCCGTCTTTCTTTAAACTGTCTGTGTTCCTCAGCCACTTTCCTTTTCAGTTTGGAAAAATACATATTTAATTTGTACTTTGCAGCCAAACAACAAATAATGTAAATGGCCCACGGGCCAGCAGTTTGAGACCACTGCTTTAAGACATTAACCCCAGGTTTCACAAACGAGGCTTAAGCTAGTCCCAGACTAAAATGCATGTTTGAGCTGTTTTAACTGAAAGCAACTTGTACTGACATATCTTAAAACATTGTTGTCTCAAGATACACACCAGTAATGTTTTTTTTTTTTTTCTTTCCCTAAGGCATGTTTATAAAAGCTACTTAAATATCCTAATTGAACTAAGGCCTAATTCTGGCTTAATCTAAGCCCTGTTTGTGAAACCTGGCCTGTGTATACTGAACATATACTCGCTACTTAAATGGATGGTGGAGGTAAAATTCTAGTCTTTGTGTTGTCTTTCCCCATTAATGTGGGAAATACTTTAATTTAGCTTAAACGTACAACTGAAATGGTCTTTTAGTAAATCTTACACAACACTTCTGCACTGGAAGCTTTAAACAAATCCACAATCTATAAATCACCTTCCCCTTGCCGACACATCCCTGTCACTATCAGCAGAGAAAAGCCGAGCTCTGGCTTATCCCCGTGGTTACAATTAGGAAGTCTGTGATTATAAAGCTTGCCGCTCAGAGTAGTGAGCAATTAGCATGCTGGTTTATCCTCAGATTAAAAGTCATTTCATTTCCATGACTGGGGTGACTTTGGCTGAACATCATAATGTCCATCATGTATTATCCACTGGTTTTGACGGCCTAGCCGAGTCAGTGGGGCCGCATGAATCCCAGCGTGGTTAGTACAGTTTATTTTCTAGCCATGCAAGGTCAATTGAAATATCATTCAAATTAGAACTGAGCCGTGGCTTAGCATGTGTTGCAGACACACTGACCTATGGTGCTTATGTGAGAGATACAGGTTTCAGTCTAACCTGTAGTCTACCTATCTCTCTGCTTTGTCCATCAATAAAATGCCAAAAAGATTTATGCAAATGCTAAGAATGTGCATAAGCAACACAAGTAAATTGCTACATTCCATTTGTTTGTTTGTTTTTCTATTCAACAATACCTTTTTTTGTGTGTGTGTGGTTGCACCATTGTATTAAATCTTTGTGGATTAATAAACATATGCTGACACTTCAGCCCCATTATATTATTACATTTACTCAGGTCACCAAAGTTTATTAAAGTGACACATTATTTAAATGAGGGCCAGTACTGTTTCAAAGAGACAGATGATTGCTAGACTTTTGAAATGCCAGGAGATATGCATATACGTTAAAATTAAATTAATTTGTTTCAGGAAGCATGTAATTGTATCAGCACCTCTACTTTATGCAATAGAAGTTTTCTTTTTTAACACTACTTAACTTTGAAGGTTTTTTATTATATAGATAGATGTGCACTGGGCAATTAAGTTTACATTTTAATGCAAATGGCTATAGCTTGTGCTATACCTTTTCATGTGAGTTCATTGTACAGTTTCTGTATTTTTTTTCTCTAATTTTCCATAATCATAAATATTTTGAATATTTAAATTAGGGTTTCGTCAATCTGATAGTCATGGTGCAAGCAAGGGTTTAATTTGTTTGTTTAATCCAGAAGGCAAAACTCAGCGTAACAGCTTCAAACATGTAAAGACAATACAGGACCAAGAGAAGAACAAAATTGAGGGCTTAAATACATGGCTAAATGAGGAACCAAATCAGACTCAGGTGAACATAATTAACCAATGAGTAACCATAGGAACCAATTAGCAACGGAATGAAGGGGTTGGGAACTAAACACAGGAAGAAAACTTAGTAACTGGAACAGCAACTTAAGAATCCACGCATAGAACGTAATCGTTACACCAATACTCAGTAATATATTCTGATCAAGAAAAAAGAAAAGGAAAAAACTTTACTGGTGGTGAATACTCTAGGCTGTGGTATCATTATCAGTATCAGACATGAAAAATTACTATCAAGCCATCACTAATTTAAATTGCATGTTTAATATAGTCAATTAAACTTAATAACTTTATTTCATAGACATAGTTTTGTCTTACAATGGTTTTGAGTTTGAAACATTAATATTCAGTATATTATGCATGGTACTGTATATCTAAAATTTTCAGTTTTTCTCCATTTTTATATTTTTTTTAAATATAGAATATACATATCAGTGTTTTTTTTTTTTTTTTTTTTTACAATATATGTGGAATATCCCTCAGTTTAACTTCAGCTGTAACTTCACCATTGCGTAGAGTAGAAAAGTATTTTATAACCAAATGTACTACTAAAAAGAAATTGCATTTATTAAAACAGTCCAAAACACAGTATTTAATAAAAAGTGCAATTATAAGTACAGTACAATTTAGATATATATATATATATATATATATATATATATATATATATATATATATATATATATATATATATATATATATATATAATGCATATAAATGTTTATTTCAGTTGCCCTAAAATAATAGGAGTACTTTTGGAAGATCGTGTCATGCATAAATTGTATACATTTTAAGATATATTATCAAACCAGTTGGCAAACAAATGTTGACTGATCTTTTCTTATGACTACTTCTCACTTTTCTGAGCCATTTTTAAATTGGTCTAATTGGTGGTTTTATTGGATCTACTGTATGATGGCAGTTCCTATCATGATCACTAAGAACCAGTAACTGTTTAATAGTTATTTTGTTTTAAAACAAACTTATTTATTAATTGTGTGTGTGTGTGTGTGTGTGTTTAAGTATGGTTAAAATTTCTAAATGTTTTTGGAGCCAGTTTATAAATGTGTTTAATGAATTAGCTAATCATATGTTCACACAATATTGCAGAGAAATGAGTTTAACAGTTTTAGTGCTAGTAATGAGCAACTCAAATGATCAGTAAAACACACTTTGTGTGAACAAGAAAGGAAGAAATCTCTGTCCTTGTCCTCATAAGACAGCCCAGGGCAGATGTTAGTCATAACAGAAAAAACATCAGAGTGAGGGTGACCTGCCTCCTCACTGACGGGTCACGTCTCACGCTGACACCAGGTCCAAAATTACCATTTTTGTCTCTTTTCCTCATTCTCCTTTTTATTCCTTGTAGTTTCTTATCCTTCTTGCCCACTTACTTAAATCTACAGCTCATTTGATGACTGAGACGTTGTATACCTTGAATGCACAGTGTATATTACATACACGGTAAGTGTATTGTGTATATTTGTTGTGTATAATTGATATATGCACATGACTTATATACAAGTCAGTTTGAATCTGGCTAAGGAAAGCTTTCTTGATAAGTGTTGTCTGCTCCACATGCCCTCTAGCACATGCAGAGCAGTCTGGCTGGTATTCAACATTTATTTGTATGCATTTCTTTCATATGGGGCAAGCCTGACACTGTGTATTATAGTGGGACAATAGAAGCTTTAATGTCGTGTTCATTTTAAATGAAATGTAGCTCTGTGCTGTGGTGGTCTTTGAGCCAGCATGGTTTGAAACATGTACATGGTATATAAATTGGTAATGAAAGATTCTATTGCGGAACCTCAATATTATGTCCGTCACTTTAAAAAGTGGTTGTTTGGACTGGTTGAGATATGACATGGTGAAGGCTTAGCTCATGAATATTAATGAGCAATGCATTAATAATTGTATTGTATTGATCTGGAGATGAGATTTGTAGTAGAGTGGTTACTCATTTTACAATAAAGATCAATACCTTAACTTAGTCAATGCATGAGGTATCAGGAAATAATAACAATGAATGAACAATGTTTTACAGCATTTATTAATCTAAGTTACTATTCATTTTTAAATACACACTACCATTCAATCATTTAGGGTCAGTAAGATTAAAAAATAAAAAATAAAAAAATAAATTAATTTTCATCAGCAAGGACGCATTAAATTTAAGTGACAGTGAAGACACTTATACATTTATATGTTACAAAAGATTTATATTTCTCTTGAACTTTCTATCAAATTATCCTTTAAACATATATCAAGGTTTCAAATAAATAAATAAATAGATGAAATCTCTATCTATCTATCTATCTATCTATCTATCTATCTATCTATCTCTCTCTCTCTCTCTCTCTCTCTCTCTCTCTCTCTCTCTCATATATATATATATATTTACCATCACAGGAAAAAATTACATTTTAAAATTAAAATTAAATTAAAATACTAAAATAGAAAACAATTATTGTAAATTGTAACAATATTTCACAATATTACTGTGTCACTGTATTGATAAATTGATCAAATAAATGCAGCTTTGGTGAGCATAAGAAACATTAAAAAATCTCCAATCTCCAAACTTTTGAATGGTAGTTTAATGTTGTTAATTTATAATTCATGTTCAGTCATAATGCATTAACTTATGTTACAAATATTTTAATATATGTTGAAATGAATATTAATCTAGATTAATAAATGCTGTAAAGGTTGCATTTATTGTGCAATGACATCATGACATCGAATTAAACATGTTTCAGCAATTTTAGCAGCAAATTAAGACTCTAATTTTGTAAATAAAAAAGTTTCCAGATTACGAATTACAGTAGATAAATTCCTATTTCATAGAGTGTTGGGGACAAATCTCTATCGTCCATAGATGAGTCTCAGTATCATCTGGCATGTTCCTCCACAGCAGGTTTTCTCAGACATCTTACTTCCTGTTCTTTCATGATCTGTCACTCAAGCGAAACGAACTTCAAACTCTCTTCATTCATGGAACTCTGGAATTGAAAAAGTTGATGCCTTTTCAACTTTGACTCTATATTTATTTTATTTTTTTATTTTTTATCAAAGCTATGTTGGAGATAAAGAATCCTGGGTGTAGTTTCCTCCTCTGTCTCTTTTTCTTTGATAGCTTCAGTTATCTGGTTTCACCTATTTATTTATTTATTTATATTTTTAAATATTCTCCCTTTTGGCTGTAAGAATGACAGATCGAGAGAGAGATGCTAGACTTCTTCTCCTTGCTGCTGTGAGAAAACAATTGACACACTGTTGTCAGGCCCAGGGCACATTGGATGATAAGAGCAATTTCCTCCAGAAGTTTGTTGGAGACAAAAGATGATGGGGAAAAAAACAAAACAAAACAAGCCTTCACACAACCAGGCAGATGAACCAGTGTGGTCAGGAACTTCGAGGAACACAACTAAAAAGGCGAATATACTCAATTACTTAAAAAGTGTTGGGGACAGTACAGTAGCTCAACTATTTTCAGAAGTAGCTTCTCCAATACTTTCCTACTGGATAAGCAAAGTCACAATATCTGTCTTCTACTTCTCTGTACGAATGGCCTAAAACTGAGGTGGCTAAGAGAGCTCAATGCAAATACAAAAAATACCAGCTAATCATCTTTATCAGTTTGACAACATTTGCAATGTGTTGCAAATACTCACAACGCAACCAAATACAGAAACGCACTGCAAATATTCACAACGCAACCAAATACAGAAAAGCGCTGCAACCAAATACAGAAACGTGCTGCAACCAAATACAGAAAGTGCTGCAAATATTCACAATGCAACCAAATACAGAAATGTGCAGCAACCAAATACAGGAACGCCCTGCAAATATTCACAACGCAACCAAATACAGAAACACACTGCAAATATTCACAGTGCAACCAAATACACAAACACGCTGCAGATATTCACAAAGCAACGCAATACAGAAATGCACTGCAAATATTTACAAAGCAACCAAATACAGGAATGCACTGCAGTGCATTGGTTGGTTGCAGTGTGAGTATTTGCAGCATGTGTTGTCAAACTGATATTTGCTTGTGTTTTCCTCAGTTGCAGGGCGTTGGCTCTCTCGGCCACCATACAGAACAGCTGAGCAGCTGTGTTCAGCTTTATTTTTGCTGGTGGATTTGTTATAAAGGGCTTTTTCCTATGCAGCAGTTTTGTTAACATTTTTATGCCTTTCTGCAAATATATATTTTACATTCCTGGGGGGTATCTGTTTTTTTTATTATTATTATATGAGTTAATGTACTTATTTTCATGGCCTGTGAGTTAATAGATAAATATACATCTGTAAAATTCCACAGCTATGGCTGACCTCTTCAGCAGATGAGAAAAGTTCAAGCACGGTAATTGCTAAAAATGATTTTATTTTTTCGTCCCACAATGGAAATATCAATATATTGAGTAAAGTCTCATTTTCATGGTACACTTTCTCGCTGGGACCAACTCACATGGCTGAGGCTGTGTATAACACAGTAATGATTTGAGCCCGAACTCCATGACAATTACAGGAGTGGATTTAGTGGTTATTTGAATTGGAGCGTTAATCCCAATATCAACAGTCTTTGTGTTATCAGGACTACAGGGTTACATGAAGCTAAAACATTTATGGATTTATGGAGCTCTGTTGTATTCTTGTATTGGCCTTTCAATATTTAATTTAGCAGTTAATGACACTGATATTTTATTTTAATTCTTTAATAAATACTACATAAAAACCTGCAACAGGAGTGTTTTATGCAGAATGCATCTAGACGAGGCAGTAAAACAGCTGCCTTAATGCGGCTGAGATTTGGGCCATCCCTTTTTGCGTAGCTTTGAGACCAGCATGCAACATCTGTTTTCAAGAGACTGTATGAGCAGCCGAAATGCTTCCTGACTGCGACAGTGGCGTCGGCACACATGCAAAGTGACAGCCTGAGCTCTTCGTGCTGGGTGATCTACACTATCCGGCGGCAAAGAAATGTGTCTTTTGGCATTGATATATCATCAGCTTTCACGGATGGTTCTGCGACAGCCGGCTGATGCGGGCCTTGTGCTGAGAGTGATTTATCCAGGCAGAAATATCTCCTGATGTGTTCAGATTCAAAAGCAAGGACATTCTGCTCTCTTTGAGTATTGTTACACAAAAGGCACAAGACTACTTTAGAGGTTCTGCAGCTTAAATGCCTTTAGATTCAAAGAGGATGTTTTCATTGACATATTATGGTTTTTAGACCTACTGTTTGTGTTGATTTAGAATAACTTTATGAAGGATCTTCTTGCAGTGTAATAATGAAGAATTTAATATAATTTATCAGTGATGTACAGTACTGTATATTGCTACCATATTAGTCACACGCACATATTTACACACACACACACACACACACACACATACACATACACACAGTATCTCACAGAAGTAAGTACACCCCTCACATTTTTGTAAATATTTTATTATATCTATTCATGTGACAACACTGAAGAAATTACACTTTGCTACAGTGTAAAGTAGTGAGTGTACAGCTTGTATATAAATTTGCTGTCCCCTCAAAATAACTCAACACACAGCCATTAATGTCTAAACCGCTGGCCACAAAAGTGAGTACACCCCTAAGTGAAAATGTCCAAATTGGGCCCACAGTGTCAATATTTTGTGTGGCCACCATTATTTTCCAGCATTGCCTTGACCCTCTTGGGCATGGAGTTCACCAGAGCTTTACAGGTTGCCACTGGAGTCCTCTTCCACTCCTCCATGACAACATCACGGAGCTGGTGGATGTTAGAGACCTTGCGCTCCTCCACCTTCTGTTTGAGGATGCCCCACAGATGCTCAATAGGGTTTAGGTACCCTCAGCTTCTTTAGCAAGGCAGTGGTCGTCTTGGAAGTGTGTTTGGGGTCGTTATCATGTTGGAATACTGCCCTGCGGCCCAGTCTCTGAAGGGAGGGGATCATGCTCTGCTTCCGTATGTCACAGTACATGTTGGTATTCATGGTTCCCTCAATTAACTGTAGCTCCCCAGTGCCGGCAGCACTCATGCAGCCCCAGACCATGACACTCCCACCACCATGCTTGACTGTAGGCAGGACACACTTGTCTTTGTACTCCTCACCTGGTTGCCGCCACACATGCTTGAAACCGTCTGAACCAAATAAGTTTATCTTGGTCTTATCAGACCACAGGACATGGTTCCAGTAATCCATGTCCTTAGTCTGCTTGTCTTCAGCAAACTGTTTGCGGGCTTTCTTGTGCATCATCTTTAGAAGAGACTTCCTTCTGGGACGACAGCCATGCAGACCAATTTGATGCAGTGTGCGGCGTATGGTCTGAGCACTGACATGCTGACCCCTAACCCCTTCAACCTCTGCAGCAATGCTGGCAGCACTCATACGTCTATTTCCCAAACACAACCTCTGGATATGACGCTGAGCACATGCACTCAACTTCTTTGGTCGACTATGGCGAGGCCTGTTCTGAGTGGAACCTGTCCTGTTAAACCACTGTATGGTCTTGGCCACCGTACTACAGCTCAGTTTCAGGGTCTTGGCATCTTTATGTAGAGCAACAATTATTTTTTTCAGATCCTCAGGGAGTTCTTTACCATGAGGTGTCATGTTGACCAGTATGGCAGAGTGAGAGCGATAACACCAATTTTTACACACCTGCTCCCCATTCACACCTGAGACCTTGTAACACTAACGAATCACATGACACCAGGGAGAGAAAATGGCTAATTGGGCCTGATTTGGACATTTTTACTTAGGGGTGTATTCACTTTTGTGGCCAGCGGTTTAGACATTAATGGCTGTGTGTTGAGTTATTTTGAGGGGACAGCAAATTTACACTGTTATACAAGCTGTACACTCACTACTTTACATTGTAGCAAAGTGTCATTTCTTCAGTGTTGTCACATGAAAAGATATAATAAAATATTTACAAAAATGTGAGTGGTGTACTCACTTCTGTGAGATACTGTACATGTATATTTCTATATTAGTTTCTTCAAGCGTCTTGGAGATGTGGCCACAGTTTTTCTGGATTTAGTTTGTCTCAGTTTCATCTGTTTCTTCATGTAATCACAGACAGATTCGATGATGGTGAGATCAGATCTCAGTGTGGAGTACCGGCTGTTGTCAGACTCCTTGTGCATACAAAAATCTCACTGGATAATTACAATTAATGGCAAAATGAATGTTTAGAAATGTGAACTGATATTTTCTACTGACACACTACAGCAAAATATATAAATAACTGGCTTAAAACCCCTTTTGCTTTTTTGGGGGGTGAAAATACTGACGTGCCTAAGACTTTTGCACAGTACTGTGTGTGTGTGTGTGTGTCTTGGTCAGGGTCTGAATACTTAGGGCCATGTGATATTTCAGTTTTTCTTTTTTAATAATTCTGCAAAAATGTCAACAATTCTGTGTTTTTCTGTCAATATGGGGTGCAAATTATTTTAACGCGTTAAGGATTTTGAATTAATCGTATGCGTTAACGCGTTAAAGCATGCGATTATTTCAAAAACTTTAACACGTTAGAATAATTTGACGCAAAAAATGTATTTAATTAATTACTTACTAAATTAATTCATTTTATATAATATATATATATATATATATATATATATATATATATATATATATTCTTTTAAGATTCTATATTTAATTTCACATTTCCCTGATTGTTACGTTTTGTTACTTTTCTTTACACTTTTGTTTAGGAAATCTCAAAAAGAATAGCAATTTTTCATACTGGACATTATAATGTTGCAATGTCTAAATTCAAAATGAATGTTTAAAATGAATGGCTTTACTTTTTATCACTTTTATAATGTCTAAATTCCTTTGTAGGGTTTAAAATGGTTTTACTTTTATTTTAGTTTTTTTTTTTTTTTTTTTAGACAAAATAGTACTTTTGACCTTTTTTCAGTTATTGAAATGACATTATTGAAAATAATAAATGAACATTTCTTTTCTTAGATATCCATCTCTCAAAATGTTTAAGTCTTAAAACTTTTTCCTGGAGCTTAATAATTCCTGTTCATGTCCTTTTGTTTTTATCTGTTGTACTCTGTATTGTAAAGCATAATACAGCATAATACAGTGGCAGTATTTTTGTGTTGTCAGGCCTCTGCATTGAAGCGTGGTTTATTTTTGCTTATTTTGCTTATACTTGAAACTAATTTTTCCCACTGAACAAGATGTGTCTTTTCTTTCAACCAAGAATAATTGTGTTGTTAAAAACATGAACGGAGTTTTGATGTATCTGCACCCTTTTAGAAATAATTAGCAGTGAATTATCTGTTTTGTCATTTTGCCACCCAACTTTAATAGCAGAGAGTTTGCATTGAATATAATGACTGCATGGTGCTCATTAAACCTTGTGCTTTTCAGATTCAGTAGTTAATCGCCAGCTGCGATGTGCGAAAGTGATGTAAATAAACTGTTTCATTAAAATGTCAGCTGCCAGCTTCTCAAACATTCAGAACACTCAATTATTCGCTTACTTGAGTCACAATAAACTAATGTTTCAATGTACCATCAAATGATTTCTTTTTGACCTGTTCATAAAGGAAATACAACATTTTTAAACTCAACAATAGTGTGGCTTTCAGAGTGTGTAAAATCATGGTGCGGTGAGCCTGATAAGACAATTAAAACATGCTGGTCTAATCTATTACTCTGTCGATTAACCCTGTGCATGCCTGCTGTCTGGAGATCTTTGGAAATATGCTCAGGTTTTCTGCTGTAATAGCTCTCCTTCATCAGACAGAGAACATGTCACTCCAGCAGAGATTTTGAGGAGCATTTGCATACCATTGTCGAAAATTGGCCAGCTTATACCAAAACTTTTCAGAAAAACAGCTGTGGTTTCTTTGTAAAAGTAGAGAATGGGCTGTAAAGACCCCAAGGTAACAGCTTTTCTGAGCATTCTGCTCAGCGGCAAATGTTGTTGATAACAGGGGAGCACAAGCCGAAATGAACACACCTTCAGAGAATATTTCAGATCTGCCGCTGTTGGATATTAACATTTTCCTTTATGCATTTATGAGGTCCATTCTGTTGTTTTCGTAAAGGGGATGTTTAATTTTGGCATTCGCCAAAATTCTTTTGCAACAGGATAGAGTTTCATAGTCCCCCCAATCCTTTCACATCTAAATGGAGAAACCACCAAGGAAGACCCTGTGTTTTGTGGAAGATGATCAGGTCTGGGGATTGGCTTTCTATCACCATCTGTGGAAAGTAGCGTGATTATTCAGTTATGTTAAATAACTTGCGGCGCACAGAGAAAACGAGAGGGAAAACAAATACACACTTTCCTGCAATTTTACAGGAGAAACAATGCAGAACTGGGAGAAATAATTATCTCTCAGACTAGTGTTTGTTCGGGGAAATAGCCTAAAGCTTGAAAAGGCAAGACAGTCTATCAATCTAGACTTGGCAAAGAAAACCATTTAAGGCGTTTTAAATGGTATGGCCTCCGGGCAAACGAAACATTGCACTGTTATCCTGCAGCTTGTGTGCCATAGATAATAGTGTGGAGACATTTATAAACAAACAAAAAATAAATACTGTGTGTGATGTCTGTTTTTCTGCAGACATTACCTTAGAACATTTTTTTGTCTTATAATGTAGTTTATGTCTATGTCTTGCTGTCAGCACTCTAGCCATTCGTAACTGTTTGTAACTTGTTTGTTTGTGATCCACTCATGGTGTTTTTCTTCTCTGAATTCTGTGTTCGTGCAATAATTGCCCACTGTCACTGATTTATTTGGTTTGCTTTTCTACTAAAACTCAGTAATCTGAAGGTGATGTGTCACTCTACATTTATATTTAATCTGTTTTCCCACAGTAGTCCATTTAAGCCTAATTAACTTCTAATGACCAGGTGAATTAAATGATTAGCTGATCATAACAACCTAACAACAGACATATTTCATTGTGTGATGATCTTCACTGTAACAGTGACCCACCACACGCATCATAAATCTATTCTAATAGCGGTTTCTGATGTAATGTCGCCTTAGGCTTGCAACGCTGAATTTAGGCTTATACAGAAACCATTATCATATCTGGTGGTTCTTGACTGATAGTGTCAATAATATGCAAGTATAAGAAAAATATTCATTGATATATCCTTGAACACATATATTGATTGATACAGAAAGATCCAATTTAATATTATAATAGAGGATGAGAAGTCTGAAGGGCTCTATAATTTATGCAGTTCTCCACCACTTTCACCTTTCCTTCTCTGCTTAAATCTTACAATATATACCCCATGGATTCCTTCGTTTTCTTTTTTTTCTTTTTCTTTTTTTTCTGTGTGATGTTTGCACAAATGATTTTCGCCCCCACTTCAGCCTACGTATATCAGAATCTTGTCCACTTTCCCACATTGAGTCATCTTAGACTTCAGAGCTGGACAGAATTGTTATTTTAATTGATATGTAGGCGTCGTTTTTTCTTTCATGTTTCCCATCAAACCTGTCAACGAGTTTTATTTCTTAAGTTAAACCCATGGCCAAGTGTTCCTTTCTTGACTGTAAAGTTTTGTGAATTATGGAAAGGCCACTGATGAGCATCTGTCCATGTCGAGAGGAATGAACTTGTGAAGTGTGTGTCTCTGACGGAGCTGACCTCTCTTTTTAATGAATGCACCACATCTGTTAGAGCAGAAGCTGAATTTTCATAGGCTTGAAATGCTGTCATGTCAGGCTCCAGCAGTCAAGCTGATGATTATGTAATTATGAATGTCTATGTACTGATAGTCATGTGATTTCTGAGTGTCACCGGACATGACTTGAGCTCTACATTACATGCATTGGATGATGATCTAAGTGCCTTTTCCAGTTAAATAATGTAGACTGATCTGTATGTTGGCTTTGCGTGTCTGACCGCACGGACATCAGAAGTGTTTCTCCATTTAAATTCACGTGTGAATGTGTAATTGATGAATATAATGACTATAAAACTGTATTTCTTTCATGAATATGGAAAATTTACATACTGTGCACACAATATACATACTACATACTGCAGTATGTATAATGTGTGCTCAGTATGCAAATTTTCCATATTCATTTTACCATTAGGGGTGTAAGAAAATATCGATACACGTGAATATCGCGATATTATGTTTGCCGATACTGTATCGATTCTCAAAAACACTGTATCAATATTTACTTAATTATTTATTTACATCCAGTATTTGTGGGTTTGTGTTCGGTTTAAACCACACACTGTAAAAAACCCAACCGCTAGATGTCAGTGTTATCTCAGAACGTAATTGACGGGTAGACGGAGGTGCATAGCTAGCGTTAGCATTAGCAAACCCAGCTCACAACAAGATAGAATTATTCCGCTCCCACTGAATACAGAGCTGAAGTGTGGACTCATTTTGGCTCCAACTATAAAGAAACCACTAAGGAGATCGACAAGAGTCAGTTGTTTGCAAAATAGGCCATGTTATAATCCAAAACTTGGGAAACGCATTGAATCTGAGAGCTCTCTTAACATCCCAAAGCCATCCACGCTGCTGAGAGAGGCGTTCGATTGATGTGTAATATGTATTGCACGTTTTCCTCTCAGTAACAAAATAAATGCACAACAAAAATGACAGCGGTGACAGCAGAAAGAAAGCATCTGATCATAGCGATGTGGATATGTTTGCACCAGCTCTGTTCAGCACTTCAATGAAGGCACGTTTATTTAAATAACACTTTATACAATAGACTGCTTTAAAGCAAGCAGCTACAGTATTAAATATAAAACAAACAGACATTCATGAAATGGATTATGCACTAGTTGTTAAATAGTTTAGAAAATAAAAACTGCTATACTGTGAACCTTTAAAACATACACCTAAAGAATACTGCAGTCACTTTACTATTTTCCCTTAGATTGTACAAAATAGTGATTAGTGATATAAATGCAAATGATACTGTATTGATTAAATAAAATGAAGTTGTTTGTCAGGTTTTATGCATATGGCGGTGTATTCTTTATGACCGTTTTTTCTAAAATTAGATCCTCTTTCTAAAAAAACAAGAAATATTGCAATATATCGCCTTTCTTACAATATCGCAATATATCACAATGTATCGTCTCGTAACCCCTGTATCGTGATACGTATCGTATCGAGAGATTCTTAGCAATACACAGCCCTATTTACCATACTAGATTTGCTAAAATAAGCAGCATACTGTGTAGAATACAGTATCCCACAATGCAATGTGGTCAATTTGACCTTCCATTTTCAGTGTGGAGGATGAACCAGAAATTAATATTAGCTGTGTGTGTGTGTGTACTTAACTATATTTTGGGGACAGTTTTGTACCAAGAAGTGATCAAAACCTGACAAAATCTCCAAAAACCTCCCTTCATTTGTAAAACTGGTTTAAAATAAAGTAATTAAAGGTTTATTAAAAATGTAAAAATGCAGAATGTTTTCTGTGATGGGTAGGTTTAGGGGTAGGGGTAGTGTAGGGGAATAGAATATACAGTTTATAAGGTATAAAAACCATTACGCCTATGGAATGTCCCCATTTAGTTCCCTTTCAAGGGGAACTCGAGTTGCGTCGAGAAATTGACGCTTTGGGAACGCAACGTGTGATGTCGTCATGAAGCACGTGTGAAATCAGTCCAATGGTGTGTCGAGACGTCAGAAGCGGGTGACGTCACGGCCAGGAAGCTATAAAGCACGCTCAAACAAAGCAACGCTAGCTTCTGTGTCTTCAGTTGCGCTCTGTGTCTCGTATGTCTTATTTGGTGTTGTCTGTCACACATATTAAGCAGTTTAGATCTTGTGTTCATCCCTGCCCACGTTACATCACGGGCGGGGATACACATGATCTTTGTGTTGCCTGCTTGGGAGCGGAGCATGCCTGGTCAGCACTCGAAGGTGCTGGCTGTGAGCACTGCGATCATCTTCCATTGCAGATGCTCCGCTCCCGCCTGGCGCTTTCCGATGAGAGCGCTCAGGCTCGCGTTCCCCAGGGTTCGGGTCCCGCTGCTGCCGAGGCACAGCGTCGATCCAGATCTTGGGGATCGCAAATGGATCTGTCAGAGGGGTTTGAGACGGGGCCCGCCCTATCTCAGCCCTCACCTGACAGGTCCAGTGCTTTTTCTCAGTGTTTGGAAGCACGCTTTGCGGTTCCTTCCACACTGGGTGAAGCACCGGTGCTCAACGTATCCAGCTCCGAGGAGTTGGATGTGGAGAGCGCCGACGTAGCAGAGAGTGAGGACTCGCCATCCCACTCCCCTGCTTATGAGGAGCTGGTGGAGGTCATAACTCGCACCGTGGCCAAATTAAATATCGACTGGCCAGCGGAAAGGCAGGACGTTCGTCCTAAAAGTAAGTTGGATGAGCGCTTCCTGCCCTCGCGAGCGCAGCCTCCTCGTCGGGGTCTCCCTTTATTTCCAGACCTCCACACTGAGGTGTCGAGGTCCTGGAAGAAACCGGCCTCCTATTGCGTGCATAGAGCTCAAACCACGCACTATGCATCGATAGTGGGGCTCAAGAAGCACGGTTATGGGACGATGCCAAAGGTGGAGGAGACGCTTGCTAGCTATCTCTCTCCACAATCGGCATCGCCCCTAAAGGCCCCGACACTGCCCACCAAGCCCGTGAGGGTTACATCTAGCTTGGTGGGCAAAGGTTATCAGGCCTCGGTTCAGGCTGCGGCATGCCTTCACACCATGGGCGTGCTGCAGGCCTACCAGGCTGAACTTCTGGGGGATATTGATGAGGGCGGGGGAATTACTCCCGACGTAGTCGACTGCGTCGGGCAGCTGATTTATCTCTCCGGGCCACCAAGGAGACGGCCAAGTCTGTCGGTCGTGCTATGGCAGCCCTGGTGGCCACGGAGAGGCATTTATGGCTGAACCTCAGCACAATCAAAGACAAGGACAAGCACTTCCTGCTGAACGCCCCGCTTACGCCTCCTGGCCTCTTCGGCGACGCTGTCAATACGGTCGTTGAGAGGTTCCAGTAGGCTAGTAAACAAGCGGCGGCTTTCCAGAAGCTCCTCCCCCGCCGCTCTCATACCCCCGGGGCTGCTCAACAACACCAGCAGCCCCACACATCTAAAGCCAGCTCCTCACAACAACACCGTGCTGCCCAAAAGCAGAGCGTTACCACCCGCACTCCCCCTCAGCGACACGGGGGGACGGGTGGTCGTTCTCAACCGCAGCCTTCGAGGGGTAGGATGGATCTGCGATCCGTCCTTATCGCCAAGAAGGCTGCGGGGAAAAAGCCCTGACGCCAGCAGCGTCAGGACTTTGAGGGCAGTCCCCTCCAGAGAGAAGTGTTTTACACCTCAGCGCACAGCGCTCACTTCTCTTCGGTGCCCTCAGGTGACCGTTTTGCCAACCCTGCCATCTCGGGTGTTCCAGGGCGCAGCGGCCCCCAGCGAACATTCACTCAAGCATCCGCCCGTAAGCGTAGCGGTGCTGGGGTGTTCGCTCCCTCCGAGGAGGGTCTCAGAGCGATCAGTTCGGTTGCCCCCTGCTGGTGCGCCGCATCGGTTCACCGAGCTGGTTATTCAAGATATACCAGAGGCCAGTCTCGAGAGACTGGTTCCCTTAGTAGAATATCTGACAGCGTGGAAGCTACTGCCAAATATTTCTCAATGGGTCCTGCGTACAATCGAAAAAGGTTATGCCATTCAGTTCGGGTCTCACCCGCCCCGGTTTATGGGGGTCCTACCCACCGTGGTGGGCCCAGAGAAGGCTCTGGTTCTGGAACAAGAAGTAAAAACTCTATTGGAGAAGGGAGCCATAGATTATGTACTTCCCTCCGATGCAGAGAACGGTTTCTACAGCCGTTACTTTATTGTTCCAAAGGAGGATGGTGGGTTGCATCCCATTCTAGATCTACGTCAACTGAACCAGTCCGTTATGAAACTCAAGTTCAAGATGTTGACACTGAGGCAGATCGTATCTCAGATCAGGTCCAAGGACTGGTTTGTTACGATCGACCTCAAGGATGCATACTTCCATATCTCCATCCTTCCACATCACAGGAAGTTCTTGAGGTTTGCTTTCGGGGGCAAAGCTTACCAATATCGGGTTCTTCCATTCGGCCTAGCGTTATCACCCCGCACATTCACCAAATGTATGGATGCAGCTCTCGCACCTCTACGTCTTCAGGGCATTCGTGTCCTCAATTATATAGACGATTGGTTGATTCTGGCTCATTCACAACAGTTAGTGGCTCGGCATCGAGATGTCGTCCTCGCTCACATGAAGAGCCTGGGGTTGAGGCTCAACGCCAAGAAGAGTATGCTTTCTCGAGTTCAGAGAACCACTTTTCTGGGCGTGGTTTGGGACTCTGTTGCAATGCAGGCGCGTCTTTCTCCTGCTCGCATCGAATCAATCCTTTCTACCGTAAGCCGGTTAAAGCTAGGCCAGTCACTCACTATAAAACAGTTTCAGAGGCTGTTGGGGCTGATGGCAGCGTCATCCAACGTGATACCTTTTGGTCTGTTGCACATGAGACCCCTGCAGTGGTGGCTCAGAACTAGGGGATTCTCCCCGAGGGGAAATCCTTTTCGCATGATTTTCACGGTGTTGCTTACGTGCCCTGGCCATTTGGAAGAAGCCCTGGTTCCTATCCCAAGGGCCCGTGCTGGGAGCTCCTTGTCGTCACAAAATGCTAACGACAGATGCTTCCCTCACGGGCTGGGGAGCGGTCCTAGACGGACGCTCGACTCAAGGTCTGTGGGGCGGTCACCACCTCTCCTGGCACATCAACTGCCTGGAGATGCTGGCTGTCTTTCTGGCTCTCAAGACTTTTCTCTCAGATCTCAGGGGCCACCATGTTCTTGTCCGGTCAGACAACACATCGGTAGTCGCCTATATAAATCACCAGGGGGGTCCGCGGTCGCGCCCACTCTCCAAGTTGGCGCGCCGAATCCTCCTGTGGTCCCAGGGGAAATTTCTGTCACTCAGGGCAGCTTATATCCTCGGGGTCCAGAATGTCGGAGCAGATGTCCTGTCGAGGCAGGGGCTGAGGCCCGGGGAATGGAGGCTCCACCCCGAGGTGGTGAAGCAAATTTGGGAAAGGTTCGGCCAAGCTCAGGTGGATCTGTTTGCGTCTCGAGAGACTTCTCACTGTCCACTCTGGTTCTCCCTCACGCATCCAGCTCCTCTCGGACTGGATGCTATGGTACAGACGTGGCCGAGGCTTCGTCTGTACGCATTTCCCCCGATCGCTCTGCTCCCGGGAGTTCTAGAAAGAGTTCACCGGGACCACGTCCGGCTCACCTTAATAGCCCCGCGCTGGCCGGGCAGAGTGTGGTTCTCGGACCTAGTATCTCTCCTGGACGGCTCTCCCTGGGAGATTCACCAGACAGGCCCTTGTAACTATGGCGGCGTGGGTATTAACATTCCCAAAGCGTCAATTTCTCGACGCAACGCGAGTTCCCTTGAAAGGGTTGTGTCGCCCTGCCATACTTCCGGCACGCCTGTCAGCGCTTACCTCAGACACTTTAAGCTAGCGTTGCTTTGTTTGAGCGTGCTTTATAGCTTCCTGGCCATGACGTCACCCGCTTCTGACGTCTCGACACACCATTGGACTGATTTCACACGTGCTTCATGACGACATCACGCGTTGCGTTCCCAAAGCGTCAATTTCTCGACGCAACGTCTCGTTCCCTCTTCAGGGAACTAAGGTTACAGTCGTAACCGAGACGATAGCTATGTAAACGTGTGTGTGTGTGTGTGTGTGTGTGTGTGTGTATTTTGTGTTTAACACAAAATTGGACCAAATTCCTTGACTCGTTTTTATTAAATTGGCAAATGTTAGAAAATTTTGCAAACAAATTGGGTTAAAAATGTTTTGATTTCCAAAATGTCAATTAGACACAAATTAATGAGGTCATGTGATGACAGTGTCACACAATTGTTTGAATTGTTTAGCATGGGAAAAATTAACACTTTTTCAATTTCAGTGTGCTTTATTTTATATTTTATTCATATTGCCAAAGCATTTGTATACATGATGTACAAACATACAGCTAACAGTGCAAATCTTGTTCTATCTGTTTTTAAGAGAAGTGTAGACAGTCACAGTAAATAGTGTGTTCTGTACAGTATTTACTATGGTAAGCAGCCAGTTTTCTATTCAGAACATAGCGTTTGTTTCCAAAGGCAAATACATCGGCTAATTACACTTATAGTTCTGTATTGTTTTCCCCATTTACACACTTGTTCTTCCTTTATCTCTAATTGTGTGAATAATAGGCTGCCGCTACTGCTCTTTTGTCACTGAAATGCAATTTCATACATTTTTAATCAAGTGCATTTAATCTCAATCACAGGCCGCTTACATTGTGCTACTTGCAGCAGATGGATATTTTTAGATCACAGGTTTATTTATTCGATCGGCTGAGTCAGGAGAAATGACATTTAATGTTTGACCTACAAGACCACTGTAATGTTTAACGGTTATTACGAGCTTTACAACTTCAGAGTAGCTTTTCTCAAATCATTATCTTGTCAATCTGCTTCTCATTATCTCTTTTGCATTTGACCAGGCCACTGGAAATGTGGAAATGTGCAGGGGTAAAGGGAACACTGTTGAACTTCTGAATAATCTGATGAAGTGAATTGTGTGAATTAAGTTATTTGAATAATTCTTTGTGTCTTTGATGGCTATGAAATGGCTTTTTAAAGTTAAAAATATCTCTTTTTTTCTGCAGTACATTTTACAGTACAAAGGCCCTAAAAATTATTTTGAAACTTAAATCATGCTTTAAAAAGTCTAAATGTCATTGCGTTAAATAACAAAAGACCAAACGTAATGGTGTCGAGGTGATTTTATGGACTGATCATTTTTTATAGCCTATAATTGGATAATTGATTTGATAATTTGCTATGTAGTGCAAAGATTTCACTTAAAGGGATAGCTCACTGAAAAATGAAAATTATCCCATAATTTACTCACTCTCAAGCCATCCTACTGTAGGTGTATGTGACTTTCTTCTTTCTGAGGAAAAAACACAATCAGAGTTATATTAAATAATATCCTTGCTCTTCCCAGCATTGTAATGGCATTGAATAGTATTTAAAAGCTCCTAAAAGCACATCCATCCATCATAAAAATAATCCATACCACTCCAGTGGGTTAGTAAATGCCTTCTGAAGCAAAGCAGTGGGTTTTTCTAAAAAAATCTTTCATAAAAACTACACCAGCTTCCAGCAATACACGTTCATGAGAGAGTCGAATTCCGTAGGAAGGGTGACCTCTGACCTGACGTGTGACGTATGGCGTAGGCGAAGCTTAGGTGAGAGCTGACGAATGCAGAAACGCAGAGGATAGAGCAAAACAAAACGCTGGTCACGAATTAGAAGTATAAAACGTTTGTTTGTTTGTTTGTTTACATCATTCTGGTAAAACTGTTTTTTTTACATAGTTCTGGCGAGAAACTCTGACGATGTTGGCTGATGGGTCTTTAACTCATTTGGCAGCGATCACATCATTATCTACACAGCACAGCTGATTGGTTGCTGTTGCATCAGTGGCCAATGAGCTAGCTACTCAAACATTCAAATATTTAACATTGATGGCTGTTAGCAGTCTGCAGCGTGCTTTCAGAACCCTCCTTCTTCCCCAGCTCCACCTGTGTAGATCTGCTACAGGGGTTAATTCATGTATGTCACGTGCAGCAGCAGCAGCAGGTCTTACATGCTCACAGCAATATCTGTGAATGTATTGGCAGTAGCAAGTCTCTGTACTTGCTCTGCAGCAGCAGTGTAGCAGATCTATTCCGCCAAGACCAAATACATTAACATTGTCATATCCATCACCATGCTAAACTTAGATACTACACCAATATCCCGAGTGTTGTCTTGACAGAACTAATGTTAGCATCCTCTCAGCCTCGACGGCAAGCATACTGCTGTTCTCCACTAATGCAGCATCTAGTCAACAAATTAATTACTTTATAATGATGTTATGAAAACATGTACTATAGTGTACTGTATACATACTGTTTTGTTGTTTGTTTTAAATTTGCATCTGAAGTGTCAGTTTAATGCGTCAAAAACTCCACAAGGCGTCAGTGATAGTTTTTATTTCACCTCTAGAGGCCGCTCTCGTACTGTATAATGATAGCGGACCCTTCTCAGGTGCTCCAGCAATGGATGCAACACGGAAAAACTGTTTTTTTGCCAATAACTGATTGTGTTAGCAATCAGGTTATCGTGCCGATTAATCAACATTACTGATCAATCGGTCAACCTAGTCCTATGTCATACGTTGGGGTCAGAGGTCACCCTTCCACCAGAACTCGACTCTCTCGTGAACACGCGTACGGCCATCGCCGGTGATTATAGTTTATAAGATTCTAAATATGGATATTTTTCGTACAAAAACCCATCGCTTCACATTATTTATTAATTTATTAATCCACTGTAGTCGGTATGGATTATTTTAATGATGGATGGATGCTTGAAAAATTCGGACACTATTCAGTGCCATTATAAAAGCTGGGAAAAGCCAGGATATTATTTAAGACTGTGTTCGGCTGAAAGAAGAAAGTCATATACATCTAGGCTTGAGGGTGAGTAAATTATGGGATCATTTTCATTTTGGGTGAACTATTCCTTTAAGTATCCAAATACTTCACTCTAAGTCTGTAAAGGTTAAACCAATTTGGGTCAGAGCTGTGTGAACTGGGCAATTTAGTTCGAGAGTTTGATCAAGCGGCATAAGAGGCATAAATAAGACATAAATAGGAGTAAAAAAAAGGAGTTTATCAGCTCTGTGAGGCTTGTTGAGGATTTGAAACGGCAAGCATCTTTATTTGAAGTGTCATTCTAAAACCTTACAGTTCTGATTGAAATCAATGAGTGTCAAAATGCTTTTATTTATTTATTTTTATCATTTTCAGACATTCTACTGTAGAAAAGTTATAAACAAAACATTTAGCAGATGCTCTTATCCACAGTGACAAAGTGCTTTAGCATCACATATGAGACCGTTGTGATTAACAGATGGTGAGCATGTCATTTGGAATGATATCTGCCTTGGAAAAAAGTGCTTCCTCTACAAAAAATCTAATAGAGATACAATACAACCATGTGTAAATAAACAAGCCAAGACAAAATTATATTTAATTATATTGAGTTATTATAAATTGTTATTTTTAAGTGTTTTAGAAATGTTTAAAATCAAGTAGAATTGATAGAAATTATTGTGACAAGTTAAGTGTTAAAAGAAGTGAATTATTACACAAGTTTTTTAAATATAATTTATAACTACTCTTAATATAATAAATTATTTTAAAGCATTTTTTAGTTCTGAAAACTTTCAAAATCTAGTAGAATTGATAGAAATTGTGAATGTTTAGAATCAAAGATGTTATTAGTATGAAATTGTTTTTACGGTGCAGCAGATGTGTACTATTTTATTAGCCCTGAGCATTAACACACACTCTTTTTGTGCAAGACTCTTGTCTGCTGTAAGCAGGATGTTGTCCAGTCTTGGTGGACAGACTGCTGCATTGTTGATCTGCAGCTCCATCAATCACTGGACAGCTGCAGAGGGAGAGGAAAAGGCAACCAATCAGAGCAGAGAGTTGTTGGGATGACTCCAATAGAAACCTCTGGAGAGCTCCAATTTCCAGGAGAGCTGCTTCACTGCCACTCTTATCTAACAGACAGTTACATACAGTACATACACCAACTTAGTTTACAGTACATGAGAACGGTTGTATACTCACTGACTCAAGATGAATTAATCTTAGTAAACATTTTGAAACTGCCTATGAAAAAAAAAAATCGAATTTAGCAGTTGAAATAAGTAAATTAATTCATAAATGTCTTTTTTTCCATAAATAAGAAAAATACATACACCAGTGCATACACCAATAAGCCAAAACATTATGACCAACTGGCCATGTGCTGCCAAAACAGTGACAACCCGCTGAAGCATGGACTCTACAAGACCCCTGAAGGTGTCCTGTGGTATCTGGCACCAAGACATTAGCAACAGCTGTGGATTAAATTTGTTGGTCCAGCACATCCCAGAGATGCTCAATTGGATTGAGATCTGGGGAATTTGGAGGCCAGGACAACACCTTGAACCTCCTCAAACCATTACTGAATAATGTGTGCAGTGTGGCAGGGTACATTATCCTGTGGAAGGAGGCCACTTCTACCAGGGAACACCACTGTCATGAAGGGGTGTACCTGGTCTGCAACAATGTTTAGGTAGGTGGCACTTGTCAAATGTATGTCCACAT
Organism: Elopichthys bambusa; assembly: GCA_037101425.1. Lineage (NCBI taxonomy): Eukaryota > Metazoa > Chordata > Actinopteri > Cypriniformes > Xenocyprididae > Elopichthys > Elopichthys bambusa. Next base: position 13,859,258 of record CM074453.1, on the reverse strand, counting down.
GAACGGCCGACCCAGGTTTGACACTCGTACATGGCCGTCCATGTGATCCAAAATTTTGTGTGACTTGTGCAGCAGTATGGTTTTCCGTTGGCTTGGACCAGACAGGATAGCCTTTGTTGCCCTTGTGCATCACTGAGCCTTGGGTGCCCAACACCCTGTCACCAGTTTGTGGTTTGTCCCTCCTCAGACCACTGTTGGTAAATTCTCAATAATACTCTGACCTAGTCACCTTTCCATAATAATTTGGCCCTTGTCAAAGTTGCTCAGATCTTTATTCCTGCCCATTTCCCCTGTGTCCAACACGTTGATCACAAGATCTGATTGTTTTCTTACCATCTAATCTACCCAGAACTTATGTGGCCTTGTTAGGAAATAATCAGTGACTTTCGCTGGTCATAATGTTTTGGCTCATCAGTGAACAGTATATTCTTGGTTATGACTAAAGCCCAGTCTTTGCTGTTCTCTATTGGCAAATTTGAAGGTGAAAGATCTAAACTTTATCTTTGGAACACAACAAAAGGCGTACTGTATTTTCTTGCCTTTTAATTTTCCCATGTTTGTAGGTAAATGGATTGTATAGTGTGACAGCACATTTATTTGGGTAGTCCTCAAAAACACACAGCCCCAAATCACTTGACTGAACAACCCGCAAAACAATGGGGAATTAATTATTTTCCAATACCTATATATAATTTTAATCCCATTATGCCTCATGGGATTTAGCTTTTCCATGGAAGACAAAATTAAGCCAAGAGAAGAACAAACCATGGCTAATAACCAATACCGAAAGCTGCGGGGTCACAGAGTTAATTTTGACTCAAGGGCCGACTGGTGAACGTATGATTCCTAAGATTTGTTCACCAGTTATAAGCACTGAAGAGGAAACTTACTCCCTGTGTCTTCTTCAGGAGTCTTTTTTCTCCATGTTCCATGAAATATAATACCATTGTAATTTTTTATTTTTATTTATGTAGGTTTTATTTTATAAAGAAAATTTTGACCTTGTGATGTTCAATGAAAATAACTTAACTTGATCTTTTGGTGAAAATGACAGACTTCTATTAGCACTGTGTATTAATACAGATTTCCAGATTTAATTTTGTTTCTAATTGTCTTCGATTCTGATTTCATTTGGTTCTCTTCTCATTATATTTGGTGCATTTTACTTTTTACCTGCATAAGAAAGAAATTCTCTCTCAGCTGATGCTGTTGTCACAGTCTCCAGATCAGTCACCAGCACCGTCACTACATTTCCTAGTGTCCCACCTGTTCCTCACCTGCACTCTATCATCAATCACCTGCACCTGAAGACCATCATCATCATTACCATTCATCAGCACTCCCTTTATAAGCAGTCACTATCCTCACCACTGTGTCCGGTCTGTTCTAGTGTTGTGTTGCGTGTTTACCTGTTCCTGTATTACCTGTATTACTAAGTAAAGACTTGTTTGAAATTCATCTTTTCCTGTGCAAGCAACCTGTTACAACTGTAACTTATACAATTATACATTTTGAAAATATAAATTTTAACAGTTAACACAGTTTGCACAGTTTAATTTAGTTATTTATTTAACAGATACAATAATCAACACAAGCAAAACTGCTTTGTGGGTACCATATAGAGTCAAGTTCAGTAAGTTCATTCAGTCTTTTTGAACAATTTATTAAAAGGACTGGGTAACACTTTGGTATGGGGTACACATATTCACTATTAACTATGACTTTTGCCTCAATAAGCTCTTTATTTACTTCTTATTAATAGTTAGTAAGATAGTTGTTGTAGCGTTTAAGTTTAGGTATGGGGTAGGATTTGTGGATGCAGAATAAGGCATTAATATGTGCTTTATAAGTAAGCAATAAGAAACGAGAGGCTGTGCTGATACAGCACAAGACTGTGTTTATGAGTGTGTCAGTCAGTAGCGAAAACTTTTACATTGAAAAGACTGAATTGTTGTGAACACGGAACAAGACGCAACTGACAAATGCTTTGACTAGCACTGTCAGTCACGGGAAAACCCCTTAACTGTTAAAAAAAACAAAATAATACATCGGATATTTAAAGATTTTTTTATTATGAACATAAGACTGACCTGAATGAAAATGCTAAATCTGAATGCAGGATTAAAAACTTGCTCAATTGTTCTCTTTCTCACAATACTCTTCTAGTTCTACATAATACAGTAAGCTTCAATGAATAATATCAACAGAGAACAAACAGTTTACGTTGCTAAGAGTGGTTGCTAAAGGTGTTGTGTAGTGATACACAGAACCGTTGGGTGAAACGGTCATAGCTGTGTTTTATTTTGAATAATATAAGTACTAATAAAAAGCCAATATGCAAGCTAATAAGCAACTAGTTAAAAGTGAAAATTGTTCCCCATACTAAAGTGTTCCCAAGGGCTGACTTGTAAGCCTAGCCTTTATATCCTTTTCTTTTGTTCATAGATTTAACTTTTACAAATCACACCAAATTACTAATTACACTCTTTAAAATAAAGGTTCTTTTTCTATGGTTTCCTTGAACAATCTTTAACATCCATGAAAGCTTTTCATAGCACAGGTTCTTTGTAGTGGAAAAAGTTCTTTAAATTATTAAAATGTTCTTCACACTAAAAAAAAAAAAAAAAAAAAAAAAATGGCATCGCTGTGAAAACCGTTTTGGAGCCTTTATTTTTAAGAGTGTAGACTACAACTAATTAAACTACAGTTGAATTATGTACTGATGTTTGTTCTTATAATCAAGTCATTGGAAAGGTTGATAAGATAAATGAATGAGACCAGAGGCAAATTACAAATTGTATATATACTCAAACTTTGTAATTTTTGCAGGTCAGAGAGCAAGAGGAAATGTAAAACTAATGTACTCACTGTCCTTGAGTGTTTGAGCAGAACAGATGGTTTGATTCAGACTCATGTCATTCTGTAATTATTTAGGTCATATGAAGTTACAGCATTAGCATGTGATGTAGGATACAGCAAAGGAAGCTTTGTGTAATGTTTGAGACATTACTTTTATAGTGAAATTAATTGTTTCTTTGTTGCCTGATACTCAAGTAATGTCAAGGATTTTAATTAGAATCCGGTTTTATTATTAGTCGGCTACATGTCATATTTCACATTTTCTCTCTTCTTGAAGTGTAATTAGGGCTATTATGTACACAGCAATTATTTTCATGAAATTTTGAAGATGTGAATTTTGAAGAGGAAAATGGGTCTCCGGTCCAATTAATCCATTGCTAATAGCCTTCAGAATGAGTAAGAAAGAGCTAATACGCCGCCAACCCATTAGCAACAACCTGGCCAGTGGCGTTGTGTTCCTGCCCTAATGAAACATTAGGTACTCGTATGATCCTGTGCTTGTGTGTGCATGTGCACGTTATGCTGGTGAACTTTCATGTCAGTGTTTGTTTAAGGTTGTTGCTGTAATTAGAGACTTGTGGCTGACACTTGAACAAAGCTGTAACCTTTTAGAGCTCTACATGTTGGAAAGTTAGCTTTACCAGCCTCAGGCTCCCATTAACCCGAGCGAGCCCTGCTCCTTGGGAACGGCATCCCGTAATATAGCCTACCATCTCAAGTCAGGGTCAAAATGAAGAGGCTTGCTGGAAAATGGAGTTTGACCTTAATTACTCTCAACCTGAGCTGTGTGTGAATGGATGTGGGGTTTTAATATGTTGTGGTGATGTGGTTCAGCTGTGTTCAGATGTTCGATTGTAATTTTCCACCACCTGTTTATTGGTTTTGTTAAATCGTGAATTTCATAGAGGATAAAATGAGCTCTGCTGGAGTCTATTGTTTATCTGATGATGTTCTGGATAGTAGTTCTGTGCATGGCTTCATTTAAATAACTGAATACTCTTTATTTTCTGTTGTTTTTACTTTTTACATGGATTTTTCATAACAAGGGCTTCAGAAGCAGATGGCTTCTTTATGCAGTACCAAAAGCGTAGGAATTTTTTGGGGAAAACACTTTCTTATGCTCACTATGGCTGCATTTATTTGATCAAAGAGGTAAAAAATAAAGATAAAAAATAACTGTTTTGTATTTTAAAATGTAATTTATTCCTTATCAAAGCTGAATTTTCAGCACCATTCTTTCAGTCTTCTGTGTCACACAGTCATTCTAATTTGTTGATTTGGTGTTCAAGAAACATTTCTTATTATTATCAATGTTGGAAACAGTTGTGTTGCTTAATGTTTTTATAGAAACTTTTGAAAATCAAACTTTTGTTTATATGTATAACTTTAAACCAGTTTATAGTGATTTTTAAAGTCGGTTTAGACAAGATAAAACAGAATAACAAAGTGTGGTTTACACACTTATGGTTAACAAAATAATTAATTTGATTTGGATTTCAAATTTTACATGCTCTCTTAACTCAAAGACCATTGCCAATGCTTAAAAATAATTTGCGAACATTGTTGGTGACTGGTTTGGTATTGGGATGTTCTGATGTAATCAAAGACACCACTTGACCTGAGAAGTTTGAGAAGCAATGCTCTAATGCATTTAATCCATTGAGCCAGTGGGCATCTAACTATCAGTACCACATCAGAGTATGCAATCCACTCGGAATCAGGCAAGACAGATGGATGAACCTCATTTATCACATCTTTCATCAGCAGGATGACTCAAGTCCTTCTGCATACTGGCAGTAAATGCTATAAATTACAAATTAAATACCAGCAATTGATATATAAAAGAAGTGTTTTATAAATGCTTAACCTTAAAGTCCTTTATTTCATCAGTATCTCCTCTTACAGCTTCACACACATTACAGGATATAGCTCATGGCTTCAAATTACTGTCAGCATTGTGAGTCTGTATGTGTGTGTGACAGAGAGCATGAAGCAGAGAGAGAGTGAGAGTGTGTGTTAGTACAGTGCAGCAAAGTGATTAGTGGACTCTGTGAAGCACTCTGGCACACTAGTCCCCAGGCCTGTTTCCGTTCCCCATAGATTAATTTAATAATTTTTAACCATATCTGGTAAGACAGCAGGACTCGACAGTGCGAGTGTTTCACTGTCAAAATGTATTTAGAATTGTGTGTAAAAGTCCCTACGGGTCCTTAAAAAAAAAAAAAAAAAACCCCGGAAAAATTCAGTTTTATGAAATTGTAGGTTGTAAAATTCTTAAATATCTTAAATGGTATGACAAACATCTTAAGAGATTTGTAATTTGGGGATAGTAACCAGGAAATCAAAATTGACCATTCTTGTTCTTTGATGGAATATTGCAGTATTTATTATACTGAAATATCTGGGAATCTTATTTTGAAATGTCTTTGAAATGTCTTTGCCCGCCCTACATTTTTTTGCTCAAGAAGCTGTTTCACTTAGATATACAATAGGAAAGAAAAGACTTTTGCAGCTTTCATTTCATGTCAACGTTAAACTTTAAAAGGCAATGTCATTAAATAAAAATCAGCTCCTCACATTTCAAAGTAGAAACTTGGTGCTGTTGCGCATTCAACAGGCTCGTGGTTTTAGAGCAGTTCACTAAATAATGCACATTTATGGCAAATGATTGCTTATGATGTATACTAGGGATGTTGATGTACATTCCCTCAACTTACGATGCGATATGATTCACGATACTGGTTTCACAATATGATTTTCTCATGATTTTTTTTAACAATGTGTAAGGCGTTGCCCGTGCAGGAAATACACAACGAAGAAGAAGTCTTTACTTTACAATCCAACGGGAAATACAGGAACAGGCATGAACACAACACAATAGACATACGAGTCCGGACACAGAGGTGAGGAAGGTGACTGCTTATGAAGGAAGTGCTGATGAGTGATAATGACGGTGAAGGTCTTCAGGTGCGGGCGATGATGATTGCGTGCAGGAGCTGAACACAAGGGATGCTGGGAATGGAATATCCAAAGGGGAGGGCCGGAGGGGGTTCAGGAGGTGGATGGAGTGGTGAAATGGAGGATGCTGGAGGTGGCTCAGGAGGAGGATGGTTGAGCTGGAGGATGAGCCGGGTGGTGACCCAGTCCCCAGCCAGGATGGTGGACATCGGCGGTGGCGCTGGAGGGAGGAACCATGGTGGTGATGGCCTCAGCGCCACCTTGGGGACGAATGAGGGCGGCGGCGATGACGGATGAGGAACCCACAGCGCAGATGGAGGGCAGATGGAGCGGGTCGATGCTGATGACCCAGGCGACTGCGACGGAGCTGCATCGACAACCCTCCAAGATGGATGCAGGGATCTGGAGGGCTGAGGTGTAGCTGGAGCAACCGAGGGTGGAGGCAGAGCCTGAGGGAGGGTAGCGCTAGCCGGAGCAGTAGGGGTAGAGGGCCGGAGAGCAACGGGCGGCCGCAAGTCCGTTGCGCAGGTGACGCGACGTCCGACCCGGGTGAAGACGACGGTCCGAGGAAGCTCCGTAGAGCCGATGGCTCGAAGGTCCCAGCAGACGTCAAGGGAGGGAGGAGCGCAGGTGAAGGAGACCGGACACAGAGGTGAGGAAGGTGACTGCTTATGAAGGGAGTGCTGATGAGTGATAATGACGGTCTTCAAGTGCGGGTGATGATTGCGTGCAGGTGCTGAACAGAAGGGATACTGGGAAACGTAGTGCCGGTGCTGGTGACTGTGACATTTTTAAGATTTAACACGCTGGAGTCGGGTAATGCGCCGGCGCGTTTTGCAGGATTTTTTTCACATTGCAGCAAAACAGACTTAAAATACTAATTTTTTTCATAGAGACATAAGTAATATATCAATTGAAACTATAGAATGTCTTCTTTTATTTTTGTACACTCAGGGTAAAAACAAAATGTTGTGCTTTTTGCAAAATAAAGAAAACTAACATGATGCGTGATCTCTGGTCTCCCTCTGAACGAAGTCCAATCTGATAGTTCTCAGAAAATGAAGTGTAACTTAGTGAATACTAATGACACAAAAATGAGACTTATGTCTAAAGAAACATTGAAATGTCAGGTTTTAAATCGTGTAAGTCAAATCGAAAACAAAAATTCTCTGTTTATGTAATCTGTATGAAAAGAGAGACATGTCAGACATCCGTGAGTCAGCTCATTATCCACTAATTCGGCCACGCCCGCGGAGCACAAAACTTCATAACAGCAGATGGGCTGCATGAGAACACAAATTCACTGTCTGATAGTAGGTGGTGCTTATGGAACAGCGGCAATACAGCGCTTTCTTGGTTACCGCTGTAAACATAGCAGAACCTCGAGCTTATAAACACTACTTTAAAATGCATTGTACAAAAGTAAGATGAAAAGAAAATACCATCTAAACTTTTCTGAACACAGCCAGTTCCCCTCAGCTGAATATAAACCCCCCTCATATAAACCCCCGCCCCCAAATGTATTGCGATTCACTTTCATAATTGATTTTCTGTTCCGGGTGCATCATTACATCACTATGATTTACTGTTGATGAATTATGACAATGTTTACTTGGTGTTTGTATTGTTGTAGATGGTTGTAGGGGTGCATATATTATATTCTTCATCTGCTTAAATAAGCAGCTGGAATTAGTAAAGCAAATACTTTTTAAAATAAGAGTCCTAGTGTAATTCAGGTATGTTTATAAAGAGGCTTGTTTATTAAAAGTCTTGCATTATGCACATACATATTCTTTTTGTGTTTTTATATATACAGTTTACAGTGATATATACAGTATATCACAAATATGCAAAATGTGGTGTAATGAACATATGCCGGTAAGAACCGTGCACGTAAACCTCGCTCCCCTAATCTCAACAAGCTCAGTCCACCAGCATGATAGGTGGACGCTCTAACCAGTCGTTAGAGCGTCCACCTACCATGCTGGTGGACCGAGTTTGAGTCCCACTTAGAGCGGTTCGAACAGGAGGGGTTATGGTGGCTTGCTAGATGCTACCAGAGATCTTTGGCTTTGATGCTACAACTACTACTTCCGCATTTTTTTCAGGAAGTGCGCTGTTTCCATGGTTTCTACCGACAGCTGAGGGTAGGGAGAAATTACTCCATTGACAGCCGACACAATGACCCAGGCTGTGTCACTAGTTAAAATTGCAGATTTCTCTGTATTTAAACATTGTTGGAAATATTTGGGGTGTTACAATGTAAGAGGGGCGTTTCCTCCAAGGAGGCAAGGGAGGCAAGGGAGGCAGTGCCTCCTCAAAAAAAATAGGATGAGAAAATAATCCATATTACATATAAAACAACACAAATATTACAAATTATGAGATTAAAAAGAGCGCAAATCACTATTCCAAAAGGAACACTGCCCAACAGCGACACCCACAGGTAAAGTTACAGCATGAGTCATGCCTCCCTTTTTCCCCGTAGCATGCGGTGGGTTTTGTGAGGGGTAATTGAGAATGAATGGGGGAAAGTCACGTGATTGGATGTAATTGATTATGATTGGATATGATTGGTTTGTGTGATAAATCCTGCCTCTTGTTGACGTGCACGTTCCGCGCGTTATTTTGAATAAACAAATGATTGCGTCAATGGGAAGACTACTTGAAAAGTAAGTAAACAGATCACCCAGTTAGAAATCACCTCTTTATGTCACGTCAAAATCAAACTTGAAATGGACTGAAAGCATGATGACTGTTTTTCAGTGCAATCAGCTTGGTGAAATTAAAAATACATCTTCGTGTCTGTGACAGACGATGTTTACGGAGCATGACTGATGATCTAAGATAGCCTAGGTTGACAATTAAAAAGAAAAACATCAATACACAAATAAAATATATTGTTTAAATTGTTACAGCCTTTGGAACGAATGTCAAAATGCTTAAAACACTAACTTGATGAGATTGACTTGGTTTTGATAAATAGAACATTTATTACAATACAATACAATATGTTAATGTAAAATTACAAAATAGAATTGCATTTGGTTTCTTTTTTTCTTTTTTGATGTAATGTAAAGTAATGTTCACTTAACAAGGAAGATGTGTCAACGTTAAGAGTAATGCACATGAATTTACTTTTGATTCATAAATAAATAAAACACGTGCCTCCTCATTTCAGAACGCCACTGCACGCCACTGCAATGTAAGTACAAAAGTCAACAAAATATATAACATTGTTCTAGTGGTTTTTGGGTATTTTAATTAAAAAATCTTACAAATACTTTTTAATAAAAAACACATTATTTAATACATTTTTATTGTGCCCCTAAAGTTTTGAACTTTTTCAACTGAACAACGAGCACCCCTAAAAAGGCCGAGCTGATCTGACACTCCCAGTATAACAAGGCCAAGCTTTCTTATTTTAACCACTGATAGTGAAGGAAAGAGATTCGTCACCCAGAGCTTTGCAGAAGCGTCATCACTGTCCACAGCATCCAGACAACCAATGAGATCATCTAGCATGCTTGTCATCTCGAGTACGGCTGCTGGAAAACTGTGACTCTGGTTGTGGCTTGCATGTGTAGCTGTCATTTGTTGATAAGCCTCTCTCCCTGTCGCTATCTTTTGATTGAATAGAACCACTAATAGTGTATGGCATGGATCCCTTTAGTGAGAAACAGGGCCGTAGCGTTGTGTCGCTCCTCCTCCGCCCTTCTGCTGCCTCTCTGATGCTTTTAATTCCTTCCCCATGGATCGTATTCACAGTGACCATGGAACAATTTCACACTTGGGATCTCATGCCAAACAGCGTGGCGACGTTGTGTGTTTGCTAGATGGGAATGCAGAATTTGGGATGAACAAAATAGGACACAATTTAATATTCATTGGAAGATTTAAGGTCTGAGAGATTCTGATTTGCAAAATATCACATGGTTATTTGAATGATATATTAAACACAAGGGCACACCCAATTTCATTTATCTAAGCCACTGAAATTGAGCTATCTGTGCTACAAAAATGGATCTACTTGACATATCTCTGTTCTAAATAAAATGACAAATTGTGAAGGTAGGCACAATAGACCACAGATCTGACATATGACTGCAACAAAAACATCTACATAAATATATATGGTGCTGTTTACAATGATTAAATTTGTGATTTCTTAATTTGCCATTGAATATGACATTAATTCATGGTTAGTGTGTATATTGGTACCATATTTGTTATTGGTCAATATTAGATATTTTTTTAATTTATTGTATTGATATTGGTTATTTAATTGAACATGCTCATTACTCATGCTCATTTTTACAGTTAGATTATCTTTGTTGTCATCTAATGATCACTTAAAGTTAAAAAGGGTTAGTTCACCCAGAAATGAAAACTGTCATTATTTTTTCACCCTCATGTCGTTCCAAACCCCTAAGACTTTTGTTCATCTTCGAAACATTTATTTATTGGTTCTCACACATCAAGCAACATGGTTGAGCTTCTGTTTACCATATCTGGTGTGTGTATTAATGAATGCTTATATGTAAATAAAATTTGGACTAAGCCACTTAGTTCATATGAAAGAGTTTTACAATTACTTTATGAACTTTTTGAAGCATCAAAGTGGTAGTTGTGTAGACTGGGATTAAAATATTAAAACTGTCAATATTAAAAATTTGTGTTTTGAAGATGAACAAAAGTCTTACGGGTTTGGAATGACATAAGGGTGAGTTATTGACAACACTGTTAAATGTTATATTTAGAGAATTTTTTTACCGTACAAAAATGTTAATAATTATTAATGCATATTCATACAGAATTTAAAATCATATCAGCCATTTTTAAGTTGTTGGCCATAATATGTAATATATGATTATGTAATATGTATATGCGTATAATATACAATAACAGCCTATTTGTATTTTAATCGCTTTCTTTTTATATTATCATATTTCTTTGTTATAAATCCTCAAGAGTGGAATGTAACTTTCCATTATTGGAGTGATATGAATTATGAACCGATAAGATGATAATCTATTGTTGAACCAAAAAGGTGCCATTACTTATAGATAAAATTGTTGTAATTATTCTCATTAAGCTGATTCTACCGCACCGTGTGACTTGCCTTGACAGCGACATTTTTCAAAATGCTTTTAATCCTCTGTAAGAGTGTATCCATCATCTTCACCTGAGATACTGCCAACACACACACACACACACGATCAAATGTACCTGGGGGCTGTGGCAAATCAGAGTTGTCAGATGCTCACTGAATTGAACGGTGAAAAAACAGAATTTGATCTTGCATAGTGGCTGATCACTCAGTTTTACCTGAGCAGAGCAGTCAGTCGAGACCTGACTATGATTAAAATGCCCCCTTCAGCTCGCAGGAAACACCCAGCTGACAGCTAGTAGCCAGCAGGACAATATGTGATCATCAAGCACAGGTGCACATTAAGATAGAAGACAAAAGAGGTGCAGTTATGTCTGTTTAGATTTTCCGTTGCCAATTTTTTTTTTTTTTTTTTTTGCAATGTGATTATTTTTTTGTGCTGCTGGTATTGAATCTGTCTAACAGTCCTGGAGACATCAATTTTTCATCTTTGATTGTTTGTCTTCATACTGCAGTGAACAGATACGATACTGTATACATAGATGCAGATATACAATGGCGATTGAACTGAACATCGAAGTAAGTTTTTAATGCAAATGCAAACATATATATGTATATGTACAGGTACTGAAACTTAGTGAATAGCTACAGCAGTGTGACTTCCCCATGCTTATTTTGTGGGATTTCTCCGAATATTCATTGCCCCTGACAAAAAAGGAATTAACTGAAGAACATCACAGTGCAGAACACCTGGAGCACAGATACTGAGTCAAAGCACTGCAAGAGTTCACACACCTCGAGAGACATTAAAAGATAAAAAGTGCATTTGAATTATTTTTGCAAGAAGCTTCTGGCATGTTCTCCCCATAGAGCGGCCCAGCCTGGCCTGCAGCTAACATCAGTCTAATTTAAATAATCTAATTTTCTGCTAAATCTAAATGATTTGCATCCTTGCATATGTATATGGAAGTGTTTATTTACCATCACAAGAATGAATTACATTTAAAAATATAATAAAAATAGAAAACATTATTTTTCAAACGTGTCTATATGGTGAACGTGATTTCACCAAGTACAACGTCTATGTTGATCCTGGAACAACATTCCAATCAACCAATCAGATTTGATGGACAAGTTTAGAGTTTATGTCAAGTTTAGGTTTACAACTAGGGTTAGGTGCTTCTACATCAGTGTTATTTTCCTATTATTTCCCTCTGAATTTAGGGCTAAGTTATGGCTAGGGTTAGGTTTAGGGGTAGGGACAGGGACAGGGTTAAAGGACTACATTTTCAGACAGAAATGTTCCAGGATCAACAAAATATGTGACCCATGCTGGCAAAGGTTGCAATGAGCAAATTTTCAAAAATGAGTTATTATTATTATTATCACAATCTCTATTTAAAAAACTTCAAAATGATGATGTATGATTTGTTGGAATCAGAGAACAAATGACTGAGCTACACCTGTTTGAAGTTGATAGAGTCAGCAAAGTAAATTTTGAGAAAAATCAAGTTAAAGTTTTCTGAAGGTTCCAAAACAAAATCACCTAGCAACCATACCTGAAAATACCTGTTAATAACACCTAATTTGGCAGACACCTTATCAAAACCAAATATCTATAGGAAAATATATATATTAAACTTTTTTTTTTCTTCAATATTTTGTAATTCTGTTTATATGTGTATATTGGGATTGTGCGCTGAGGCATCTTTGTGCGCACGCTTCGGATCTGTCAGTGCGAGGAAGATCGATTTGTTTACATCAGCATGTGTTTGAAACTCACATTTCATTGGTTCAGACTCATGCCATCAAAAATTCGCTATGAATATTGACAAAGTTAGAATGCTGCGCTTTAAAACGATATCAAACTTGGACTAATGAGGAAGTTGCTGAGGGGAAGCTCGAGTGGTGAAGTGAACAGCGAAAAATGGCATTTTTCATGGACAAAGGAAAGGTACTCCTTTCCTTTGTCCATGAAAACATACAAATCATACAAATACAAAAAAAATCATACAAAAAACATACAAATAAAGATGCTTTTAGATGTTTTATTGCTATTTGAAACATTTGGATCAAATTCAACCAAAATGTACATTTTTGACTTGTTTTGCCTGTAGCTCGTTTTTAGCCCGTGTGCATTCCGACTCATTTTGCCAGCACAGGTCACATATGTTCAGGAAAATTTCTTTAGATGTTTAGATGTTTATGTAGAATATTAAATCTTTTCAGCTATAGTAAATTAATTAGGGAGATGCATAAAGATCCCCTATATATTATAGAATTTTCTGGATTTAATCAAATCACAAAAACATTGCACAGGTGCCTTTTACTGTTATCATGGCACACATACTGTGAGAAAACTAATTTAGCATAAAACAGGCTTTAAATGCTTTGGGGGGAAAAGCAGTCTTGGCAGGACGGAAGAGCTCTGTGAATGAAAGAATCATGAGATAATGACCATGCTGGCTATTAAAGTGATGTACCTTCCTCAGGCAAGGTGAATCAGACTCATAACCCGCCAATAACAACCAGCAGTATTTCCCACAGAAAATCTGTTCAGAAAATACAGTATGTATAAATAAAGAACAATGGATAGGAAAAATGATTTAAAATAGCATATCATAAACACTCAATATGCTATAATATGGATAATTAGCATAGTACAGACATAAATGCATCATAAAAATGTAGTAGTTTCTCTTTGTTTGGTTTGAAAAATTAGCTGACATACTGTGAATGAATGCTAGATTATGTATCACACGATTTTGGTCATTCTGCCAGTGATCGCCTGAGACAGTTGTGCTATTTGCTTAGGGCAGAGACATTTGTGCAGAGGAAAATGTCACATTGACAAGTAAATCTATTTTGTGACATGCTTCTTTTTCGTCTTCCTCTTTGGAATACAGTGAAATTTGTTTTAGGTTTGGACAACGATTTGCAGGTCTCTCAGTAATGTGTCTTTGCCACGATCCTGATATACGATCCATCTGATTTCCGCTGTTTCAGCTGCCTAGATTTACCGCTGAGAGTCAGAACCTGTTTTCCTTTCGTCTGAGCAGATTCTGGGTGCTTCTTTGTGGTGATCACAAGTTAAACAGTCCTTTGTGCTTTCCATGCCAAAATTATGACCATCAAAGCTTCAAAACTAATAATGCCTCATAAATTTCTAGTATAAGCTTCTACAAAGAGAATTATAGTGCTGTGACAGCAGTGAAGCTTGGCAACTAATAGATAGGGACAGTCATGAAGGCATACTCATAAATGATCGAAATAGCTTTGGAAAATCTTTAGTTCTTTGGTTTATTCCACGATGATTTACCCTGAAAGTGCAACTATAATGACACACCAGTGAGTCATTCTTTGATTTTTCACTTTCAGTAAATTAAAGGCATAATCAGTTAATTTTAAACTCTTATTAGCTAGTACAGGCCAGATCTTTGTTTTTTGGCATACCTCTGGTTTGCTTTGCCCACATTTTAGCTGACACTTTTATCCAAATATCCAGTACATTTATTACCGGGTCAATCTCTCTTGAGTCCTGAGGTTAATAGCTTTGCTCAAGGACGGAGTGATGATGGCTCTTGGCAGGGTTCTGAACCTACAACCTTTTGGTTAGCAGCCAAGATCTTTTACCACTAAGCAGCATCTCTTGCACTCTTTTCTTTTCTAACTTCTCTTTACCTTTCTCTTGCTGAATTGTATTTAGAGTAAACAACCACAGATCTTTAGTATAATATATCATAGGCTTATTTGAGTCTTCAGGATGTGCACTACCATTCAAAAGTTTGTCAGTATGATTATTTGGCAAGAAATTGATTTTATTCAGCAAGGCTGCATTAAATTGATCAAAAGTCATAGTTACAAAAGATTTCTATTTCAAATAAATACTGTTCCTTTGAATTTTCTGTTCATCAGGTAATCCTGTAAAAAATGTATCATGTTTTCCACAAAAATATAAAGAAGCACAGCTGTTTTCAACATCGATAATAATCAGGATATTAGAATGGTTTCTGAACGATCATGTGACACTGAAGACTGGAGTAATAGCTGCAGAAAATGTAGCTTTGCCATCACAGGAATAAATTACATGTTAAACTATATTCAAATAGAAAACAGTTATTTTAAATTGTTGTAATATGTCACAATATTACATCTAAAAACTCACCGACACCATACTTTTGAATGGTGTGTAGCCCCTCAAGTCCTACTTGTTTCACTCTGTGCGGGACTCAAACCCAGGTCTCCAGCGTGGGAGGCGGGTGCGCTAATAAGGATGCTAAAAACTGCAGCCTCTAGCATCAGTTTCTAGTGTGCCTCTTGAGGCTAGGGGAGTGAGATTTTTACCTGCACAGCTCTTACTAGCTGTCCTCCGTTACACTCACCCCCCTAAACCTCACTCCCATCCGGGTCACGGCACCAATGTAACCGCTCAGGTCCTATTCGTCCCGGTCTGTGTGGGCTTCGAACCCGGGTTTCCGACATGGGAGGTAGGCACACTAATAAGGAGACTAAAGACTGCAGCCTCTAGTGTCAGTTGCTAGTGCACCTCTTAAGGCCAGGGGAGTGATGTTTACTCACACGACCACTTGCCAGCCTCCATTACAGGTGTATAATTAGAACATTTATGGTCGTAATAACATATTTTATAACATAACATTTCATGCCTTAAACTTGACATTGATGACTGGATGCTCATCTTCACTCCCTGAAGCAAGTCTATATGTCATGTCTACATATAATGTCAGCTGTAATTGGGTACATCTTGTATCCACCAACAGGTTGAGAAGGCACAAATGACAGAGTGTACTATTTTCATGTGTCCTCTGAGTAATGGGGATTGTCTAATGAGAACAAGAGTTATAAAAGACGTAGATCTTGGTTTAGACAGCCATCTGTGAATGCATTACTGTTTGATACTCATGGTCAAAAGACTGATTTGACTTGGGATATGGGGACAAACAGCTAAATATTGTTTGAACATGGCAGATACTCATTAGAATCAGATGTCAGATATCTTTACCCTTCTCACATATGAACAAGTCCTCCCTCCGTCCAGGGTTTCTGATTGAGTGAACGGCTGAAAGCAAAAATAGGGGATGTGTTTTCATATTGAATATACCAAACTGCCACTATCAGTCATTTCTGCTGGCTCTTCTGGGACAGTTTGTGTCTGGAAGCTGTCTTTGCATATGCCATATCGTTTCTTGCCATTCATCATTTGGATATTTGTCCAGTTTGGCATACACTGTTGTCTTCAGTTGTATGAAAAAATAGGACAACAGCATGAAATCTGATTTAGTAAACATTTTGAAACTTGCTGTACTTCTTGAATTGTTGTCATAAAGTTGAACTCTTGTCACATCTGGACTGTCGCTCTTTGCCTCATTATGAGTTTTCAGTCACTGAAGTGTACACTGAAAAAACAATAGTGTAGAAACAAATTTCACTCAAATTGCTAGTACATTTGGCAAATAACACATTGAATTAAATGTGAAATTTTGAAGTAAAAAAAGACTATTTTCTTGTAAAATGTACTCCAATAATATTTGTTTTATTTTCACCTTCGAAAAAACTTTTTACAGTGTATGCAACACATTAGGAATGTCAGTTTTCAGGAATTTTCATGGTTGATTGTTATACAAATTAATGATTGATTGATTAATCAATTAAGTTGCTAAACACTGACGGTTCCAAATAATACAATATTCATATAGCCTATTTTTATTGCCATTTTAATTAAATGCCAGTTTAATTAAATTTCAAAAAGAAAGAAAGAAAGAAAGAAAGAAAGAAAGAAAGAAAGAAAGAAAGATAAAGTGAAGTCATTTGAAAGAAATTGAAGTAGAGTGAAAGAAATATAAGTACTGGTATTTTGTTTTCCTATTAAATTTACAATACAATAATGAACATTTTATTTAATATACTGTATAACAAATATTTATTATATTTATTAGATACATTTTATAAAAAATATTATGATATACATAATGTAAATGTAAATGGTGTTATATACACTATATTGCCAAAAGTATTGGGACACCCCTCCAAATCATTGAATTCAGGTGTTCCAATCACTTCCATGGCCTCAGGTGTATAAAGTCAAGCACCTAGGCATGCAGACCGCTTCTACAAACATTTGTGAAAGAATGGGTCGATCTCAGGAGCTCAGTGAATTCAAGCGTGGTACCGTGATAGGTCGCCACCTGTGCAATAAGTCCGTTTTCCTCACTACTAAACATTCCACGGTCAACTGTTGGTGGTATCATAACAAAGTGGAAGCAATTGGGAACAACAGCAACTCAGCCACGAAGTGGTAGGCCACGTAAAATCAGAGCAGGGTCAGCGCATGCTGAGGCGCACAGTGCGCAAAAGTCGCCAACTTTCTGCAGAGTCAGTAGCTACAGACCTCCAAACTTCGTGTGGCCTTCAGATTAGCTCAAGAACAGTGCATAGAGAGCTTCATGGAATGGGTTTCCATGGCCGAGCAGCTGCATCCAAGCCTTACCAAGTGCAATGCAAAGCGTCGGATACGGTGGTATAAAGCACGCCGTCACTGGACTCTAGAGCAGTGGAGACGTGTTCTCTGGAGTGACAAATCATGCTTCTCTGTCTGGCAATCCCATGGATGAGTCTGGGTTTGGCAGTTGCCAGGAGGAAGGTACTTGCCTGATTGCATTGTGCCAAGTGTAAAGTTTGGTGGAGGGGGGATTATGTTGTGGGGTTGTTGGGCTTGGCCCCCCTTTATTCCAGTGAAAGGAACTCTTAATGCTTCAGCATACCAAAACATTTTGGACAATTTCAAGCTCCCAACTTTGTGGGAACAGTTTGGGGATGGCCTCTTCCTTTTCCAACATGACTGCGCACCAGTGCACAAAGCAAGGTCCATAAAGACATGGATGAGCGAGTTTGGTGTGGAGGAACTTGACTGGCCTGCACAGTCCTGACCTCAACCCGATAGAACACCTTTGGGATGAATTAGAGTGGAGACTGCGAGCCAGGCCTTCTCGTCCAACATCACTGCCTGACCTCACAAATGCGCTTCTAGAGGAATGGTCAAAAATTCCCATAAACATACTCCTAAACCTTGTGGAAAGCCTTCCCAGAAGAGTTAAAGCTGTAATAGTTGCAAAGGGTGGGCCAACTCCATATTAAACATTCCATATTGAGAATGGGATGTCATTAAGGTTCATGTCCCAAAATTTTTGGCAATATAGTGTATATAAATTTATATTATGTAATAAAGCATATAACAATATATTATATAAAATTTTAGTTTATATAAAATGTATTGCTAAAATATGCTTAGTGTATTTAATAAGGTTAGGTTTAGTATGAATGTACTGTTAATATTTTGTGTATAAGGAAGTCTGAAAATTGCAGATAACCCTTTAACCCAGATTACCAGTTTTGTGAAGCATAAATCTCAGCTTTTAAACAAACATAAAACATCACTGATTTTAAGATGAATAATAACACATTGCTACACTGGGCTTGTTGCCATTTACCTTTAACACCCCATCACAGTGTTTGCAGTGAGCATTATTATTATTTATAGAGACATGCTGTTGAATATGCACTTTTATAATTTGAGGGTGCATTGCACACATGGCCCACTACTTATTGTATGTATTACTGAACATATTCAGCTGATTCTGCTGGAACTGATCAAATAATTGATAAACTGATTGTCACTTAATAATTAACGTTTTTACAACACATCACACCACATATCTTGAGTGTTCTTGAACATGATGACTAAAATCTGCTTAGTGTTAATTTTCTTCATATCTACTGGAAAAGATTGGCTTGGCATTTTAGCCTTGTAACCGTGAAGCCCTCACACCTGAGTAATAAGCAGCAGAAGCAAAGCCTCCATCCTCCAAATGCTTTGACTCTTTAATATGCTAGTGTTAATAGAGCCTGCAGTCAGAAAAGGTCTGCCATGATGTGCATCTCAGCTCAGTAAACATTGGCATCTCTCATTTATTCCTGCATCTTGTGGCAAGAGTGCTTTTACTAATAGATTTTGAAATTGAGGTGCTGCTTCACTGCTTTATGTTGTGTTATTTCATGTGATTGTAATGTTTCTTTCTCTTTTTCTTCTACAGAAAAATGTGATGAAGCTCTGGTCACACCACTCCCCCATAATGCCTTCACCAGCTCCTCAGTGTTCACCAGTGGCTATGCACCTGGATACGCCAAGCTAAACAAAAGAGGAGGTACTGTAAAACATTTTCATTATACTTGCTCATACACATATTCACGCCCACCAATGTGAATTGCAGAATGAAGAGACCCTTTTTTCCCCTCTCAACACAATACCTCAATAAACACTCTTGAGCTGTTGTTTTATGACAGCAATATATTACACACTTCAATTTCACAGGTGCTCAGACTTGATATAGTTTTGTGTCATTTCAATAAACATTCATGCACTATATGGCACCGCAGAGTCATTACTTCAATAACTCCAGGCGTGAATTACTGGATTGCAATGGCTCATCCCATTATGCCAAACTGTGCTTTCGGAAAACACTATGTGCTTAGGACTAATTGAGCGAAAATCTACAACAGATGTGACAACGCTGTGATTTATCTTGGTGATATGTGCACAATTCACATATTTATTATTTTAATTTTGTTCCTCGTCGCTTATTAAAAATGTTGTTTTATTAACATGGAAGTCCTCGTGTCCTTGTAGGATGTCTCTGAAGTTTAGTTTGGCATCTGTGACAGAACAAGATCAAGTTTTTTTCATGAGGGCAAATGTAGAAAGAATTGAACCCACTGTTATTTGTGCGTCAGAAGCATTTTTGCTTGTTTTTTTTTTTTTTTGCATTGATAGGCTCTCAGGGGAGAGCAAATTCAGATCCAAATGGATGTTTTATTATATGAGACTCTCTGTGGGAGTCTGTGGAGGTTGTGGACTGATTTTAAAGGATTTAAATTGCATGTTTTTCCAAGCTCACTGAATCACTGGGCTGTATTATGTACACAAAATACTGTAGTATTAATTGCTACTGTAACTGCCTTGTATTACAAATTCTTCTAAAAGAAGAATTACACTGAGCCTTTAGGCACAGTGTACGCTGCATATAAATCTTTCTTTCTCGAGGAGACTATCTCTCTGTAAACACAGTACTGCCTATGTATGTATAATGGGTGTTCTTTGAATGTCTGTATTAATTCATTTTTTGTTGTTTATTCTGGCAAGCAGAGTATCCACCTGTTTCTTTATGAGAAATGTCGTTAAGTCATGTCTTTTGTTTCAAATCAGTGGTTCAAACTACCAAAGTCACGTGATTTCAGTAAACGAGGCTTCGTTACGTCATAAGTGTTTCGAAATTTCAATGGTTCACCACTGGGGGTGTAACTTTGGCAGTTTGATATATGATATATCCGAACCACTGATTCGATACAAAAGATTCGTAAAGCTTCAAAGCTTCATGAAGCAGAGTTTTGAAATCACCCATCACTAGATATTGTTGAATAAAGTCATTATTTAGTTTTTTTTGGCGCACAAAAAGTATTCTCGTTGCTTCATGACATTAAGGTTGAACAACTGTAGTCACATGCACTGTTTTAAATATGTTTTTAGTAGCTTTTTGGGCATCTGAAAGTGTTAATTATCTTGCTGTCAATGGAGGCCTCACTGAGGCATTGGATTTTATCAAAAATATCTTAATTTGTGTTCCGAAGATGAACGAAGGTCTTACGGGTGTGGAACGACATGAGGGTGAGTAATTAATGACAGAATTTTCATTTTTGGGTGAACTAACCCTTTAACTCATATAACTCATAACTCCTGTTTTCTTCTCATGAGCTCCCTCTTTTGCTCTGGCTGAAAGGATAACAGTATAGAGAGACAGAGAGATCGCTCGAACCTCCTCGGATTGCAATAATAGCATAATTTCGAAGAAAATTAATAGAAATTCTCTGAAAAAACATAAACATATGATATTTTGTCAATATATTTCTAAATGTGTAAGCCGTTGGACTTAAAAGCCTTAATGGAGTTGTTTTGTGCATTCTTGTGATCGTAAAAAAATGGAAGCAGGAATAGGTATGTGTTCTCTTTTTATGTGAATATAAATATCAGTTAGAGTCAGCATGACTGATGTGCACTCCTGACACAAATTAATAAATTACTGTTACTGTACCATTTTGTATTGTAAAACGCTCAAATATTGATGTTGGAATCTTAAGTCTTTAAGTAAAGGCCAGATGTTCGCAAGTTTACTGTAGATCGCTAAATCTTGATTGACTTTCACATGAATGAGTGTCACGTCCCACTTGTTTACCTCAAACTGGAAGACACTCACACTTTTGACGCAAGGCCTCATGGGGCGTAGGAAACTTGTGGATACATATTTGGCAGTTTACTTCAAATGAATAGTTCACAGAAAAATTTACATTCTGTCATAGCTTGGGTCGAGTCATTATTCTGTGAAAACAACTCATTATTTTATGTAGGATTGCATAATATTACTACTAATATTTTGACCATCGGATGATTTTAGAGATGTTTTATTAATATTATTATTATTTATTAGAATTAGATGATATCAGTAATTTATTGTTTACAAAAACTATTAGTCTTTGATTTAAAAAAAAACAAACAAAAAAAAAAAACTAACAATGTTGCCTTTGCAACTATCTGAAATAAACAAGTTTTAGTTGAAGTTATAAAATTTCTAAAATATAATATAATAAATTAAAGCTAAATGGAAATTTAAAAAAAAAGACAAGAACACATATCACAATTAAAATAAAACTGAAAATATAAAAATAAAATTTAAATAAAAATATTACCTGTAATAGTATATAAATAATACTAAAATAGAACTGAATAATATTAGATTGTTGCTTGCAATTTTTATTTTAGATGACCTTTGGCATCATTCACTTAATGTTTAAAAAACACATTTATTAAAACTTGTATTAATTTTTCATACTGTACATTATAACATTGTGATTCACTTACAGTTTAAACTTGATTTTGAAGTAAAAAAAAATATTATTTTTTATTTAATTAAATTGTTTCATTTTATTTTAATTAAATATTATACAATTTTAATATCCTGGGTGAACTATTCCTTTAATACCTCCTCTGCATACAACGCATTTAAGAGGATGGTATGTTTAACCACTACATATAGTTGTTGTTAGCTAGTTTTTTATGTAATATAACCAGATTGACTTCAGTGATGGACTTTCAGACAGTTCAGACAGCATAAAGGCACACAAGATTGGCAGGTGAATGTGGTTAACAGCAGCTTCCAGGTGTATGTAAAGCTGGCATTTCAATTCATCCACCTTTCTCACTGAAGGCCGGTGGGGTTTGTGAGAATAAGCAATGGGATATGCCCTCTGGCACTGCCTCCATCAGCAGTCACCATAGCAACACAGGGTTCCCAGTCACTCTGAAGCCATACAGTGGTGTCCAGTAAACATGTTCTCCAACCTGCCAGTCTGCACACATGAGGCTTCATATCAATGACATGACCGCTTTGTGCTCAATGGTGGTTCTTCCTTATAAACCCCAGTGTACTTTAGAGACACCTAGGTGAGTAATATTTGAAGAAACACTCAGATTTGAGTTGATTTTTTATTGGAAGTCTTGGTGATATATGTCATTTTCCCCCTAGTATCATCAGAAATTGGATTCTTATTGCTATATGAAAGTCATAGGCCATATTGCATGTTAATGACGCCTTATCAGAGTTGAAAAGAGGTTATTCCTGTCAGTTGTGTCATTTTTGCCCAGAATTCTCATGCAGATATGCAGTTGTCATCCATCTTGCACAAAGTTATTTAGTCATTAAGACTGTGAATAATAGGGTGATGTCTGGACCTCATCCTGTCGATGGAGTATGACATTTTTATATGTGACACACTGAGAATATATCTTTTTTACTCAATATCATGAATAGCAATGACACTGGGGACTCTCTAATGAAATCCACATCCATACAGCACATGTTCCACTGAATTGAGTTTTTAAAATATAATTAGCTTTAGGACAATGACTGTGACCATTTCCAATGTCACTGAACTGGAGGGCCAAGAAAAGATCTTTTGACAGCATCAGAAGTGCCCAGTCGTACCAGAGTGCAGGTTGCTGCGGGACCAGAGGCTGTCACAGAGGAAGGCTGATTAGTTATAGTTAGATGAGCAGCATCATGACCGACTGTTGTAGGTAATGCCCATATATCAGCATCCAACATTCTGTCTCCACCAGTGATGCATTATTAAGCCTACCTAATGTATTTTAAAGAGAGCACAAAATCAGTAGAAAGCAGAATTGGTATTTATCTACTTTGATGGGTGACAGTTGGTAGATATATCCTGCTGTAACCTTAATGCATGCATCTGTCTATCCATGAGCCATTCATCCATCCATTCATCCGTCTATCTATATCGTTCCAACTATCCGTCCATCCATCTTCCATCCATCCATTCGTCCATCTATCTCTATCGTTCCATCCATCCGTCCATCCGTCCATCCGTCCATCCATCCATCCATCCATCCATCCATCCATCCATCCATCCATCCATCCATCCAAATTATGAACATTTTAGAGAACTTTTTTAACAGTTGAAAAACGGGTAACTTTTCTCAATGTTGGCATTTAAAATAATAAAGAAAAGTGTTTCAGGGTACTTGACAGAGTATTATGTATTTTTGAGAACTGTACATAGTCATCCCACAAGGGGGAATAGCACTGATATTTATTCTTGTAGATTTAAGTTTAATTGGGATAAATTCTTTTTTATATACTAGTGCTATAGCCTGGAATGATTTACCTTGTTGTACAAAGCAGATAAAAGTGTTTCTAAAGTGTTTTAGAAAGGAAATTAAAAAATAACTTTTTTACTATTAATTTGAAGGTGATGTATTTCGAGATGCTGAACTTGATGGTGATTTCTCTCCATATATGATCTGTTCTTCCATTTTGTAAACATAGAGGACCACAATGGAAATAAGCCTTTGGCTTTTTTGTGTATATTATCCTCGACAGTTTTGAAATGTTATGAACAATCTTTGTACATTTTTTAAATCTTGTCCAATCAATCAATCAATCAACCAACCAACCAACCAACCAACCAACCAACCAACCAACCAACCAACCAACCAAACAACCAACCAATCCATCTATCTATATCATTCCATCCATCTTTCTGTCTGGAAGATAGGAAATCATATCATATATAGATATCCAATACCTTTAAGGTGTGGTTAATGAATTATTTAAAGTACAAATAAAACATTTCTCAATTTATAATAAAGTCAAAATGTGAGACAGAACTGTGAAAACTGAATATAAGATTGACTATTTGCTAGAGATGAAACGGTTCTCAGTAAAAAATCGAACCGTACCGATTTATATCATATCTGACGACGCATACGCATCTATAATATGGTTTGCAGAAAATAAATAAAACAGACAGACAAGGATAGGCTAATGTATGTTTCTGTATAATGGATACACATTCTGGCTTCCCCTAAACTTTGTTCAATGCGAGGATTGGACCTGTTTAATCAATAGAAATGGGGTTGTTCTAGTTTAGTAGATTTTCTTCCATTGCATTGTTTCCATCGCTTTGTATAGTCTATGTAAAGTAAAGTATAGAAATAGGCCTATATAACCCCATTCCTCAAGATCAAAGGTTAACCTATGGTTATGTTTCCATGCTGTTCATTAGATCTTTTTAGAAACATAGTGGTTTAACATGCATTTATGACACAGCTCACGCATCTTTCACTCCTAAAGACCTTGACACTATATGAAACACATCCATCACTTCACATTTTTCATATGGATTTACATTAGCAAATTGCCTGTTGAAGGTCAGCTTTAATCACGGCGCTCTGGTGTGTGAGATGCACACAGCCATTTTGCGGTCCACCCTCTGCATCTACTCAAATCCAGACATCAGATTTGAGACTTGCTTAGGCATCCTCTGCTCTCATTCGACAGGAAGGGCATCTATTTAGCAGCAGTTCATCTGTGAGATGAATCTGAGCGAAAGGTCAAATCTCGCTTCATCAGAAACCTGTTTGGCCCTCACAGCTGGAGATGGGAAGGGACAGACAGCTGTATGTGGGAAACAAAATAGCCTGTTGGAAACTAATGAGAGGGAGAGGTGGGAAAACTGAGGTGAATGACAGAGGGGTAGGAAGGTTCAGTCCCCCAGCATTCAGTCATGTACCCCAAGCTCAGCTGAATACCAATGTGTCCATGCATGAGATTGAGGGACTAATATAAGGAATGTGAGCAGTGATCCATTTCCCTTTCTCTTTCTTTCTCCTGCATTCTTACAAAGTTGAAATTAGTTTCCTGGGTGAATTAAATCTTTTTCTGTCTATTTTATATACATTATGTACATACTGTTTAATATATATATTAAAGTAACTATTTATTTAATTCAAATAGTGGATTATGTTTGTTAGTTTATGCTTTTCCTTAAAATGAAACTGAGGCAAAATTTCAAGCATGGAAATGATAAAACAGTAATGACAGCATTTTAATTATGAGTTCAGACAGATCATTCTGTGATTAATGCGCACCATACTCCCATTGATGCTGTTCTGCCTGTGGCGTCACTTTGCCTACAGCTGTCTGTCTCTCCTCCATCTTGTATAAAAAACCAATACTGTAAGTGCATATTGTTGTTTGCTGATCATTTTAGTGTATATATAATTTATGTTGTCCTGTCAAAATGCCATTAAAAAAAGATTGGAAATAAGAAACCAATACTGCTAACGTAATGTCTGCATATGAACATATTTGAATCGAGAAGTGATCAAATAGGTTAATGTTGTCAAGTCAATGAAGTCATAAGAACACAATGCAAAAACAAATCACTAAAATGGGCACAGCAAGTCACATAGGTTGCGAGTCTCTTTCTTTTAGTGTCAGCATGTTATCAGATGGTAAACTATTCAAAAATTATGTTGTATGATTTATCATCGCCTAGGTGCATTATCATCACAAAGTCTTACATGCCACATCTATAAGGCTACACAGATATCCCATCAGGCAGGGTTTAGACCAACATAATGCAATTTATTTTTCATCTTTTCAGTTCTGTCCTCTCTTGTTTTATCAGATTCATTGAATAAAGTATTTTTGATTTCTTTTATCTGGACCTAACGTAATTCCAGGAGCTATGTTGTCTTCTGCTACCTGTTTTATTCCTCTCTTTCTCAGCTGCTGGTGTCCTTCCAGTGCCCTTCTTCTGCTCTCTTTATCTCCTCAGAACATCTGCCTTGGTGGCAGGTTGCAGGTGGCATTGGAGTAGATGTCCCCTGGCTCCTTTACACTCTCTTAAGCTTCTGTCTTGTACTGATCCCAGCACACCTTAATCTGCTGACCCTCACTTCATGTCCTCACTCTGACTCTCTCTCTTTGGTTGGCTGCAGTGCCATCCTGCTTTATGTTTACTATGAAGATAGTTAGGAACTTAATGGAGTGGATTTACTTCTAAATAGGGAAGTCCCGAGCCAATCTTAAGGATCCATACCGGGGCCTATTAAGCATTATTTTAACTGATCAATATCGGCTATCCTAAGCCTGATCGTTTATTTTACATCCGCTGTCACGATATTGCACAGTTGGTGGTGGTTTGCACCTTCAAGTGGGTTTGCCAACTGCCATTAAAAGAAAAAGAAGCTCAAATGACGTGACGTGAGAGAGCCAATGAGGTCCGTTCTTGCACGTCATATGTTCAATCTTCTGTGTTTAGCATATTTGATGCACACTTTTGTAACAAATCACTCGAAACTCATTCATTGTACTCTTTTTTTTAATCTGCCGTCAGACTGTCTGAGACATCACTGCCGTAACGCGATGCTACGGGTTGTGTCTTGCTTCGGACTTGACTGACAAACTTGCATTCTGACAAGCTTCATGCATGCTATATAGCTTCTGTAGTATATTAGAATTATTCTGTAGTGATAGATAGATGGCCCCTTTTTTACATTTAAACCCCTACCCCAGAGAAACTCTGCACATCCCTGTATACATTGGTTGGATTAATGAACTTGAAGTGCGCATCGAGCACTATAAAAATACAAGTGTCGGATTGGGACTCATTATAGGCAGATACTCAATATTCAATGACTTGGATCAGATTGGGGGCACAGAAAAAAAAAAAAAAACTTGATCGGGACATCCCTACTTCTAAATATCAGCTTTGCATTTAGGCACTCTCAGTTTAAATGACGTCCAGTTCATGTTTGTCGTGTCAATACAGATGATAATATTCATATTTGGATGTTTCTTTATGGGCACTTTTGCTCCTGTAGAATCACTATTTATTTATTTATTTATGAAAGTAATGAAAATTCCCATCATATTCCACCATATCTCAAATGATTTGCTTAAAGGGACAGTTCACCCAAAAATTATTCCATGATTTACTCACCCTCAAGACCTCCTAGGTGTATCTTCTTTCAGACGAACACAATCAGAGATATATTTTAAAAACTGGAGTGCGGTTCTCAGGTCTTAACTCTCAGGTAGGTCCTTCAGGGTATCTTGGAGAGGGGAGGTGTCCAAGTCGCTATTGGGGTACCTCAGGTCTCAGTGCTTGGACCACTTCTCTTCTCCATCTACATGTCATCACTAGGATCTGTCATTCAGGAACATGGTTTTTCCTATCACTTTTATGCTGATGACACACAACTCTACCTCTCATTCCAACCAGATGATCCGACAGTTGCTGGTTGCATCGCAGCCTGCCTGACAGCCATTTCTGCCTGGATGAAGGACCACCACCTTCAACTCAACCTTGCAAAAACGGAACTGCTTGTGTTCGGTGCCAACCCAACACTTGATCATAACCTTTCCATTCAACTTGGGTCGTCAACCATAACTCCTTCCAGGACAGCCAGGAACCTTGGAGTGGTGATGGATGATTGTTTAAGCTTCACAGATCATATCGCTACAACAGCCCGGTCCTGCAGATTTGCCTTGTACAACATTAGAAAGACTAGACCCTTCCTATCGGAGCATTCCACACAAATTCTTGCCCAAGCTCTTGTTCTATCCAGACTGGACTATTGTAATGCTCTGTTGGCAGACCTTCCAGCATGCACTGTCAAGCCTCTACACCTGATCCAGAATGCTGCAGCAAGACTGGTCTTTAACAAACCGAAGAGAGCGCATGTCACACCTCTCTTCATCAGTATGTATTGGCTGCCAATAGCTGCTCGCATCCAATTCAAGGCTCTAATGTTTGCCTACAGAACAACCACTGGCTCTGCACCACTATACCTAAACTCACTACTTCAGACTTATGCGCCCTCCAGAAGCTTGGGTTCTGCAAGTGAAAACGTAATCACAAAATCACTCTCACGGACCTTCTCCTGGTCTGTTCCTGGCTGGTGGAATGACTTACCACGCTCTATCTAAGCAGCTGAGTCTTTAGCCATTTTCAAAAAAATCTTTTTCGTCAACACTTTACCCAGTAATATTAGCACTTACTTTTTATTTATATTTTACTTTTCTTTTTTCGATTTTTCTTTCTCCATCTATTTGTATTAAAAAACAAACAAAAATGACTAAATGTAAATGTTAAAAATATACTTAGTCCTCCAAGGTTTATAATGGTTGTGATTGGCTGCCCAAATTTTGAGACAAAAAAAAGAAATGCACCCATCCATAAAAAAATAAATTTAATTAAATTAAAAAAAAAAAAATTATCCATATGACTCTGGGGGTTAATAAAGGCTTTCTGAAGCGAATCTTTTTTTTTATCTGTTGCTGTTCCTGTAGACCTCATATCTCATGCTAATGCATTTCTGATTTTAATGTGTATCTTTGTGTGTTAAAGATACGTTTTTTTAAAATACTAATTATTGCTGTGGTAGAAAAAGTTGTGGCACCAAGATAGGCTACTATGTAGGGGGCTCTTGGGTTTACTATAGACCCAGGGCCCTATGTGTTCTTAATGCTGGCCTGGCGACAGGATATTCAAAGAGAAAAATGTGTGCATTGGATTGGATTGTAATAAGTGGGCATTATGTATCAGAATGGAGGCATGTGGTTGGAAGGGAGGGGTTGAAAACGGGTTGTTTTGTTAATATTAATGGTAAGATTTACGATATTTAATGATCCTTTAAATATCCCTTTAACAAATGTCCAAAAGCCTCCAGCTAAAAGCACACAGATAAAACATCTGTAAGGCAATCTGTTCTTAAGACTTCCAAGAGAAGTGAGAACAGAATACAGATGCTCCTCTATATATCCAGTTAGTTCAGTAGACCCAACACCATAACACATTATCTTTGTTAAATTACAAAGCTCTTGTAGATTATCCTGTAGAGTATGAGCCATTCAATTTGTACCCTTAAGAAAACTCTTAAAAGAGCATACATAACATTTGTTCCTGTTCTGTTTTCCTCAATCCCCTGTGTGACACAACCACAACGATTTTGGATCAATACAACAAGATGCTGAGTATTGTACACTTTCTCTAGGTGCAGGGGGCTGGTCTCCACTGGACAGTGATCATTACCAGTGGCTGCAGGTCGACCTAGGGAGCAGAAAACAGGTCACAGCCATCGCCACACAGGGTCGATATAGCAGCTCTGATTGGACAACACGCTACCGGCTGCTCTACAGTGACACAGGCAGAAACTGGAAACCATACCATCAAGATGGCAACATCTGGGTGAGTATCATAATAATAGTTGGTGTTTCACTTTATGTAGAATAAAACAACTTATTCTAGAAGATTAATGTGATTGGTGTCTTCATCTCATGCGAATTTAATCAGATTTTTTTATTTATATTTAAATCAAATTGCTGTTTAGTTGTTTACGTGTAAAGCTTTGTTTTTTTAATTAGACGGTATCATTTTTAGAGTGTAGAATGTTATGACATGAATTACAAAACGAAATCAAGATTCAAGATTGGTCCTTGACATATTCGTAAGGCATTGTGGTTATTGTGGCAGGATGTTAGCATACCTCTTCCACATACTGAGCTCACCAAGGACGACTGAAGATCAATGAGTCAAGAGGATGCCTTGATTTCTTCCTGGGTGCTTTAATCAACAGTAAGCAATCAAGGAAGCACTTAGATCCAGAGAAAGACAGTTTCACAGACTGATTTCAGGCTGATGCACCACTGTGCTTAGTACCCACAGCAGAGGGGAGTGGAATTATTACTGGACCAACCAGCGATCCACATAGGGTGGTCTCAAAGGGGGAATATTACTGTCTTTTATCCTGCACCAAAAAAAAAAAAAAAAATTGCTTTTGGGCATTCTCAGCTCACTTCAGACGATTTCATCATTTGATCTATCCAAGTTTGACTTAGAGACTAGACTTTAGACTAAGTAAAAACAGTTCAACTTTCAAAACAAGTACACTCTTGGAAGAAAAAGTTCTATATAGAACATTTAAATGGGTTTTGTCAGGAACTTCATTAGGGGTTCCCATCATTTTATAGATTTAGGTTTAATTAATTTTGTTTTAATACATTTTTTATTACATTTTATGAATTAAGCAGCTTGTAAACATACTTTATCACTAGAAAAATTTAAATAACCCTTTAAACATGACATTTTAAACAAGACTCTTTTTTTTACCCTTTAAACCCTTTAAACAAGATATTTTTCATATATAGATGGGGTGGGGGGCATAAATTGTTCTTTACGATTGAGTAAAAAAATATATAGAACACCATTGAACTTTTTTTTCTAAGAATGATGAAGTCCTCAGATTCTCTCTATGGTCAGAAAAAATTGGTTAAAATGAAATGGACATTTCGGGCCATACAAATTTAATTTTAATATTAATTATAATGTGTGTAATGTTATTTTTTAAAGTCTCTCTGTAGCCAATAATTCTATCCCTTAAAACTCATCTTTGATCACCAAAATTGCATATTTAAATGTTTTTCCTTGAAAAAAATTCCTTCATGCCTTAAAATAGCTTGAATGTAACTCTACACCCTTTGCCTCATTTAGTATACACGGTTTTATGAATATGCAAATTAGCCCCACCTCCACTCACTCACACCAGTTCAGAGATTCACTCATTGACGATCACACTTTGTCGTGATTGGTTACAAGGTATTTTGTGACGTCAGAAACACCAGCGATTTTGAAACCACATTGTAGCGAATTAACTCAAAGGGGAAATATTAATAATTATATTCATAACTCATTTTGATTATTAGTTATGGTCAATTATGAATATGTGAATCAGTTAATCATATTAACTTGATGTGGCTACATTAAAATTAATATTACAATCAATTAACCTGTTCCATCCAGTGAACACTTAGTGTTAATTGTTTATTACGTCTAAAAAGAGTGTTCATTTCCAGGTTATGGAAAAACACATTCTTATTGTACAGTACTACTCAGAGCCTGTAGTCAAGATCTAAATCATTTAAGAGGCAATTTATTAGCAGATAGATATTAGCAGAGTCAGAATCAAACATCTATTGTGCACAATCTTTATTAACTAACTCACAAACACATAACTAAACTAACAAACACATAACATACACACAGGTCACACACATACGTAGGTAAAAATGAGCCATGATAGAATTGAACCGGAAGTGGGACTGGAAATAGAGCTACGGAAAGACAATCTGGAAAAGAATCATCAGATTTCTCAGTAATAAAACACCTTTGCTGACAGGTGGTTTACACATTAATACTAAATTGCTGTTTAGTGTTCAAATGTACGATACTTGCAAGGTGCCTTTAGGCTGAGGAGCATCGGATCTGCAGACTTAGGAGAAATCGATGATTCGGTTCGAAGTTGTTGCCAGTATCTTCTGCGTTGGATGAAGTAATATGAAACAACTTAAGCTGTTAGTTTGACTCTTAGTGGGGAAAGAGTCCTTTCTCACTCTCACAGATGAGCACATGGCTGGGTTGCAGGCTGAGGCCTGCAGGCCTACAGGCCTTGGCCTGGAGAGGCCTGCAGCAACAAGGTGTCTTTTTAGTCATCCAAGAAGCAGGAAAAAGACAGAGAGTGATCTTGTGATCAGTGATTTTAAAGGGTGAACATGTCGCACCCACTTGAGGTGTCTGAGCCAATAAGGAGTTTTTCCCTCAGAGGGAAACTTTTACGAGTCTTTGTCCTGTAGCAAGGTATTAGCATACGACATTGGATTGGATGTTTGAGAGAAGAACCTTCTAGATTCTTATAATACTAACGTGTCACAGAGTTAGTAACATGTAACATAAATTACCAAATAAGAAACGAAAGTTGGAGTCCGTAGATACCAAACATGCTACCCATGTGATTTTAGGTAATTATAACTTTGTAACTCTGAAACATTAATACAAAAATAGTTCAAAAGAGAGAATTAATACATAGAATAAACCTTATAAAAGGAAAATCATGTGCAGGGACAATTGGATACACGTTTATACATTTCTCATGTGGTTATATATAGAATATATAGGATTAAAAGGGTTTATTTGTCCTTCTCAGAAAGAATGAAGTCGGAGTCTTCTCTGCACATTCCTGACCGCAATAAAATAGAAATAGGACACCTTTTCTGTCGCTGTATTGCAGTTGTGGGGGATGGAATTAACAGGACTTGTGAGAGAGTGAGTTTCTGGGTAATTCATTAGATATAATGAATAACTGTGTGTCTGATTGGTCCAGACGCTACAACATAGACATATTAAAAGCTTGATTTTCACCACAGGGGGATTTTAATAAAACACATTATAGAAATGTATTAAATTGCTAACAATTTTTAATGATATTTATTAAATGTAAGGCTGCAACAACTAATCAATAATAATCATTAATGAAAAAATCAACAATCAATTAATCGCATCTGTGCGCTGTGCACGGAAAACATCTGGTATTCACGTCCCTTTACTGCAGTGCATAATTCATTTCTATGAACAAAACACGTCTGAAAAATACCAGAGGGCACAGAGTGTTTTCCGCACATAACGTATATTTTAGCTATATCCTTATCTCTAATAGTTAGAATGTCACGCAAGTATTTCCATTTTGAACAAAGGCTATCAGTCAATTATCTTAAATAATCATTTGTTGCAGCTCTAGTATTTTTAGAGGTTTTCAGGGAATAATGACTTAAATCTCAGTCTGTTCTTTACGCAAAGCCATGGCTTCAGAAGACTGTATATATCACATAAGTACAATGGACTTCTTTTAATATGCTTGTCATTGGATAAGAACAGCTCTTACTTTGTGTTTTATTTTAACTGTAAAAGTTTAGCCTTGGGTAATTTAATTTGCTTGAAAATGTTGAATATGATGCCAGAGTGACATTTAAAAGTCATTGGAAAAGTCATGTGAATCAAGAGTAACGTTTCGATGGTGCATGATAAAAGTCTCTAGAGTGACGTTTCCTTATGAGAGCATGATGGATCCACTTACTATATTCACAGCAACCTCTGATTTGCCGCTTTACATCATCTTTAGTGTTTTGATGAGTGTTCTTCCAGCTGCTTTTGTCTTTTTCAACAAGAAGCCTTTACATGGGGAATGTAAAAAGTGAATTCATTAGCTGAATTCATTAGCCAAGTTTCCATCCTATGTTTTTTTCTGCAAAAAAAAAAAAAAAAAAAGTTTAATGCATCAAAATGTTTATCGATATAGCTAATGGAAATGCTAATTATATCTTTCGACACAATTTCCATTTAATTTTAGAGCATAAATTGTCGATACTTAGTTCCCCCATGTCATCCAAGATGGTTATGTCTTTCTTTCTTCAGTTGAAAAGAAATTAAGGTTTTTGAGGAAAACATTCCAGGTTGTTTCTCCGTATAGTGGACTTCAGTGGGCTACAGCGGGTTGAAGGTCCAAATTGCAGTTTCAGTGCAGCTTCAAAGGGCTGAAAAAATAAAGGTCTTGTCTGATGAAACGATCAGCCATTTTCTAAAAAAAAATAAAAAATAAAAAAATATTATATACTTTGTAACCACAAATGCTCATCTTGCACTAGTCTGCGATCCGCCACGCATTACGTAATCACGTTTGAAAGGTCACGTGTGGCGTAAAACTTGTGATGTCAGACACCACCACCTCAGCTCTCAGGCATTCCCTATCATTACCCCTCCTTGAATTCTGCTCTACAGACACTTTTGAACTCTTTTGGTTCTTAGCTGGAAAAGGGAGTGAAGATTTTTTCTTCCTGTTCTGTGAACAGAAATGCCCTTGGATTCCAGTTCATCTCTTGAACATTTACAGGTCACTGTGCATTACTGTTTAATGCTGGCTAGATCAATAGATTTCGAACATTAAGAAGACCGAGGTGGGAATTACGAATCGTTTCGGTTGCTACAGCAGTATAAAACTGGCCATTTGGTATCAGTGAACTGTTGCCTACAAGACTGACAAAAGTAATGCAAAGCAAAGGCGAACAAACTCTTCA
Organism: Elopichthys bambusa; assembly: GCA_037101425.1. NCBI lineage: Eukaryota > Metazoa > Chordata > Actinopteri > Cypriniformes > Xenocyprididae > Elopichthys > Elopichthys bambusa. The sequence continues at coordinate 13,824,935 of CM074453.1, read as the reverse complement.
TTAGAGGCCTGATAAATTAGCTTGATTGAGGGGCATATGTTTTTACATTCAGTTTGAAATCTGATTGCATGCCCCCTCTTGAAGAAATTCACCACTCAAGGATAACCAGTCTACCAATCATGGTTTCAATATTAAAGTAGCAATCAAAGGTAGACTTTCAAAACATCCAGAATTCAATTGATTTATATGCAGTTCAGTTTTGGACTGGAACATTTTTTTTTTTTTTTTACTCCTGAATAATTTTCATCACATTTTTGGCCCTGCCTTTAATTATTTTCCTTTGACAGGCTTGTATGCTTGAATATTAATTAAGGCCTTTTGTGTTTTTAATGAATAATGGCAAGTTGTTGTGCTTTTTTATGTCATGTGCCACATTTTTAGCATTCTGTTCTGGTTTGTAGATGCATTTATGTGCATTTTGAATAGCTGTTTTTCAATCATGCTGTCACTATTTTCCCTCCCAAATAAGTTCAATTCCGGTTAAATGGCAGTTCAGCTTAAGGATTTGACAATGAGAAGAAATAGGAAAGATGTGTACTTGCGTGCAAAGTAACAGTCATATGCCATTTATCACGAAATGACAAACTGCCATGTATTGTGGTGACATATGATGTCCTATGCCTTTAACGCTAAGCTATTTTCACATCATCAGTGAAGGTGCTCTTTGACCCAGCAATACATCTAATATTGTGACTTTACTTTATCCCTGATGTGAGATAAATGAGTCGACAATGATTTCCATTTACCTCCGATTCTTAAATGTAACGTTGGCAGTGGAATCGTTTGGGATTTATGACATGTCAGAGTCGCAGTATTGTTAAGAATATGTCCGCTTTATGTCCATGTAATTAATTTCTACTGCCATGTTTGTTGTGTTCATCAGGGAAAGGCGAAGACATTCCTGACATGGTTGTTTTTCTAGGTCAGACTTAGTTAGGGAGTAATAATTTACCTCAGATTGTACAAAAGATGAGCTAATGTATAAACCCATTATTTCAGGAATGGCATGGAATTTTAATTTGTCTGCTTCAGTTGTGTTTTGAAATATGTTTGTGCTGGTTGAGCACATCTATGCCCTTATTAGACCATGACTGCCTGATGTTAGATTCACTTTGTAGAGCTCTAAACTTTTGACAGATGAATGACTTTTAAATAGGGATGGGTTGTTAATTATGATGGTCAACTGTTCAACTAGTAACAACAACTGACTTTTTAATTAGTATGTTTTTTTTTTTTTAAATAATAAAGAATATATATTTATATATTTAGTTGATATTTTTAGTGGTGGTGCTATAATTATCATGCTGACAGCTTTAATTAGTGTTTTGGACTGTTTTTATGGTAAAAATCCTCTTGGATAATTCTGTCTTTAAATTTAGTTTGTTTAATACATCAGTTTAAAAGTTCGGGGCTAGTAAATTTCATATATATACAGTTGCACTTGCAGAATCTGTGAAAATGTGAATAATTGTAACAAAATAAGAGAGATCATACAAAATGCATTATTTTTTTATTTAGTTCTGTCCTGAGTAAGATATTTTACATAAAAGATGTTTACATACAGTCCACAAGACAAAAAAAAAGACAAAGCTGAATTTATTAAAATAACCCCATTCAAAAGTTTGGGAACGTTGGGAAAGTTTTTTTTTTTTTCGTTTGTTTGTTTTGTTTTGTGATGGTTGTTCATGAGTACCTTGTTTGTTCTGAACAGTTAAACTGAGCTCTGTTCTTCATAAAAATCCTCCAGGTCCTGCAGATTCTTGTTTTCAAGGATTTTTTTTTTTTTTTTTGCATATTTGAACCCTTTACAGCAGTGACTGTATGATTTTGAGATCCATCTTTTCACACTGAGGACAACTGAGGGACTCAAACACAACTATTAAAAAAGGTTCAAACATTCACTGATGTTCCAGAAGGAAAAACAAAGCATTAAGAGTAATTAATAATTAATTAATTATTAAATCTTTTTGAATTTGAAGATCAAGGTAAATTGTACTTAATTTGTCTTCCGGGAAACATGCAAGTATCTTCTGTTTCTTCCAAAGGGCTAAAAAAAAAAATAAATAAAAGATATTTCAACAAAATAAGAACAATTTGGACATCTTCATTCTGTTCGAATCACTTGATTTCAGATCTTGACTTTTGTATTTCCTCCACCACTTGCATACTTTTGTTTCAAAGAGAGCCAAAGAGTGAAACAGATTCAGTAAATTTTCCTTTGTTGACTTGTTTGATGATGCCTGCAAAGACCTTTGTGAATAACAGTTAAACTTTATGCCAATCAAATACGTGTGAAAGCAAATGCTGCTGAAATCCTTTTGATCCAAACGTCTTTGAAATTGATCCATAAGAGATTATGTATTCCATTTCATAGCTGATTGACTAACAGAATGCAATATAATCCCAGCTATGACTTTTGTGTTGTGTGCTGAATCTTTAATGAAAGATTGACTGCCATTAAAATGATCTACAGTATATACAAATATAAATTTATCGGTGCATGAAACCTTGAGGTAATTCCAACTGATCTCACAGTCATTTACCTGAAGACAATTAGACACTCTATTTAACTGCACCTGTCCTGGGTTATTTTTAAAATGACTTTAATTACTGCATGATTACTTGTGAGGAGACGGATGTAATCTTCGAACCTTTACGCCACAGCTCACTGTTCCTCTCTGTGTCTGCTTTATTTTATATGTACGCCCACCTCACCTTGTTCTTTTTAACTCTGCAACCCAGGGTTCAATGCTGTGCATGCATTATTACTCTTCAGTGTTGCCCAGCTGGAATGTATACTGTTCTGACTGAATGGTGTGCTTACAAATAACAAATAACATGATTTATGGATTTATATGAAGAGTATTTGCATACTCTATGGTTGACCATATACTTTAGCCTTGAATTCCCTTCAGTGAAGTGTTGAATTTTACCATGCAACACTAAAGCCTACATGCAGTTTCTAAGACAGATGTTTTTTTTGTTTTTTGTTATTTTGCTTACTAAGGATGCATTGATACAACCCAAATTCTGGAAATGTTGGGACGTTTTTTTAATTTGAACTTTCACATAAGCCAGTATTTTATTCACAATAGAACATAGATAACATAACAAATGTTTAAAAGTGCTTATAATACATTATAAGTGATATCATGTGACACTGAAGACTGAAGAAATGACTACTGAAAATTCAGGAATTAATTACATTTTTAAATATATTAAAATAGATTTTAACATTTTTACATTTATTTGTGTGTTTTTTTTTATTTATTTATTTTTATTGCTGCTTTTATTTGAGTAAGATTTTTATAATCTTTTTAAAATATATTTAAAATTGTAATTAATTCCTGTGATGGCAAAGCTGAATTTTCAGTAGTCATTTATTCAGTCTTTAGTGTCACATGATCCTTCAGAAATCATTTTGATATGCTGATTTGGTGCTCAAGAAATATTTGTTATTATCATCAATGTTGAAAACAGTTGTTCTGCTTAATATTTTTGTGGAAACTGGAGCTATTTGCTTAACCCAGAACTGTGGAAATGTGGCTCTGCATCAGTTTCCATCATCCTATAGGTGGAAAAGGGGGCAGCTACAATATTCTAAGATCACAAAATTACTATTGTACACTTTTAAATCCTCTCATTTTAAATAGCCTTTTAAGAGGGAAGAAAGGAGAAAGGGAAATGCTAAGAACAGTGCTTTTGTTCGTTGAAGAGGTGACAGAACCTCACGTCTTATGGAAGGTGCTCAGCATGCAAAGTCTCACTCAAACACCATATGATTTATTCCTGTTGATTGACTGTGATGCGAAAGCAGCAGATAGGTTTCCCCATTCGCTTTGAGCTGGAACACTCAGGTGACATGACAGATGTCACATACAGTATATTCTCAGTGAAAGTTACAACCTCCTCCAGTCTTGACATTTCCCTGTGTTTTAGCCTGTAGCAGGTACACCATTGTGTCACAACTAGGCTGTGCCTTCTCTCACATTTCTTAAATGTTACCCGAGGAGGTCCATAATACCCAGAGAAAGTTATCCGTTAATATTCCTGCTCATATCAATGGAAATATGTGATTTTATGTGATAATGCTGTTGTAGATTTTTTTTTTAAAAAAGGCACTTTCTGGTTACACCTCTGGACGTTTTTCTTTTCTTTCTCTCTTTACCATTTCCTGGCCACCAACTCTGAGTGTGACCTGTTTGGGTTTTTTCCCCCCCACAAGTACCTTTCTGTGAATTGAATTTTGATGGATACTTTTGGAGGCTCATACATTACTGATACCCTTTCTCAGCCCCTGTAGTCAATGCTGAATGAACTCCAAACCGCTGCCTCTTGTACTGAATAAGCACATGCTGAATTCTTATATTATTCCTCCCATGTGGTTCCACAGCCCTATATGTGGCATAATGGCAGCAAAACCTCTCTATCAATTAATCTGCTGAAACATGCACTTAGAAAGCCAATAAAAAACGAGGCATACCCCTCGCTGGTATGTGAAAATCCTATATTTATTTTATTCACTATGAGTTTTTGCCCATTACACAGATCTCAATCAGACTGCTGGGTATTTTCTAGTTTGACATTCTGAGAGTTTTTACACTATATTCCTGCTCTGTTTTAGGATCCACAAAAGTAATTTTTGATATTATATCCAATATTTACAACAGTATATATTTTTTTCTCAAACATTACCTTTTATGCAGTGTGTAATATAGCTGTTTGTGAATGTAAAAGGTCTGCAAAGTTTTAAACATCAAAGTGCACGACAGATAAAGTTATTGTCTCCTAAAAGGTAGAATCAAATCTGAAATGCTGAAACGAGTTGTCAGCAATTCCAGTTTCTCTTCCTGTTACATACCTATGTAACAATGTAACAAATTTGCATAATGCCAACCTATGGTCTTCATTGGCTGCCCACGAAGAAGGTTACATTAAAAACATTAGATGTTAATTTTTTTATGTTAAATCCTCTATTGTATTATATAGAATTGTCTATACTTTATTTAATGCAATTACATCTGAAGTAACTTAAAATACTTCCATGTAATTAAATGACAGAAAATTTGAGAGTTATCTCTTTACTTTTTCAAAGGAAAAGTAATTAATTACAGTAATTAATTGCTTAGTAATGCATTACACCCAACACTGGTTCGATACCACAGCAAAAAAATACTAGCCTAACTTATAAAGTTCAAACATTAAAAGACAAGTGAACAGATAAGAAAATAAGAACAAATACACTAATTATAAATATTATTTATAAATAAAGTATGTCTAACAATAGCATTCGGACACAGAAATGTAATAGTTAAATGTAAAATAACACTATAGTATTCACTGTGTTTATAGATTAATCTTTGATAAAACTGTGTTTTATTGTTTGGTTAACATTAATGACATAGACAGCAGCAGGCTGCTGTCACTTTAAGACCTAATGCACGAATACGATATAATCAGTGTTGGATGTAACGCATTACTAAGTAACCACTGAAAAAGTAAAGTAAGGGATTACTGTTCATTTTTAGGTCATTTAATTACAGTTACGTATAATGTACTTGCGTTACATACTGTAAATTAGTTCAACAGTTCTGTTTAAATCAATATTGAATTTAAAATCTAAATTTGTTGTCTAAAGGTAAAAGTGAACGCTGCCTCTTTAAAATCGTTAGATGTAGTGCAGTTGAGCGCACCAGTTGGCTGCGTAGTCGCTGTCTGAAGATGTCGGCAGAAGCAAGTGGCTGTTTTGCAGAATGGAAATATTCCAATTATTTCACTTTTTCTGACACAACTAGGCAAGAATATTACGGTAATGTAAGCTATGTCCTAGGGAGAAAAAACTGACTGAAGACCATCTCTCAGAGAGCGCACACAGTTTTTTCTCCCTAGGACATAGCTTACATACCGTAATGTTCTTGCACACATAGCCGCCTCTCACAAGTGTCAAATTTATTTTACAGTTTATTACACATAAACGTTCAAATACACACAGTTATGTCATAATGCCCGATATGGCTGTCAGTGCATGGGACACTACATATAATTTTTGTTTTAATAAGATTTTCCCAATAAAGAATAAAGCTGGTGTCCTCCATGATTCCTGTTCATTCTGACAGCAAAGCACTTGAATGCAACAAGCTTGAAATCATGACTTCTGAAATGGGAATTATGAATTTTCCGATAGCACGTGAAGGCAGCATCAGTCCTCAAATGTCAATCCTCAAATAGTCCACTAGCCCAGAGAGCTGCTTCTGTATCATGGTTGTCCTGAGTTCATTCTTCATTCTTATAAGTTGAGAGAAGGATCTCTCGCCCTTGCAGTTGGTAACGTTTGGTGAACGATTTTTCGAAGAAAAAAAACTTGATACTTTTTGAAGGGTGGCTATGTGTCGTGATATTTTCTCTTTTTTTAAATTTTCATTTCGCACAACCACTAAACTGATACTGCCTATCCATTTTTAATTTAATATTATAAATTGGCGGGCTTGACTCTGACTGGGGGAGGGGGCAAATACACTGTGACCTGACCCAATCGCAATTCTTTATATGCGCATATTTTATATTCTCTCTGTATATATTGTATCATTAACTGTTCATTTTGTATCTAAATCTCTTTCAGCAAAATAATATATATACAAAACATGAAAAATATTTTAAAGGTCTAGTCATTATCTTAATCACTTGGTGCCCCCCTATTGGCTGGTGCCCCAGGGCACTCGCCCAATCCCGTCTATGGATGATCCGGCCCTGATGACTATGCAGAGTTATTTTATATTTAATTATTCAATTTCTGTGGTATTTTTACTTACTACTATTAGACCTATCTGAAAAAATAAATAGCATTGTTTTACCATATATTTACATATTTTTAACATAATATCAACTTTGGTATCGAGTATTGTGCACTTTTGGTGGTATCAGTAGCGACTACTAGATCGTGACATGTTACTAAAAATGTATTATAGTATGTTTTAATAAAGCTAAAATGTTTTAAAAAGCTATAAAAGGCTAAACTATTCCATGTTTGACTCATATTTAAATTATTAAAAGAGTTTCCTTTCTATTGTCTATCCAGTCAAGGTTTATAGGGATTTTAAGAAGTAATTAGTAATTAGTTAAATTACTTATTGAGTAATTCAATTACTTTTCAGACAGAGTAATTAGAAAAGTATTTTAAATACAACATTGATGATGTAATTAGTAATTAGTAATTAATTACTTTTTTGAAGTAACTTACCCAACACTGAATATAATGATATACATCCAATTTCTTTCTCAACTGTTTACGTTCTCTTTCGCCTCCTCTTTCACTGGAATGGCTTAAAATCGTTAGAATGTGTAAATTGGCAAGACAAAACACGTGCAAATGATAAACTTTCATTCTATGATGGTTAAACTTTGCGATTAGTCTGTGAATCACGTGCGTCCCGAACCATGGAGTCTGGTGCGTACGGATCAACCATGATCCCTTACACCCCTAGTAATAGATGTTTCGTTTCCGATGCATGCTGTAAGAGGTAGACCAATCCAAACAGGCTGGATTTTTTAAATTTGGATGCATGTAACCCTTGTAGGAGACACTTTAATACTGTATTTTAACACGTTTGTTTTGTTTTTTTGGGTTTTTTTCACACACACACACACCGAAAGTTTGGTGCCAAAAAATAATTAGCTTACCATCTACGGTCCACCCTATGTGTTGCAGAACACCTGTTGAAATATCGTTTCCACCAAAAAACTAATTTGAAGTTTTGTATTTAAAGAGTTAATTATGTATTTAATTATCTTTTTATTTTTTTAACAAGTTTCTTCCAGACACTCTCTGCATGGCTCTAGTATTCTTCAACTTCAGGAACTTTTGTTTCGTATGTGTATAGCACATTCATTTAACTTCTGATAAGGCTCATTTCCCCTTAATTCGTTTTCTTGCAACGTTGAGACCTTCAAGGGCTTCCCAATAATGACACACTGTGCAGCTCAATTCACCATTACATCCTTTCAAAATATCAGTGGCCTTCAAAAAGAACTTATACAGTAAGTTACTTTTGATCTTAATAAGTGTAGTGGGAGATTATTTAGAATCAGATAAAGACATTAAAAACCTGTTAATTTATTAACAGTGTTACTGTACTTTACCTTATACAGTAAAAAATGGTTTAACATAACATTATATGTAAATTTACTGTAAAACACTGAAATGTGTGGTTTTTAAAGTAAAAACTATGAATAACCCCACAAATTACTATGAAAAACAGTAAAATGACATTTGCAGAATTTCCTGTGTGACACGTCACATATAAATAGTTTTGTTTGTTCTTATTTTTGTTATTAGAAATGCACATTAGGGTGTTTATTGCATTATTTCAGTGCCTTTGGTTTTATGTGGCCATGTTTTATAAAGAGGCCACTTACATGTGGGTTTCTTTTTTACTATTTGTATTATTATGGAGGTTATCAGTACAAAGTAAAAAAAGCTGATTTTTATTTTTTTTACTTCAAGTAGCTTGGAGTATTAATATTATATGTCTTGATAAAATATGCATTTTTAAGTTGTGAACATACAGGCACCCTATAATACAGGAAACATTGTCACTATTTTTAACGGTGAATTCTAGCAACCAGAGCTGCCAGCTTTTTTTTTTCTTTCTTTTTTTTTTACCGTAAATGTAACTGTATTTTTTTTTTACGGTATGATTTAAAATATTTTATTTTTTAATTACATTTGTGTACCTTTTTCTCCCATTGTAAAAATACTTTTTTACTTTTTTTTAAAAATTTTTTTTTTTTTTTTATCTACAAAATCCATAAAAATAGCTTTAATATCTGAGATTTTTGCTCACAATTCAGTTTTTTTTTTTCTCTCCCCTTTCACTGGTCTGTTTCATTAAATGTGCATATTCTGCAAAATAGGCCAAGACTTTACTTGCTTGTTTTGCTCTGTAACCATTTCAGTGTCATTTTAATAGTGTCAGAATGTAGAAAGTGTTAGCAGAAAATAACCATTGTTGGATTTCAGTGCCAATTTTCTACCCTGTCCACCATTAGCTCACTCTTGAGCTAGACTTTACTTTGCTTACACTGTGAAATGAGGGAAGCTTACATATTTTATGTCAGTTTTTTTTCCTTTAACTCCACTCCTGAGTGAGTCTCTCATCGCTAAAGTACAGCGATTCAGAGTGTCATTGAGTTAGCTGTCCCTTCAGCCCTTCAAACATCTGCATATGGCTGGCATTTTGACTGATTCAGCTATGCTCTTGGTTTCTGAGAGTGAAGCTGTCCTCACCTCATCTGTCAAGACAGCCCCAAGTGGCAAGAAAAGTATCAGAGTGCCAAATGCTCTCGGTTGGTGGATAATGGTTTCTTAAATACTGGATCACATTTTTTCACTTTGATACACATGCTTTCACTTTGCTGGCAGAGAGATGTATCGCTGGGTGTCCCGTTGATTACGCTGTAAAATGTGGTTGCGATTCCACATAAAAGCATTCAAATGTCCATAAATCATTTAAGCAAGGCTGCAATTATGTAGTTGGTTTTAAATGTTCTGTCTCTGCAATGAATCCTGAATGCTCGCTTTGAGATGCTCATCACTTAGTTGCCTTGACACTGATGTAAAATGGTGGTTTTTCAGAATCATACTGACTTACCACATGATCTTCTAAGTATTACTTAGTAATGTGAAAGAATCTGCAGCAAGCAAGCCATGTATAACATGCAGAAAGATGAAGGCATCTGTATATTTTCATGTATATAGACCTAATTATACAGTAGGAGAAAAAGTAGTAAATATGGTTTCATAAAAACAAAACTGCTGTTTTAAACATTAATTAGTGGCTTAATATGGCACAATATGGAATCAAATATCCAAAAAACACTTGAACAGTGTTATATATTTTGTTGACTTTTGTTGACCTGACGTGTACACTGTCCCAAATGTTTCCAATCGGCCATTTTAAATAGTGTAAACTTACATATTGTGCATTTAATTATTTTATTATTAGCAGTAGTAGTTTTGGCTTTAGGACAATGACAAATAAAAGAAAAATATATTGGCATTTAAATGTAAAATACATTTTATTTTGTCTATATTTTATGTTATATATGTTAATGTATTTGGTCTTGGCGAACTAGATCTGCTTCGCTGCTGCTGTTGATTATTGTTGTTGCTGCAGAGAAACTATGGATTTGCTACTGCTAATAGATACACAGACACTTTGCTGTGAGCATGGAAGACGTGCTGCTGCAGCCTAAATAGACAGGTGGAGCTGGGGGAGGAGGTTTTCAGAGGAACTGCAGGACTAGCTTATAGCAAACAATGAACCAGACTATTTAAATGTGGAGCTTTCTCATTGCATTCTCATTGGCTGCAGGATCAGCATAGGCCAATCAGTTTGTGCCACGTAGCACAAGATTGAGATTGCTTGCAGATTGCATGTAAAGGACCTATCAGCCTGTGCCCTCATGACTGAACTAGATTAGTTTTGGCTTCAGTACAATGACAAATAAAAGGCTATTATTAAAATGTATAACTTTAAAGTGGTGGGGACAGCAGTACAAAATGTATATATAAGTATGCTGTGCAGTTGAGTTGAGTTGTTGAGACCACAACAAACTCTGCACCTGTGTTATAATTAACCATTCAAAATGTTATATGAACGTCAGACAGATTAATGTGTTGGATCACAATGTGTGACAGCTGCTTGATTCACTATAATTTTGATTTAGGACCTTCTCAGATTGCTTGGGTCATGTACTTAGCTTTAATAGATTGTTCTTATGATTGTCAGTAGAAAAGATACCATGAAATATTTCCCAGTTCTCATACTCTTAGGGTAAAATATTACAAAATCAATAGATTTCTTGAAATAACAAAAGAATGGCTACATAAAACAACACTGACAACAACTGCAAGACCTGAATGTTTTATTTGGCAGCCATCCACAAATCCGCTATTATTATACAGCTATATATTAGACTTTCTTGGAAGAAGGGTGTTAAACTGGTTAAATCTGCTGCATACATCTAACATTTTCAAGTGAAGAAAAAGATCATCATCGATCATGAACAACCAACAGCATGTTTTATTCTTGTTATGATGCTTTAGAGAGCTTGCGTGTCTGATGAATTGTTTTAAGGTCAACCTGTTTGTACTCTTTACTTAAGTTGCTGTTGTAATGATTCCTGCCTGTTTGTTTTCTAGACTGATGGCTTTTATTTCTGCTACAGAAAAGTTCAGGAGTGTCTTTCCGTCAAAATGAGAAATTTGCAAAGAGTGGATGGCTGTTCATAGCTGTTAAATGAAGGAGAGACCCAAGAGCTTTGACACAAAATAAGTAAAAGCAACTTTAATTATGCTATGGGAAACCAGTGAATGTGCTGCTTATGATAGTTACAGCTGGCTTCCTGCCTAAACCCGAACTCTCCACTAATGAAAGACAGCCTCTATCTCCGTCAGGCCTTTGTGCTTTAAATTGTGAAGGTGCTTGATTAAACAACATGCCAGGCAGCAAAGCTCTCAGGGTGACTTCACATTCGGCTAACTAATTACACACTCACTGACTGTTTAAGGTCTAGATCTAGAATTAACTGCGCCAAAATTGAGTCATTTTGGTCATGAAGGCAGAACTTTTAGCCTGGATTGTGCTGGGTGAAGTAATGCAGATTTATGCGGATTAATCTGCTTTTCTAAACACAATGGAAGTAAAAATAGGTCAGTGGACATTTAAGATGTTAATTTTTTGTCTGTGAGGCCAAATAAATGTAGTGAGAGCCAAAAACATATTTTTTTCAGAATTTTTAGCGCCCCCTAGTGTACCTCACTTCCCCTGCTCTGTGCTATATAGCCTACTCATTATGCCCAGGAGGGCCACCCATAAAACACTGTCACCTGAAACCTCACAACAACTCTCTTCGCAATGAAAGATGAAGTGAACACTCCCCAGTCGCCCACTACAGAGCACAGTAATCAGCACTTCAAACATTAAAGTTGGACCACTGTATGGAGCCTCCAATATTGACCTGTTCAGCATGTTCCTGACAAGAAATCCCCAGTTGTACAATGAAGTCCATATAATGGTGGTTTCTTTAAAATAGGGGGGGCAAGTGCTGTAATCCGCATCATTCCAGTTTGGTGGCTTTGAGCTGCTTATCAACAATTCCACATGGTCTGTCTGGAAACTGAAGTTCCCCACCACTCAATGGGCCACTGCGTCAATTTCTTGCTCTGCGTGACACAAGAAGCTGCATAGGGTCAACGTGAACTGCAGAGCCGTGCAACTTGATTCCACCTACATGTCGCCTCAATTTATTTATTTATTTGCCTAGTTATTTCAGCTTCTGAGACTGGACAGTAGAGAGTTTCATGAAGATCTCTCAAAACCACACTTAACCAGATATGAGACACATAAGAGTAAATGATCAATATCTCATTTACAGTCACGCAGTTGTGCTGAATATTAACACATAAAAATGGAAGAAAAGGAAATAAAGCAGCATTTTATCGTAAGAGCGGCAATTTTTGTAATACACAATGTCTACACAAATTTGAATTATTTTAAATAGGAGTGATTATTGGAAGTGTCTTTGTTTATGGGTTATGGTTATATGTAAGAGTTTTATTTATGCAAGATATACCTAGGTTTTAAGTTAAAAAAGTGAAGTAACATATGTCGCACCTGTCTTGCAGGCGTTTGCAGGTAACTCCAATACAGAGAGCGTGGTCCGGCATGACCTGCAAAACCCGATTGTGGCCCGTTATTTGCGCATCATTCCTTTAGACTGGAGTGAAGAGGGACGAATCGGCCTCAGGTTCGAGATCTACGGGTGCCCATACTGTAAGTTGACTCTGCACTGTCACATTCCACATAGAGTAGATATCAGCTGAGACAGCATAGTATGGCAGTTATTTATATGATGTTGAATATATATGATGCTGAAGCCTATGGGGATTTTCATCCTAAATAATTTTTTGATGTTGTTGACTTTATTTAAACAACTTATTTTAATTCAACACCATTGTATTAGGTTCCCTTTCGAAAGGGAACTCGCTCTGCGTTTGAAACGCTATGGGGATCGTCATACTTGACCCGATGTCTGAAAGCCAGCTATCCAACAACTGCAATCCCTATTGGCTGGTGACAGCCTATGACATAATATGGCGCGACCCGGAAGTATAAAAGGAGCGCCGGGAGAAACAGTCAGTATCTTTTCGTCTTTCGGGTCTGTTCTGTCTGAGCCACAGGAAGATAAGCTGGGTCTATATTTTATGTTTTTAAAATAAGACCTTGTTTTCCTGTATAGTTTTTCTGAGCATGTAGTTAATCAGGAGGCTGGTCCATCTCGAGCTGAGGCTGAGGCCAGAGGTCCAGTATGGCCGCTCGGGCGCCTCCTCCTTTCAGAGCAAGGGGCAGAGATGGCTGGACTCGAGGAGGAAGAAGCAGGTTTTAAAGGAGGTGATCGATCACATACGCCAGTAGTGTCGGTAATCGATTCCCTCTCGTTGCGAGGGCGACTTTATATCTGCCTTTATATCGACTTTATATCTGCTCTTTCTAGTTAGCAGCTTGTGTTTTCAAGTGCTGTTGTTAGGTGATCATAGTTTGCTAACATAGATTTTACACTGCCACAGGCTTTTGCTATGTGTCTGTTTAGGGTAGTAGGCCTTGGTAGGCCTCCCTTAGACCATGTAGGCATTTATTGGTTCCCTTTAGTCACTGGCGTAGGGTACATTGCCTGTTGGAATGTGTAGCCATAGCTCAGGTTGTAGTTAACTTCCCACAGCTGTTGCTGGGTTACGGCTGGTTTCCTGTAAGCTTGGTTCCCTTATATTCACGAGCTGGCGCCACGTGTCAATGAAATGGTAGGTCCTAATAGGCCTCCTTTTTGGTTTACAAGTTGGCACAGTTTGTGTTTATATGTTTCAAACGGGCTGAACGCCACTTGTTGCTGAACTTGAAGGCCCCAAAAGGCCTCCTTTGTAGCTGACATGCTGGCAGGATGCTTGTGAATCCAATGCCACCATCGGCCACGGCCCACCTCTGTTGAGTAGGCCTTAAGCAGGCCTTTAATAGAGTATGGTAGCGTAATATGCATTTCCTTTTTAGAAACTAAATCACTGAATGCATGACCTGATGGTTGGTATGGTTATGGTCGCCACTAACTGATGCCACGTGTTTACTAGGGTAGGCCCTATGGGCATGTTGGAGTTCAGTTATGTACTCCTCTCATTTTGAGAGTTAAAAGGTGCTTTTACTGAGTACTCTCCTGAGTGGCCGACCTCTCAGCGGTGAGTTTTTGTGGTTTGGTTTTAACTACATCAGCCTCCTTGAGTCTGGGTTTCTACTCTAGTTGAGCTAAATAGCTACCTAGTATCTAGTATCTAGGTTGGTTTTATTTTTTTGCTCCTAGAACCCTAATGGCCACTAGACTAACGGCGTATGTCTTAAAGGTTTTAGGCCCTCTGGGCCGCCTTTTTTGAACTAGCATATGTTGTAGTGTAATCCTCTTACTAGAGAGTATCCTACTGAATGCACTTCTGGTTGGTAATGGCCCCAGGTGATAATTTAACCTCCTTATGGTTCGGTTATTTATCCTTCCTGGTGCTTTAAACACTGCCACGAGCTGATGCCACGTGTCTGCTGAGGCTATAGGCCCGTCATAGGCCTTCCTTAGTGTGTGTTGGCATACGTTGTACTCCTCTTGCTTTAAAGAGTAAAAAAATAAAAAAAGGTTCTTTTACCGAGTACACTGCTCGTTGGATTGTGTTAAGTGGATTGTCATGTGGGCACTTTACAGTTTAACTACTGTTACTAAGTCTTATGTCCTGCTCCCAGTAAGACAGGTGTTCAAGATGGGCCTCCCAGGCCACCACTGAATGTCCTTCTAATATGACGAAATGCTTTTCGTATATGAGTCATGCTCCATATAAAGCTACTATCATGCTGTAGGCCCCTTTCTGGCCTCCATGATTGTGTGCCCACAGTATGGTCTACTTGTTAGGTTGAGCTTTGTGCTTCCCTTCTAGAGTTCTCTGTGTAATAGTGCTTAGCTTCCTAAGCTGATCATGGGTTGTAGGCCTCCATGAGGCCTCCTCCTGAGGATCAGCCCTAGGCTGGTTTGTGCTCCCCTGTATCAGGGTTCCCTAGCGCACAGCCTCCTCAGTGCAAATAATCAAGCGCTGAGTAGATCCTAGGATGAGTGGATTATACTCCCCTCAATACGGGGGTTTATAGCACTCAGCTGAGTTCTGCTCTCCAGGATGCCCATCTCTACGCGTGGGTTTGAGTTGCTTACTGCCTTTCTTGCAGTCGCTCTTACCTGCTCTCTTCTCTGAAGAATGTGTTATAGAGATTCTGTTTTCAGACAGGGTTGGCCAAGACTAATTTTGTCCTTGATTAAACCAGGTCGGCCTCTCTGGTGGCATTGGGGGTGACTTCGTTCCCCTCTAGTGACTGGCCGGGGCTCCTTTCGGTTTCCTGGCCACATTCCCTTTAAGGGTCCCCTTTTCCTCTGAAAAGTTGGTCCCAGATGCCTTGAGCGGCCTTAGTAGGCTTTCTACGGAAGGCCTCTTTGAGGCTCAGCTTGGGCTGTTGGCCGTAGGGAATGCTGTCATTGACAGCCTGGTGTGACCCGAGGGTGAGTTGCTAAGTGTTTCTTCGAAACTGCTCGACATTTCTCAGCCATATTATTTGGCATGCACTCTCCTTAATGTTTCTCCAGGCTATCCTTTTATATTTCCGGGTCGCGCCATATTATGTCATAGGCTGTCACTGGCCAATAGGGATTGGAGTTGTTGGGTAGTTGGCTTTCAGACACCGGGTCACGTGTGACGTTTCCCATAGCGTTTCAAACACAGAGTCTCATTCCCTGGTTCTCAGGGAACTATGGTTACATACGTAACCTGAGACGTTTCTGGTCCAAATTTAATTGCTTCATGTTAAATTGACTTGAAACGATTACTTTTTGACTTAACTTGATGTTTTCATATAAAAATAACACGTTTCAATCAAGTAAACTCAACCAGGACTTAATCAAACAGGACTTTCACTTCTCATCATGCGTTGCAAAGGGGCTGATCTGGGAGAGTAAATGTTGAAATAATGTTATTTTATACAGTTTTTAGCAAGATGAGAAAATGGAGAGACATTTTAATGTTTACTTTCTATTATGTTGGTATTTAAAAGTTCTTGTTATGTTAATAGTTTTAGGGTTACCATTGTGGTGAAGTGTTGAGCTTGTGCTTGGGTTAAGGACCTGCTAACAAAAATTCAAATTACTTTAATAACAAAGTATTTACTATGGTAGTGCTCTGGGCTGTGTTTCCCAAAAGCATCGTGAGCCTAAGTTGCCTCCAATGGAGCTATGATCAACTTAGGCTTAAGATGCTTTTGGGAAACGCTGCCCTGGATGAAACCAGTATCACTTCTAGACTGCCAACACAGAACATCACATCACAAATGTTATGTAAATCACAAGACTAAACAAGAAGCATTAACTGTAGGATTATTTGTATAATTCAATTAATATGAAATCTAAAACCATTCATTCAAGTTAAATGAACACAATTGATTCTAGTTTGTTAGTTTAACATGGTTGATTCTACTGGGTTTTACTTGTTTCAATCATGTGGAACCACTGTCCATGACTGAATTGAGTTGATTGGACATAACTATTTTACATAGATTCTTCCTTGGTCAGTTGTGTTGTCACAACACAAGGATATTGCATAGATTAAAAATAAACCTTTAATGTTGATAAAAACTAAATTGGTTGTGTGGAACCACTGTCCATAACTGACTTGAGTTAGTTTAAAGTATAAATTTTTTTAAAAGTGTATGCATTATTTTTTTATGTAGCCAAATCTTTATTATAGCTGGAACATTTGCTAAGCTCAGTATAAAAATGACAGTTTTATCTATTAAAAGTTTCTTTTCATACTGAGGAAACGTGTTCTAAGCTTTTTTGGATCACTAGAGTGATTAATATGCAGTGCAAGATGGCAATATATATTCAGAAAGATCCCGATACAATTAAAAGAAATTGGCTGACTCAACTTTTTTTGAAAGTCAAGGTCAGCTATCCATCCCATACTAATCATTTCCATGATTTGCACAGATATCCACTAGTATGCCACCCTGGTGTTCACTAAAACAGAACAGAGAATTGATACTGTGCCCTGTAAAATCAAGCAGAGTATTTCCCAACAGGATGTTCTTGGTTATATATAAAATTGAGACAAACAAAAGTCTAGGTCACATGAGTCAGACTCCGCTCCTGGAGGGCCGCTGTCTTGCAGAGTGTAGCTTCAACCGGCTCCAAAAAAACCTGCCTGGAAGTTTCTAGTAAGACTGTCATCAATACTTTAACCTTTTAATATGTTATTTCACTTCACTTATTAATTCAATCAGAGCAGTTGTTACCCGAAGTTGTTGTCCAAAATTAACACTTTGCCAAACCATAGAACCCGTCCCGTTTGAAGCTCCAGAACTTGACTTGATGATAAAAAGACCTGTCACCTGGAAACATGCAACAGCAATTTCACCACAAGGCAATACCACCACGAGGCAAACATGAGCGCTTAAATACATTAATTCAGGGGAACACATGACTATGACAACCAAAGAGAACATGACACACGAAAAAAAGGAACCAATGAAAACAAGTAACATGTAGGCTACTAAAAGATCCAATCAGCACATCACACATGAAACAAGGAAACGCATGACCGGAATACACGAGGAGATCAATGATGTTGCATGACAATAACAAACCAAAAACAGAAGTGATGTATGTAAAAATATGTAAAGTAGATATTTTATATATTATTATCATTATTATAATACAGTATAATAATATTATTATAATGATAGAAAATTATTTGTTTATAATTTATTATGATTAATTTATTTATTAATTTAATTAATTTACAATATATTTATGTCCCTTTGACAATGGAATTGAGTTAGCTAAAATTGCCTTGCCTAATATAAGACATATCTACGTTTTAGATTACATCATAGTAAACAAATTATATATATATAGTAAAGAAATGTAGTAAATAAAATAATATATAATTTATATAATATATAAATGGAATGCATAAGAAATAAAAATAACAGTAAAACCAGAGAATACCCCTATCTGGACGGAAGAGTCAAAGAGTTTCAGTCAGAATAGGGCTACAAACTCATCTTTGTTTTCCGTCAGAGCGGACCTAAACGGATCTATCCATCAGAGCAGATCTAAATGGATTATTATATTATTAATATATTATTATTATTATATTGTAATATCATTAGAATATTGTAAAAATTATTTGTTTATTATAATTAATGTATTTAATAATTTAATTAATTTGAGTTTCTTTGCACTTGGCAAATGTTAATTTTTGAACTTGGTTACATATTCGTGGTATTGTAGAATTAGAAAAGCTTCACAAAACCAACAAGGTACTTACTGAACACAAAATTTAGGCTACATATTTTTCCTTTCTTTGCACTGAAGTTGTGGTTACAGGATAAGCTATTTTATTTAATTATCTTACAGAGACAGCTTTGCTGGATTTTAATTTGTTTGAAAGGCATCAGTCATTGCAAATCATGGATTTAAACAGCAATGCTTTCCAGATGAGCAGATGTGTTTTGGAGCAGCTGTCTCCAGTGAGGTCAGAAACATCCCAGAATTTGAATGTGGCTCACAGGGTAAGCACCCCCTGTAGGTCACGTTTGTGAATTAATGGCATTAGTCATTTCACTTGCTTCAGTTCATTGGTATTCTTTTTTCATTTTTATTTCAATCTAGCCTTTTATTATATTGTAATTTAGTGAGCAAGGAGAAAAATTACATCTATGAACTATCAAAATGCTCTGTTTTCTGAAATAGAGTGTAGCCTTGACAAATTCATCACTTTCATTATATTAAGTGTTGCCAAATTGATCTTGATAACAAATTTCAATTAACACCCCCATAAATTGGTTTGAGAAGTATCATACTCAGTTCTCTCATTACAGTGATGTAATCATCTGTCATTTACCCCCAGACCAGAAGAACCATCTTTACTAATGATTTTTTTTTTTTTTTTTTTTTTTTACCACGAGTGTCTAACTTCTTACTTTTTTCATTTATTAACTTATTTATTTGAGGACAAGATAAAAATAAAATCATTGAGATGGATTAAACTGTAGCATAGGGGACATTTTTCTGTTTTTATACTGCCATTAAAATAAGGATAGTGTAAATAAACCTGACGCCTAGCTTTTCTGAATGTTTGTGTTTATGACAAGTATGAATGAAGCCTGGTAGCTTAAGATACGTATCATTCCTCAAGCTGTTTTCCTGCTCGTGAACGGCCCCAGGGGGGTTTGGCTGCACTGATTTTCCTGTCAGAAAGGGTCTTATCCACATTTGCTTCATGCTGGTGAAACTGCTCATATTCCTTAGTCATCTCATGCAGGTGATCACCGATGCCGATAAATATGTGCCGCCATCACCAAATGGTTGTTTATGAGTGCATAGGGAGGAATAAATAAACACAGTATTCTCACCCTGCTGGATAATCCAGATTAAACTAGTTGTGTTTTGGAACATTGTAGCTTGTTTCTTACTGGTATAAACTGATCATTAGCTGGTTCAAGCTGACCTGCTGGACCTGTAACAAGGACTGTCAAACAGCCAATACACATCTTTGATGCTATAGTGTCACTTCTCACTGTTTTTACACATTTTTAGATAACAAAATCTCAAAAAAGTTAAAATTCAGCAAGCACAAATAATTACATTAATAATTATTGTAATTTTGTAATATTCAATAATACAAAACTGTTACTAATACTACTACTAATAATAATCACATTAACACATTAAATTGACAACCTTAGCTATAACAAACTAGCTACCAGCTAATCACCAGTTAGTGACTAGCTTAAACCTGCTAATAACTACTGTAGTTTACAGCAAATATTGACCAGCATACACAAGCTAATGACCAAACCAATTACTTAAACCAATGTATGGCAATCTTAAACCATTTTACGCCAGCTAATTACCAGCTTGAACTAGCTAATGACCTTCTTAAGCTTACAATAGGTAATAATTAGTTTGAACCAATCTTAAACCAGTTTACACTAGGTAATTTCAAGTTTAAACTAGCCAATAACCATCTTAAATCACTCTATAGGTAATGACCAGCTTGAACCAGCTAATGACCATTTTAAGCCTGCTTACACCATAATGAGCAGCTTGAACAGCTAATGACCATCTTAAACCAGTTAATGACCATATTAAAACCAGCTAATGACCATCTTAAACCAGCTAATGACCAGGTTGAACCAGCTAATGACCATCTTAAACCTGCTTACACCATCTAATGACCAGTGTGAACAGCTAATGGCAATTTTAACCCAGCTTACACCAGGAAATGATCGGGTAATGAGGTAATGACCATCTTAAACCAACTAATTACCAGCTTGAACCAGCTAATGACTGTCATAAACCAGCTTACACTAGGTAATGACCAACTTAAACCAAGAAATGACCATTGTAAACCAGCCAATAACCATCTTAAACCAGCTCACACTATGGGTAATGAGCAACTTGAACCAGCTAATGACCATCTTAAACCTGCTTACACTATCTAATGACCAGTATGAACAGCTAATGACCAGCTTAAAGCAGCTAATGACCATTTTAAACCAGCTTACACCAGGTAATGACCATCTTGACTGTCATAAACAAGCTTACACTAGGTAATGACCAGCTTGATCCAAGTAATGACCATCTTAAACCAGCTAATGACCAGTCTAAACCAGCTAATGACTAGTTACCATGTTTCCAATACAGAATATTCCAACAGGGAAATGTTAATATGCACAAAAATACTTTTTTGGCCTTTTCCCGCCACTTAGTTTCTCTTCAGACACGGAAATGCACTGACTGTTGAGTGAAAATAAATAAGATGTGCAGTAAAGGAATAGAGATAGCCCTTCTCAGGAATCATAGAGGGAAAGAATGGGAGTTAGATAAGCAAGACCTGCAGTGGAGATGAAGCACAGAATAAGAATGAATGCAGTGCTCTGACCTTGTTGATCGGGCAAGAACGGATGAATGCATTCGTGATGGAGGTGAAGGGGATTGGCAATGGAGAGAGGAAGAGAGAGAGAGAGAGACAAGAGGAGTGGTAGAGCAACTGGCCAGACATAGCACACATACTCATGCATTAGTGTAGTAATCAGTCCCCAGCAGGGTGCATAGAGAGAATTGAATTAATTCCACATGCAGATACTCTAGACTCAAACACACACACGATCACAGTAAATGGTACATACTACAGGCATCCCCTGGTTTTTGTGTACATGACACTGAATGCATATTCTTACCCGCTTTTTCCATGTAGAACAATTACAGTTGTTGCGTCATGACTTACTGCTACCACTTACTCTAGACCCAAAACATACTCTGTATATATTATTTTTGCATATTGTTTTCTGAACCACCCACCATAAATCATTACATTATGTTAATTTAACATAATTATCACATTGCTTTAGTTAGAATTCTTTCTTTTTTCTAATTTATATGATTATCTATGATTATACATAATATATATGGCGCAAGCCTAACCACAAGGATATATATATATATATATATATATATATATATATATATATATATATATATATATATATTAAAAGCCTTCCTTCCGCTAGAAAAAATGTAAGAAGTTACATTTTCACGCCATTAGATGGCGGCAAAGACTCTCTTTATGAGTGTGTCAGTCAGTAGTAAAGACTTTTACATTGAAAAGACTGAATTGTTGTGAACACGGAACAAGACGCAACTGACAAATGCTTTGACTAGCGCTGTCAGTCATGGGAAAACCCCTTAACTGTTAAAAAGACAAGATAATACATTGGACATTTAAACAGATTTTTTATTATGAACATATGACTGACCTGAAGGAAAATGCTAAATCTGAATGCAGGTAATAAACTTGCTCAATCAATCTCTTTCTCACAATACTCTTCTACATAATACAGTACGTTTCGATGAACAATATCAATTGAGAACATACAGTTTAGGTTGCTAGAGTGGTGGCTAAGGGTGTTGTGTAGTGATAGACAGAACTGTTGGGTGAAGCGGTCATAGCCGTGTTTTATCGTGAATAAAACATAGCTATTGACAAATCAGAATTAAGGACAGGAACTAACCGTTTAATAAATATATTTACAGTATCTCACAGAACACAGTACACCCCTCACATTTTTGTAAATATTTTATTATATATTTTCATATGACAACACTGAAGAAATGACACTTTGCTACAATGTAAAGTAGTGAGTGTACAGCTTTTATAGCAGTGTAAATTTGCTGTCCCCTCAAAATAACTCAACACACAGTCATTAATGTCTAATGTCTGGCCACAAAAGTGAGTACACCTCTAAGTAAAAATGTCCAAATTGGGCCCAATTAGCCATTTTCTCTCCCCGGTGTCATGTGACTCGTTAGTGTTACAAGGTCTCAGGTGTGAATAGGAAGCAGGTGTGTTAAATTTGGTGTTATCGCTCTCACTCTCCCACTGCTCACTGGAAGTTTAACATGGCACCTCATGACAAAGAACTCTCTGAGGATCTGAAAAAAAGAATTGTTGCTCTAAATAAAGATGGCGTAGGCTATAAGAAGATTGCCAAGACCCTGAAACTGAGCTGCAGCACGGTGGCCAAGACCATACAGTGGTTTAACAGGACAGGTTCCACTCAGAACAGGCCTCGCCATGGTCGACCAAAGAAGTTGAGTGCATGTGCTCAGCGTCATATCCAGAGGTAGTGTTTGGGAAATAGACATATAAGTGCTGCCAGCATTGCTGCAGAGGTTGAAAGGGTGGGGGGGTCAGCCTGTCACTGCATCAAATTGGTCTGCATGGCTGTCGTCCCAGAAGGAAGCCTCTACTAAAGATGTTGCACAAGAAAGCCCGGAAACAGTTTGCTGAAGACAAGCAGACTAAGGAACCATGTCCTGTGGTCTGATGAGACCAAGATAAACTTATTTGGTTCAGATGGTGTCAAGCTTGTATGGCGGCAACCAGGTGAGGATTACAAAGACAAATGTGACTTGCCTACAGTCAAGCATGGTGGTGGGAGTGTCATGGTTTGGGGCTGCATGAGTGCTGCCAGCACTGGGGAGCTACAGTTCATTGAGGGAACCATGAATGCCAACATGTACTTTGACATACTGAAGCAGATCATGATCCCCTCCCTTCAGAGACTGGGCCGCAGGGCAGTATTCCAACATGATAACGACCCCAAACACACCTCCAAGACAACCACTGCCTTTCTAAAGAAGCTGAGGGTACCTAAACCCTATTGAGCATTTGTAGGGCATCCTCAAACAGAAAGTGGAGGAGCGCAAGGTCTCTAATACCACCAGCTCCGTGATGTCGTCATGGAGGAGTGGAAGAGGACTCCATTGGCAACCTGTGAAGCTCTGGTGAACTCCATGCCCAAGAGGGTTAAGGCAGTGCTGGAAAATAATGGTGGCCACACAAAATATTGAAACTTTGGGCCCAATTTGGACATTTTCACTTAGGGGTGTACTCACTTGTGTGGCCAGCGGTTTAGACATTAATGGCTGTGTGTTGAGTTATTTTGAGGGGACAGCAAATTTACACTGTTATACAAGCTGTACACTCACTAAATTGTAGCAAAGTGTCATTTCTTCAGTGTTGTCACATGAAAATATATAATAAAATATTTACAAAATTGTGAGGGGTGTACTCACTTCTGTGAGATACTGTGTGTGTATATGTATGTATATATATATATATATATATTAGTATGTCGCTTAAGTCGCTTATGCTGCATTTATTATTATGTCACTTATGCTGCATTTATTTGATAAAAATTGTTGTCACAGACACGCCAGGCTCCAACAACCACCAATCATGATGCACTCCATCCCCAGAATACTAATCACTCACACCTGCACCATATTAGCTCACTCATCAGCTGCTACATAAAAGACACTCACACATTCACCTTCACTGTCCGGTCTCGTTCACGTCAAGGAACTTACCTCTGACTTACCTGAAGGACTCCCAATCTACTTACCTGTTTCCAGTGTTCCCGATCTCCCTCCTGTGTACTCCAGTTCGTGTGTGAGTGTCGTCCGTCTTCCTAGTCTTCTCCAGCGTCTCTCATCATTCCTCCATCATCCTGCTGAGTATCAAGAACCCAATTATCTTCATTGTCACCATAACCATTCACCTTCTGCTCTGCTTGTGTTCAAAATAAACCACCTGTTATAACTTCGTCCGTCTCCGGCCTGTACATACTGTAACAGAAGACTGGACCAGAAATATATACGACTGAACACAAGCATGAGCCATTCCGATCCATTTCAGGACCTGGTTGATGCTTTGCGTCGCACTTTTCATACAGATCCATCCTCACCTCCACCAGCCATCACTTCCGGAAACACCGCTACCTCTTCCTCACCACCTGCTTACACCAGTCCCATGGCCAGACCGGCGCCCTTCTCTGGTTCGGCGAGGGATTGCAACGGTTTCCTCCTACAATGTTCGCTGTTCCTGGAGATGCAACCGCACTTGTTTACCACCGAGCAATCAAAGGTAGCATTTCTAATATCTCAAGTACAAGGCAAAGCACTTCAATGGGCCGATTCCATCTGGTCACAAAATAACCCGGTCATCCATTCCTACACCAGTTTCGTCGATCACTTCAGAGAAGTATTTGGAGAACCAGCCTTTGACTCATCAATTGGTGAAAAGCTTTATAATCTAAAACAAGGTAACATGTCTGTGAATGAATATCCTCTACTATTCAGGACACTAGCTGCAAGGAACGGTTGAAACGAACAAGCTCTCATCAAAACTTATCGTCAGGGTTTGGATCCTCGAGCGCGGTTGCATCTCGCTGCATATGAGGACACCATCAGCCTAGAACGGTTCATCCAACTCTACATCCGCTTCGCCACTCGTATGCAGTCGTGTCTCGAAGAACATCAGGGACAGCCCCAACGTAACACCTACCTCAGCCGACCAGAGAACGTCAGCCCACCAGAACCAGCCAATGAACCCATGCAAGTTGAATCCACTCTTCTAACTTTCGCTGAGCGGCAGAGAAGGTTACCCCAAAATTTATGTTTATATTGCGATTTTATATTTATATTGGTTCTCCAGGACACATAATTTCCGCATGCCCAACTCGTCCTCCTCGCTCTATGGTGAGTGCCATCATATCCAGCACTAATACAATAAAGCCACTCACTACCATTGTGAAACTTACTGCTGCCGGTGTCTCTGTTCCAGTTTCCGCGCTCCTTGACTCCGGTTCAGTCGGTAACTTCATCTCAGGTGCCCTCTGCCGCCAGCTTAACATCAAATTCAAGTCAACCTACCAGATACCGTCCGGTAAACCCATCAGCCGAAGGCTGGTCATTCATACAGTAGGACCCATTCAGCTACAAATTGGAATTCTGCACACAGAACATCCAGTTGCTGGTTCTGGAGGGATCCACCGCTGACGTGATTCTAGGGCGTCCGTGGTTGGTACAGCATAACCCCATCATCTCCTGGAAGACTGGCGAAGTCCTGAAGTGGGGCGATACTTGTTTTCCTGAATGTTTTTCTGCTCTACCGGTTCCTCGCTCTTCCAGTTCCAGCCAGTTCCATGGCAAAAAAGGACGGAGGCTTGCGGCCTTGTATAGATTATCGGGCATTAAATGCTATAACTGTCAAGTTCAGCTACCCCCTTCCTCTCGCCCCTTCAGCCCTAGAACATCTCCGTGGTGCCACTGTCTTCACCAAACTGGACCTCCGCAGCGCGTACAACCTCATCCGGATACGTGAGGGGGACGAGTGGAAGACAGCTTTTGTAACGCCCACTGGACACTATGAATACCTTGTTATGCCGTATAGCCTGGTCATCGCCCCCTCCGTATTCCAGGACTTCATCCACGAGGTACTCCAGGAGTTCCTCCATAAAGTTGTTCTAGTCTATATCGACGACATCCTGATTTACTCCCGGAGTATAGCCGAACATCGCTGTCACGTTGCGGAGGTCCTGAAAGGCCTGAGTGAGTTCCAACTATTCCTCAAAGCCGAAAAATGTACTTTCCATCAACCCTCAGTGCAATTCCTGGGATATAACATTGATAGCAGTGGCATCCGGATGGACGAAGGGAAGGTGGAAGTAGTCAAGAACTGGCCCATTCCCAAAACTTTAAAGGAACTCCAACGCTTTCTCGGATTCGCCAATTTCTACAGACGTTTTATTCAAGGTTATAGCTCCATCACCACTCCACTTACCAATCTACTCCGTAAAAAGCTCAAGTCTCTGTCCTGGACCCCAGCTGCCACTGAAGCTTTTAACTCCCTCAAAGCAGCCTTCATCTCTGCTCCTCTCCTGGTACATCCTGATCCCAACAAACCCTTCATTGTAGAGGTGGATGCTTCTACTACCGGAGTAGGAGCAGTCCTGTCACAGCAGCAGGGGAACCCAAGCCGCCTCCATCCATGCGCCTTCTTCTCCCGCAAGCTCAACCCGGCGGAGGTTAATTATGACATTGGTAACCGAGAACTTCTTGCAGTCAAGTTGGCCCTCGAGGAGTGGAGGCATTGGTTGGAGGGAGCTAGACATCCTTTCCAAGTCCTTACCGATCACAAGAACCTAGAATATCTCTGAACAGCTAAACGACTCAACCCCAGACAAGCCCACTGGTCTCTGTTTTTTACACGCTTTAACTTCTCCATCTCCTACCGACCCGGATCCAAGAACGTAAAAGCTGATGCACTATCAAGACTACACAACCCCGATGGAATGACTGAGGAACCTGAACCCATTCTCCCTGAAGGCATCATAGTCAGCCCTATCACCTGGTCCTCAGAGACTCTACCCTCCTTCAGTACCTCCACCAACACTCCGCCGGATTGCCCACCGGGCTTGCAGTACATCACCCGGACACGGCGCACTCAACTTATTCACTCAGCACACTCCTCACTTGGCACTGGCCACCTGGGGGTCAATGAAACCCTCTCGCTGTTGAAAGATCGCTTCTGGTGGCCTAGTATGGCTTCTGATGTGAGAAGGTACGTGCAAGGATGCAAGGAATGCGCCATTTCGAAGAGCCCACACCATCTACCATCCGGCAAACTTCTTCCTCTGCCCGTTCCCAACCGTCCATGGTCACACCTAGGGGTGGATTTCATCACAGATCTCCCAGCCTCTAACAATTCTACCTGTATCCTGGTGGTAGTAGACAGATTTTCAAAATCCTGTCGTCTTATTCCTCTGAAAGGACTCCCAACGGCTATGGAAACTGCAGAGCTAATGTTCAACCACATCTTCCGTTACTTTGGAATTCCAGAGGACATCGTTTCAGACAGAGGTCCTCAGTTCATCTCAAGAGTGTGGAAGGCATTTTTCTCCCTCCTAGGTGTGACCGTGAGTTAAACATCCGGTTATCATCCCCAGTCTAACGGTCAGACTGGAAGGAAGATCCAAGAAATCGGTCGCTTCCTACGTACCTTCTGCCATGGCCACCAGGACTCTTGGAGCCAGTACCTGGGTTGGGCCGAGTACGCACAGAACTCCCTTCACCAACCATCCACCGGACTTACTCCTTTCCAGTGCGTACTCGGATACCAACCCCCACTATTTCCTTGGTCAGGAGAACCTTCGGACGTACTATCTGGGGATTACTGGTTCCGAGAGAGCGAGAGGGTCTGGGACTCAGCACATCACCAACTTCAACGTGCCCTCAGGAGACGCAGAGTTACAGCTGACCTTCGTCGATCTGAAGCTCCGGCCTATCAACCTGGACAAAAGGTCTGGCTTTCCACCAGGGACATCAGACTGCGTCTCCCATGCCGTAAGCTGAGTCCCAGGGTTATTGGCCCATTCACCATCCTAGAGCAGATCAACCCGGTCACCTACAAACTCCCAACTTCCACCTGAGTATCGTATCCATCCTACCTTCCATGTATCACTCCTAAAACCTCACCACCCTTCTGTTCCTCTCTCCACAGAGCCTGGTGTGACCTCAACCGATCCCCCCCTTCCACTTCTTCTTGATGACGGAGCTGCCTACAAGGTGCTAGAGATCTTGGACTCCCGACGTTGTGGCGGTCAGCTCGAGTACCTAGTGGACTGGGAGGGTTACGGTCCCGAGGAATGCTCCTGGGTACCACGTCATGACATCCTCGATCCTAGCCTGCTGGACACATTCCACGCTACTCATCCCAACAGACCTGCCCCTCGTGGAAGAGGAAGACCACCACAACGTCGGGGTCCTCGGCCCTCAGGAGCGGGCCGTGGAGGGGGGGTACTGTCACAGACACGCCAGGCTCCAACAACCACCAATCACGACGCACTCCATCCCCAGAATACTAATCACACCTGCACCATATTAGCTCACTCATCAGCTGCTACATAAAAGACACATTCACCTTCACTGTCCGGTCTCGTTCACGTCAAGGAACTTACCTCTGACTTACCTGAAGGACTCCCAATCTACTTACCTGTTTCCAGTGTTCCCGATCTCCCTCCTGTGTACTCCAGTTCGTGTGTCAGTGTCGTCCGTCTTCCTAGTCCTCTCCAGCGTCTCTCATCATTCCTCCATCATCCTGCTGAGTATCAAGAACCCAATTATCTTCATTGTCACCATAACCATTCACCTTCTGCTCTGCTTGTGTTCAAAATAAACCACCTGTTATAATTTTGTCTGTCTCCGGCCTGTACATACTGTAACAATTGTGAAACATTACAGTATTTTAAAATAGCTGTTTATTTTAATATATTTTAAAATGTAATTTATATAATTAATGTGTGTGTATATGGCTGCGAATTACATTTCTCATGAAGACACGTGATTATTTATCTAATAAAAGTAGTACTTAACTTTTTTTTTTTTTTTTTTTTGCTGCAATACCAAACCTTTTTAGTCCAAAGTTAATGCATTCACAAGCCTACCGCAAAATCAACACCACCATTTACATTTTAATTAAGCTCAGATCAAACCCAATCAATCTCTCAATAAAGCAAGAGGATAAACACGCCACTTCAGTCTTATTGGTGGAAGGGAACATGATGACATCTGTATTTTCTGCATTTTCTATTTCCAGTTTGCTGTGGAACTTTCCATAATTACCTGCTCATAATTTTACATGGCTTCAGAGTGATATAAAGACAGTGTGCAAAGCAATCAAGTGCCATCAGGAACTGTGAGCTTGTGTAATATATCCAAAGGTTATGCAGTGTCAGTGCAGGAGATGAAACCAAGAGAGCGAGCGAGAGACGCCATGAAAGGAATTTACATTCATAACTTCCGGTATGCATCATTCCAAGCCATGACAGGGATCAAAAATCCTCCTCCACTGTGCAATAAGCAGAAAGGCTTTGTCAGCAGGTAATAGCCAGCTGCAATTTTCTGCCTCCTCACTGTAGTTTATCACCTGATCCCAGCCGCAGTTTATCTGTGAACTTCACCATGCTTTCGTCCAAGCAATCTATAGAACAGTCACTCAACCAATCATTTAGCCAAAAACGGGCATGACATCCAGTCACCTCAGAGGTGCTAATCTCTTTTTCTCCTCCTGTCTTTCTTCCTCCTGTCAACAGGGGCAGATGTGATTAATTTTGATGGGCAGGGGGTGATCTCTTACCGCTTTAAAATGAAGAAGATGAAGATTTTGAAGGACGTGATAGCCCTGAAGTTTAAAACATCTGAGAGCGAAGGGGTGATTCTGCACGGAGAAGGTCAACAGGGGGACTACATCACCTTGGAGTTGAGGAGAGGCCGGCTCCTGCTGCAGATAAACCTCGGTAAAACTGATATGTGTGTACCTTGGTGTGAATTATGCCATTAATGTGCTACTGGTAGTATATCAGTATGTCTTAAGCTTATTTATTGACTTTATAACTGCTTTCTTCTATTATCTCATTGATTGTTTGATCCTCATTGATTCTTTGATAAAAGTCAGTGACATTTAAAGGGATGGTTCACCAAAAATGAAATATCTGTTATAATTTTCACTCATCTTCATGTAATTCCTAAACTGTATGACTAACACTACCATTCAAAAGTTTGGGGTCAGAAAGATTATTTTTAAATTAATACTTTTAGTATTAGTATTTTTGAATAGTAGTGTACTTTCTTCTGTAGAACACAAAATAAAAATGTATTTGAAGAATGTTTTTGTCCATATAGTGAAAGTCAATGGGGTCTAAAACAACACTGGCTCCCACTGACTTTCAGTGAATTTTCCACTGAATAAAAGTGTAAAAACAACATGAGGGTAAGTAAATAATGTTCACGTAAATTTTTACGTGAACTATACATTTAATATGTCATGGACCTGCACTGCAGAAAAACCTAGCCTGAGGAAAAAGAAATATTGATAGACTGTAAAACACAAAACCCATTATCTTGTGTATCATAAGGACATAAACATGTCATATGAACTGTGATGGTTCCTCCCATCAATAAGTATTCTGCAGTGAAGTTGAAGATATTGTATGTTTGATATTAATGACAGTCTCCTTTGTCTAATAAACTGTAGGAAGTAATCAGTACGGCTCCATCCTGGGCCATACATCTGTGACCAGTGGCAGTCTGCTGGACGATCATCATTGGCATTCTGTAGTAATTGAGCGCTACAGGAGAAATGTCAATTTCACCCTTGATCAGCATACTCAGCATTTCCGCACCAACGGGGAGTTTGACCACCTTGACCTGGACTATGAGGTACGACTGAGAAAGTGAATGATTTATTGCTCTGAACTTCATTTAACAAGCAGGTGCATTATGGGATGCTAAAGCTCAAAATGTTACTCCCCATAATTGGTAATTCTTTAAAGTTTTTAATTTTCCTTGGAAAAGATTCATCTCATAGAGATAAAACAGCATGAATGATGTGAGAATGAACAAGCAGTATTGCGAGAATTCCCTGCTGGAAAAAAAAGCATGAATTTCCATGCCCTTCCAAGCTGGTTTATGCTAGTTAGTACTGGTTTGATGCTATTCTATTATTTACACCAACATAACCATGTTTTTCACCAACAAAACTTGGTGATGCTGGTTGAGCTGTTTGACTTTTTTTTCCTTCCAAAATCTTCATTATTAAGGTTTATGGGAACAGGTCGAAATTTAAGTCATTATTTAGTGAAAATCTTGCCGGACATACAGTACATGATTTGTCTGACATATTCGATTTAAAACATACAGTAGAGAATTCACACTGCATAAAGACATTTTGGTCTGTTCCTTGAACATAGCGCCAGTTTGTTAATACTGTATGGCTTTAGAAGACATGAAATATAACACAAGAACTGCTTTTATGGTACTTTAATTGCAACACATTCTCACTCCCAAATCGTCACATACTGACACTTGGTCAGAGCCCCTCGGTGTCAATTTTTAACGCACAGTGTACGTCATTTTTAGCGTAATTTTTCGACGTGCAGGGCTTTTGATGAGAAACCTTTGGCAATATACACCGTCACGATGGTCATAGAAATGTTATCGTTATGATGAAATTATATATCGGGGTATTAATTTGCCATTATGGTGCATATGTTGGGGTGTGATTTTCAATTTAATCAGCCAGAATCATTTTATTTACATTTATTTTACTATTTTATTTACAGTATTTAGACATGTTTGAGCATGTAACCCAACCCTTACCTCTAAACCTACCCATTTTTGTATTATACACACAACAGTATTATTATTATTATTATATAAAACACAGGATATATCAGGCAGATACAACTACAGCCACAATTTATTAAAAAAGTACAAATATTTCAAGTGTATATATTTCCGAGGTCAAACCATTGATTTGTGAGGAACAGACCCAAAAAAAATGATCACCATCTCCATCTGCCGTCAAGCTCCGATCCTGTGCACACATTCAAAAATTGCAGCCAGAGGAAGCAATGTGTCAATTTTGATTGTGAAATGGCATTGGCTCCTGTGTGTCTTGTGACCGATTGCGTCATTCTAAAGTTTGGGTGTATCTTTTGAATGAGATATCATGGAGTGGGATAATTTTCAGAGATTAAAACCGTAAGTTCCGCTGTTCTTCATATAAGGATGTCATATGACTTCAGAAGACTTGGAATGCAACACAAGCTGTTTGTAATACTTTTATACTTTTCTTTTGGTCAGTTTTTGCAATAAATACCTGTGTGTTTGTTGAGAAGTGGGTAGGTTTGGGGTAGGGGTGGGGTTAGGTGCTCCAAAATATATATAAAAATATAAATATTTATAAAATAATTTCCTCATTTACAAATGCAAATAAGTAAATGCATCTTCATTTGACACATAAGGCAAACAACTGAAAACAATGGAATATCCTGCACATCGAAAAATGACGTTAAAGGGGTACCCTGTGCGTTAAAACGCCAAGGGGTCCTGACCAAGCGTCAATATGTGACGAGTAGGGAGTGAGAATATGTCGCACTTTTCAGTGTTTTTGGCATTTAGAGTTTGACACCTCATGTCCCCATTTATTTTCATTTTATGGAAAAGAAGGAAAGTCATGCAGGTTTGGAATCATGTGAGGGTGAGTAAATGATGGCAGGATTTTAATATCCCTTTAAGCTTGTCAAAAAGCCTGGTTGGGGGCATATGCTGGTGGAAGTCCGGTTTTACATTAGTTGGATCTCATTTCATTCCCACACAGACTGCTAACAAGACTCAAAATAGAACTTCTGTAATTATCTTCGAATCCTTCAAGGATTTCTGTAGGATTTTGGTCACACTGCAGCCGTCACCCAATCCAGAGAGCTGAAGCTCAAAGCTGTGATGTCACACCAAGACACTTTGTCCTAGGGAGGTTCGCACTGTGATAAACTTTGTTTGCAGTGGGATTTTTATCCCTTGTTATTCTTTTCAGCACAGAGCTTCTGAAATCCGCTTCTCCACACAGGAGTAATCCACACTAATAATGTGTAGCAGGATATTACTGTTATCAAACAGAAATGGCGCATATTAACAAGCACTGTAGAGGAATGTATAAGAAATTGATTTTCAGTGACGTAAAGAATATGGTCTGAGAGCAAATGCTTATCTATTCAATGAGCTCAGACACTCCTGGCACCATTGGATGCTACAGGGCTGGTTACAGCTCAGTTGGTCTGAGACAAATTGACCCCAATTAAAGTGAAAGTGTCTGATTAATTGAGCCGAGAATGGATCCAAACTGGTGAGTCGTTTTCTGCTGGAGCATAGACTGCATTCACAAACAATTGCATTTATTGACTATTGTGTTGAAGCGCTAGTGCTCTGTTTGAAACTGCATGAATAATAGCACTTACTAAGCATCTTTCAATAGCTAGATATTATCTGATTTTACAAAATATGTATAATTTTACTCCATTGTCACAAGCTGAAAATTCTTTTGGTTGTGGTTGATCCAGCAGGATGTGTTTGTATGATGTATCAGATAAAGTTTTAAGTTCTCCTTCTTTTCTTGACATAGGGGTAGATTTGGGTAAGATGTGCCACTTTTACTTAGGTTTTTCCTAGGGAAGTACAAATGAAAGAGAGGTAGTAATAATAATAATAATATGCTTAATTATATTTCACCATCATATTTCAACTGAATTTACAAGTGTATTATGAACTGAATTTGAAAATATAGAAGTGAAGGCCATAGAAGTGAAAAAGTGACAAAACATTACCCACGTTAGGGGTAAACCGTGTCATGTCAAGGGGGAACTTGTATCATTGGAGATAAGAAAGATGTATCATCATCTTTAGCTAAATAATTTACAATTTTTTTACTCTTGCAATTCACCAACATGCATGACATTTATTTATAGACCTGCATTAATTTGCTTTGACAAAAAAAAAATAATAATAATTTTAAAGGGTTAGTTCACCAAAAAATGAAAATTCTGTTATTAATTACTCACCCTTATGTCATTCCACACCCGTAAGACCTTCGTTCATTTTTGGAACACAAATTAAGATATTTTTGATAAAATCCGATGGCTCAGTGAGGTCTCCATTGACAGCAAGATAATTAACACTTTCAGATGCCCAGAAATGTACTAAAGACATATTTAAAACAATTCATGTGACCACAGTGGTTCAACCTTAATGTCATGAAGCGACAAGAATACTTTTTGTCAACCAAAAAAACAAAATAACAACTTTTTTCAACAATATCTAGTAATGGGCGATTTCAAAACACTGCTTCATGAAGCTTCGAAGCTTTACAAATCTTTTGTTTTGAATCAGTGGTTCGGAGCGTGTATCAAACTGACACAGTCCCATGATTTCAGTAAACGAGGCTTCGTTACGTCATAAGTATAACGTTTCGAAACTATTTTAAATGTTTCGAAATTTCAATGGTTCACGTGACTTTGGCTATTTTTTTTATTTTTCAGTGAACTAACCCTTTAACCGAGATTGACTCTTACATCCAAAAATCACATTTTCTCATATTGTTTTACTGGTTAAGGAGGTGACTTGGCTTACACTGACACATCTTACCCCACTCTCTGTATATATTGTTGTGTTGAATTTGGTGGGTTGTAATGCTTTGATACAGTTTTTGTGGCTTATGTTTCTAAGAAGTCTGATTTCTCCATGCAGCTGACTTTTGGAGGGATGCCTTATTCTGGGAAGCCAGTCTCAGGAGGTAGAAGAAACTTCAAAGGCTGCATGGAGAGCATCAACTACAATGGAGAGAACATCACTGACCTGGCCAGAAGAAAGAAACTGGACACTTCCAGCTTTGTGAGTCGATGCACTTTTCAGTCAACACCACAAACCAAGTTATGCATTTTGAGTGCATAACTTAGTCGTTTATGAACGTTCATACAGGTATGTGCAGATTTAGCATGTTTGGGTGGGTTGTTTTTGCCTGGAGGGTTTTGTGGAGGTGTATGACCATGAAGAGCTGTACAAGGTTGACGCTTCAGAATGTAGAGCGGTTCAGACGTGATATTGATGGAGCTCGCATTAAAAACCTCATATCTATGCTGTATGGATCCGTTTAATTTGTTACAACACGCTGATGGGAATGTTAATCATCTACGCAGATTTGATGACTGTTGTCAGCACTGATAATAATCTAATTTCCACTGCCTGTGATATTACAAAGAATGCAATAATTGCACATCATATTCGATAAGCATATCAGTGTTCATTAATGGAACCACAAACATAAAGAGACACAATGCTTTTTACTGATGAAAATTACAATTTTATCTCTTCCGTACAGTTACACCAGCACGTCATGTCACAGAACATCAAGCATTATGTTAAATCTAAATATGTTTGAATTAGATTCACATATTTTTGTTCTATAGATTTTGATTTGACAAATAAACCTATTATGCGTGTACTGTATTTTAGGAGTCAAAAACGAAAAACAAAAATTAAAAAAATTCTGTCATCATTTACTCACTTTGTTGTTCCAAACCTGTATGACTTTCTTTTACTGCACAAAAAGTCAGTGAATGTCATTGGGGTCCAAAACAACATTGGACCCCATTGAATTTTATTGTATGGACAAAAACCACTGAGACATTTTCCAAAATATCTTCTTTTGTGTTCCACAGAAGAAAAGAAGGCATACAGGTTGGGAACCAGATGAGGATGATTAAATGATGACAGATTTTTCATTTTTGGTTGAACTATGCCTTAAATATTGTGAAACTAGCGCAGTTCCCCTCCTTTACAAATTTGACATGTGTCCACCATAGACAGCCTCTGAATTATTATTCATGTCTGAAGGATTAAATTCAAGGTTGATAAATCACATCACATGGGCGGAGGTTCTCTTATGAAGCGCTGAGAAAGGCTGAGTGCACTTTTCTATTTCATTGTGATGAGACTGATTAAGTTCTCTATATTTGAAATAAGGCTGAAGTGCATTTGGTGCCTCAAAATTACCATTTAGAGGGACGTAGAACTGGAGAGTTATGAATAAAAGCCCTTGCTATTGCTTCCATGCACCCTTTTTCCAGCTTAAGGTTCAGAAATCGACGGTGTGGTTGGAAACATGCTGTAGCAGCACTTTGAGAGATCTTTCTTTAAGCTGATGTTCCACATGAAAGGTCCTCAACCTTTTCAGACAGATTTATTTTCTAGTCAATTTATTTCGCAGCTTTGTAAGTGTATTAAAGATGTTGCATTTGAGAAATACATTATACAATGTGTTAAATTTGCTTCTGAACAGAGACATCTATAGCCGGCCTAAGTTTCTTTGCTGGTCTTTCCTTGTTTAAGATGGTCTAAAACTTCTAACGTCCCTTTAAAACCCTCAAAAAGGACCAGCATAACTAGCTTGGCCATGTTGGGAGGCCTGATTTATTTTTAAGAAGTGATATAATGTTTGATACATACTACATAGAAAACAATTGTATAACCATCTATGTAGAACAGGTCAACACTCTAAACAACATAAATGGTTTTTAAGTGTTTTGTATCCTGCCTTATTTTCAGCGCAACCTGACGTTCTCCTGCGTGGACACACACACGTTCCCCGTCTTCTTCAATGGCACAAGCTTTCTGCAGCTGCCGGGGAGGAGGGACCACAATATGGTGTCTGTGGGATTCCAGTTCCGTTCCTGGAACCCCAGCGGCCTGCTCCTGTTCAGCTCCTTGGCAGATGGAATGCTGGAATTGGCTCTAAACGATGGAAAAGTCACAGCGCATATTAACGTCACCCAGCAGAAAAACATGCGCGTGGACATTGCATCAGGTGAGCTGACATTCTTCACCCACACAGGCATAGTGGTTGTTACATAAAGATCTCATAAGGTTTCATCAGCCTCTTTATATTAAAAAACTGTTGTTTTTCTAGCGTAGTAACACCTAGCTGATAAATTACTTAATGTTTTATTTGTGTATGTTTAAATAGGATATGATCAATCAGCACTAGTTGTAGCTATTATAAAGTTGCTTGTTGTTCCATAGTTAAACTTTACTGCTCAGGTTTGTCCTTTATAGCTTAAAGACAACATGAATTTGCATACACAATGCATTTAATTCTATAATTTTTTGAGTGAAACAGGAATGAGAAATAACATACAGGGCTTCATGGTATCCATCAGAATTTGATTCCAACAGGATTGTGAAATAGCTGTTCCATATTTAAATCTCGTTTTCTCGATTTACCGCGAGTACCATGTTTTACCATGCTTAATATCGATCTAGCTTACTGCAGTGTGCAACAAGTGTCTCATAGTAGCCACTGAGCGGACGCACAGAGTAGCATTATGACACCTTTCAACACACAAATGTATCAGTATGATAAAACAGCGCTGCTTTACCCCACATATGCATGACCAGAAG
Source organism: Elopichthys bambusa (assembly GCA_037101425.1). Lineage (NCBI taxonomy): Eukaryota > Metazoa > Chordata > Actinopteri > Cypriniformes > Xenocyprididae > Elopichthys > Elopichthys bambusa. The sequence continues at coordinate 13,787,612 of CM074453.1, read as the reverse complement.
AAGCAGAAGCGGCCGTCTGTGGCATAATAAAAGCTCCACTGCTCTCGAGCCAAAACAGCTTTTAGCCACACCCTGCTTCATACTACAGTAATGTTAATAAATCTTTAATACATAAGTTCATCCATGAATATGGTGAAGACAACACCTCCCATGATTCTACGAAATCAAGGTGTCATCAAGCTACGCCTTTGTTTTGAATAAGCGACCTCTAGTGCGAAAAATGACATATTGTGCCTTTAAAATGTAATTTTGATAACATAGCCTGAATCATTTGGTCTTGGAAGAATTAGATGAAAAATGTTTGAGTTCATATTGAAATGGAAGAAACAATTGAGATATTAAAGAGGCTAGGCTTCATCTTAATGAAATTGTCCTTTTTTGTTGACATAAGATGTGTCTTTGTCAGTCTAAAGGAGAGCATTAGTCCAAAGACATCTATAGACATTCTGGACACACTCACCAAACTCCTGTGCTAATAGGCCATTAGGAGAAAGGGTAGTTATTCTTACATTGTTAACCTCAAGGCTAATTGGGCTCCGCCTCTATGGAATCCTTTATCTCTTTTAAGAAAAGCAAATTGACTCCACATTGAACTCCAGCATGGAAGAGTCAGGTAATAATTTGAAGTTCCATGCATAGTAAGTGCTCAGTGACAGCTGTGAGATTAATGTTGTGGTTTGACCTAAGCTAATAGGTCTACAGGATCTGAAATTTCGATCCTGTTTCAGACTTCAACATGTTATTGGATTTAATGGATCAATTGTGGACTTTATCAATGAAAGAATTGATATGGGGTGTCACTTACTCTTTTGTACCACAGAGCAAAGTACTAAGTTAACCATGGCACTATAATTAGTTGGGTTGAGTGAACCCATTTGTTGTCTGATGTATCATATTATATTATCTTCCCCCCTTTTTTTCTTTTTTTTTCATTGAGTATCAATGAATCACATGACTCTACCGCACACAATCTTCATTTTCTATGAAAGCAACTCAAATTCTTTAAGATTCCATATTTGAACCGTAATACATTTGTCGATATAATTTTAGTTCTGTTTATATGTGTGGATGGATAGCAGGGGTTTTCTTGTTAATCTGACGTGGGGTATTAGAATGCAAATTGAGTGTAGTTTTAAGAGCTTTGATTTTTTCCCCTCCATCTGCAGAGAATCGTTAGCTGAAGAAATATTACCTTGACAAATTAATAAATGATTGCCTTAGTCATGCCTCTTGAATACCTTAGTTCTGGGGTGTACATGTTGAATTGAGAGCATTCATGATCAATCTTTCTTCATAAATGACTGATTTATAGAAATGCTGCAATGAATTGCTAATCCTTACAGCGTCAAATTCTACAACACCTGATCGTTTTCTGTCAACTGCTAGTTGAACAATGTTTGTTAAACCAAAAAGGTAACCATTATTGCCGGTTCATAATGGCTTATTAATGATTATTTTTAGTACATATTTGAAAACGCAGTTATATTTCTATTTCATAATAAATAAATTATTTAAAAATCCTTGCAAAAGGTCTGTTTACACAAACTTTATGACTTTCTGAGGCAGAATAAATGCAATTTAATAATGACTATAACTGTATAAGAGACAGCTACTGTATATATAAAGTATATTAGTACCATTACCAGTCACTGACTCATTACATCCAACCATTCTGATTCTGGAATCAGATTGTGCTTTAACACTTTGATTCATTAAAAAGAACCTTTCGTAAGAGTCATGCATTCATAAATTATACTACACTGTTTGTCCTGTATGTTTTTGATTCACTATAAGGATTTATAAGAATCATTCATTCCGAAATTGAATTCACTGAAGATAACCGTTTATAAGCATAATTTGTTTGGGAATTGCACTACACTGATTGTGCTGTATGTTTTTGATCCACTAAAAAAATGCTTGTACAGTAAGAGTCATTCGTTTAGGAATCAGAATACATTGATTGTACTGAATGATTTTGTTTCACTAGAAAGATCAGTTTGTAAAAGTCATTCTTTTGGGAATCAGACTACTATACACTGATTGCCCTGTATGTTTTTGATTCACTAAAAGGAACCATTCATAAGAATCATTCTTTCAGGAATCACACTACACTAGCTATGTCCCAATTCACAGACTCCATCCTTCAAAGTACACAGACTTCAAAGCCCACGACTTCGAAGTCCTTGAAGGTCTAACTGAGCGTTGTTATATGGGACGGTCTAGCCTATGGAGGATTGCTCTTGTCGCCTAGCAACTGTGACAGCCGCTATTGATGAGCGGCAGGAACATTTGCAATGGACTTTTTTAAACCTAATTATCCATTTAAGTACATAAAGAGTATAAACTATTTATAAAATCACATCTTAGTAAGTTATGTTAACATTTGAACATTTAACTTTTTTTTTTTTGCATTTATGTCATTACACTGTAAAACCCAACAAGTTACGGTAACTCAAACCATTTGAGGAAACCAATTGCCTTAAACCATTTAAGTTTTAAAACCATTAAGTATGAGTACTATAAACTCAGATACATTAAGTTATATTCACTTATTTTAGTTATTTGGTTTAATCAGTGGTTTACTTGAGTAAACTCAACATAAAGATTTTAAGTTTATTCCACTCATTTAGTTTGCCTTAATAACTATATAGCTACTTAAATGGTTTGAGGACACCGATTGCCTTAAATGGTTTAAGTTCATCAAACTCAAAGTAATAAAGTTACATAAGACTAAGCAAAAACTAACATTAGTACAAAGCAATGATGACAGAACAGGAGCACTGTAAAACTCAAGGTCAGAATACATTTAAGTAAACTAACTAATTTTTTTAAATTAGTAGAACTTTTTGATTATTATTGCAGGAAACTTATTTTAGTGAAAGTATGCACATGTGAGAAACGTTTATGGAACCGCACATTATTCTGTTCCATTAATAACTGGAATTGAAACATCAAGTGCTGCTGGACCTAAGACTATCCTTCCCATAATGATGTAGGATAGGAGAATGATCCAGACATCATTCAGGCTAGTAAGGTCATATACTAAACTTTCATCTGTACTGTGTGAATTTTTTTTTTGCAGCTCAGCCTGTTTGCCTCTGGCTCCATCCTTTTCTTGTCCAGGTTAAAGGTCCATTCTGCTTGTCTTGAGCTGCAAATTGGCTTTGGAAATGTGGATGAGGAGTCTGATAGTGCCGTAAATGAGCGAAGTCTTGCTAATAGGCTGCAGTTAAGTCAAATTCCAGAGGGGACACTTGTGTAATTGCCATCTTCTTACTTTTACTCATCATTTCACCAATTCAGTGCATTTTCAAACTACTGATTTAAATGCATTGAGTTTTCATCATCTTTTTCTTTAAGCATTGAAGATTAATGGCTGACACGTTAAGTTAATTGACATGAATGACTCAGTGTGGCGAATCGGTTTGTAATAGGTTGAATGGTACCATGCTAGGGATTAGAACTTCCCCACTGAATCTAAATTATTCAGGATGAGTCATGCAAAACATCTCTGACATGTTTTTTTTGGAATTAACAGCCTTGGAGAACCAATATATTAAAGCCCTATTTTTTGTTCAGACGAGAATTATTATGATGGTATCGACATCTTGTGCTGGTAAATTTCTTAGTGTTTTTCAGCATTTAATCACCGTCTCTCAGGAGCCAATGGCGAGTACTGATTGCTTCCCTCAGTAACAGATAATTAGTCATAATTAGGTGGTTTTACAGCAAGGTTGTTGCCATGGCAATCAAGTGCACAGTTGTCAAGAAATTTAATGCAACTTTTGAGATGTTCTCCAATTAAGCATGAGGAATCGAGTGAAAATATGTTTGCTTTTGTTTGTTTTCCACTTATTTCCTAATGGACCCAGGTAGAGTTTGTCAAACGCTGTTGTTTACAGTAAAATTGTTAATCATCATAATGATACTGTCAGGAAATGGATGTTAAATCTTTAGTGTTAGGACGCTAATGCTCCGATGTGTCGGTGGTGTGGAGTGGTTTAAAATAGGGTTCCTTTACACATTTGTTTTCTTTTTAATCGTTAGTGCTGTTATACCCTCTAAGCAAAACTAATAGGTATTCGGAGCTTTGCTGCATGTTCAATTACAACCGAAATTGACAGGGCGACTGAAAATTGCCAGTGATTTTCCACTCATGAAATGTAAGCCTGTAACTACAACACTGACAAGTCATGTTGCTGACAGTTTGATGAATCGCACCGATCACAGACCTGTTCCATTGTGTTAATGGGATAATTTGGAAAAAAAACCTTCTGATTGTCATGCTCGGTGGCGTTTATTTTGTTCCTTATATGCATTCAGCTGTAGCTCTTTCCGTGGCTCTTTCCGTGGCTCCAGCTAAGGTCTGATACCTTCAAGGCATGTGAACTCAGAAGACTGAAAGAACTGCCAATTGCCTCTCCTTTCCTCTCTTACTATTCTATCATATATTGATCCCCCTTGTCTAAGTGAATCTGTTTTCTTTGAAATTTATGAAGCCCTCTAGCACTTATGAATTTGAGTTGACTCTGTGCTTCGGTCTTAAATATTTGCCCCTCCGAGGTAATTTGAGAGGCTTTTCAATCCAGACGGAAGGCAATTTAGCAAGCTCATAAACTGGGACAATATAACATTATAATCATAGTAAGGTATAGTGTTTGCCCTATGATTCCCTTGGGGGATCTCCATTATTGCAGTGTATTCCTATTCAATATTGAACTTTCAGCTCCACCAAGAAAGTTAAGGTGAATGGACATTTGGGTTTATTACTTGCTATTTATTGTGTGACAGAGAGTTGTGCCAATTTCTGCAGAATTGCACCACACATGCCCTGCATCTTGTATGTTTTTTTGTTTTGTTGTTCTCAAATATTTGGGCTATTTTGATTATGCTTTCAGCTTTTAGCAAGAATATAGTACTCCCAGCTCATATTTTATCGTATTTAAATCTATTCCACAAAAAAAAAAAAAAAAAAATCGGAAAAATCATGGTACACTGAATACTGGATTAATGGCTACTAAAAATTCAGATTAGCGTCATGGAAATAAATTACATTTTAAAATTTATTAAAAGTAAAATGGCTATTTTAAATTGTAAAAAAAATTCACAATATTGCTGTTTTATTGTCTTTTTGATCAAATAAATGCAGCTTTGGTGAAACTTGGAGAAAAAAGATTTCAAAAACATGAAAAAAATCACAAACTTTTGAAAGGTGTATGTGATTTTTATTTTTTTTTTTTTATTTTAATTGTCGAAGGGAAGACTCAAATGTCATTGTTGAGATTTATATGCATTTTAACTCAGTAGCTGGAAAATGGTTTTGTATCTTAAGCATTTACCAACCTTGAGAGCAAGAATATTAAATGTAAACATGCGTTTTTCTTATATGCCACCTTTTATGTGACATCTTTTTTGTTGTGTTGTTTTTTTCAGATGGATGGATGTTCGCAATGTTTTATTAGGTCTGCTCTTTCATTCCCTTTTCAATTTTTGTTGAACTGTGTGTTTCAGTGCATAATAGAGGCTTTTATTCATCAGTGAGCGTTCATGAGCGTTCAGTCAACTTCATTAGTTTCATAGCAGAAGAAGCAAGAAAAAACAAGTGACTAAAATAAAAAAATAAAAAAAGTATCAGTAGAAAACCTTGTGCATCATCACGGTGTGGTGAATATAACACATATCACACAGACTGATTTTTATTTTTTATCTTAACACCTGGTTTATAGCAGATTGGTTTCAAAGGCTTGTATATTGTGTCCTAAGAGTCTCCATCTCCAAATGATGGAGGAGTTTGTGTATAGACGAAAGAATGGATGTGATGCAGCCATTTCTTACGTTGTTCAGGGAGGATGTGATGTTAATTTCCTGTATACTCTCATGCTCTGAGTGAATTCCAAGTTAGTGAATGATCTTGATGGATGTTGTGCAATAATTCATTGATCTTTCAGGGATGTTTGTTCAAAGTGGGCCTCAAAAGCTGCACTGAATCGTTCCTTAACAGCTTCTTTGCTTTCAAACCACTTCTTCCTGTTTGCTTTCCTTCCTCTTCAGCCAAAATGAGCAGATGCCTCACGCAGCCTTTTTCAACAGAGAGAGCCATTTTCTCTGTTCCAAAACCCAGTGCGCGGTCTACAGAGGCAGCATTTTAAAGCATTATAGGTGCGTTTTCTATGTGTAGGCTGTTCCAAACCTTCTTTTGGCCTTTTCAGGCAGAAACACGTGTACAGTATCCTTCATAGAGAAAGAAAATCACATCATGCATTGTATCAAGCTCAATGAAATAATAAATCCAACATGACAAGTGATAAAAGAAAAATGTTGATCTTAATAAATATATTTCATTCAATATTTCAGGCTAATTAATCAAAGGTTTTACCCAGTATTTTTGTGCGCTGTGTATTTTCATGTACTTTATTATTTCAGGTACTTTATTAAAGTTAGTCACATGCTAATGTCAGACTCTATTAAAATCTCTTTCCAAATAATATTTTAAAACTTTGCTTTCGATTTAGTACAGTGCTAATTAAATTTTTGAACATCATGTTGTTTTTAATAATATGACTGTAACAAAGTTTGAGCCGGGAACTGGCGAATGTTCAACATAACTTAAATCACCAAATAAACAAACAACAAAGCGAAAGTAAAGCGGCAGCCCCTCATTGACGACTGCCGCATAAACTAAAACAAAACAATTACAAAAAGCCCAGGCCTGGCCCTTTCTCGTCCTTCACTGTTGTCACTGCTCGGAGCTCCTCCGTGGTACTCGAAACCAATGTGGCGCACAGGTGATGCTCATTAGGACTCACGCCACCGACCTCGCTCCATTCCCATGGGTCTTGGTCCCGCCCTACTTGCCACACACTGCTCTATCCGTGCTCGATGGCACCGTGAATTCCCCACATCAGCGAGGGCTCTTTGACAGAGCTTTTCACGGTCCTCCCAGGTTTTGGCACCACTGTAACGAAGTACGTTGATGACGGGAAAGAGGTGGGAGTCGGCAAACGTTCAACATAACATTAATCACCAAATAAACAAACAACAAAGCGAAAGTAAAGGAGCAGCCCCTCACGGATAACTGTCTCATAAACTAAAACAAAACAACAACATAAAGTCCAGGCCTTCACTGTTGTCACTCCTCCTTTTATCCTTCCGGAGCTCCTCCATGGAACTTGAGACCGGTGTGGCAAGCAGGTGACGCTCATTAGCACTCATACCACTGGCCTTGCTTCGTTCCCACAGCTCTCTGCCTCACCCTGCTTACCACAATGATGCTATTTAATGCAGTATATGTAGGCCTAAATTAATCTTAATAATTATTTATTAATTTGAAAGTTTGTTTGGTATATTTAATGTTTTATAAATAAGTATTTTATGCTCAAGACCAAAAATACAGTAAAAACAGTAATATAGTGAAATATTATAAAGAAAATTACATAACTATTTTTATATATTTAAAAATGTAAATTATTTCTATGATAGCAAAGCTGAATTTTTAGCTGCCATTACTGATTACGGTAGTAACATTTCTTATTATTATGTTTAAAACATTTGTGCTGTTTAATATTTTTATAGAAACCATGATAAGTTTTTTGTTTATGATTCTTTGATGAATAGGCATTTATTTGAAATAGAATCTTTTATAACAATGTAAACATCTTTGCTGTCACTTTTGATCAATTTAATGCATTCTTGCGGAATGAAATTAATAATCAAAAAAAAGAAAAGAAAAAAGGAAAGGGGTCTCATACAGAGATCATCATAATTGGAGTCCTTGTAATTAAACATTTTGAAAACCACTGTTCCAAATCATTTAATTATTGGATTCCATGATGGTCAGGGTCACTATGTTTGCGGTACGGAGCAAGGCATTGGTATTGGAACAGAGCTATTGTCTTTAGCTCATCCATAATTTACAGAAAGATCAGATAGAGGGTGTCCATGACTTTGCCCATTTTTAATAATGTCTGTGTGAGATCTGTTATCTTAGCTGTTCTCTCTCTGATAGTGTCTGTTACAGTGCCCTCTGTTTTATAGCTCATGTCTAGTTAAACACTCCAGGCCATCCTTTTGCCAAGATGGGAGAAAAAAAACAGCTTTGAAAAGCTCAAAGCTTTGACCTGTGAACTTTGCTTAACCGTGTCCATTTTCCAGAGGAAAAACAGGAGGATTGTCTGTTTCAGAGCCTGTGCCATGGTCGAATTTTATCAGTCAGAAATAAACAAGAGTTCTCTCTCTAGTTTTCCTGTCCCCTTCAGGGTAGTGATAGCTTCAAAAATCAATGTGATATGTGGAGGTGACTGGGAGCAGAGAATATCAGATTTATCCCTCAGGCCTCTGCTGAATTATCCAATGTTCTTGACGTAGCTTCACACAGTCTTTGACATTTACACAGTCTTTTTCACTCATTCTATGTCCTTCCATCAGTTATTTAATAGTAACTTTTTTCTTTTTCATTTTATGTGAATTGATAAAGCTGAAAATTGTGTGTAGCAGTTAAAGGAACACATCCAGTGCTTTTACCACAACAATAGCTGGCAATATTTCTGATTCTGCGAGGATGAATGTGCGAAGGCCATCGGGTGGTCATGTGTATTTTACATCACTCACAAAAGCCTCTGCAAACAATAATAGCAAATCTGAGCTCCGTTCCCTGGAGCCCACAGGCTGTGCCTCAAGAAATGGACCCTACAACAGGTCAAAGTCAATATAGAAAGCAAACTGTAGCTTTGTGCCAGGTCAGCCTAGAGTTATGAATTAAACAGGATGTGGTCTTAAACAGTGCTTAGACAAATATCAGTGGGTTTTCACTCAAAATAGCTCATGCATTGTCAAAAACGGATAATATGTATACCCTCTTGGTGGTAAGGTTATTTTATTGCGTCAATAAAGGTCTTTTTGGAGTCCTAACAAAAACAATCTAATTATAAAACTTATTTTAGACATCTTATTATATTTTTCTGTTTCACACATTGCTGTTCACTGCCGTATTTACTTTTTTGAAGAAGAAGAAATGAATTATTTTATTCAGCAAGGATGCAATAAATTCACTTCTGAAAATTCAGCTTTGCCTTCACAGGAATATAATACATTTTAAAATATACAAAAAAAAAAAAAAAAAAAAAAAATTATAACAATTTATATATATATATATATATATATATAAATTGTTATAATATGTAACGACTGAGACAAATCAGACACAATTATTTGTTATAGTTAACCAATAATTGTTTAAAGCTTACTCTGGGGTCTGTCCCCCATCCCCCAAGAAGTTCTCAGTTACACGTTTTATTGCCCCGGTTAATCTTGCTCGGTCGTAAAAGCCCTGACAGGAGGGATATTATTGCTCGGAAGTACAACATTTTCATTGGTCAGGTCAACCCTAAGAGGTGGGACTTTGACCAGAGGTTAAAAGCCAGTGCACAACGCCCCTCCATCGCTCTCTCTTGCTTCTTGGACGACTGAAGAGCCCCCTTTGCTGCATGCCTAGGCCTGCAACCCAGCCAGAAGATAGTGACTACAGCTTTGGACCGAATCATCAAGAATTTCTCCTCAGCCTGCAAATCCGATGCTACTCAACCTAAAGGCATTTTGCATATTAAATATATTAAATGATATATTAAAATGCTGCTAGTTAGTTAAAATTGTGAACCTCCTTTGTTACAAGGGAGTTTTTATGATGAATACTGATGATTCTTTCCCTGGTTTTTGGTTTCTTCATAGCTTCATAGTTTCCCACTTCTGGTTTCACTCTATCATTTATCATACCCGTTTATGTGTGACTTGCGTATATGTATGTTTGTGTTTGTTAGTTAGCTATGTGTTCGAGATTTATTTAATAAAACTTGTGCACAATACATATTTGGTTCTTATGCTCTGTCTGCAATGGATTGCCTCTTGAATGATCAGATCTGATTACCAGCTCTGTAAATGCTTATTACAAAGCACTGTAAATACTAAGAAAGCAATGAAAAATACCATTCTCTTAGAATTAATTAATAATCAATAACGAGTGTTCACTGGATGAACTGTGTTATTGATCGTAATTTTAATGTAGCTACTTCAAGTTAATCTGATTAACTGATTCAAATATTCATAATAATAATTAAAATCAGAGTGAGTTATGAATAAATATTAATATTTCCCCTTTGAGCTAATATTGCTACAAATATTTTACTACATTACTACTGTAGTTTTTTTTTTTTTTTTTTTTTTTTCATTTTATGATTTAAACGGTAGTGTATTTTTGTCACAAAGCATTTTGAAAGGTACATATTCCAATCATCTGGTTTATATAAAACATCAAAAGGCTACTTAATTAAGAACTTCAACTAAACAGTGGCATCACTTTTGTGTGAAAACTGTCTCATTAACCACCCACAAAGCAGTTTAACTAGGTCCAAATGTGATGAATTTTCACTGTCATTATTTTCAGCGCAAACATGCCTTCATTTTATGCCAATTCAGCTCCATAATGTGCCTTATTCACAAGGCTCATTGTGTTAGTGACATTGAATTTGAAAGAGATGTTTGTGTGCATTTTCTATTTCGTTTTTGCTGTTACCTGATTTGCATAAGTCCGTCAGTGAATCAGACACTAAAGCTACTCGTGCGAAATTGCTGCACAATTCATTCTTGCTGAATTTCCTCCAAAAGTTTAGCCTGTGAGATTTGTAGAAAATCAGAATTGGTCACATAACCAAGACCTCCCTCGGATAAGTCATTAATATTCTTCTGTGGTATGGACAGAAGAGGCCTGATACATATTTAATAATTTCTCTTTGTGTTTAAAATAGCGGCTTCTAAGACAATTTCAGACACTCTAGTATCAAAAAACATATTCATAGAAAAGCAGAAGTTTGAAGTTCTTGCTCTCCCAAGAGCGCTCTTTCCTGGCAAAGCCTAACATTAATCATGGTTTGGTGTCTGTGAACCTCTGAGTAGTGAGGAAGCGGGAACTTTCCCAGCAATCCTTTTTGATGACATTATTGCATCTGGGGCTTCTTGGCTTGAGCTGTTTGCAGCCCTATCCAGACCCACATACTCAAATATCAGACTTACCATGATGACAAATAGAGCTGGAGGCTGTGCATTGCTGTAATTGCATCACTAACTTTGAACCCCATATGAGGATGCACCTGCTTTTTAAAGGGCACCGAGTCCTTCAAATGTCATTCACACTTTAATGGTTTTGTGAGACTGGGATCCACGAGACATTTATCAAAATATATTTGGGTGGTGTTGTTTATGGGCATACTGTCAATGAACTTCATTTATATTGGAACAGAGAGGCTAAATATGTGTGTGTGATCCTGATGAGCTGAAGGTCATCATGGGAAAGTTGATTAAGCAGGTAGAAAAGTAATGACTGTAGGTTGATCCGTCAGAGTTCAAGAGACCCACTTTGTGTTACCAGAGGGTTTCCTCCTGTCTTAATTAATCTGTGAAGATGGGTAACGACCACAGGGTCTCTCACAGAGACATGCAGGGACTCTACCCTTTCACACCAATGTAGTGTAATTAGGTAAGTTGCAAAAGGCTGATCGCAGTGATGATGTGGAGGTGTATATCATGACACCGTTCTGACCTAATTAGAGCACCTTTGAGTGTATTGTGGTTACACTGAGGGATTTTTTTTATGAAACATTGTTGTTGTTGTTGTTGTTGTTACTTTTTATGGATGGATGGCATTTGGGGTGGATATTGTGAGTAGAAATTTATCACAATATTCTAGAATTGTAGTCATTAATGATAGAGATGTACCGATTGATCGGCCAGGGATCGGAATCGGCCGATTTTCCTCATGCTGCACAATTCAGTCTCACTTCTTACCGATTCCTAGCTGATCTGTTTTGTTACCAGCGGCACAGGCAATAACGTCAGTTGCGCGTTCTCGCTCTCTTCTCTCCAACGGCTAAGTGACACACCCACGCGGGTGCCTCCTCTCTCTCTCTCTCTCTCTCTCTCTCTCTCTCTCTCTCGTCTCATTCACTCTGGTTAAATAGTGCTTGTTTTGCGTATAATTTTAGTCATTCCCGCAGGGAATGGTGTCGCGCTTGAACATTTCCAATTTATATATTAAATTATTATTATTGTTATTATTATAAGGGTAGGCCTACTTTTATTATTAAATTGATATTAAAATTAATTTGGCCCGCAATAGACTAGTTTCATAGCGCATCACCGCACAACTGACGCGCTGCGAGGATAATAAAACAAAAGATTTGATAGATTAGCTTACTCCTCATTGAGAATGATTTAAAGACATTCATACAATGAATTATAGGCCTATAATTAAAATGATCAAGTCTATAATGTGTCCGATCACTGCAATCAGTCAATGAAAAGCAGCTTCATTTCAAAAACAACTTGTTTAACACGAAATTATCTTCTCATTTTTTTCACTACGTACATTATATGGACCACAAGAGAAATATTAAGAAAATAAATTAAGACATAGCCTACCGTTATCAGCATGTTGAAGTAGGATTTATCTCTCATTGTCTCTGAGAGAATATGCATCGAAAGCTTGTCGGTTTTTCTTTTATTTTCTATAGACTTCTTCATCTCGCGCAAAGTTTGCGCATTGCTTGTGTGATATCCACTGACTCGCCTTCATGGTTTAAAATGGAAAAAAAATTATAAAATTGCGACGTGACATTTTTCTTTATCACCAATAGCCAAATGATGGACAACGGTTCACATTTCCCGTGATGAATATGAAATAGCCTAAATGAGTAAATAGAAAGTGAAAAATTAATTAATGATCAAATAAATTAATACAAGAGGTGCCGAATAGCTAGCCTATACACGCAGGTGGCTTGGTAGACGTGGCTAATAGGCCTATGGTTTATCCATTATGCAAAACGAACTGGAGGTAAGCAACAGTTTGCTAAATTGCAGCTAGATAGCTACAGAACTTAAAGTTGAAATCGCCCATCACTAGATTTTGTTGAATAAAGTGTTTTTGTGTTTTTTGGCGCACAAAATGTATTCTCGTCACTTCATAACATTAAGGTTGAACCACTGTAGTCACATGAACTGTTTTAAATATGTCTTTATTACCTTTCTGGGCATTTGAAAGTGTAAATTAACTTAACTGTCAATGGAGGCCTCACTGAGTCATCGGATTTTATCAAAAATATCTTAATTTGTGTTCCGGAGAGGAACGAAGGTCTTACGGGTGTGGAATGACATGAGGGTGAGTAATTTATGACAGAATTTTCATTTTTTGGGTGAACTAACCCTTTAATATGCAACATTACACAATGAGTTCATATTCTGGATTCATCATCTTTCCTACTATACTGATGCAAGTTTTACAAGCCTTCGGTGCTTTGTTTCAAGATGGAATTCCATAAAAATAGTTATAACTAGTAAAATAGTTATAACTTTTGAGTTTGTGAGTCTCTTGAATGATTCAAAAGAACCAGTTCAAATCAGTCATTTGTTCGTGAATTGGACTACACTGCTTGTGCAATGCTAGTCTGTTACTGGCACAAGGTTAACCAGCATGAATCTACTTAAATCATAACATATGCTGGTTACCCATCTGGTTATATAAGAGCTAAACCAACTTAACTATACTGTATTTTTTTTTCTTCAGGGCATCCCGATATAATCAGATGCAGCTCACACCTTAATCTCATCAGCTTTGTACAGCCAAATCTCAGACGTCACTGACACTCATTTGATGTGGTGTTGTCACATTACGATGCTTAACATAATTTATCATGTACACAAAAGCCATCTGTTCGTCCAACTGTCTTACAGAGCTGCTTGTGACAGGCATGTCCAGCTTTCTGCTACACCGTCCATTTCATACACCTACGCAAGCACAAAATTAACAGAGTTTGAAAGAAACTGATGGATGACATATGAGTAAATGGCAGAAAGTGCTCTTCCTTCATATCACCATCAACTTCTGAGAGACAAATTTATCAGAGGTAATGGCGTGTAAGGTACTTTGGCCTTGTTCGTACCAAGTGGACTGTGCCTGAGAGTGAGAGCACTCAGGAAGAAGAGAACAGTTGTTCAGTGTTTTGTGGTGTGTGACAGATACTGGTAAACTGGCCACTGGGGACCTCCAATGAGGTAATGTCTTTCCACCAGTGCATGATTAATGGTGGAAAGGAATTCATTCCTCTAAGCTAGCATCAACCTGGTTATGATGTTCTGATGACTTTTGCCCTTCACGATGGCATCAGAGTAAATAACACCCCTTTGATTTATCAATCAGAGCTGTCAAATCAGCAGTTGCTGTGGGTTTGTTAACCTCAACCCCCGTCACATTGAATCCGCCCTCAATGGAGACTCTGAGGCTTATTTTATTCTCATTGGCCTTTTGAGCGCAGCAGTCGGATTCCAGAAGTAAAAATCCCATTTTTAAACTGAAAATGCAATTCATACATACGATCTGAATACACCGCTTCAATGATGAGCATGTTCATTTTAATTTATTATTGTAATAAGTCCACTGACGGCGAGCTGAAGTTGAACCCAAGTGCAGTATTTATTCAAATGAAACATGAACAAAATGAACAAAGACTTGGCTTGACTTGATCCATGAACATAGAACTAACCAACAGCGGTTACAGGGAACAAAGCTACACAAAAGATAATGGTAACACGAGGGCTGTATAGCAAATGAGAAACACCTGAACACAATGAACCAATGAGAAAAGAACTGAGAAACACATGACCGAAACAACCAGATCAGAACATGACACATATGCTGCGCCCCAATTCGCTTACTATACGTACTAAATAGTATTCAGAATTAGAATTAGTGTGTCCCAAATCATAGTATGTTGACATGAATATTCCGAAGATACCCGGTTGGTCTACTTTTTCCGGTTAGAATCCAAAGTGCAGATCCGTGCACCCTCTAACGGCTAATATTGCCCACAACCCATTGCGCTTTGGATGAAGATTCGATTAGAACTACAAACACAAACAAAAAGTGTTTTTAAAAATATTTGATGGTTAAGTAGGGAGGTTTACAAAAAAGGGATTTGGGGTCAGGATGCACAAGTGTCCGTTAAAGATGCAATTATGACAAAGTAGTATGTCCCAAAGCTTGCCTACTCTTCTGTCACAAACTCAGAAGTATGTACTTTTTCTTAACAAAAACAGTACATACTGTTAGGGCATAACATAAGTAGGTGAATTGGTATGCAGCAATAAACAGGGGCAGCACATGGCAAGATCACATAAGAAAAGGGAAATCACAAGACAATGACTATGAGAATTTCAAAACAAAAGACAAGAAAACATGAACATGAAACTAAAACCCAAAACCAAATGTGACAGTTATTTTTTGGTGGGCTTAAAGGTGATATAACTGTCCTGGATCATAATGAAGAAAAAAAGTATTAAATATAAAAGAAATTAAACTATTAAAAGATTTTAGAAAAAAAAAAAAAAAAAAAGACCCAATTAAGTAGTTTGGCATTATCTCTTAAAGTCTCTTGTGCTGTATTTATTTGGTAATACAGTAAATCTGTAATTTGTGGCTTGACCAATGTGCTAGAAAAAAGAAATCAAACAAGAAATGATATCATGGAGAAAAACTCTCATAGCTAGGTTAATAAGTGGCTTAAAATATTAGATAATTTGACCATTTTATGACAAGGCTAGAGTGAAAAGGTTGCAACATTGTTTTGGATATTAATTTAGAGTTTTCCATCTTTTCTTATAGGTTCTGGTCTGAATGATGGAGAATGGCATGATGTTCGTTTCCTGGCCAAAGAGAACTTTGCCATGTTGACCATTGATGGGGATGAAGCATCAGCTGTGAGAACCAACTCGCCTGTCCAGATCACAACTGGAAGCACGTACCACTTTGGAGGCAAGTTCACAAATTTACAGAGACCAAAACTGAGAATGCCAAAGTACCATAAGAATAGATCTTCTGATCTTCTCACTCTCCCTGGTGTATTGGACACTGACACTGATTTACAAAGGCCTTTGTATTCATTTCTGCTGAGAGACCAGCACTAGAAAGGATTTTGAAAACATGCTTCAGTATGCATGCATAAAGACGGCCCTTTAAATAAAGGATGGCCATATATGCTGATATGCTTTTATGTTTAATCTTGTTTAATTGGAAAACGAAAGGGATGGTCTGCTTAAAAGAAGAAATAATTGGCTGCCCAGATTAGTGTGAACATCTTTCATTGTCTTTTAACTCTCATGAGGGCCAGAGTGTTAAGGCAAAATGTCAGTACAGTTTTGATGTAAGAATGAATGAATAAAACATTTATCACACGTATTATTTAAAATTCACTTAAAGTCATAACTGCGTCTTCTAGAAAAAACATTGGTCCTCACAATGCAACTGAGATAAAAGTCAAATGCGAGCCAGAGCTAGTCCATCTAAGCCTGTTGGCAAAGTCATCAAAAAGTTTGCTGGGCTTATCGCTGCTGCCTTGAGTTGGTAGTCAGAAGAAGATAGTCAGAAAATCAAGAACTTGTATAACTGTTGGAAGCATCAATTGTCATGATTTTCCTCAGTCCAAAGATAAAGTAAAGTCAGATAAAGGCTCCGATATACTCACAGCGAAGTTGTCAGCAGTGAGAAAAAAGAAAAGTTTACCCAAAAATGAAAATTCTGTCATTAATTACTCACCCTCATGTCGTTCCACACCCGTAAGACTTTCATTCATCTTCGGAACATAAATTAAGATATTTTTGATGAAATCCGAGAGGTATGTGACTCGTCCATAGACAGCAATATAATCAACACTTTTAAGGTCCAGAAAGGTACTAAAGACATAATTAAAACCGTTGACATGACTGCAGTGGTTCAACCTTAATTTTATGAAGTGACAAGAATACATTTTGTGCAGAAAAACAAAACAAAAATAACAACTTTATTCAACAATATCTTCTCCTCTGTGTCATTCTCATATGTTGTTTACATCCAGCACTTCCAGGTTCTACGTCAGAATGCCATCTCAGTATTGGCCGGCTCCTGCGTCAGCATCACACGCATACGTCGTGCTGCTCACATGTGCAGCTTTGGCCAATACTGAGCCGGCATTCGGACGTAAACACAGAAGCCTTCACTGTACTTACTGCGTCACCTGCGTAAGGATATGACAGGAAAGATATTGTTGAATAAAGTCATTATTTTTGCGCACAAAAAGTATTCTCGTCGCTTCATAAAATTAGGGTTGAACCACTGCAGTCACATCGACTGTTTTAACGATATCTTTATTACCTTTATGGACCTTAAAAATTGTTGATTATATTGCTGTCAATGGACGAGTCATATACCATGTTTATTTATATAATACTTTATGCAATAGATTTCTTTAAAGTAAGCAGCTTTACAATATTAAAGATGAAAAAAACAGTGTCAGTAGCTGTTTCTATCCACCTATTTTTATGCACATTTTGGGATATCGTATAAAAAAACACTGGATGGAAGTGCCAAAATGCGCATAAATTCTAAAAATGCAGTCAGATAAATGTTTTTATCCAGTAAGAAAATGTGCATAAACTTCAATGGAAACACAGTTACTAAATAAATATCTCAATGCGCATCCAAAAAGTCATGTGACTTTGTGTGATGGAAAGGCATAACTGGACCAACCAGTAGACCGATCTCGTAGCACTGCATCTAAAATGCTGCTTTGGTAATTCTGAAATGCCTGAGCAAAGTCTGTTATAAACGTGATTTGGTATAATTACCTCCCAGAACTGGCTTACATGACTGCGTTCCTAAACAACAGGTATCTGCCTCCAAAAGGAAGATAACATGACCACACTTATTGCGTGGAAAGTCTGAGGTGCAAGTAATTTATTATATAAGAAAATGATTATATACAGTGGCTTATCCTACTTTTATTAGTGATATGTAGTTCCAGTTTATCAGGAAGTGACGATTTTGTTCTCTTCGACTCTGCTTTACTCACAAATGTTTTATGCGATATTTCAATTTTGTGCATAAGTTAAATTCACAACTTTGGATGGAAACATAGCTAGTGTCTCTTTCAATTAGATTTACAACTTCAATTTCTACTATAAAGTGGCTCTCTAGTGTGTTTGTTTTTACTCACATCTGACCTCGACAGACTCAACAGTAGAAATGAATCATAGAAGATTTATACGTCAAAGAAGGCAGAGCCTCAGAGCACACTTACTGTTACTGTATGTAATTGCCACGGACCAGTGGTTTGAAAGTGTTTACCGTCTGGAGTGAACTTTTCCAGAAAAATTCGAACCCCCAAAACGAACACCAAACAAACTTCGTTTTGACCTGATTTTGTTCGAAATTGTCACAACAGTTTGTTCTTTGATTTGCCTTTGATGGAGTGGGAGGGCGCTGTAACCTTCCATACTTGTCTTTTGCTATTAGGTTTTAAAGTTTTTGATCAAAAGTTGCATGTGCCACCACACACACATTCATTTCCCCCCTCTGATGGAAGCAAACCCACCCTGGTGGCCTCTTCAGCCAGCCATCTGTCCGATCAGACCATTGGCAGGAAGTCAGAGATAAGAACATGTTCAGTGGCTCAGAGAGGCAAGTATGCAAAGGGAAACCAGCAGCTGAGATAGACGGCAGTGTCTGGCACTATCAACCTGCCTATCTATTGAAGCTGAGGGATTGCATGGCTGATAGCTTTATCAGACTCACACATCTTCAAAACCAGCTAAATGAGGTAAGAACTGCAGTCCCTCCACTCTGGGTCTGGCACGGCGCAGCAGCACATTTGCACATGACAGCTTCTAAAATGAGATCAAAAAGCTTCACTTCTCCTCCCTGTGCTCCTGTTGGTTCACCTGCACACCAACTATAATTATCAATCATGCTTCTCCATCCATCACTATTATTTTATAGAGAGATGTGTCTGCACTGTCTGATTTGTTTACTGCTGATTGGATCTTTTTTTTTTTTTTTTTTTTGAGCTTACAAAGATCGTCCATATGGCATAATATGAATATGCCAAAGAACATTAAAATTGGGAATGACTGTAAAACACAGATTGAAACCTGTAAGAGGAATCAATTTAAGCACATTTAGTTCCTCATATTTGGGATGAACAGTTTTCTCTGATCGGAGCAGAGTTTAGCCAAATCTGTCTGTCATAGGGCAGATCATGGTCTAAGCCAGGGGTTTTCTAAATTTTTTATGCCAAGGGCCTCAAATTTGCTGATCGTATGGGAAACCCATTCTAAAATATTCCTTCCAAACATCCTTCCTTTCAACCTTCCAAAATTAAGTAATTGGCTTTTATATTGTCACTATACTAAAGCCAAAGCAAATTCTTAAAATATTATCTTTTCTATATACTTTGTATTAAATTTGATTTAGCTCTGCCCACTATCAGAGTATTGTTAGATGTGTAAACCTATAGGAAATAGGAAAGGGAAAAAGCATTTCTCACTATATTTGAAGAGTTCATATACAAAAGCTGCTAAACGCCACCTCGCTCAAAATGAAATATTGGTATTGAACGAATGCTCTTCGCACATAGTTCATCAAATACTTTCGCTTCAAATCTCAACATCAGTCCATTCAGAAATACCACATAATGCCACTTCCTTATAGCAGCATCTCATTTTGAAGTATGCATCCTTCATCCTCTCTTAAATGAGACGTATGCAGCCTTCAAATGCAACCTACAGAGGATGCAGCCTTCTAAATGAGACGCAGCTTTTGTCAGCAAAAGCCTCTTTAAGTCCCCAGAAGAACCAATCGGAAGATGCAAATCGAATCATATGATTTCAAGATGAATGACGGCGTGCATATGAGCCGACTTTCAATTGACTTTTATCATGTTTTGTCCATCGTCACAGTGGCAATGACAGGATTTTGCAAATAGCAAGTAAACACAACAGTGTTCCTTTTGCTGCTGTAAAACTGACAGAAACAGATGTTTTACTGTCCAAAGAGGTGCATGGACTTGGAGGTTTTTGCAAAAAAGTACAAATGGAAAAGACAGTCAAATTTGTTAAATACCAATGAATCAATAAAGTGACATTTTTGAAAATAAGGCATTTTTAACAACTGACTAATAACCTTTTCATTGCCATTAAAGTGAAATAACTGAACCTAAACATAGGAGCCTGGTAAAAAAAAAAAAAGAAAAAAAGAAAAGCTAATTTAAAAGAAAACATGTCAGACGGACATTTTAGGGTGTGTTCACACTTGTTCTTTTGGTTCTCTTGGTTCTTTTGGTCCTGACCAAAAAAGAAAATGATACATTCAGTCCTGGTTTGCTTAGCATTCACACTGTCATTTTAAACACCAAATCTAAAGATACCAAACAAAACAGCTTTTATGAAATATATTTTGCTTCAGAACTTAGCAAACATCCATAACAATGCTGTGAGCTGGGCTAAATGCGGTCATTTTATGTACGTGCATATGATGATAATTTAACCAGCTGGGAGCTTGCGAAGAGCTTATTATATGCGTAAAGGAGTCAAAACAGTGCCATCGCGATGATGAGAAAAACCTGGTATGCTTGAGCATTCTGTCCTTTTTAAGGGTCACATCTTAAGACATTACATCCTGTTTTTGGTTTGTTTAGATATCTTTGGTCCATGTTGCATTCATATTTCAGTCAAACCATATACAAAAATATTGTATTATATGAGGATGCACTGATACCCATACCTGATACTGTGCTCGTGTACTCATACTTGTACAATACCATGTACCTTTTGTACAGTACAATGTTTTTGTCTAGACAAAGAAACACTGACAACAGAACAAAGAGAGATGTGGAGATGAAAGATGTCAATAAAGTAAATGTAGAATATTACACATAAGTACATGAGTACTTACGCCTGAATAGCTGCTGTGCACAAGCGTGTCGAGTGCACATCCCTTTTTTCACAGGCATTGCTGAAAAGTTTGTAGTTTGATCAGATATGTTAATAGCAAAGAAAGTAAAATGATGCACTTTTACTGACGTTACTTGACAGTAAGGAGAGAGAGAGAGAGCACTTTTGTTGCATGATCTCTCACTCAGCACGCATGCGTCAGTTGGATTAAAACTAAATAGTTTATGTATCCTAAGTAAAAACATGAACTGTTATGTGATTTATGTATAACATGTACCCTAGATTATTACAGGTCATTACTGTGCTGCTGCACTCTAGCGGCTCTAAATGTGCGCTGTAGATGAAATGCAATAGAGCAATAGAATGAACAGTGAACAGAACCGTAACAGAAGTATGCACAATAAATTTAACAGGCATAATTAAGCATGAAAATAACTGAAGGAAACAATTAAGCCATCTAAAAATTCTTCATATTCTTTTGGTTTCTTTTGGTTTATTTGTAAACTATGGTAGATGTACCAATATTGTACCAAAAATTAAAGTATCAGATGTTCTATAAAAAGTGGCATTAGTGCATCTGTAACAGACATAGGCTAGTAAGAGCTGTGCGTGTAAACCTGACACCCCTGAACTCAAGAGGTGCTCTTGCAACTGTTACTAGAGACTGTGGTCTTTAGCCTCCTTGTTAGAGCGCCCACCTCCCATGCGGACGGTTCGCATTCCGCTTGGAGCGGGCAGGTGCGAACTAGAGGGGCTACACATCCCTAGTATGAAATGTATTTGATTAATATCTTTTTCACTTTCTCAGTAGGGCTGCACGATTTATCATGATTAAACCACACGCAATTTGGGCAAATTTGCTCTGCTGCAGAAGAAGATAACACGTCATATTGCTGTAGCTGAATAAACAGATGATTGAAGTGCTTTGATTGATTAAACATGACTAACACACAACTTATTCTGTGTAAGAAGCCACATCATCTCACAGAAGGATGCTAAACTGTCGTTATGAAGTGAGTTTGGAGTAAAAACATGTTATTAAATGTTGTCTTTTGTTGAACAAGATGTTAATAAATGCTTCTCATGTCTGGAAAGATGTTTGACGTGTGTTGCTTTTTCAAATGTACATTATAAGTGACTCAAACTCGAAGTGCTTTCAGATGGATTAGCATTTAGAGCCATACTTCACTGACAAAAAGTAAAAAGTAAAAAAAATAATCGCAGCCTTTGCGATTTCACAATTGTACTAAGAATCACGTTTAAGTTCAATGTTATTTTTCATATTGTGCGATAAATCGTGCAGCCATATTTCTCAGCCCCATATATATATATATATATATATATATATATATATATACACACTATATATATAGTATAGTTTTTTTTTTTTTTTTCTCTCAAATTTTCCGTGGACCCTCTAAATTTGTTAAATTTACAAAATTTGTGAGAGAAAAATCACAGTCTGGGGGTCCCCTGTTTGAAACCCCTTGGTTTAAGAGATCTGATTTCAGCAATAACTCAGATTTGAAAATGTGTACAGTAGTTAATGTATTTTGCTTTTGCACGCCATAGCACTATCCTGTAAACAAACAGACTCTGTGCTATCCATTAGTGTGTGCAGATGGTCTGCAATAATATCAAATGGGCTTCCCTTTAAATGATTTGTATAGCAAATTGTGTTTTGGCAGCTTTGTTGGCTCTCAAGGTGTTCTGTCCAAAAGAAAAGTTGCTCCATAGCCAGTTTATGAATGACTATTATAAAGCATGGTTATTCTTTATTCAGTTGATTATTATAAAGCAAGAAAATATGTCAGTGTAAGCATTAATTTTTTTTTTTTTTTTTTTTTTTTTTTTGCCAAATGGGTATAAATATAGATCTTTACCCATTAGGTTTTTTGTTTATCTTGTGAAACCACCAGCATGAACACAGGTAATTGAGGCTGTTTATGCATGGAAGCTAATTGTAGAGCATGGACCTGGGCGCATTAAATTTAATGTGGTAAAATCATCAAAGGCAGGGCTCTGATCAGACTGAACTAGCAATGGTGAGGTCAGCTACAAAACCAAAAAAAAAAAAAAAAAACATGACCAAATTAGGTTTCTAGAGGCAGCTCATGTAAAGAATTTGATTCCTGCTCATATATTCCTGTTCACCTCACTCAGGCAGATGTAACACATTGCATCAGTGTGAAAACATGCACATGTTGGCAGACTGCAAGAGCATAACAATCTCCCTTATGTCTGTCAGTCCTGTGCATGGAATGATGCTTGTTTATCTGGTTGGTTGATTGACTGAAGGTTGGCTTCTCAGACGTCAGATTAGTACAAAAACTCTGATGGCTTCTCTGCTTAAAATCAGTATAAATGTATACATTAAAGGGCTTTATCTTCGTTTAGAAAACCGTTTAAATAGTTCAAAAGGTTTTGTAGTATATTCTTCATGCAGCTGGTAATGCTTTTTATGCTATTGTTTGGCATCCTATTCAATGTGAGTAGTAACATTTTATCATTGCTTTCTCTAGCAAAATACTAGTGCACCTTAAAGTACATAGATAAATAAAATAGAAAGTTTGTATTTTGCAATGTGCAGATTGGAAAGTGAACCATCTGTGCCCTCTGGGTTATTACTGTTAGCAGCCTTGAGATAATGACTCTAAAGAGTGTGGTTGTGCAAGATAAACCCCGGGAAACAGTTATACACCTGATTCTGATCCTCATTACAGGGATAGGCAGACTGGCCTGATGCACATTGTGTTTCCATAACTCCTGGCATTTCCCTGCCCACATGAGGTCGGGCAAAAAACAAACAAAAAAATTTGTTTAGATTTATTTGTATTTCAGACAAAATGCATTTTTATGATTTTCACTGTATTGTGTAAAATGTATTATTGTTTTAAATTAGCCTTTATTTTAATATTATTTTATTTTAATTTTTTTAAGTTTTAGTAATATTATATAACAGGTTTTTTTAAGCTTTTTTAAAAATATTTATATTTAGCTATTTTTATTTCTGTTTAAGTGATTTCAGTATGTTAACTTAATTTATTTCAATTCGTTTTTTGCACAGTTGAATGCACAGCCTTGGAAAGTATACTTAATTTGATTTGTACGCATAAACAGGCGTTTGACGCATGCGTCGTTTTGAGCAATCTATCAGCACGAGTTACAACCTATGTAAACATCTTTATATTATTTCATTCTAGAGTTGTACAAATGAGGGTATTTTTGAACCTCTTTGCACAATCTCTCGTCTATGCGGGCCTCCATTGTCGCTGTAGCTTGCGTGCGTTCCAGTCTGTTCTGTTTATGCAGTTTTTCTTTAACTACCTTGAATTGATGCCCCTAGGGCACGGTTGCCACCTTGTGGATAAACTAATTACTGCAATAAAAATTCAGTGCGCATTTGCGACCTGCGCGTACAAGTACTCACGGTTACAAAAATCCAGCGGTGCACCTTCTGGTGACAAAACTCGCGTCACGTGCACTGTGCGCTGACCCTCGCAAACGCATAAAAAGTAAACTATACTTTGGGCTTAAGTGTTACACTGAGCAACTGAACATAACTCGTTAACGAGTGTCACCCAGAGTCCCGTCAAAAAAAGTTAAACAAAAAAGGGCCTCCTACTTCTCACACAGTGAGTCTGTTTTAGAGGGCAATTACGTTAACAAGGGCGCTAACAATTCGAACTCTTAGGCACATAACTGGGTACAAAAGTTTAAATAAAAGCACACAGCAAACCGGCAATGGTGCACACAAAACGTTCAAGGAACAAGTGCCCACACAGACACGCTATAACATGCGGGAGCAAGCGAGAGGAACTCAAGGAGCAGACTTCTCACTCAGCTTATATCCGCAGCGTCAAGCCACTTCAACCCCGCCCATGAGCTGTACCTGTTACACTCAAATGAGCATAGAGCGAGAGAGAGAGAGAGAGAGAGAGAGAGAGCACCAACATACATGTGCACACACAGTTTATTCCACACAACAGCAATATATAAATGAAACGTTCAGGTCCATAACAAAGTTTCCCTTTCGAAAGGGAACTCTACACTGTGTTTGAACGCATATGGGGAATGTCATCACGTAAACCGGTGTCTGAAAGCAATTATCAAATCTCACCAATCGTATTGGCCGGCGACAGCCTATGACATCATTATAGACGCAACCCAGAAGTATAAAAGGAGCGCCTAGAGAAGCAGTTAGTTTCTTATTGTCTTCAGGGACTGTTTTGTTTGATTGCGATTCTTCAAATCTGGTAAGGAATTTACTATGTCTAACAAACGTTTCAGGAAGTGTGTGGTTCTGTCTCCTGATGACACACACAATCTCTGCGTTTTCTGTCTGGGAGAGGAGCATGCACCGACAGTGCTCTGGCGCTGTCTGTGCAACCTGTGAGTGTCTGCCTATTAGGACGCTCCGCTCTCGTTTGGCCCTCTTCTTGAGGGAAGAGCGGCCGACATCTGTGCCCGGTGGTTCTGGACCCACCCGTGCTGAGACGGAGCGGCGACTGAAATCATGCGGCTCACAGATGGATCTTGCTGAGGAGTTAGAGAGAGGTGTAATCTTTTTAGATTTTTTAGCCCAAGAGAGCAGGAGATGGCTATTAAAAAGGCGAGTCTTCTGAAACTTCAAAGCCTCCCTGCCCCACGTATGCGGAGGTGTTTAGGTTATGGATTGCGCCTCTGGCAGGCTGCAGCTGCCATGAGTGCATTAAGAAAGGGACTGCATGCGGACGGCTTGACGTACGATTCCTTTCCGACCATAATCTGGCAGCCCCGTGAGCCTTCCATTCCTTCCTGATCTACATGTGGTGATTGAGAAGGTGTGGAAGAACCCATATTTGGCTCATATTCACAGACATCAGCGAGCTAATTTTCATTGATCGATGCCCCCTATTGACGAGATGTTTGCTAACTATCTCATCACAGGGCGAGCACAGACATCAAAAGCTCTGGTCCTGCCTTTGAAGCTATTTAAAGTGACATCTCGCTTGAATGGCAGGGCATACGCGGCAGCAGGTCAGATGGCAGTGTTACAGGCTTACCAGTCTGATCTGAAGGATCTGGATCAGCGGCAGCGTTTAAACCTGCTTACCACTCAGATCCGATTCTGGGCCCAGACAGACAGGATCGGAGACAGGGCCAGAAGTCCAGTATCGCCTCTCGGGCACCTTCTCCTCCTCGGGGTAGGTCCCAGAGAAGGCGGAACTCTGGGAAGAGGTAATCAATTACGGATGGCAGCAGCGTTGGTGATTGATTTCCTCTCCATGAGGGTAGTTGCATCTACCCTCTCCTCTCTTCTTCCACCCCCTGAGTAATGATTTTTTACCCAGGTGCTTCTTACAATCAGGCCGATGGCTGGGCCCATGATGAAGATTTCTGTGGCTCGCCTTTTGGCTTGATAGTGAAGAGGCTCTTTCAGGCTTGAAAGGACCATAGATTCCATCCTTCTATGATGGTAAGTCTCCATTCTTCGAGCCGCAGGTTATAAGCTTGGTCTATATTTATATATTTTAATATATTGACCGTAGTTTTCCTGTATAGCTTTTTCTGGGTGTGTAAAAGAAATAGAAGGGGAATTTAGGGCCCTGAAGTTCCCATTAGGTTGGTTATCTTTGTGTTGGCTATATGGCCACCTTTTCAGCCACCATATTATAGAGTAGCTTTCTCCTCTGGTCATAGCTAGAGTTTGTATTAGAGATTGGCACTCTTTACTTCAGACAGATCTATGTTAAGAGTCGGCCTTCGGGCCACCTGAAATTGTTTGACTTTGGTTGAGTATCGCTCCTCCGAGCTCTATTTCAGAGTTGCCTCATCTCTATTGAGAGTTGTAGAGGTTGAGTTTTAGCCCCAGACAGATCTATGCTTATGTGTGGCCTTATAGGCCCACGGCTATAGCTGGCCTAGGCTAGAACTAGGGTTTAGGTGATATACTGAAGCATTTCACCCCTTTTATTACTACCCCTGTCAGGAGAGTGTAGTTTTCCTAATTCTGGCCTCCTCTTATCAGTGTTGTCAGGCCAAGGCCCATTACCCCTTTGGTGTAGGTGCAGGATAGATAGTGGCTAAGTTAGCAGACTATTGCTAAGTCTCCCTGATGCCGTTGTCTCAGGTGGTAGGCCCCTTATCACTATGTAAATAAAAAATGCTAGTGTTGCTGTGGCCCCACTTTTCTAGAGCTTTTCAGTCTATGCTTTGTTTAGTCTTTTCCCCTGAACTCCTTGAATTAAGATTCAAGCTTGAGTGAAACAGTGTTAGCTTTCTTTTAGCTCCTGTTCCCTAGGGTTCAGTACAGATGTCTCCGTCTTTGGTGAAAAGCACCCACCCTTGAAATTCACATTTTCAGGGTAGTATGAATGAAAAGTGAAGCATTCCCCTGTTTCTCAGGGTTGTTAATGCTCTAGTTCTATTTTGTCCTACACAATGTGAGCCCTATAACACTATTGCTGCCACAGGTTAGCACCTGTTTTCTGTAGTAGTAGGCTTTGTGCTGGCCTCCTTCAGAGCATGGTGACTAGGTTGTACTCCCCTTGTACTCAGGTTGAGTTAAGCTAGGTAACCTCACTTGGTAGTTTGGTTCTCAGATTAGGCTCCCTTAGAGCTTAGATACTGCCACTGGCTGACACCCGTGTCTTTCTGGAATAGTAGGCCCCGTTTGGGCCTCTTTCGGAGCATGTTGGCGTAGTTTGTACTCCTCTTGCTTAAAGAGTTTAAGTGTTTTACTGAGTACATTGCCTGTTGGAATGTGTTAAATAGAATCAAGCTTAGGTTGAGCTAAATAATTAACCTCACTGGATAGTTTGGTTCTAATTATGGCTCCCTTAGAGCTTGGAAACTGCCACTAGCTGACGCCACATGTCTTTCTGAGTCACAGGCCCCATTTGGGCCTCCTTCAAGAACATGATGGTGTGGGTTTGTACTCCTCTTGCTTAAGGAGTAAAAAGTTATTTTACTGAGTACATTGCAGGGTGGTATGTTTGGTTTATTTTGACACTGCCATTGGCTGACGCCACGTGTCTTTCTGAGTCGCAGGCCCCGTTTGGGCCTCCTTCAAGAACATGATGGTGTAGGTTTGTACTTCTCTTGCTTTAAGAGTAAAAGGTGTTTTTACTGAGTACATTGCCTGGTGGAATAATGGCTCAGGTCGAGTTAAATTAGTTAACCTCACCGGAGATCATTTGGTTATCATATTTGGCTCCCTAGAGCTTAGAACACTGCCACGAGCTGACACTACGTGTCTTTCTGGAAGTCGTAGTCCCTTTTTTGGGTCTCCTGCAGAGCGTGATGGCATATACTTGTACTCCTCTTGCTTAAAAGAGTAAAAAGTGTTTTTACTGAGTATACTGCTTGTCGGATTGTGTTAAGGTGGACTGTTATCTGGGCACTCTACAGTCTTATCTGCTAGTTTGACTCATTCTAAACGAGTTCCATGTTTGTGGGATCTTGCTTATCAGCAAGCGAGCTGTTCTAGGTGTGTGGCCTTCACAGGCCGCCCTTTAGGCTTTCCCCCACCACATCTGGGTGTTCTTTAAGCAGATTGAGCATGTAGTTTCACATGTTGGCCTTTCGCAATGCTGCTGTGATGTATTTCTACACATTGTAGAATTTATGTCATGTTGCAAGCCCTTTCCTGGGCCTCCATGATTTGTGCCTACAGTACGGTTTATCTGTTAGGTTGAGCCCTGTACTCCCCTCGTTTGAGGGTGTCCTGCATAGTACTTAGCTCCCTAAGCTGGTCAGTGGTTGAAAGCCTCTCTGAGGCCTCCCTATTGTTACAAAAAACAAAACATTTTTTTTGTGATTTACAGAAGAAAGAAATTGTTATCTTTGGTTGAACAATCTCTTTAAAGGGATAAATATGAGATTTTTTTTTTTTTTTTATCGTCATATTTTGAGATCATACAAAAAATGTTTTTTTTTGGAGGTGTTGTTTTTGTACCCTACTAATTAACAGCAGTAAAAAAGTAAAAATGCTTAATTCATTTTCTAAACCTCTCTAATAAAACCTTGATGTTCAATGAATACTGATACCTATGTCATTCATAACCAACAAATTTTGCCGCTCCCTTATGTGACACAGAGCCCAAGATGCTCATCTGCGAACAAAACATAATTAGCTTAAGCACATGTTTGATCATTTAAGACCTGATGGAATATCCTAGCAAACAGAAAAACTCCAATTAGTCCCAATATCTCCAAAACACCGTCTCACATGTATTTAGCTGTCTGCAGTAGAACAGGGAGAATAGATCTTTGTTTTTCCAAGAAAGGGACTGCTTGTTCTCCCGACATCCTCTCTGGTTAGATATAGTCTACCAAACCTATTTTACAGAGGATGGTTCTGCACATTTGTGGCGGACCTCACCGAATTAATGACTGTCTGATGGGAGATGGCAGTAGATTGGATTTTGTAATAAAGAAGACAGCATTAAACATAGAAGGACCGTAGAGTTCTTCTGCAGTAGATTAGGACTTTAAAATACCCATCAACCTGTAGGAGGTCAGCTTTCGTTTTGATGACTTTGTAATAGAGTGGAATAAAGAGAAGACTCTGAAATGTTTTTTTGAAACAGTATATGGCATGTGGAGCTTTTATTTGCTGCTACTAACTTGTTTGGCTATTGTTTTTTAATACGATTTTTGCATTTTGATATTATATAAAAAAATCGCCCCTAAAAAGGCGGGAACGAGAAGCTGCGCTTAGCGCTGTGGGAATGTCTTTAGCTCCAGCTGACCAGCTGTGAATATGTGTATAAAACGTCAATGAAATTGACCTATATTTATAGCCTGCGTGACGTCATCGGAATGCGCCAATGCGAGGCTATAATTAGATGAACCACAGGTGCATCAACAGATATTTTGTCTGAATAGCAGTCCTGGGATATCCCAGTGCGGCAATGAAGCGCAGCTTCTCGTTCCCGCCTTTTCAGGGAACAGGGTTACAGTGAAGTAACCCAGGGTGTTCCCTTTCAAAGGCTACACTTAAGCTGCGCTTAGCGCTATGGGAACGAGAATACCCACGCCGCAGCACTGTGTGTCCGGCCCCCCAGGCTGTGAAGTGTGTCACAAAGCGCAGAGGGTCTCAGACACTAGCTTGCGATGTTGACTCAAGGGCGCGTTTCTACTCCCCCGTCGGTATGCTCTGTCTGGACAGATATCTGGGGATATAAATTGCCCTGAGGGACAGGAACTTGTCCTGAGCCCAGAGCAGAATGCGCTGCACTAGCCTGTCTAGACGTCGCAAATGCAGTCCACCCTGGCAATTTGTTTTAGAGTCTACCACAGTAATGTCCATCCGCACTAGGACATGGTAACCCCTGGATAACTGGTGGAGGAAGTACTTCAGGGCCAGAAATACAGCCATCAATTCGAGGCAATTGATGTGCCAATCGAGATGATGACCTCACCATATCCCTTTGGACTGGACGGGCACCTAAGGCTGCTCCCTAGCCCGTACGGGAAGCGTCCGTTGTTGGCATCTTGCAACATCAACGCATATAGAGTGGGACCCAAGGTAAAGAACTGGGGTCTGAGCCACATAGACAGGGAACGAAGCCACAGCGCATAACCCTTACCATAAACATGGATTTTTGAAAGTGCACAAAGCATTAGCACGTGACTTACCATCAACATGGATTTTAGAAAGGGCACGAAGCACTCAGTGCGTGCCCTTGCCCTTGCCCTTATTTGCCGTGGGGGAATTGCTTGGACAAAATCTCCTAGCTTTGAGCCACAACTGAAACAGTCTCATATGCAAGAGGCCCATAGAAATCACAGAGGACACTGATGCTGCAGAACAGTACAATCTTGGCCTGGCCTGACATTTTTCGGGGTGGTTAGAATGGTCTCGACTCGAGCGGGAGATAATTGTGCCCTCATCGTGGTCAAATCCCATACGACCCCTAAATATGCCATTCTCTATGTAGGACAGAGAACACTTTTCTTTTCGTTTAGTCTCAACCCTAAAGAAACTAGATGAGCTAGTACGACATCTCTGTGTTGTAACGCCATGTCTCGTGACTGTGCTAGTATTAGCCAGTCGTCTATGTAATTCAAAATGCGAATGCCCTTGGGTTGCAACGGAGCCAGTGCTGCATTCATGCATTTTTTGTATGATAGGGCTAGGCCGAATGGAAGAACCCAATATTGGTAAGCTTCACCCCGAAAGCGAACCTCAGGAACCTCCTGTGTTGTGGCAATATTTCTATGTGAAAATATGCATCCTTGAGATTGATTGTGACGAACCAATTGTGATGTTGGATTGCGACACGATCATCTTTACGGTTAACATCTTGAACTTGAGTGCTTTGGCTGAATGGTTTAAACCCCCGTCCTTTTTGGGAACTAGGAAGTATCTGCTGTAGTAACCTGACTCTCCCTCTAGAGGGGGAAACATGCTCTATGGCCCCTTTCTCCAGAAGAGATTGCAGCTCTTGTGACAGTAAAGTCGCTTGCCCCGGCTTGACTGTAGTGGAGACCACGTGGAGGACGACGCATAAATTGGATTCTGTATCCTGCTCCTACTGTCTTTAGAACCCACGCAGAAAACCCTGGCAGTAGTTTCCACGCTGCCAAGGTCTCTTTAAGTGACAATGCTTTATGAGCTCCAGAGAAGAAATAGCTTGCAAGCGTCTCTTCGAACTAGCATCATCGTATAATCACACGCCCTTGCACCCACGATAGTCACATAAGCTGACTATGAGGGCACCAAGGCACACGAAAAATAAGGTTTTCCCCATGAATGAGTTAACGTCATGGAGGACCTATTTTATATATATATATATATATATATATATATATATATATATAGAGAGAGAGAGAGAGAGATAGATAGATAGATAGATAGATAGATTATAAAGTTATATTATATATATATATATATATATATATATATATATATATATATATATATATATATATATAGATGGCAAATGACAAACTCACATTCCATTCCAACGGAAAACACTTCAGTGTCCTCTGCCCGAGCCGAAGAAGCGCCGAGGCACGCTTCGGTCCCGGCAAAAGGACACCGCGATCCAGAGAGGGAGAGAGAGCAATAGGAATGGACCCGTCTCTCTCTCCTCAGCCAGATCGCCACGCGAGCCCCACGATCACATTGTGGGTGCTACCCCTTTGAAATAAGCAAAGCGAACATTAAGCACTTAAACTTTGAATATTCACAATGCTCGCACTCGCCCTGTTACAAAGCAAGGGCAGCATTCTCTTCCCCAAACAAACAAAACAATACTGGTGTGTGTCCAATTCGGAGATGGAACGCAAACATGGAGACACACACTTTGCTTTATTCAGCCATGAATAATATAAATATATATAATATATGTGTGTTCACTTTTCATCACTTGTCAGACAGAGTTGAAAAAGGAACAAAGTTCTGTGCACTGCCTGTCAAATCTAACTCCTAACAAAGTGATGAAGGAAGGAAAGAGTTTAAGCAGGGCTGTTTCACACACACACTTCACAGTATGGTCTCTGAAGACAAAAGACCTGCAGATGCACCTGTGGTTCATCTAATTATAGCCTCGCATCGGCGCATTCCGATGACGTTACGCAGGCTGTAAATATAGGTCAATTTCATTGACGTTTTATACACATATTCACAACTGGTCACGACTAAAGACATTCCCACAGCGCTAAGCGCAGCTTCAAATTTTGGGGTCAGTAACATTTTTTTAATGTTTTTAAAGTCTCTTATGCTCATAAATACTGCATTTGTTTAATCAAAAATACAGTAATATTGTAAAAAAAAAAAAAAAAAAAAATTAAATTACTTTTTCTATTTTAATATGTTTTAAAATGTAATATATTGCTTATGGCAAAGCTGAATTTTCAGCAGCCATTACTTCAGTCTTCAGTGTCACATAATCCTTCAGAAATCATTTTAATATGCTGATTTGCTGCTCAAAAAAAAACATTTCTGTTTATTATCAATGTTGAAAACAGTTATGGTGCTTAATCTTTTTGTGGAAACCATGATAAACATTTTTTTCAGGATTGTTTTTGATGAATAGAAAGTTCAGAAGGACAGCATTTATTTGAAATATGAATTATTTTATATATTTTATTATTTGTAACATTAAAAAAAATTCTTCATTGTCACTTTTGATCAATTTAATTAATCCTTGCTGAATAAAAATATTACTTTCTTACAATTTTATTTATTTTTTTTATTTTTTTTTTAAATCTTGCTGCCCCCAGAATTTATTTTGAATGGTAGTGTACATATTATGATTTGAAAATGAAAGTATTCAATTAAAACTAATTAAAATTATTAACTTGTAAAATGTTAATTTGTATAGTTTAGTAAATGCCAAAACAGATCCATTTGGTATTAACAGAACTAATTTTATGCTTGGTAATGTTAAGCATCTTTAAGTAAATCTATTTACTTTTTGAGTGTCTCCTTCTTTTAGACCAACAATCTTTGATAAAGTCTCGTGTGTCATGATGTTTGCAGAGGTGGCATACAACTGAACACTAGCTCATTTACTGGCTCATTTCAAGTCATTTCATGTTTATTTAGATTTGGACTTGATCAACAAAACGGGTGTTGTCCGAGTGGGTGAGTTGTTTACTCTGTAATTAGCCCATCTGTTTCCAACAGTTTGACCCATTCAGGCCAATTTATGAACCTGTTGAGAATACGATTGGCTGGCATTATTGTGTT
Source organism: Elopichthys bambusa (assembly GCA_037101425.1). NCBI lineage: Eukaryota > Metazoa > Chordata > Actinopteri > Cypriniformes > Xenocyprididae > Elopichthys > Elopichthys bambusa. The sequence continues at coordinate 13,754,128 of CM074453.1, read as the reverse complement.
GACAGAGAAATCAGCCAATCTCAGCCAAGATATTTTTCACCTGAATTTCACCATCACTTTTACTTTATTTTGGGCCTCATTGAGAACACAGTGAGCTCAGGGAAGCTCTCGGAGACGTGATTCATGTCACTTTAGCAAAAATGACTGCTTTACACACTATTTGAACTCATATTTTGTAGTATCTCTTGTCAATTATTGTTAGGGTAACACTTTATTTTGATGGTCCCCTTTAGGCATACTGTTGACTATAACTAATATTGCACCTACATGTCAAGTAACTCCCATTAGAGTATTGGTAGACTGTCTGCTTATTATCTGCTAACACTTTATTTGATGTTCCCCCAACAGACATTCTACTGACTATAAGTAACTTTCCATGTCAATTTATTCTACTAACCCTACCCCTAACAGTCTACTAATACTCAACTAATACTCTAATTAAGAGTTAGTTGACATGTACTGTAGGTGCAACATTACTTCTAGTCAACAAAATGTCTAAAGGGAACTATCAATATAAAGTGTAACCATTGTTAGATTAACCTTAACATCATTATAGACTATTCAAAGCAGTATAAACAAAAACAGTTAACACTTGCACTGGGCTTATTGATGAGGATAAAAGTTTACAACAAGGGCTTCCCACAGGAATCCTCCATACTCCATTTGCCAGTCATGAATAATACATGGACCCCATAGACACTCATTAATCTTACAGTAGTTATTCTTTAATCCCTGCAAAATCATCAGCAGCACGTAAACACAGTCATGCAGAAGCTACTCAGAAACCCTGTCAGGAGTGTGAGTTCTGGGCCTCAGTCGTAATTTAGAATGTTATCTTGTCAGAAAAGTGACTCTCCTCAATTAATTACGACAGCAGAATGGGACAAAAGCAGTCACGGGGAAGTCGCATCCAAGCGTGGGTGACGAAAGCCTGCCTTTTCCCGCATCCCTTGTTGATCACAGATTCTGGCGGCTTCCCAGATCCCCACAAATCCTGGCAATCATTGAGATGCCACTGCAGCCTTGCCTTAATTTGTCAGCAGATGCTTGTTTTTTCTCTGTTTTCCTCTGTAGTGAGGCACATTTCCCTCAGTGTGTTTTCCAATAGCCCACCTTCCTCATTCTCCTCTGCTGACTGCTCAGGCATATAGACTCTTGGACAGGTGCAGGAAGCAGACAAGACAGATGGCCCAGCAAACTTGAGGAACTTTGTTGTTGTTGTTTTGTTTTTTTTCCTTATTTTATTTTTTAAGCAAGCGCCTTGCAAACAGTGATGCTTCCAGATGCTCTCATTTGTAGATTAATGTCAGGGGGAAGCAAGGTGAATCTCAATAGACCTTCCTGTGATCGTCATAATGGAAAGCTTTGTTTACCTCTAACGCAAGCGTAACCAACCCTGTGGATTTGCCAGATCTTTGGGGTCTAGGTTCCGCATTTTCTCCTAGGAATGTCAGCGGTCCATATGGAGAAATCTGTATAATCTGGCTTTGTTCAGTATTTCTAAGTATTTTTATCTCATTAGTAGTATCAGAGTTGGCTGATTGTTTGCGATGTGCATGACCTTTTTTTGGTGTCAAAGCTATCACTTGGTTAATGAGGTTAGGTTGATAGGTTTTTCCCCAGTTAATGGTCCTTATGTTCAGCTTTTACACGCCTGATATTAGATTACCTTTCACACATATGACATTAGTTCACACTCACTGACTTTATTTTTGTGTTTAATTTAGTTTGACCTTTTTTTTATCCAGAGCAATACAGTACACAGATCTCAATCCTACAGTGTGAGATTAAGTGTCTCACTTGAGGGCATAATTGTCACGGCTGTGTTCACGAAGGAAGACTAAGAAGAAGAGTTCAATATAAAAATCCAAGTTTAATCCAAACAGGCAGATACAACACAATGTATAATGACGGTGATCGGACAAGGAACTGAAAACAAACAGGAACTTATATACACAAAGGAAAATTAACTAATGACGTGCAGCTGTGATGGTGGTTAGTGTCCATGGTAACTGATGGGTGGCGGGAACTTAGAACAAGTAGGCACATGTGACAAGAGAAGATCAAAACAAACAGAACATGAGGGTGACTGTGACAATAATAGTTATTGCAGGAACTCTCCATCTCAGGTCAGCTATAATTAAAGCATTATTCTGACATTTTTTTAAAACATTGAGTTACGGGTAATAACATAGTTCATTAAATAACATACTTGTGGGAAGTATTAGGATCTCTGGATGCATGCAATGCAAAAGCCTTTGAAATAATATTTTATGTAATGTAATTTTAACATTATGTGTACAGTTAATTAGGGCTGCACAATATATCATAACCATATTTGTTATGTCTTGTATCAGCGCAAATTCTCTTTTGACGTTAAAAAAACTACTGTCAGGATTTACTAAAGACACGCAGTGCAAAATTAGCTGCTGACCTTATTGCATATGCATTTGTAGGAGTTTCCCTTTCAGATGCAAAATTTATGGGAGGAGAGTATTTAAATGAATCACACAACGTGATTTACTAATGTTTTTGCTAGTCAATTTACTGCTATTTTCGCCATTATTTAACGTCCAAAAAAAGCATATCTTAACCCATTTTGCAACATGGCTGCAATTGTTGCTGCTTGGAGGAGACACCGCAGAGAACAGAGAGCGCATGGTAGAATGTTTTCCACTTGTATTAGTTTCTTTGGAATGCCAGAGGAAGACATTATCCGTATATTACATGTAACAAATTGCGCCTGTGTCGACCCGCACCTAATGAGCATCAGCTCTGCTTATTTGCGACCCAATGCTTATTTGCACTGCTCTTGGTAGATTGTGTCATTGTGTAAATGATTTGACTGCGTCTGTGTTCTTTAATTTGTGCATCAGCGCAAAACCCTGCAAGGACTTTAGATGATGCAAACTCTGGATCAACATGCACCATTCCAAATTTGTAGTTAATCTGGGGGAAAAATTAGCTTTCATTTTAGTTTTTATTTATTTAAACAGTGAATTAATTCATTGTGTCTGGAAAATGAATGTTGGTATGAATATATATACATTCATACATTAAAGTGATCAAAAGTGACAGTAAAGACATTTGTTACAATTTCTATTTCAAATAAATGTTTTTCTTTTGAACTTTCTATTAATCAAAGAATCCTGAAAAAAATTATCACAGTTTCCACAAAAAAACAAACAAAAAAATTAAGCTGCACAACTATTTTCAACAATGGTGATAACAAGAGATGTTTCTTAAACACAAAATCAGCAAATCAGAGTGATTTCTGAAGGATCATGAGACACTGAAGACTGGAGTAATGATGCTAAAAATTCAGCTCTGCATCACAGGAATAAATTACAATTTAAAATACAGTAAAAAAAAAAACAATTATATTAAATTGTAACAATACTGTGTTTTACAATTGTTTTTACTGTATTTTTTATACAAAACAAAATGCAGCCTTGGTAAGCATAAACAACTAATTTCAAAAATATTACAAAATAATACAGATCTCAAACGAAAATGTGTATGTAAAAAGAGAATTCATGTTGACAGCTCTTTTCAGCAATTGTTATCTTAATCTTAATATATATCAGTGTTATTCCATCTCTTATTATAGTCATAATCTTTTTTTGGCATATAACATCTTTGCTGTGTGTTTTGTTTGTTTAGGTTATTTTTTAAGAACCAGAGCATCTCCCATCCATCGCTCGTTCCAAGGTTGCATGCAGCTCATTCAGGTGGATGATCAGCTGGCTGACCTAACCGCAGTGGAGCAGGGAAGAATGGGAGCCTTCGAGAACGTCAGCCTCGACATGTGTGCCATCATTGACAGGTCAGAGCCAACCCTTCTTCCCTTGCCCTGCCTTTCAACAAACACTGACTGAGACAGTGATTATCAGGTGCAGCAGACTGAGACTGTGGCTTTATCCCCACCGGCAGCATCTGCCCTGGGGGCCGGATCTGTTGCGGTCTGCCTGCTCTCCCTGGAGTTGACCTTCTTCATTCCTTGACTTCAGTGGCAAATTAGGAGTTTAATCAGCGTGCAGATGCTGTGCAAGAACAGGAGACCTGCTCTTGGTTGTTATCTTTAGATTGATTTTACATACTTGCACTCTCCAAGGCTTAGCACTTTTGTTTGGGTGCCACATTGTTGTGAATACATCAGAGGCAAATTCTGGTAATGGAGCTTTATTGATAATATTAAACAAAGGTATAAGGAACAAGAAACCATTGTAGCTGGTATTTTGCCATCTTTTTTATAAATACTGTCTATTATATAACATGTATAGTAGGTAAGTAGGCATATTCGGATACAGGACTGTTAACAAAGAACATGAATAGACCCCCAAAACAAAAGCTGTATACAAAGACTAAAATAAAAGACAAAATCCACCAAACCTATTACAGGGTGCAAAATAAATAAATAAACAAAACAGAAAAGCAATATTTTTGAAAGCCCTGCATTTCAAGATCGATATGTTGACTGTTCCATTTGTAAATTTAATGTTTTCATATAATAACTTCTCATTGTCCAGGCGGGAGGATTTCCAAGCAGATGTGAGGGCTAATGTATTCATCCATTGTGCAAGAAAAAATCTCTACGGTTACGTATGTAACCATGGTTCCCTGAGAGGGAACAAGATGCTGCGTCAAGCGCTTTGGGAACGCCTCTGCGTGATTGCGTCGTGAAGCACATGTGAAATCAGTCCAATGGTGTGACGGAACATCATAGACGGGTGAAGTCATGACCAGGAAACTATAAAGCACACCTGAACCAAACAGTGTTAGCTTCTGAGGAGTCAAAATAAGTCGGTCACAGGCATGCTGGGAGTATGGCAACGTGACAGTGGCAGTGGCAGTGGCAGTGTCTCATTCCCTCTCGGGGAACGATGGTTACATACATAACCTGAGATGTTCCCTTTCAAGGGAACTCGCACTGCGTCAATCGCTTTGGGAACGAAATACCCACGCTGCCATAAAACCAAGCGCACACTAAGACACAAGCACTCGTGACCCCGGGGTCATAGCCAAGTTTAGGTTATAAAACCTAACAAAGGTGTGAGGCGAGGACCAACCCGTGAGGTGGGTTGGTCCTCGCCTCACACCTTTGTTAGGTTTTATAATCTCCCACCCCGTCCTATTCTAGGTGCAGATCTAGAATAGGACGCAACCCTCCATCCTTCTTCAGGACTATGAAGTACTGGCTGTAAAACCCTGACTCCCTGCTGGGAGAAGGAACCCATTCTATAACTTCTTTTTGCAAGAGAGTCTGTACTTCTTGTTCCATAACCAGAGCCTGCTCGGGGCTCACCTTGTTGAACAAAACCCGTTGAACCTGGGCAGTCGCAACCCGAACTGAATTCTGTACCCAAATTATATTGTGTGCAGGACCCATTGAGATACATTTGACAGAAGCCTTCACGCTGCTAGAAAGTCTACTAAGGGAATCAGTCTCTCGAGACTGACCTATGGTGTTTGATGTGTGACCAGCCCGGTGACCTGAAACGGCGAACCGGCAGGGAGCAACTGAACTGGACACTTTTGTCCCCTCCTTGGAGGGAGCGAACATCCCAGCGCCACTACGTTGCTGGGTGGACACTGAGATATGCATTCGCTGAGAACTGTTGCACCCTGAAGCACATGAGGTGGCAGGGTTGGCAGAACGGCCCCCTGAGGGCACCTGGGGGACACAGGCACCGAAGTCTTCTACCCATAGAAGACTTCGGTTGTGAGCGCTGCCCTGCCCCCCAAGTCTCTCTGTGGGGGAGCATGGAAAGCAACGCTCACTTTCGCTCGTACTCGGCTGGGGCTGCTCCCGCCCAGCAGCCCCTGAGACCTGAGAGCAGCGGGGATGAAACCTTTGGAACACCGCCTGCTTCTTGGCTTCCTGAAACCTCTCGACGACTGTGGTAGCTACCAGGGCTGCCATAGACGGCCCAATTGACTTGGCGGTCTCCTTGGTATCACAGAGAGACAGATTGGTAGCTTTACGAAGCTCAGTAAACGCCTCGAGACTAACTTCCCCACCCTCATCAAGGTCTTTAAGCAGGTAGGCTTGGTATGCTTGGAGTATGGACATTGTGTCCAAGCACGCCGTTGCCTGACCTGCTGCCTGCTTTACCCACTAAAGTGGAAGATGTTCTGAGTGGCTTTGTGGGTAACTTCAGGGCTTTTAGGGAAGATGCATACTCAGGGGAGAGATAGCTCGCAAGCGTCTCTTCCACCCGAGGCATCTCCCCATAACCATGCCTTTTTAGTCCCATGATGTTACTATAATTATATATTTGCAGACTAAAGCACTTGTCTAATAGACAAGCTTTTCAGCTGGCCAGTTTATGTTCAATCTGGCAACAGCTCTAGTCACAACATCCACAAGCTCCTCATACACTTGTGTGTGAGGTGGTGAGTCCTCAACATCACAAGGATCGATGCTGATAACATCTAATTCCTCAGAACTAGATCGCTGCAGCACCGGCACTTCACTGGGGGCAGAAGGAACCACAGAGCGTGCTTCTACCTCCTGAAATGAAGCACTGGATCCTGCAGGTAAAGGCAGAGAAAGGGCGGGTCATGTCTCTAACCCCTCTGCAAGATCCATTTGCAAGCCCCACAACGCGAGCCTTCGCTGTGCCCCGGCAGCAGCGGGACCCGAGCCGTGGGGAACGCAAGCCAAACCGCTTTCCTCAAAAAGTGCCCGGTGGGAGAGAAGCGTCTTGAGAGACAGCCCCCTCGAGGGCTGCCTGGGCATGCTCTGCTCCCAAGCAAACAACACAAAGCTCGTGTGTATCCCCACCCGTGATGTAACGAGGGCAGGGAGAAGCACACAGTCCGAATTGTTGCTTACTCGCCATTATAAAGTGTCTTTTCTGAGTGCTTGAACAACGTGATAGACAAACAACAGTACATAAGACAGACGATTTCACAGAGACCGCTTACTGAAGACACAGAAGCTAACACTGTTTGCTTCAGGTGTGCTTTATAGTTTCCTGGTCATGACATCACCCGCCTATGACGTTCCGTCACGCCATTGGACTGATTTCACATGTGCCTCACGACGCAATCATGCAGAGGCTTTCCCAAAGCGCTTGACACAGCACGAGTTTCCTTGAAAGGGAACAGTAATTTGCTTTCAAATTAGACAATTAAGGGTCAAGCAGCTTGCTTTTAATCACAGCTAATCAGATTTGTCTTTATATAATTTAACATCAACCTGACCCTTCAAATAGTTAAATTAAATCATCTGTTTGTTGATTATATAATTTCATTTTTTTGCTGTTGTTTTTTCATAAGCATCAATGCACATCTGGAGGTAAATCTGAAATAACATTTTTCTTGTATCTTGTTTGATGGTAATTAAATTCTATTGAGTTGAAGGAAACATGGAGACTTCCATATGAAAAAAATTCATAACCAGGTGCTCTGTAGGCAGCAGTATTAAAGGGATAGTTTATCATAATTTACTCACCCTCAGGTTGTTCCAAACCTGTATAAATTTCTTTGTTCTTTTGAACACAAAGGAAGATATTTTTTAAGAAAGTTTGTAACCAGGCTGCTTTGGGGCACCATTGACTTCCATAGTAGAAAAAAAAGAAGAGAAAAAAAAATACTATGGAAGTCAATGGTGGCCCAGAACTGTTCAGTTTCCCACATTCTTCAAAATATCTTCCTTTGTGTTCAACAGAACAAAGATGTGACAATCAAGGCCCCAATATACTTCAAGCAAAATTGAAGAAAAAACTGGTGTGACATCATTTCAAACAAAATCAGGCCAAAAGACGATGACGATGATGTAATAGGCAGGTGTGCTCTGAGGCTCCGCCTTCTTCGAGGTGGAAATTATCTCCGCTTCATTTCTTCTTTTTAGTCAGTCGAGGTCAGATGACCACAAGTAAAAACATGAATTGATTCAGGTTAAACTGCACTTGACATGACATTAACGGCCTCCCACGTTAAGTGCAAAGAATATTTGCTTGCTTTGTGTTCATTTGCTCATTTAAACATTTATATTTGTAGCTCATTTATGTTTCTCCTCAGTGATAAAGACCCACATATGGATGCATTGTTTACATTCCATTAGATTCCTTACAGCTCAGTTAGAAGCTTAAACCCCACTTTAATTGTGTGTAAAGATGCATTGTTCTTTAATGCGTCTCATTAGCCTCATAGCTCAGGGCTGAGTACATTCTCAACATGATTTAAAGACAAGATCAGTTCATTCTGCACGTCTTTCTGCCATTTAAATTCACATCTTTCGCCCTGACAATATTTAGATGATATTTCAGATGAACTTTCTGTCTGTACTGCGGTGTTTATTTATGTTTTTAAGATTATGGATTCTACTGCAAGTTAGTTGTAAGTCCCCAGAGGAAAATCTTTTCCTGTATTAGATCAGGCCAGATACCGACTCGTTCTCCTTCCCTCCCTCCCTTCACTCTGAACGGAGTGAACTGTAATAATAGAGGAGGCAAGAGACTGTTGAACGCTTTCCCTGTGTTTTTTTCCGTCAACATAATGATGTTCCACAGTGCCAGCACAGTGAGGAGCAAACTCATTATGTGGGATCGAAAGGGGGGCCACCCGCTCACCACACCATTGATTTTATGTTCGCTTTCATCAGGCCAGGTGATGCATTATCAATCTCCTTTACCAAACGTGTCCCTGTGTTTGACATGTAAAAGAATATTCCATGTCCTCCCACCAGGAAGACACTAACACACACGACCTTGCAGTTAGATACAGCTCAAATCACATCCTCTCCTTCTACGGGAGTTTTTTTTTTTTCTTCTTCTTTTTTTTTTTTTCTCACCCCTACAGTATTTCACACACATCAATTTCTCTCACATCAAGCTATTTCACGCATAAGCTGTTCTGCCGAACTTCTAGAGGCCTTCTTAGAATGTGACTCATTCTAAATAGCTGTGCAAAACGTTTGACGTAATGGCGTGTCGAGTCGGGGGTGTGAGAGGGCGAGATGGGAAGAGACGGGCTACGAGCTAATCTGCGCCCATCTCTGAGGAGATGCAGATTGGTGTCTTACCCCAACAAGTCTAATCTGACATAGGCATTTTAAGCCACATGCTTTCGCTGTTCATAATGGTTGCATTAGAAAACTGTCACTTTCCATTACAAAAGCACAGCTAGGGATGTAAACAGCCAGAGCAGAGAAAAACGATGCTCCGGTCTCCAGGGTTGGGGAAGCTTCTTTGAAACTGTAATTTGTTATGGTAGTTGAAATGCAGTCATGATACTCTTTTGAAAAAGGAGCTAAATTCTAATTCACCCAAAAATGCTGTTATCAGTTACTCAATCTGATGTTGTTCCAAGCCCATAAGCCCATAAGTTTAGGGTCCAATTCTCACTATTAACTATTAACTGTGACTTTTGCCTCAATAAACTCCTAATTACTGCTTATTAATAGTTAGTAAGGTAATGGTTAAGTTTAGGTATTGGGTAGGATTAAAGGATTAGTTCACTTAGTTCACTGAATGAAAATTTACTGACAATCTACTCACCCCCATGTCATCCAAGATGTTTATGTCTTTCTTTCTTCATTCGAAAAGAAATTAAGGTCCAATCCAATCCAGCATTCTTCTCCATATAGTGGACTTCCAAATTAACTAATCCTTTAAGGGATGTAGATGCTAAAGTCATGCAGGCAATAAGGTCAATAAGGCATTAATATCTGTTTTATAAGTAATAAACAGCCAATATCCTAGTAATATGCATGCTAATAAGCAACAAGTTATTAGTGAGGATTGGACACTAAATTAAAGTGTTACTGATATTTTTAATGAAATCTCAAAGATTTCTGTCCCTTCATTGAAAGTCTATTTGGCCAAAACTCGGGTGGTTAAAACATTTCTAAAGAGATCGTAATATAAATGCATATGAATTGAGCGGTTTAATCCAAGTCTACAACGGAAGTGTACTAACCCTTTAAGCTACTTAAGAGTGCACTATTTTTAAAATATGTAACTATCCGATAATATTGTTTTTTCTAGGCTTTTCAAGGAGAGATTTCGAAAGAATCTTAATTAGAGTGACTGCATTAAACTTTATAAATGATGCACAAATATTTTAATCTGTAAATTTCTTTGGACTGTTTTTATGAACTGTCCAAATAAACCAATTCACTAGAATGGATCAGACTTTCCACTGTTGCATATTAGAGACAATGTTTATGAAGTGATTCACTTAAATTAATCAAATTTTTCCAAATTCCAATGTATGAGGATTGTTTGAGATGAATCATTTTACTAGAACAAATCAGACTTTTTACTGAGAGAAATATTTGTGAAACAGTTCATTCAAATGAATCAAATTTCCCAGTGATGCATGTGATAAAGGAATGCTGAGAATAAATCAGTTTACTAGAATGAATCAGATTTTCCATTGGTGCATAATAGAGTGAATGAAATGATTTACTTAAATCACATTTTCAGATGGCACACTTGAGAGAGGAATGTTTGAGATTAATATTTTACTATAATTCAGGCTTTCCAACACTACATATAAGAAAATGTTTACGTTAAACTGGTTCAGTAATAGTTTCCCTATCATCAATAAGACATTTTCTTAACAGAAATATGCACATTTACTTTTTGCACTTTTTATCTTTCCTTGGGGAATTGTGATGGACATCTCTGGAAAGCTAAGTGACCATGCAACAGGAAATGCTTGTTCAGGCTCACTGCTCTGCAATCCCCGGCTCTCTGCTTGGCAAAGAACAGTAGTGAAATGTTTGTATCTTTCTGTTTTGTGAGAGCTGAGCTATAACCAAGGATCTTTTCGAATCTATTACTGAGAAGCTATTACCAAGGTCTTATCTCCCAGTGACAGTTGCTGTCGACTAGGACTTAATTTTTATTATTAGACTGAGTCATCAGTGGCCACAAATTTCCAGGGACTGTTCTGTTGCAGTTGAGTTTGATTAATGAACAGCGTAAACTCTATCTGTACCTTTCTCCTCTAGACACAGATGGCCAATGAGGTAACCCAATTAATCGAGACATGTCATCCTATACGAAAACTACAGTTTGACAGCACTGCTCTGAAAAAGTACGACAATAGCAGTGCCGAAGAACTTGTCAGACTTAAGGTTCATTGTCAGTGGCATTGTCACAGCTCCTCCTATGAGACATCGGCCTAATGAGTATTAGCTCCAAGGGGATTGTTCCCTAATTTCATTTCATACCGCATTTTGCCGTGTTAATGGATTTGACGTGCAGTTGGCAGGACTATATGAGGAGCTGTGGAAGTGGACAGCTAGCGTTCAGCACAATTTTTGCACAGAACGATTGCCACATCACCAGATTTCAGTTTTGATCCTTGGCCAATTGAAAACACCTCTGAAGATGACTGTTTTTTAATTAAGTTCAGGAGAAAGTCAGTGAAGCCGTTAATTGATTTAACATTAGAGCTTTAATTACGATTTCAGTTGAGACTAAGATAAAAAATGCTGTTGATGTAAAATTATTCTTGGTAGTATATTATTTTACATAATTTTCTTGAATATATAGATTATGATTATTGCACCTGATAGATTATGATTATTGCACTTGCAATGTACAGTATTGGGCTTTGTAGCTGAACTATAAGTACTTGATATTTGTAATTTCTTTATTTTAATATTTACATTTCTCTCAATTTGGTCTTATTAGATTAAAAACTTAAACGAAAATTAGAAATTTTGCCTTGGCAACTAACTGAATAAAATAAGTTGACGTTGAAGTACTAAAAGTATAGAAATGAATAAATTAAAGCTAAATAGGAATATAAAAAAGCACAAAATAAAATCACTAAAACATAAACTTCTATTTTAATTAAAACTGTAATTAAAGTGTTGAAAAGTCCCTCGGTGCGGGGCCACCGCCACCTGATATTGCCATGTAGATGTCTTCAGGCCAGGACTCTTATAAAACATGTGAGGTTTGGGGAAGATCGGACATTTTATGCCCGAGTTACAACAACTACCTGTTTCATGGTGAAACATGATCACAGACACACCACCACGGACACGCCATTCAACAAAAACTCAAGATCTTCGCAATTTAACGTTGCAAAAGCCTTTAGATTAGACTGACCAGATATGATGTTGATCTGATTAAAGCTCTAGAAGGAGTTTGTTAAAGTACAATTTCTGGAAATGGTAAAAACTGTTAAAATTTTGTAGAGAAAATTCTAAATATCTTACTTCTTGTGTGGGGTTCAGATTTTTTGTAAGTATTGGGCTGTTACATGTGTCTACCGAATTTCATACCTGTAGGTGAAACGTAGCACGAAGGGAAATTTTGTAGGTGGCGCTATCGAGACATTTTTTCTTAACTAATTCTGAAACTGATTTACATCAGATGTAAATTTTCACCACTTCTGACACGTGCAAAGTTTCAGGAGTTTTCGAGCATGTTTAGGCCCTCAAAAATGAATAATAATAAGAAACGGAGCAATTCCAATAGGGTCCTCACACCATCGGTGCTCGGGCCCTAAATATAAAAAATAAAAAGCTAATTAAAAATATTAATAACTAATGTAATAGTATACAAATAATAATAAAATAATATTGCTGAACCATGGATGTTAATTTTTTCACCCTATAGAGTGTCCATTTGATTTTTTTTTTTCATTTGTCCATTTTTTTGTACTTTATCTGTGTATAGCAAAGCAAGATAAACAAGTGTTGAAAGTGTTAAAAGTGAATTAGTATACCTTTTTGAGTTTTGTTCAAAAGCTGTTCCCTTTCGAAAGAGAACTCAACTCTGCGTTCGAAAACGCTATGGGGAACGCCTCCATGTGAACCGGTGTCTGAAAACAATATCAACTCACAACAATCCTATTGGCCAGCGACAGCCTATGACGTCATCATAGCGCGACCCGGAAGTATATAAGGAGCGCCTAGAGTCTTCAGAAACTGTTTTGTTTGAAACAATATCAAACCGATATTAAGGTAAGACAATTTATGTCTGACAAATGTTTCAGGAAGTGTGTGCATCCATGTCCCATAGTGTTGACATCTGATCACATACATAACTTATAACATTGTCTTTTATGAGAGCAAAGAAGCATGTACAGGCAGTTCTTGTGGGATCTGTCTGTTTGTTATTATGAGTGTATTTTACTTGTAAAATGCTCCACTCTCTTCTGGTCTTTTCCTCAAGAGGAGAAGGACCGGCAGCTGCACCTAATGGTTCGGGTCTTACTCTTGCTGAGGCAGAGTAGAGAGTAGATCAAGGGGTTTTCAACTGGAGCTTGTTGAAGAGCTGAAGGGGTGAAATTCCCCGCGACCTTCGATGGCTGACGGGAGAGAGCTGTGTGATTATGATGATGTGTTGTCTATGACATTGTTAGATTCAGCAGCAGTTGCTCTTCTTGTTCTAAGCCAAACAAGAGAGCAGGAGATGGCTGATGAGAATGAAGATGGTGAGCCTCCTGAATCCTCAAAGCCACATGGCCCCGCGTATGTACAGCTGTGTGAGGTTATGGAATGTGCCCCTGGCAGTCTGCAGCTGCCATTGGAGCAGGCCGCTCACGGACGGTTCGTCGAATGGTTCGTCGAATGGTTCCTTTTTGTGCCATAATTCTCCAGCCACCGTAAGCTTTACATTCCTTCTTGATCTTCATACTGAGATCGAGAAGGCATGGAAGGACCTGTATTCAGCTCGCATTCATCAACATCAGCAGGTTACACTGACGAGATAGTGCAACTATCTTGTGATATAGGTAGGCTCCAACGCTCTATACGCGGCAGCAGGTCAGGCGGGTGTTGCTTACACACAGTGTCTGTTTGTAAGATATCAGTTAGACCTGCTGAAATTGGCTTGGTAGGTTTCTTTATATTTATAATCAATTTCCTGTATAGGATGCAGACTAGGGCCCTGAAGTTCTATTAGGTTTGTCCCCTTTTTTTGGATGTGTTGGCTTCAGGTAATTAAGCCACCGTTCATATGTTTTCAGATGTCGGCTGTAACTATGCCGCACTGTTAGCCACCTTTTGGTTAATTAGCTTTCTCCTCTGGTAAATGCTAGAGTTTTGAGATTAGCTTTCACTAAATTCAGATAGATCTATGTTTAGCGTCGGCCTTACAGGCTGCCTGACACTGTGTGCTTTAGAGGCTGTTGTTTCTTAGCCCCAGGCAGATCTATGCTTATGTGTTGGCCTTTTAGGCCCACAGCTATAGCTGGCCTAGGCTAGAACTAGGGTTAAGGCGGTCTGCTAGTAGCATTAATGCCCTTTTTATACTACCCCTGTTATGTGAGTGTAGTTTTTCCTAGTTCTGGCCTCTTCTTATCAGAATTGTCAGGCCAAGGCCCGTTGTCCCTTCAGTGTAGGTGCAAAATAGATAGCAGCTAAGGTAGCAGACTATTGCTAAGTCTCCCTGGTGCCGTTGTCTCAGGCGATGTAGGCCCCTTTTCACTATGTAAATAGAAACTTTGTTGTTGTGGCCCCACTCCCCAAGAACTATCTAGTGATACTTTAACTTCAGATTTTCCCCTGAACCCCTTGAACTATGTTCAAGCTTGAATGATATGGTTGTAGCTTTTTATGAAAGCTCCTGTTCCTTAGGGTTCAGTACAGATTGTATCTGTTTTTGGTGAGAATTTCTGATGTGAAGTACCCACCCTGTATTTTTCAGGGTTGGTTTAATAGTACTCCCTTATTGTTCAAGGTTATTGTGCTTTAATATTTTAGTTCTGATTCCTGCCCTACACTTTGTGAGCTCTGTAACTCTAATACTGCCACAGGCTAGCACTCGTGTGTTCTGGAGTAGTAGGCCTGACTTTGGCCTCCTTTAGAGTATAGTGACGTAGTTTGTACTCCCCTTGCTGTAAGGGTAAAAAAGTGTTTTTACTGAGTATAAGGAATGTATAAGCTCAGGTTGAGTTTAATATAGCTAACCTCACTACATAGTTTGGTTGTCATATATGGCTCCCTTAGAGCTTGAACACTGCCACAAGCTGACGCTCATGTTGTGTAAAGTAGAAGGCTCCGTTTGGGCCTCCTTCAGAGCACAACAGCTTGTTGTTTTACAAGGCTTGTTGGTAGATGTTTCAGTTAGAGTTTGCTCACTTGGAAACTAGCACTGATACAGGTTGACGCCCGTGTCATTGTGGCGTAAGTTTGTACTCCTCTTGCTTTAAGAGTAAATGGTGCTTTTGCTAAGTATATTGCCTGTTGGAATGTGTGGATAAAATTAAGCTCAGGTTGAGCTAAACTAGTTAACCTCACTGAATGGTTTGGTTTTCAGATTTGGCTCCCTTAGAGCTTAGACACTGCCACTAGCTGACGCCACGTGTCTTTCTGGAATCACAGGCCCTGTTTGGGCCTCCTTCAGAGCATGATGGTGTAAGTTTGTACTCTTGTTTAAAGTGTAAAAAGTGTTTTTACTGAGTATACTGCTTGTTGGAATGTGTGGATGAGATTAGCTCAGGTTGAGCTAAACTAGTTAACCTCACTGGATGGTTTGGTTCTCAGATTTGGCTCCCGTAGAGCTTAGTTACTGCCACTGGCTGACGCCACGTGTCTTTCTGGAGTTGCAGGCCCTGTTTGGGCCTCTTTTAGAGCATGATGGGCATGAGTTTGTACTCCTCTTGCTTAAAGAGTAAAAAGTGTTTTTACTAAGTACATTGCCTGTTGAAATGTGTGCTCAGGTTGAGCTAAACTAGTCAACCTCACTGGAAAGTTTGGTTCTCAGATTTGGCTCCCTTAGAGCATAGACACTGCCACTAGCTGACGCCTGTTTCATTCTGAAGTTGCAGGTCCTGTTCGGACCTCCTCTAGAGCACAATGGCATAAGTTGTACTCATCTTGCTTAAAGAGTAAAAAGTGTTTTTATTGAGTACACTGCTTGTTGGAATGTGTTGAGGTAAGCTGTGATATGTGGGCACTCTGCACTCTTATCTGCTAGTTCATTCTGAGCGAGTTCCATGTTTGTGTGATCTTGTTTATCAGCAGGCAAGCTGTTCTAGGTGCGTGGCCTTCATAGGCCGCCCTTTAAGCTTTTCCCTCCACATCTAGGTATTCTTTAAGCAGATTGAGCATGTAGTTTCACATGTTGGCCTTTCACAAGGCTGCTGTGAGGTGTTTCTACACAATGTAGAATTTGCGTCATGTTGCAGGCCCCTTCTGGGGCCTCCATGATTCTGTGCCTAAAGTACGGTTTATCTGTTAGGTTGAGCTCTGTATTCCCCTCGTTTGAGGGTTGTCCTGCATAGTACTTAGGTCCCTAGAGCACAGCCTCCTCAGTGCAAATAATCACGCGCTGAGTAGACTAGGATTGAGCAGAGTGTTACTCCCCTTATTGATAAGGATAAAAAGCGCTAAGCTGAGTCCAGCTCTCCGGGATGCCCGTCTCTACGCTCTGGTCTGAGTTGGTTACTGCCTCTTTGCAGTCACTCTTACTGGATCTCTTCTCTGAAGAATGTGATTTGAGACTCTGTGATCAGACAGGTTGTTGGCCAAGACTAGGTTTTTGTAAAATTAGACCAGGTCGGCCTCCCTGGTGGCTATCAGGGTCAAGTACGTTCCCCTGACAAGTGACTGGCTAGGGTTCCCTCGGGCCCCCTGGCCACATTCCCTTAAAGGTACCCTCTTTTCTTTGATAAGAAGCTTGGTTCCAGAAGCCTTTGTGCGGCCTTGGTAGGCCTTCTGCGGAAGGCCTCTTTGAAGCTTTTAGCTTGGGCTGTTGGCCATAGGGAATGCTGTCACTGATAGCCTATGTATGACCCGTAGGGGGAGTGGTTCTGGCACTTCAGTTGAAGCTGCTAGTTCTGACATTTGTCTAGCCATTGTGGCATGCACTCCCTTCAAGCATGGCGGCATGGGTATATCGTTACCCATAGCGTTTTCGAATGCAGAGTTGAGTTCCCTTTCGAAAGGGAACATCTCAGGTTATGTATGTAACCATGGTTCCCTGAGAACAGGGAACGAGACTCTGCATTTCCTAGCCATGCATCGGGGCTGCCTGCTGAACAGTCCCTTCAGACGATAAGATACTGACTGGTTCTCTAGGCGCTTCTTATATACTTCCGGGTCGCGCTATGATGACATCATAGGCTGTCGCCGGCCAATAGGATTGTCGTGAGTTGATATTATTTTCAGACACCAGTTCACGTGGAGGCGTTCCCCATAGCATAGACAAGAGTCTCGTTCTCTGTTCTCAGGGAACCATGGTTACATAAGTAACCTGAGATGTTTTTCCATTGTGACATTAAGACCTTCATAAAGTAAATGACTCATTGTCATTCTCTTCAACACATTCTCAGTGTTTTCCACTATGCTGAAAATCAGTAATCTGTTTCATTGAGTGCTTATATCAAATGTGTTATAAAAAACTGTTGTTACTCTGAATAAAAAAGAGCAAAAACTTAGTAAACTTGTTCTTCTGTTCAAAATAGCACAACAGATGGGAAGAGATCACAGCACCCTACCCCACCCCCCCACCCTTTTTTTTTTTTTTTTTACTTAAAAATGCAGTAAAATGTGTTGATAAGATTGTAGTCTAGCATTTTACATGGACATCACATGCATTTAAATGTGTTATTCTGATCTGCACTGATTTTCAGATGTATGCCAAACCATTGTGAACATGGAGGCCGATGCAGTCAGACCTGGGACAGCTTCACATGCACCTGTGATGGGACGGGGTACACCGGAGCCACCTGTCACACATGTAAGAATGTGTGCAACTGTGCAATGGCTTATTGCTGGTTGTTTATTCTGATACATGTCACGCTTTCTAAGAAATTAAGGATTCTTGGTAACACTTTAGTATACGGAACACATATAAACTATTAATAATGACGTTTCCCTCAATAAACTCTTAATTTACTGCTTATTAAGTAAGGTAGTTGTTAAGTTTAGGCATTGGGTAGGATTGAGAATAAGGTCATGCAGAATCAGGCATTAATACAGTATGTGCTTAATAAGTACTAATAAATAGCCGATATTCTAGTAATATGCATGCTAATAAGCAACTAGTTAAAAGACCCTAAAAAAAAAATTTACTGGATTCTTTTATGTAAACCTCAGCATGTGACATAAATGTACTACCACAAAAATGGCAGAGAACAAAGAAAAGCCTTGTGTTTTCTGTAAAATGAAGGAAAAAGGAGAATGGGAAATGCACAAGGAGAAACATCATTCTGTTTAACTAACATCTAGAAGACCTTTTTGAGAAATGTCAGGGTTCTGTGTAACAGTATTTGCTTTCCCTGTATTTGCTTTTACCCAAGAATAAGATGTTAATGATGTAGATGGCTTCTTGTTTCCACTGCTTTTGTAGCAGCTGAAACACAAAATTTTAAAATGTTCTGTTTGTTACCAGGTTTAAATTATATTTTAAAATAACAACTAAAATGGAAGCACAGGAGACTTGAATCGGCATTGGTTTTTTGTAGAGTTTGACGTTAGCATGTTGCGTTTTAATTACGTTTAAATATTTGTATCGATCATTTTCAATATTGAATGTAAGTGCAATTCTCGCGCCACATCCATAATTGATACATATTTGATTGATGTAATTTCCTTCTTTGTAAATAACATGTGATGCTGCCTACCTTTCGGAATGACCTTCACATCTAGAGTGGCACCTACTAACTCCTTCAAAAGCTCACTAGGTTTTGAGACAGAGCTATTGATTCATATAAAAATGTCTGTTGTTTTCTCTGTGTAGTCTGTTTGGGATCAGTTCTGAGAGAAATAGTTCAGTGAAACTTTTTTAGGACCCCAGGGGTTAGATGGAGTGAAGAAGCGACTAGAAGTTACAAAGCTGCAACAGTTACACATAAGTCAATATGATAGATGTTGAACTCTGTTGAGCTACTTCCCTCAAACCTCTCTGTATACAAAATCAAGGTTGTATTGGTCAATAGTCAAGCTTGCAAAGAGTATAAACATATATATTTTACTCCATTTATTGCACAAGAAAGTTGCTGTTTCTGTCATTCAATAGTTATTAACTAAATACTTTGTATTTAGCTTATGCTGTTCTTTCTGAGTTTGATTGCTGGGATAGTTACCTTGCGTTTGTTCTGGCTGGCAGGTTCTAAAGCACTATGGTGATATTGTCAGATTGCAATCTGCAAACATATCGAGTGCAGAATTGGCAACATGTTCTCCAACCAATACGCCTATATAGGTCGTTTGTCGCTTCCCTGAAATACGACCCATAGGAGTGTTTACTAAAGTTGCGCCCCTATCGACAACAGGACACTTTCATTATAATTCATGAAATACGACCCATAGGAGCGTTTGCTAAAGTTGCGCCCCTATCGACAACAGGACACTTTCATTATAATTCATGAAATACAACCCATAGGAGCGTTTGCTAAAGTTGCACCCCTATCGACAACAGGACACTTTCATTTTAATGCTTTGTTCCCTTTTATCTGTGCCATAACTGCAGAGCATTGCGATATATAACAATATGCAATATGCAATCATGTAGGGTCGTTTTTTTTTTTGGAGGACAGTCTGAGAATTGGTATTTTAATTTCACACTTCACTCTAATTTGTTTTCCATCACTAGTCCACATAGCCCAGTTTTGTGGAAAGTTAATATAAAAGGAAAATATTGTCTTATTTGCTAAAATTTTAAAGTTTTAATTAAGATGCTTGAAGGTGAACCTCCAAAAATGATAGATTATAATTATAATGTATGTTTATTATAATTAATGAAGTTAATAAAGAAATTCTAATAAAAATTTAAATATTTAATAAAGCTGTTTTCCTTTTATTTATTTCTTCCAGCTGTATATGAGCAGTCCTGTGAGGCCTACAAGCATTTGGGAAGATCATCTGATGCCTACTGGATTGACCCAGATGGAAGTGGACCGTTAGGGCCTTTTAAAGTCATCTGCAACATGACAGGTAAAATGTGCCATTTTTTGTTTATTTGTGGCATACCATAGCACTATGAACCCGGAAAGCCCACCGGTTGCATTTGATTAATAAATCAAGCCTTTACTGTGTATTATGCTTTTGAGAACCCCCCTGTTCATAAGCTTCTGTTCCAGGTTCCTAAACACACTATCGCCTCCCGAGACAGTCTTTTATTTATGTCCACATCATCCCACTGATCCACAAATAAATAAAAAAAAAACTAAATGTCACTTTTACATGTAGGAACATGCAAGTATGTAGGAACATCAGGACATAAAATGTTATCATTTCAGGACAGCAGTCGTCTCAGAGCATAGGAAATCCCCGAGCGGACACGGTAGAGAGCAAAATTCATTCTGAAAAGAAAGTGTCTGTCAATTTCAGAAATATATTATGTTCATTTAACAGCTTTTTGAAGGGTGAATCTTGTAATTCTTTAAGGTGGGAAGGAAAGATTATGGTTGCAGGATAAGGTGGATTTACAAAATATAAACAAGAAACATATTTTTAGAAAACGTATGTCAGTTTTTATTAGGTCTCATTAAATAAAACTTGAATAAGTACATGGGAATATTGCCATAAACAAACATGGATCCAGAATGTGTGAAATCAGTTTGTAATTACATATTTACTTGTTCCTTGAATGAGAAAACCTCTTCTTGATTTTATAGGCTAATTTAAAACGTTAAGAAAAACATTGACTTTTTTCTTTAAAAATAAATAAATAAATAAATAAATTTGGAAACTTATTCACTCAAGTATATATTTTGCACTTTTTGTTTGACAAAATTTTGACATAATATTGAGGCTTGATTATTTATTATGAATTATTACCAAGGCGGAAACCCATGGTTTGCAAAAATTGCCTAGCTTCACCAGTAAATAATCACTAAAAATCATTTAGACAACAAAACACAGTTTCCTGCAGAAAACTTACAATTCTTTTTTTCTTTTTTCTTTTTTTGTACAGCCTACTGAAGTTAAAGAAAAGTCCATTTACAATAATATGTTCCTATCTTTCCTGGGTCAGTTCACCTTTTTATGACCATCACTGTATCCGTGTTTCAGAGGACAAGGTGTGGACGACTGTGATGAATAACCTACCTGCACAGACGGTAGTGACTGGCTCCAGCCGGGAAAGAAGGACGGTATTGCAGCTGAACTACAGTGCCTCTATGGAGCAAGTCACAGCTATAACCAACAGCGCTGAGCACTGCGAGCAGCACGTAGCCTATGCCTGCCGAATGTCACGCCTACTCAACACACCAGGTACAGAGAGATTGTCTGAGTGTGCTTGTGTGCGCGCATGTGTGTGTGTGTGCAGTGTTAAGGAAAGCTAATTTAAAAAGTAATGTGTTACAATATTGTGTTTCTCCCATAAAACGTAACTAATTGTGTTAGTTATTTTTTAAGGAAAGTAATCAGTTACCTTACTTTTGCGTTACTTTTTCTAACCTGGGCTGGGCTTGTTTAATAACAAAAAAGTTCTAATTTTGGGTCAAATGTAAAGGCCCTTTGACACCAAAATTGGCAAACAAGCCTCAGACTGAAGGAAATGCAAAATCATGCTTGTACTGTATAGGGCGCAGCTGAAACAAACCTTTCAGCTGTGCTTACATTCTGGATTGTAGAAGAATATGATGCAGTTTAACACTTCACCAAGTGTTCACAAAACAAAAAATCTAAAGTCATTTTTGCTTATGGTTTAACTGAATCTTCAAAGGTCAGCAGCAAGTGCATTGGTCAGTGAAGTGAGATTAAATGCATAATGTATATTTGTATTATTTAATTAACATATTTATTTATTAAAGGTAATATTCTTTTTTTGCATTTCACTGGATGTATTTATTTTAAGGAATACTGAATCTTTTTTTTGTGCAAGTGAGATGAGTAAATGCCTGCTCACATTTAATCATTACACGTCTCGGCACTTCCTCTCAACATGGGGACAGGAGAGCTGTCAGTCAATAAATGGGAAAACAAAGTAACTTGCGTTACTTAGTAACTCAGATATTTTGTTGTAAATTTAAAGTGATGCTTTACTTTACTAGTTACTTGAAAAAAGTAATCTGATTACATAACTCGAGTTCCTTGTAATGTTTTACCCCCAAAACTGGTGTGTGTGTGTGTGTGTGTGTGTGTGCGCGCGCGCGCTAGCAGAATATAGATACTTATAGGGACTTGTGGGGTGATAGAAGGTTATCTAAAACCTTAAATAAAAAATAATAAAATGTATCTAACTTTAGTGATAGTTCTTGCTGAAACAAATGAGGGTCAAGCGCCTTGATAACCAGGTAATCTGATACTAGAATAGGAATGCAACCTTAATAGCCCCCAGTGGCTGATGCGCTCCCACTCTCCACTGCTCTCGGTTTGAACCCACTTATTTTTGGCGGTTTGCCCAGTTGTTAAACTGCAAGAATAGTCAGAACCACCCCAGAACGTGGTTTATGTTATAATGGCTTGGTTTCAGGAGGATTTGTACTACATTTGCTCACTCTCTGTGAGTTTGTATGGGATAACAGCTGGACTTAATAACTAATTGGTGCTAAATGAAATGCAGAAGTTGCTATAGAAAGAATATAGTTCAGAATTATAGTATCACAATTCTTAGAGAAACAAGTTAACTAAGTATAAACATTTATGAAACGTTGACGGGTGGCGGGTGGGCGGCATAAGATTCATTCGCTGATAGTTCCGTGTGTGCTCTCCTAATTAGCAGTTTATGAAAATTTAAATTAAAAAGCTGTTAATGGAGACTGTAGAAAAATTGACAAAAGGTTAAAGTGTAAGAAGTAAACTAAAATGGAATGGAAATAAGAGGACTTTTTAAATCTGTTCTCAAGTAAAGCTCTTCATGTATGTGGAGAAAAGTAGGGCTGTCAATTTAATTTAGTACAATTCAGCATATATGAATATATTATGCGTATTTAAATATAATTATTTAGCAGATAGCTAATCAAGTATATAATAGCAAATATGTACAACCTTTGCTTTAATGAAATAATTTAATTAATAAATGAATAGTTTTATTTGGCAATGACACATTTGATCATAAATTGACCAAAAGTGACACTAAAAACATTCATAATGTCACAAAAGATTTCTATTTAAAATAAATGCGGTTTGAACTTTATATATAAAACTTTCTATACATATAATATCAAAGAATCCTGAAAAACAATGCTTCCTTAAAAATATTTTGCAGCACAACTGTTAAATTGATAATAATAAGAAATGTTTCTTGATCACCAAATCAGCATATTAGAATGATTTCTGAAGGATCATGTGACACTGAAGACTGGAGTAATGATGCTGAAAATTCAGCTTTGCATCACAGGAATAAATTACATTTTAAAAGTGATCAAATAAATGCAGCCTTTGTGAGCATATGAGACTTTGACCCCAAACCTTTGAACAGTAGTCAATATATGCCATATGCAGTATAATGCTGACGCGGTCTTTCCTACTCCTCTTCTTCACCCCTGCAGCTCGCTATCATTCACCTTCTCTCTTATTTATTTGTACTTCCATGCTCTGCCAGTCTTTGCCACTATCCCCTGGCACTCCTGCGACCCATTTTCTGATTACAGTCAGCAATAACAATTTGCAGATGGCTGATGCTAATCTATTAATGAGCATGAAGCATGATGAAGGCTGCTGTGAATGTTCTTAATGCAAATCTGACTTTGGAAAAAGCCTCTGCCCTTATTGTAGACACTTCCCTCTGGGGTTCTCTCCCACTACATGTTTGACTCTATACTATCTATGTTAAATAAGGCATGAATAGAATATCACTTTCAGTCTACTCTGTACATATCAATGCAGGTGAGGGCAGAGACCCACTTGCCTCACTGGATGTGCAGACTAGCAGTAAGCTACGTTCACACTGTCAGTTTTTGGGATTGATAACATCATTTACTTACAAATTTGAGTCTCGAAATGTCCTGTTCAAACAGCAGCTTACTATAATATCTAGAATACTGTATGTATGAATGTGCAACAGGGGTCAAGCCCATATTTTCTCACCAGTAACCATAGCAAGAGTGACCAAAGTAAGATCAAAGATGACATCGTCCTGACAAATGGCAGAGATGACAAATCTTCATCAACCGACAGTTGTATATCTGGTTGGAGAGTGGAGCATTTGAATCTAAAGCAGGACGCAAAACTGACGGGAGCAGCTCTGGTGGAGAACAGTGACTGGGTATAAAACCTTCACACAGCTCATATCTCTCTCGCTGTAAGTTACCCGAAAGCAAAACCACACACGAAAACCTGTAACACACGTAAGACACACATTGGTGCAGTGCAGAGTGGCTCTTTCACACTGAATGACGTAACACAACTAGTTGTCCAGTCTGTTTTTCATTCATGCAGCATGTGTTTTTCAAGAATGCGGTTGTGAGTCCTGAAAATTTACAGGTGTGAGTTTGGTTATAGAATGCGATTGTCACTCCAGAAAATAACTGAACTGAATGTATTAAAGGATTAGTTCACTTTCAAATGAAAATTACCCCAAGATTTACTCACCCTCAAGCTATCCTAGGTGTATATGACTTTCTTCTTTCTGATGAACATCCAAGCTATCCTGATGCATCCAAGCTTTAAAATGGCAGTGAGCGAGACCAACTAATATGAAGCTGAAGAAAGTGCCTCCATCCACATTCATCCATCATAAACATACTCCACATGGCTCCGGGGGTTTAATAAAGGCCTTCTGAGGCGAAGCGATGCGTAAAAAAAAAATCCATATTTAACAAGTTGTGAAGTAAAATATCTATCTTGCGCCAGACCGGCTTCCGTATTCAACTTACGAAAAAAAACAGAACGGGCGTCGCGTCAGTTAAGCTTTTTCTGTAAGTTGAATACGGCAGGCGTAGGATATAGCGTAAGCTTTTTGAACTGCGAGAGGCGTTACACATTCTTCGTAAGTTGAATACGGAAGGCGAGTAAAGCTTGGGGTGATTTTTATTTGAAAGTCAACTAATCCTTTAAGGTCTCAAAATACTGACAACCGTATTCTGCTGCTGTGTGAATGTGGCCATTGCAGTAGTTCACTGGAATCAACAAGCAAATTAGCATGTCACCTTGAACAAAGCATTTTATTTCTTATTGTTAGGATCAAAAATAACATAGATAAAAATAAAATACAAAATAGATAATTGGAGTAAATAAATAAACAACAAAACATGTTTCATGTAAAGATATGCTTGATTACATTAGTTTTTTTCATCATTACGTCATTTACTTATAGTTATTTTAAGTACTTGTTATTGATTATATATAACTTACTTTATGGTAATTACTTTATAGTAAGTTAAAATAAATACTTTTTAAATTAAATATTTTATTATTAGTAGTAGTAATTGTATTTTCTGTGTAAATCATTTAATCTTAATTTAATTTGTAGTAAATGAAATACTTTTTAATTTCCCTTTCAAGGGAACTTGCGCTGCGTCAAACGCTTTGGAAACGCCTCTGTGTGATTGTGTTGCATATGAAATCAGTCCAATAGGGTGACGGAACGTCATAGGCGGGTGACGTCACTGATCAGGAACTATAAAGCCTACCCGAAAACACACTCATTTAGCTTCTGTGTCTTCAGCAAGCGCTACGTGTGAACTTGTCTGATATATATTATCGGTCAGAATGGCGAGTGAAAAGCATTTGAGGAAGTGTGTTCATCCGTGCCCGCGCTTCATTATGGGTGGGGATACACACCAAATGTGTGTTGTTTGTTTGGGAGCGGCCAAGCCTTCGAGCCAATCGAAGAAGTCCCTGAGAAGTTTCTCACTCTTAAAACTGTTTTTTCTTGCTGTCTCGTCTCTCAAGAGAATTGGAGACATTCAAGCCCTTTCGGTATCTCCCTCCTGCTTGGAATTTGTACCCGGCATGGTTAAAGCTTTCTTGCATCCAAGACCGGGGTATATTCCTAAGGTCCTCACTAATACTGTGAGGCCTATCGTGCTGCAGGCCTTCTGTCCTCCTCCCTTTCGGACATCAGACCAGGAAAAGCTTAATCTGCTCTGCCCTGTCAGGGCTTTAGATGCCTATGTTCACAGAGCTGCCCTGTGGAGAAAATCTGACCAGCTTTTTGTCTGTTTCGGGTCACCTAGGAAAGGTCACCCTGCATCTAAGCAGAGAATGAGCAAGTGGGTGGTTGAGGCCATCTCGCTTGCATACGAGTCGGCCGGTCAGCCTTCACCATTGGCTGTCCGAGCTCACTCGACCAGGAGTATGGCTGCCTCCAAGGCTTTATTATTAGGAGTTTCACTTCAAGAAGTTTGTGATGCGGCAAGTTAGTCCTCACCGCATACTTTTGTGAGGTTCTACGAGCTAGACCTCGTCTCCACTCCAAGGGCACAGGTGCTCTCGTCTTAGTGTGCGCTCTGATTTCACACGGACGGTCGCTTGCTCATATGGTGACGTGGGGATTGTCGTTCCCAAAGCGTTTGATGCAGTGCAAGTTCCCTTGAAAGGGAACGTATCGGTTACGTATGTAACCTTAGTTCCCTGAATAGGGAACGAGACACTGCATCACCCTGCCATACTCCCAGCATGCCCGTAAGCGCCTTGCTTCAGAATTCAGAGGCTGAATTTCGGGTAGGCTTTATAGTTCCTAGTCAGTGACGTCACCCGCCTATGACGTTCCGTCACCCTATTGGACTGATTTTATACGCGCTTCACAACGCAATCACACAGAGGCGTTCCCAAAGCGTTTGACGCAGCGTCTCGTTCCCTATTCAGGGAACTCAAGTTACATACATAACTGATATTATATTTTTATATATTAATATATATTTAGAATTTAAGAAAAATTAAGGACCAAAAGACAGTGGGGATTGCGGTGTCAGGGAAAGATACAGTATTCATACGCTATGAGAATGAAATATAATACAAGACTGCTCACCAGAGTCTTGTGGTCTGAAAACTACTTGTCAGAATACCCCTCCTTGATAATGAGTATGTGCATGAGGTGGGAGTGTATGAGACACTGCATGATGAGATTTACAGAGTAGTTTGTTTGACCGTGTTGTGTAGTGGGTGGTAGCTGGCAGACAGTTCTGTTGTCTGGCCTTCATTTATCTTTACTGAAGGACAATCAGTGCTGTAGTTGTGCATTTTGTTGACAAACCTACAGGATGGACAGCATCACTTTGAGTGTTTGTCTGCCACCTTGTGTGTATTAATGCATGACAGAACAGTTTTCTAGTTTTGCATAATTTTGTTTGTTTGATTGACCTGTTTAAACATTTCCAGATAACTTTGTTTATTTTATAATGGCCAGACAAGATCACATTTTGGGAGATCACTGTTGGTAATCGCAGCAATTACAGGACAAGTGGTCAGCCAGTCAGCATACTGACAGAGCATATGTTCAGTAGATGAGCATTAGTGCAGAGTTGTGTTGTGTCACCAGAAGTGAATGCCCTATGCATTTTGAATGGAATTATTAAATAAATTAATTAACTCATAATAAATGAAAATAAATGAAATAAAATATTTGTAAAATTTTAAGATGTTTTATTCTGTATTTGTAACATACAGCATACAAAAAAATACAAATACATAATAAAACATTAAAATATTACAAATATTTGGTAAGGCTTTACAAAAAGGTTTTATTTGCTAACATTAATTAACTACATTGCTTAACATGAACTAACAATGATCAATAGTTGTTTACAGTGGATGTTTTTGTTTATATAATTACTAAGTGTTTTCTTTTTCTTAAGTTATATCTTGCTTCAGGCATGCTGTTGCCCCTTCAAAAACAATAGGTGCATGTTGCCCCCTGCATGTCACAGAATCTGAATCATCCCTTTAGACAGTTCATGCTCAGACACATGTGAAGAGACAATGGAAGAGAAAACTATTTCCCAAAATATGCTTTCTAAATTGACTGTCAGGTTTCATCAAATTATGGAGGCCTGGCATTCTGCGACCAAATGAAGCGTTAAATCAGAATTGCATCCTGGGTGCATTAAGTTTGGTAATTGGGAAGTTAAACTGTAATTGTCCTAATTTCTTGATGCCTTCAGCCCTCTCATGGATGAGCCGTCAGGTTGTTCTATTGCAGCTTCACTTTGTCTGTGCCGTCCCCAGCGTCTTCGGGCCTCTTGACCTCCATTAGCTCAGCATTGAGGATAAAGTTGAGAGATGTCTGCCGTGCATGTCCGTATGTCATCCCTTCCGATTACGGCACAATCAACAGTGACGTTTTGTTTATTTCTCGTCCCCTACTGAGGGACCAGAGGTCCATTTGTATTTAAATTGTTCTCTTTACAGCTAAATTAACCACCTTCCACTATGATTAGGCCTCGGCTGTCACACAAAGGAAATTGAATGTGATGATGATGAATTGAGAAAAGTGTTTTTGTTTTGTCGTCTCCTTTTTCTTTTTGTCCGGTTATGATAAACAGACAATATATTGTCAGCTGGAGGCTGTGGCTTATTGTATGAGCAGAGCATATAAATAAGAGCAGACAGTGAGCAGTGAACCATCGGGGGGCTTTGTGTCTGTGATGTCCACACAATTAAAAGCATTCTTTTTCTTGATTAGCAGACAAATCTGAAAGACATGAGCTTAGTGCTTGACAAAAATATAGTCTTCAGAAAACATCTCACTTTCAGCACCGTGTCTGTGACAGTACAAACATTGTGTAAATGATCTTCGCTTTGAAAATACTTTATATTTGCACAACCAAACATTACTTGTATTATTTTCTTCTGATAATCAAGATATTCTTGGTGATTTTTCAATTGTTTAACTTCTAAACTCGCTGTTAGCTTAAATTATAAGTTCACATAGAGTGAGATTCAAAAAGTATGAAATCACCAGCGGAATATTATTTAGACTTTTTTTTCTAATTTAATACAATGTCAAATTATCAATTTGAATGAATGCTCTGTGCATTCATGTTCTAAATTTCTAAATACCCTGCATTCTCTGCTGTGATGTTCTTTCTGTATTCTGGTCTTATCGGTTGGAGAATTGTAGATCCTCTCAAGACAAAGATTTTTTAGCAGTATGTAATGTAGGAAACCGCAAAGGGCAGCCCTGAGAATGATTAACAAGACAATCTATGGATCAGAGGAGGAAACGGAGAGAGAGATTGACTAGTGGTATTGCCTAAAGAGTCCTGTACTGTTTATATCTTTTCTCAAATTCAAATCTCTCTTCCAATCTTCCCATCCACAAATCTGCCAGAAAACCCAAGTGTAAAGTATGTTGCACTTTTTTTTTGCCCAGTTCAAGCAAACATGGTCATCTAGATTTACTGCTCAATCAAACAGTTTCAGGATTTCAGAAAAAAAAAAACAACGTCAATGCATCAAAATGTCATACATTTTTATGGAAAGAGCAATTTAAGGAATATTTCACCTATGTTGTCATTTATTTACCCTTATGTTGTTCCAAGCCTGTAGGCTGTAATTTTTTCTTCTTCTGTGGAACACACAAGAAGAATGTTTGAAGAAACTTCACACTGCCCTGTTCCATACAACAGCTATTCATAATGACTACGTCTGTTAAACTCCAAAACTGACCCAAAAAAATTAATGTAACTTGTGCTCTATATTTTAAGTGTTCTGAATTCAAATGGTATCTGTGTGAGAGGAACAGATTGAAATTTTGAGTCATCATTCACTGGAAATCTTCCCCTATAATGAGTTGTGAACTTGAGAACCACTGTGAAACGCTAAATAATTCAGTGAGTTGAACTCAAGAACTGGGTCAGTAATTGAATCCATTTTTTGTGGCTTTTTCTGTGTTTATCTTATTCACAAACAGTGAATAGTTTTTGGAGGATAAAAACAACATAAAGCTGAGTAAATGATGACAGATTTTTCTTAGTTGAACTATTCCTATGACTGTGGTGCTTACTTAGCACAAAAAAATGCTTCTACTAACTTCTAAGAAAAGTGTTAATCCTGCCCTTCAAAACTATATTATTGCTTACAGTGAAGTTAAACTCAGCACTACATTGATCATTAATAATTGGTTTTGTTGCTGCTATCAGAATAAATGGCTTGTGTTATTAGTTAATTCATCATATTTATTTTTTGCTGTTGACCTTAAATGCTGGTCTGTGTATTAAGGAAAAAGCTTTAGCCTTAAAATGTTGTTTTTTATGTGCGTCCTGGTCTTTGTACGAGGATATGAAGATAAATTATGTTGCATAAACATTCTATCAGAGTAACCAGAGCATGTCCACACCACACAGTTTAAAACCACATTAAAATGCAGACTGTCCTTTGTGCTTCGGAAATTATTAGAGGTGCTCAGACAGCTCATTGCCTTGACACTCTTAAACTGAAATTGACGTCATTTGGTTTACTCTACATGAACCCAACCGTTTGCCCTTTGACCGCCAGACTATTTATATTGAGAAAGATATGCAGAGAAACAGCTCAAATGCATAATGAGATGCAAAGTTAGCAGGCGTTCTGTCAGTGTGTGAACAGTCGAAGCTCTTTAGCTGAAAATGAACCAAAATGTTTCTGTTGGTCAGTAATGTTTCAGTTAAGGGTGTAATTACAGTTTTATTCATGGTGAGAGGTGAAATGCTAAGAGGTTGTTATATGAATTGTGTAAATGTTTTAAGTTGGGTATTTTTTATATATCTTGATTGTTCTTTATAGTCCATTAAAGTGTCAATGGAACCATCTTAATTATGGCCTGAAAGGACAAAGGTCATATTCATTGGCCCCAAAAACGCAGTGATATTTAGACATTTTGGGACCACTGTTTATGTGGGCCAATGTTACATGATTTTCCTTTTAGAATTCGAAAGAACCACAGCTCTGTAAATCACAATTTGCATATGACACTAATAATCTGATATTAGCATCTGATATTAGCATTTACCGTGACAGGAAGAGTGTGATTAGACTTCATTTCCCAAAACAGACCCAAATATTCCTCTCCAGATCGCATTGTTCTGGTGTAACCTTTAGCAAATGTTAACTAGATCTGAGCGATGTTTGTTTTGTCGTGCAGTGATCCTATTTACAGACGAGTCAACAGTACTGTGTTATTGGCTATGCCTTTGCCTCAGTGCTATGTAAATACATTTAGCATTCTAAAGTGCCCTTGTCCCACACGAGTGACAGTAGAGGAAGTTTAATTAGGGAATGGATCCTCTGGGGTGTGGCAAAGGCACTTTTTCTGTCAAAAGTGTTAAGTTCAGCTGAATTTTAGACCTAAATCTATGAACAAGTAAGGCACCATTATGATGTAAGGCACCATTTTTAATAGACTCAAAACATCCAAAACAAGGATATGAGGGATAGATGTTATTGTTAGCCGATCGATGGATGGATGGATGGATGGATGGATGGATGGATGGATGGATGGATGGATGGATGGATGGATGGATGGATGGATGGATGGATGGATGGATGGATGGATGGATGGATGGATGGATGGATGGATGGATGGATGGATGGATGGATGGATGGATGGATGGATGGATGGATGGATGGATGGATGGATGGATGGATGGATGGATGGATGGATGGATGGATGGATGGATGGATGGATGGATGGATGGATGGATGGATGGATGGATGGATGGATGGATGGATGGATGGATGGATGGATGGATGGATGGATGGATGGATGGATGGATGGATGGATGGATGGATGGATGGATGGATGGATGGATGGTGTGTAACAGTACACAGATGGTCACACTTTTGTTTAGGGTCCAATTCTCACTATTAACTAACTATTAACTATGATTTTTGCCACTTTTCCACATTCTGCTCCGTTTCACTCACAGTTGAGTGTGCGAGCCTTTCAAAGTATTCTCTTTTGTCCACAAATGCAGAAATACGCTTTTGACACATGTACACTACCTAGTGGACTTTTTCTAAAGCGCTTAAGTCATTTGCGTATGAGCTGTTCTTCTTCTGCTCTTTTTCCTGTTGTGGCGGTTAGAAAACAGCATTGTATTACCGCATGTGCCCCCTTCTGGATTGGAGTGTGGATCGCCTGTGATTTACTGTATTCAGCATCTAACTGCATGAACCGAACCGTGACATCCGTACCGTATGGTCCTGGATGAATACGTGTACCGTTACACCCCTAATAGATATATAGATAAAACACTTAAAGTTATATATAAAAATAAATAAAAAAAACACTTAAACAGAAAATTAGAAATGTTGCTTAAGCAATTAGCTTAAGTTGAAACTAAACAAAATAAGTTTAAGGTACTAAAATTACTTAACAAATAGAGTTTTTTGCAGTTAACAAATAGAAATAAATTAAAGCTATATAGAAATATTTACAAAAAAACTAATAAAATGACAAGAGCACATTATAAAACTACTCAATGTAAATAAAATTAAAATGAAAGCTGAAAATATAAAAGTAAAAACTAATTCCAAAATATACTAAAATATTGGAATTTATTATTCACTGGAAATAGATATTTTTTGTATATACAGTACTGTGCAAAAGTGTTAGGCCACCACCAGCTTTGTTGTTTTATAAATGTTTTAATGACCATACATATTTATTTTTCTGTCTCTTTATTAAGATACAAACAGAAATTACAGGAAATATGTATAAAAAAAAAAAAAAGAAAAGAAAAGAAAAGAAAGGTTTTTGAAAGTTTTCTTGGCCTTCCAGTCCTTTTCCATTACATTTAGGTTTAAGAGAACCAGGTTCCTACTATTGCTTAAGTGTAAGGGGACGTCACTAAATACTTGCCACTTTAGCCTAGAAGTCTTTTTTTTTTTTTTTTTTTCCTGTTTTTTAATACTGCATACAAATTTCCTGTATTTTCTGGATATATTCTAATAAAGCGACTGAGAAATAATGATATATGATCATTATACCATTGCTATAACAACATCTAATGGTTGCATAAGACTTTTGCACAGTACTTTATATATAAACGGAACATTTGACAGCATATGGGCAGATTCTGTGTGATGTTAAACCACGCAAGATAAATCATATTTACTTCAGTTAACATGATAGGAGCTGCTTTGATGTATAATTGAGGACATGATGTTTGATGCCTTATTAGCATGCATGCTGTATATATCAGATATAATAGAAATTGACTCAATACCTGGCTGATACGAGCTTATTAGAAGCCTGGAGGTTTGTGTGGATCTTTGAATGGAGATATGTGTGTCCTTCTCAGAGTTAATGATCAGGCAACAAACCAAGTACATGTCTTGTGCACCCAATCATTCACACCGTGAAATACTGCCTATTACCATTTGCATATATTAATGCATCATTAAATTCAATAATGTAGTCGTATGTTTTATTGACACAGTCATATGTCATTTCTCAGCCCACTTTGGTGCGTGACTGGAATGCCTCAAATCTGCCTAGTTTTTTTTTCAGATTGAAGTTAATGAAAAATGAGTCAAGTTGCATTATCTTTTTCTCTTCCCTTTCTAAACATACTGTACAACTACATTTGCAGTCACCAGAACGTATGCTTTCTGGACAAGCCATGTATTTATCAATGCCACAGTTGCAGCAAAAAAAACATCCTGAGCCTAGTGCACTGCCCATGGTTATGTGACAGCCGTCTGCGGTGTTATGTCTGTGAGCAGAAATTAAAATTTAGTCGTGACAATGGGATGGACTTTACCCAGGATGCAGTCTGTCTCCCATGGCAGCAATAGCAGGAAAACAGTGTCCAAGAGGAAGGCGCAGTTAATTGCGCTGGGCAGCCATGCCACGGTTTGCCTCATGTGCTCCAGATGGTTCAGGACAACACAAGCTGCTTCATTATCAACATGGTCAGCCCTGTTTGTGCCTGCTGGCACCAGGGGTTCATGGATTGCTTATGGTTTAAATTAGAAGCGCATTCCAGGAAAATGGCCTGTCCTCTACCTTTCCCATTTCTGATAGTAATGTATTTGTATATAGTAACACTTTACAGTAACTTTCAATTTCTTAACATTAGTTTAATGAATTGAACAATACTTTTACAACATTCATTAATCTAGGTTAATGTTAATGTAACATTTCAAAATGTATGAATTAACATTGGTTAATAAGTTATAAACAAACATGAATTGAAAATTAACAATAGTAGGGTATGTCTATTGATTAACGTTAGCCCAGGTTAATTAATGCTGTAAGAAAGCTCTGTTAACTGCTAGTTCATGATACCTAATCCATGAACTGATTTAATTAATTTAACATTTTTGTAAAGTGTTACCATACAAGTTACAAATGACTGTAATTAAAACTATAAATTCTAATTATTTTAAATAATTTTTTATAGGAAAATGGCTGTTTAAAAGCATTGTTGATTGGTTGATTGGTTGCTTGGTTGTTTTGATTGACTGACTGATGGATTGACTGATGGATTGATGGATTGACTGACTGACTGACTGACTGACTGACTGACTGATTGATTGATTGTAAATCTACATTGCATAGTATCTGTAAAATTACTTTGTATTGATGTACATACGCTACCATTTAAAAGTTTGGGGTCATTTAGATTTTTAAAGGTTTTTGCAAGTCAAGGCCGCATTTATTTGATCAAAAAAATCATTTTGTCAAATCACAGTCAATTTCTGAAATATTATTACAGTTTAAAGTTCTATTTTAATGTATTTTAAAATGTAATGTATTCCTGTGATGGCAAATTTGAATTTTCAGCATCATTACTCCAGTCTTCAGTGTCACATGATCCTTCAGAAATCATTCTAATGCTGGTCAAGAAATGTATTATTATTAACTTATTATTATTATTATTATTATTATTATTATTATTTATTATTATTATTATTATTACTAACAGATGTGCTGCTTAATATTTTTGTGAAAACTGGTACTTTCTTCCTGATTCTTTAAAGAGTATTCATTTCTTTAAAAAAAAAATTTAAAAAATCTTATCGACCCCAAACTTTTGAACAGTAATATAGGATTCATATTGTAAAAGAAAACCTGGAAATATCTAATTAGGACTGGAAATTGCATTTTTGAAGTTGTGTTCAGTATTTCATCAGGAAGTTATTGCTCTACATGGAATCCAATAATCATAAACGACAGGAAAGACCTTGTAAAAGTTATAGAAATTCATTGCTCAAGTACACGGAATCAGAGCGTAGTTTATAGCCCTCCTTAGTTGTTTCCCATCCTGACAGTGTGCAATGTGCAGAGGCGCTTTAGAGAGACTTGGTGTTCTCTGCCTAAAATATGAAATTTCCATTCTGTACACTGAGGAGATAAAAACAGATTTTTTTCTCAGTGATTTTGGAAAATGTCTCAGAAAATGCATGTTTGTGCAGTCTTCACACCCTGCTGATATCACATCCTGATCCTGACTTCCTGAGAGATACACACTGATATACAACCTTGTGATCTGAGAAAACCACTTCTGTTTTTAGGCATAACATCTGCGAGTCATAAAATATTTAACACAAAGTAATGCATTTACATTATTTTAGATACGATAGCAAGTCTAGTCTTTGCTTTTTCTTTAAAAAGAAGGTTTTGCCTTTTCTTTAGATAACATTTAGATATTGCAATAGACTGTTCCCTTATATAATAGGCTTTTTTGCAATGCCTTAAAGGTCTTATTGCGTTGCTCTGCTGTATCAGATTTGATAAGATGAATGATGAAAGATATAATGAGGGGATTTAACTAGATGAAAAGATTAAAACATTACAATGAGAGATTTAACAACTGGGAAATGGTGAACATGTAATGCTTCCTAATGAACTGCCTGGTTTCTTTTTAGTTTGTGACCTTCAAGTTCATCAGAAGTTTTTCTGACATGATTGAATGATTCTTAATATGCTGCCAGTGATGTTAAAGGCAACTCTAAAAGATGATATGAACAATTAAGGAGAATCACTGGCAAATGTGTGAATATGATCTGTTACTTTAGCACATTTGGTAAACACTTAGCCTTTGACTCAGTGTAATGCATCCGCAGCTTTGAAAAATCATTCATTTATGCACCACACATCTCTCAGTCTCACTAAATGCAATGTCAGTGTGGTGTTAGCTCTCTTTGCGCAGGGTTAATAGACAGACTGTCTTGTGTATCCATGATTAATCTTTCTGACAGTAATTCTGTCTGTCTGTGAAGAGTGCCAGACGGTACAGAGAGGGAGAAATGATAAACGATAACCCTAACCCTGCACAATTCGGGCCATTTGATAAGGTAATAGATCTGCTTTTGGCTGTTCTGTAAAAAGGCCAACACCTTCCCATTGAGAAAAACACTTAATGCACAAAGTTTTTAGAGTCTCTAGACTAAGGCCACATCCACACAAAGCCAGAGCTTTCCCTATCCTTGTTCAAAAAAAAAAAAAAAAAAAAATCTGTAAATACAGCATTGTCTCAAGAATTATCTACGTGCAGCACGAAACCACTGAAACCGACTCAAAACGATGTAGTATACATGCCAGACCAGTATGTGGCACTGTAATTCTGCCACAGAGATCAATTTATTTATTGATAAATCTATTAAAATTATTATTATTATTTTATTTTACAGTGAGTGTCCTTGGGTTTA
Source organism: Elopichthys bambusa (assembly GCA_037101425.1). Taxonomy (NCBI): domain Eukaryota; kingdom Metazoa; phylum Chordata; class Actinopteri; order Cypriniformes; family Xenocyprididae; genus Elopichthys; species Elopichthys bambusa. The sequence goes on along the minus strand of CM074453.1, from coordinate 13,717,737 downwards.
TTGGGAGTCTGCGTGGTGGGAGTCTCTGGGTCCATAAAGGTTGAAGAACCCTAAGACAAAACATTGTTTGGAGAATGGGCAAATACAAACTAAATACACTCTCATAGCATTATGGTCGATGTTAATCTGTGGGAAACAGGAGGCGGTGCTAATGATGATGTGATAAAAGCAGCCATGTGTTTCTGATGCATTTGTTACGGTTGAATTGGCGCTTTAATGTCCTGCGAACATTCAGGATGTGCCATGAAAATGCAAAAGATTCTGACCACTCATAATCTTAGCAGGTAACAAATGACTAGCCTGACTCTCTGCTCTTCCAGACAGATTCATAGGCCACAACGATAATCAGTACTGAGAGAAGACTAATGTTTGGTTTAGAAAAAATAACTCTCTTAGCAGTCATGCCTGTGCTCAAGTTTGAATGTTAGAACAGTCTGAAAGTACATGATAAAGCACAGCCATGAGCCTGGCTAACAATCACTTTTATAAATTTATATCATCATTCTTCCCCAATGTTTTCACAGGGTTCCAGCCGTCTTGGAAAATGTAAAAATTTTGATTTTCAGGTCTGGAAAAGCCATGAAATTGAATAAAATTATAAACACTCATTGAAGTTTCAATGGTGAATGTAATTTTTCTCTGTTTATGGTACTTTATAATATTTCATTGACAAGATATTGCTGTGCTTTTGTGGAGAAAAACCAGAAGCCAGCATGAAACCTCAGGATGTCCATCAACCATTTTATGGAGACATTTGTACTATGGCCTGGTTTCACTGACAATGCTTGGATAAATCCAGGAGTAGACCTTTGTTAAATTAGGACATTTAAGTAGCTTTTATAAATGTATCTTTTATTAAAAAAAAAAATAATAATCTTAGAACAATACAGTTGCATATTTTAAGATACATCCTTGCTTTCAGTTAAAACAGCTCAAACATGCATTTTATTCTGGAACTAGCCTTAAAAAAAGCATAAAAATAATTATAATTTAAATCTGAAGATTAGTACCTATTAGCAAATCTTTGCCTACCAATACCTATGAAATGATTTCTAAAAAATTATTATCCATTAATCAAGAACGTCTGAAAAGCTCAAATTTTATCAAATTAACTTAGATAATTAATGTGGTTCAGATAACATAATATTTTGAGTTTTTGTTGATTAAGCCAATCACCTTCATTGTATTAAAGGCACAAAATGTAAAATAAAAAAAATAAAAATAAAAAAATCCAAAAACCACTAGAACAGGGTTATATATTTTGTTGACTTGTATTTACATTATCCCAGATGTTTCCAAGAATGTTTAAATCCAGAGAAATAAGTAATTTTTACATAGGACATGGACCGTGTCTGTGCGTCACCTATTAGTGACATCATACCTGTTATCCTCAATTTCCTTTTCTATTTTTTAGAAACCATGGAAACCCCAGAGACACTTTAAAATATTATGTTTTATTAGATAAGGGAACAGCTGTTTGGATACATTTATAGACAGAAAACTAATAATTATCAATCGTTCTTATTGTTTGAATCTCATTTTCTTGAGAACCATGTTTTACCACGACTAATATATCTTACTGCAGTGTGCAACAAGTGTCTCATAGTAGCCACCAAGCGAACGCACAGAGTAACGTTATAACATCATTTTCAACACAGTCAAATGTATCTAATATGATAAAGAGCGCTGCTTTACCCCACATACACTTGACCAGAAGAAGCGGAAATGGCGATAAAAGTTCCACTGCTGTCGAGCCACGTGTCACGCCCTGCACCGCTTCATACTACAGTAACGTTAATAATCTCATCCATGAATATGATTTCTGCCCGATTCTTTTCCATCGGCTGTGAGATGAAGACGACATCTAAGAATCCACGGTCAATCTCGGCGTCATCAAGCTACGCCTTTGTTTTGAATAGATGACCTCTAGTTAGTGTTTCTTTAACTCAAACTTGTAATTTCAATGAACTCAATTTTAAGGAAACCAGGTAACTTACTGTTTTAAGTTAAACCAACAATTATTTTATTACAAAGTACAGGTATTTTGGCATATGACATGGCGTTATGGTCATATTTCATGGTCATATTATTTATTTATTGAGGCATTAGGATTGGGAGTGTGGGGGAGTCATTTTAATGCAAATAATTATCTCACAAAATATGATCGTAATGTTTTAAAATAAAGTTAAATTTTTTCTTATTCCTTTTGATTTGGAGGTAAAATATGGCCCATGACTTGACAGGTTTCAGGAGATTCACTCATACTGTAAGAGCTGCATGCTGTGATTTGTGCGCATATGTGTGTGTGTATACATACATACATAATAATGTGTTTTTAAAGTAAACTAATTTTCTCAGACTGTTTTTATTTCACTTGAACACACACTCAAACACTTTCACCCACACCCTTGCAGACACACACTCTCTCTCTCCTGCCAGAGAGCTCATTTGTCATATCCATCTGCCACCTGTAATGCACATTGTGCAACTGGAAAGCAAAAGTGTTCTTGCCAAACACCTCTCAGCTGGCACCCACGATGGCAACGAAATAGGACTAGCACAACAACAAAATTCTAATCAAAAGCCCACAATACAACCATAGAGCTGCACTCCAAGATCTGGTGAACTGAGAAAATAAAATGACATGAAATTTGGCTGATATGATCTAAGTAGATTTATGATAATGGCACATAATGTGTTCGGTTTGTGTGATGTTGCCTGGTTAAAAGCGTGTCAGTCAGGTATGTCAGCAGAAAATATGATAATATTTAGCAGAAAAATAAATAGTCAATGACTACATTCACAATATGAAGGAAATGCAAATTTGCGAGAACAAATTTAACCCAATGCAAAATATGTGTGGGGAAATCGTGTATTCCTATTGAAATTACTGGATTGTGCCTGTGAAAATTCACTGAACAACGGTAAACATGACCGCACCTTTAGTCTCTTTAGATAAAGCTAAGTTTGCTAAATGACAAGCAAGACACTGCAGGATGGCAGGGAGCAGCTGGAGGAGACGGTCACCTGTGTACTGGATCCATTTATCCTCCTCTTTTACTTGACTGATCTTCACTGAAGCCGCTGATGCACATCATGGATTTATATACATTGGGCCATCCCGTCGTTGTCCTGGGGTGATCATCTCCAGCACACTTCTGCCTTGATGTTACCACTGCAGCAGCTGGTTTGACATGGCAGTCACAGGTCAATGGGGTCCTGTGAGGTGGAAAAGGCTGAATAGTTTATATCTCTCCCTGGAGACATGGAGAAAGAGAGAGGAGCGAGTCGTGATGGTGAGTGGGTGATGGGATGAGAGGCAGATGGTGTTTGCTGGTCGGGGTCGTTGGCTGAGCAACTCAGGTCTCTCCGTGTCACTAAGCAGACACTGCAGCTCTCTGACCTGTTCAACCTGTCATAATGGCTCGCTGCCATTTTATATGAAGACCCCAACAAACATACATGCTGCCATGAAGTGAGCCATTGATTAAAGCCTTTAACACTATTAGGTTTAGGCGAGATATGGGTCAATAATATGACGCTTACCTTATGCTTACCTGAGCATGAAAAAACCCTATTGTAATTGCTCGGTCAGTTCTTCTTCTTCTCTGAAATGAATCGCATTTTTGCTCGACAACTCATGAAACTTTGCACACGCGTCAGAAGTGGTGAAAATTTACGTCTGAATTTCAGAATTAGGTGTGGCAAAATGGCTCTATAGCAGCACCTACATAATTTCAATTAAGCATGAAATTTGGTAGACACATGTAACAGCCCAATACCTACAAAACAGTCTCTGGGAGCAAAATCTGACAACCCAACAGGAAGTGAGATCATTTGAATTTTCTCTGCAAAATGTTTGGTCAGTCTAATCTTAAGGCCTTAGTGATGTTAAATTGTGAAGATCTTGAGTTTTCGCTGACGGGCGTGTCCGTGGCAGCCTGACAAAATCTGATGTTCCGCCATAAAACAGGAAGCTGTTGTAACTCAGTGTCACAATGTCCAACCTTCCCCAAAATTCACACTTTTCATAAGAGTCCTGGCCTGAAACATGCCAATATCCAGTTAGTAATGGCGCCACCTGATGGTGGCAAAAGGAAATGCCATGCTTTACACTGTAATTCACTTGCAGAAACACATTTAAATATGCCATGAAGTACCAAACATGCTATAAACACGTTAAATCATGCAACACTTGGCTAAGTGCTAATGTATGCAATCAACGCCACGAAACAGGAAGTTGTTGTAACTCAGGCATACAATGTCCAATCTGCCCCAAATTTCATGTTTGATAATAGTCCTGGCCTGAACACATCTACATGGCAATATTCAGTTATAGTCAAAGCGCCACCTGCTGGCAGCAAGAAGTGTGGCACATCAAAATGAATTTGCCATATTTCTCCTATATTTACCACTTTAAATGCATGTCGCTCACTGTTCACTGTTTTCCTAAGGCCGGGTGGCGGTGGCGGCCCTGGGTGCGAGGGCCCTTTCAACACTGCTTGCAGCTTTAATTATTTTATTTATTTATTTATTTATTTGGAATTAGGTAAGAAAAAAAAAAAAACTCAGGGTAAATTCAAGTCCAGATTGCAAAAAATAAATAAAAATAAAATCACTAAACGAATACAATTCTTGAAAAGAAAATCTTATTAAATGTTTAGCATAATCCTGATAGATAGATTTGACTCCACAAAAATGTAATGACTTTTATGAATGAATAAATTAAACTTTATTTATTTATTTATTTATTTATTTATTATTATTATTATTATCATTATTTTTATTTTTCCTGATTCTGAAATTTAATGTTAAAAAAATCCTTGTCGACTCATGTCGTTCCAAACCCATAAGACCAAACCCATTAGACGGAACACAAATTAAGATATTTTTGATGAAATCTGAGAGTTTTTTTTATCTCTCATAGAAAGTAATGAAATGACCACATTCAAAGTCCAGAAAAGTAGTAAAGACATCGTTAAAATAGTCAATGTGACTACAGTGGTTTAACCTTAATGTTATGAAGCAATGAAAATACTTTTTGTGCACAAAAACAAAACAAAAATGACAGCTTTATTCAACAGTTTTCTCTCTACCCTGTCATTATCCTACGCAGGTTACGTTGAAGACACATTGCAGATTTTCCGTGCTCTACGTCAGAACACAGACTCATTATTGGCTAGCTCCTGCGTCAGCATCACACGCATGCGTCGTGGTGCTCACGTGAACAACGTCGGCCAATACTGACCCGGCGTTTGGACGTAAACACGGAAGAGCTGCACTGCATCAACTGCATAGGAGACTGACAGGGTAGAGAAGAAATTGTTGAATAAAGTCATTATTTTTGTTTTGTTTTTGTGCACAAAGTATTTTTGTCGCTTCATAATATTAAGGTTGAACCACTGTAGTCACGTTGACTATTTTAACAATGTCTTTACTACTTCTCTGGACCATGAATGTGGTAATTTCATTGCTTTCTATGTGAGATAAAAAACCTCTTGGATTTTATCAAAAATATCTTAATTTGTGTTCTAAAGATGAACAAAGGTCTTACAGGGTTATTTTTACGTAATTACTGACAGAAATTTCATTTTTGGGTGATCTAACCCTTTGAGGAGATGTCATTTGTGACTTCTGTTTCCTACAGAGCATTGACTATGTTTACACCATGACAAATTCAGAGGTACTGGATATGAGATAAGATGAGATGAGAGGAATTTGATTTTTGCCTTCTTGCTTGAACCTATGCTCTCGTTTGCCATCAAACGGTTGACCACTGCTGTGTGTTCATGTGTCCTGTCGCAAAATGTGGCGAACTCCCACACGACGTTAATAGTGTGATTAAGGTGTGTACATGTCTATAATGCACTTTGATAATGCGACTAAAATAGGAATACTCCACGTGTCTTAATTCAATTTGTTTACTTCGAGGATGACTTTAGCCGGATTAAGGTAATCAGAAATTGCTGTTTACATGGTAGTTTCTTAATCAGAGTATTGTCTATATTGTTGCATGTAAACATACTGATTGTAGACTCAATATCTGGTCTATTGGTCCCAATGATAATTGTATCTCCTCTTGCTGCCTAACAGTAATATTCAAAATTGACAATAATATAAAGCACAAAATCCATGTATTCCCGAGCTGTTTGAAAAGAATCACTTGCTTCATCAGCCTCTGAGCATTTTAGCATGTCTAAACCTTCACTCAAGTAGATTTACATTGTAATGTCCCCTGGCTCAGTCGTCAGAGAATTTGATGAGGCCTGTGAAATATGTTTCTTGAATATATTGCTCACACAGATGGGAGAGGCATTTGGGGTGTGATTTCAAAACTCATGCACTCATGCAGATGCACTTGGAATTGAGGGGAGTCACAGCGGTATGAGCACACTGGGGTGTTCAAGAGTGTGCGTGAGCAACTGAAGAGAAGAAAAGAAGAAAAAACCTTTTCTCAAGAGCTCTCTATCTCCTAATTACGCAAAAAGGTTGTCATTCAAAGCAGATTGCGGTCCCCGTTTGATTGATGGTTGCAGTTATGCTGTTGATTTCATTCATTCAGAAAATAATTCCTGCAAAAAAAAAAAAAAAAAAAAAAAAAAAACCTGTAGATTTGAAATGCCTCTCGTTCTGTTTTCAGCTCCAAAGATCAATGACCCATCACAAGGTTATTCCATGTTCCCCAGATGGGGTGTGCTGATCTGGAATTTAAAATGAATGGCATTGCTTTGTTCTCTCCTGTAGGTCTGTCTCTGCTGAGTGTTCACATTATCGTTCACAGACCATTGTCTCAGCTCCAGCGCAGGGAAACAAATGCAAGTATAAGAGGGACTTTTGTACATCTCTCCAACTGCACGGTCTACTTTCAAGTAATGGCCACATTTGCTGAAGTGCTTATTTGAACCCTTTATATTGTATTTTGTATTTGAGCTGAAGTAAGCTATTTTTTTTTTTTTTTTTTTTTTTTTTTTTATTACTTGTCCAAAAGGACGTCTGAGGTCACTAGTTAAAGTGTTACCGAGAAGTCTATTTCAGGGTATTTTAACTAGTGGCTTATTAGCATGCATATTACTAGAATATTGGCTGTTTATTAGCACGTATTAAGCACATATTAATGCCTTATTCTGCATGACCATATTCTACATTCTTAATCCTACCCAATACCTGAACTTAACAAGTAGCATACTAACAATTAATAAGCAGTAAATTAGGAGTTTATTTAGGGAAAAGTCGTAGTTAATAGTTTATATGTGTTCCCTATACTAAAGTCTTACCGACTTCTCATGTTTATCCATTTTGCATTTTTCAGACTTTCTGAACTTTTTTCTTTTTTTTTTTTTTTAACGTACTGGCAATTGTATTGATGTATCCCTATCAAAGTCTAAAGGCAACGCAGATGCAGAGACACCCAGAGTCCAAATACCTTTTAACATTTAGGGCACCTTGACAAATCTGGATCAAATCCATTTTCCTGCTTTGGTCCCAGAATCACAGTGTACTTCATACAACAGAAACATTGTAGTGTGGCTGGCCCAAGAGATGACTGTAAAAGCAGTCTGATTGAGCTGGCCCCAGGCATGGCTGCCAGAAAATGGGACGGCAGAAGCTTTCCTCCTTTTTGTAGTCCTCAGAGGAACGGGAGAGTGCAGTGTCTTGTATGAGGTGAATGGTAGAGTGCTTCCTGAGACATGCCTTGGAGTCATATCACAACTTAAATGCATACAAGACTTCAGATCATGCTTACATGCATCACTTAAGGGAAAAGACTTGTATTCTGAATTTGTGATTATGTTTGATACTTTGTTGAGCTTTTGTGCCTGAGGGTTTATGTGGAGGACTGAGAACTTTCTATTTCTCTAGGCCATAAATGAGTAGACTATATATATATATATATATATATATATATATATATATATATATATGCCACATTTGCACTGTAAAAAAAAGCTTGGTTTTACTGTACGTTTACACTTTACAGTATTGAAAAACAAAAATTATTGTAAACAAACAATATCATACTGTATTTCTACGGTGCATATGTACTGTGAAGGTACCCAGCATGCAATGCAACATGTATCTGTCCTGCTAAACTTATTTTTGGTTTACTTTTAGCAGTTTGTGTTGTTTGTTTAATTTGGAGTTTATCAGCAGTTGCTTTACTATTGTGAAAGATTAATCTACAAACAGTTATGAATTTAAATTCAAATATTGGTAGCTCTTCATGTTAAAATAAGGCTAAAATGAAATAGAATAGTTTGACTTACTAAAAGTAGTAAAAATGTAGTAAAATATTTATTATAATAATTATTTTAAACTGTCTCTTTATGTAATATAACATAATATGATATAATATCTTATACATTCATGTACATTACCTAAATTTATTTAGATTATTTAGATACATTTTAAAATATAATGTATACATTGAAGTTGCTTTGGGGAAAGCATCTGCCAAATGTGAGAAAACAATGCTCTCATATGAAATTCTGAGTGCATTTGCTTTTGATCTCAACAGGCAAAAGCAGTTGAGATGAAGACATGAGCATATTTAACATGTTTTCCCCCTGTTCATCTTTGATAAAGCCTCCTCTATGCATGCATCCATGGCTTATGATGGTTTTGTTTGTCTTTGTGGTTCTGTTTGAGAGCTGTATTATTATAATTTGACAGAATGCCACAGGGTGCTCGCCTCATCTCCTGCAGCGTGTATTTACTCTGGAAACAGATCAGGATCACAAGTGTATATTTAAGATGGCTGGCAAGTACAACTTCATTAGCTGTATTACTGTCGCAGAGAAGGAATTGTTACACATCTTGGGGGAAAAAAAAAAACAAATGAGAGGGAGCCAGTTCTAAGTTTGCGGTGTTTGGGAACAGCATGATACCTGCGTATATTGACAAGCCTACTACCAAATTGCATTTTTAGAGAAAAATTACACGTGTATGCATTCACCTCATTGCAAAAACAGCTGTCAGGAGGCAGAATTCATTCAGTTCAGTGTGATTCAGTTAACTTTGACATTGAACAACATTACATCCACTTCTCAAGTGGCTCTGTGAAAACACCACATGCTCTTCGCAGCCATGTTGTATATGCTGTCACAGTAGGTGATGGGTCGTAACGTGTTGAAATGAGTATGGAGTGGTGAAAGGAAACTAATTTTCACTGCGGCTCTAGACGCACAGCTCTACTCTCAGCACCCACTGTGGTGTGTCATGTTATGATGCTGCATTCATTGTGCATAAGCTCTGATACGAAATATACATAGCTGCCCTGCTGCCTACTGCCTGGAAAGATTTGGAACGCTTTAAAGGCAGCAAATAATGAAGCACATGTGAGACTCACAATTGATTTCAGCACACATCATATTGATAAATAAATATACATGACTATACAAATATATTAATATACACAATTAATTGGTTAAATAATTTTCTTGACAACTTGACTAAAAAACAATAAAACAGGACTGTTGTGAAATATTATTACAATTTAAAAAATATATATATATTCCTGTGATGGCAAAGCTGAATTTTCAGCATCACTACTCCAGTCTTCATGTCACATGATCCTTCAGAAATCATTCTAATATGCTGATTTTCAATTTTGAAAACAGTTGTGCTGCGTAATATTTTAGTAGAAACTCTGATTTTTTTTTTTTTTTTTTTTTTTTCAGGATTTTTCAATGAACAAAGTTCAAAAGAACAACATTTATTTGAAATCGTAAGCTTTTGAATTATTATAAATGTCTTTTCTGCAAAGGTTTTTAAATGTTTAGGTGTAGTTGAAAAGTATTAAAGGGTTAGTTCACCCAAAAATGAAAATTATGTCATTAATTACTCACCCTCTTGTCGTTCCACACCCGTAGGACCTTCGTTCATCTTCGGATATACTTAAAGTGCTTTAAAGTCATTAAAAATGTACTATTCTGCTAAAAACAATTTGTGTGCTGTGTATATTTATGCAAGTGCACTGCAAGAAACGCACTGGGAAAATCTAGGATTGCGGATGTTTTTTGTGATTTTTTGGAAAGAAATTAAAGGGTTAGTTCACCCAAAAATGAAATTTCTGTCATTAATTACTCACCCTCATGTCGTTCCACACCCGTAAGACCTTTGTTCATCTACGTAACACAAATTAAGATATTTTTGATGAAATCCTAGAGGTGCCTGATCCCCTATAGAAAACAATTAAATTACCACATTCAAAGTCCAGAAAGGTAGTAAAGACATCGTTAAAATAGTCCACGTGACTACAGTGGTTCAACATTAATGTTATGAATCAACGAGAACTTTTTCAAAACAAAACAAAAAGAACGACTTTATTCAACAATTTCTTCTCTTCCCTGTTGGTCTCCTACGCTGTTTACATTGTGCAGACACAGTGCAGCACTTCCAGGTTCTATATAAAGTCGTTATTTTTTGTTTTGTTTTTGCACACAAAAAGTATTCTTGTCACTTCATAACATTATTGTTGAACCACTGTAGTCAATTGGACTATTTTAACAATGTATTCACTACCTTTCTGGACATTGAATGTGGTAATGATGTTGCTTTCAATAGGGGATCAGAAACCTCTCAGATTTCATCAAAAATATCTTAATTTGTGTTCCAAAGACTAACGAAGGTCTTATGGGTGTGGAACGACATGAGGGTGAGTAATTAATGACAGAAATTTAATAATTGGGGTAACTAACCCTTTAATTTCTTTCAAAAAAAAAAAAAAAAAAAAAAAAACTTTCACAATCCTAGATTTTTTTTCAGTTTGTTTCTTGCAGTGCACTTGCATAAATATACACGGCACACAAAATTTGTAGCAAAATAGTGATTTTTTTAATGACTTTAAAGTATTTATTAATTAATTTCTTTTTGTCAACAATGCATTCTGGACTGTGACGCCTTAAAATGCCTACAGTGGCAGCTTACTAGGTTTTAAAACAAAGCACATGCTGCCTTCACAAAGTACACAGGAGACAGTATGGTTTATGTGCTGTTGCATTATTCAGATGTTTGTCTATATTTGAGTTTGTTTGCCATTTTTGATTAAGTAGCACATTGTCAGTCTTCTTTCATTGTAGAATTGTATTTTCTGTTATCACTGTGATCTTCACAGTGAAGCCACAGCTGTCTTTCTCTATCCAGACAAAAACAGATTTAATCAAACCCTGTCACTCGAAAGGACGACAGAATTCCTTGTGCCAAGAAACAAACTACGGATTTGAACTCTGCGTGAACTGAGGAATTCAATGGAGCCTATGAATTAATAGTGAATTCATTGTACAGACAGTGCACATCAATTATATTCAGACATTCAGAAGCCTTCGGTCATTCTTTTAATGTCCTTATTAAAAGAGAAAACTGTTCCATGCGTTGAAAAAGAAAAGAAAGAACTCATACTTTTGGTTGAGGGAAGGACTGATATTCAAAGTCCAGTTTCAGTCAAGAGATTGTATAAAATGCATTTGCTGGCAGAGACAATCTTCCCAACGCTGTCATCCACAAAGCCCTATACTTCATCACAATAAGCTTGGTCTCTTCATTTCCTCCTTCTCAGGAGCGGAGGGAAATAGCTGGGAAGATGTGATGTCAGTCCAGAGAGGGGGTCATGTTTCATGTTGTCAGTAGGTTTTGGTACATTAGCCAATCAGGACTTGGTTTTATCCAAGAGCATTCCTTCATTCTCTCCAGTTCAACCCTTAAGACCATTTTCATCTGGCTTTTCTTTCACCTCTGATTCGGTCGTAGTTGTTCTGTTATGTCATGACAAGACAATAATCCTTACATTGTCTCTCTTTTCAATGTCACCTTCAGCAGCCACTCGAGGAGATTTCTATTTACTGACATGAACATGAAGGACAATGTATTCTCCTCAGGGAATATTTCCTTTAGGGATAAAAAGTCCATCAGTCGAAAGCCCCTTTCTTATTACCCAGAAATATTGCTAATGTTTATGCATGACCTTGTGCTGGGCGGTTCTTTGTCTACCGCTCGAGATGACTGAATATACGCACACAAAGTCACTCAGTGCTCTTTTGACAAGGTTATTCCTGGTAACAAGCTCCAAAGAGTGGCTTTGAGCGTCTGGGAACACTGGAGTGTGATTCCTAATCTTTAGAAGTATGGAAATGCCGCACCCTTGCGGTAAGAGCGTATGATCTATAAGGACAACACCTCGGTCACTGAGCGACTGTGTTTTAGTTACCATGTTGGATAATATTAAGAGTCGGTTCCATTCTCTATCACCTTGAGGCTGCCAATTTTCACTGTGAATGTGTTAAACCAGCCTGTGAGGAGTTTCTTTGTTGGTAAAATGTGAAGAATGGTGACTGAAATGTTGAGAAAATTACACATATAGATGCACTAATGGGATAATGAGAGAAATTAGGGATTCTCTGAGGAAATGTTTGTGAAATTAGATTCAGATTCAAAGTTTTTCTTACTGGAACGCTATTTATATACACGGTTTTTGCTGTTTTTGTTGTTTTTCATTTCTTAACTTGAAGAAGAGAGACATTTACAATGTTCAATGTAATATTTTTCTTTTTCTAACAGACATAAACAATGTGTGCACATCAATCTGTCTGCTTGTTTTTGCTGCATGTTTGTTTGGATTTTGCTGGATTTACTCCTCTGGTTTCTTTGTTATATTTAAGTAGCTGGCTTTAATAATTTTATGTTTTAGTTCGAAAGTTGCCAGTGACATGCCTTTTGCTTCTAAATAAAGGTTTATGTGTGGGAACAGGTAGATTTCCTCAAGCTGCGGCTGTGATCAAATCAGATCAGATCGGTGCATCTGTTCTGTTCCCTCCCTCTGTGTTGACTGACGGGAGTCTAAGGGCTATTTCCATCTCACAGCTGTGAAGTTGAGTGATTGACACAAGGGAAGTACAAGCAAATGTAATATTTTCTTTGTGAATGTTTACTGTGAAATGTTGGAGCTTAAGAACGTTGTTAAAAGGTTAGGGTGATGCCACCACAAGACAATGAGGTTTGACAACATGGTTAAAGGAATAGTTCCCCTAAAAATAGAAACTGTCATCATTTACTTCTACTGTATAAAGCATTTTTATGAGAATTTATTGTGTTTTTGCATCCTTTTTGTATTGTATGGAGAAAAAGCAACTAGTAAAGTCTTAGTTTTAAGTCATACAGGTTTGGAACAATATGAGAGTGAGGAAGTGAAATTTGTTGAAATCAACTAATTCATTTATTCTGTTTGTTAATACACTTTGTTTTCTGTAAAGTGTGAATCATTGTCATGTGATATCTGGAGTTCTTCCTTGAAAACCCTATCTCCCTCTCTCTGAGGGGTAGAGTAGTTTGAAGACTTCATAGAGGGTTATTTCAGCACCCCTGTGAGACGAGTAATGAAGAAGCTTTGCATGATTCATTGAGGTGTTAGTGCCTGTTGAAAATGACTTTAGGTCATAAAAGTGTTCTGTGACCTTCAAGGTGAATGTGGCTTCACTAAAAGAATCTCTCAAAAAGCTCTGGGTAATCGATAGCACACGAAACTTTACCTGAAGTTGTCCTTGCTGTCTTTTTAGTGTCTTGAAAAAGCTCTCACTGACTGGATGATTGTGAAAATAAATCGTTTTACATCTCTTATTGGTGATTTCACATTTTACAAAGTGGAATGTTGCATACATTACTGTTCAGAAGTTTGCTGTCAATACGATTTTAATCAGCTAAGATGCAATAAATTGATCAAAAGTGACAGCAAAGACATTTATAATGTTACAAAAGATTTCAAATAAATGCTGGTCTTTGGAGCTATTCATCAAAGAAAATCCTGGAAAAAATGTATCATGGATCATGCAGCAAAACTGTTTTACACATTAATAATAATAGCAAATGTTTCTTCAGCAGCAAATCGGCATATTGGAATGATTTCTAAAGGATCATGTGACACTGAAGACTGGAGTAATGATGCTGAAAATACAGCTTTGCCATTACATGAATAAATTTCATTTAAAAATATATTAAAATAGAAAACATTGTTTTAAACTGTAATAACATTTCACAATATTACTGTGTTTATTGTATGTTTGATCAAATAAATTGGTGATCGTACGTCTTACTGACCCCAAACTTTTGAACGGTGTAGTGTATTTAAAAAAAAAAAAAATCTGAAATAATTAAGCTCAGCAGTGTCATCTGGTTCATTAGTATTTTTCATATTTGTGTACGCAGTTTAAAAAAAACTGAGATAATGCATGCACAATTACGAATTATGAAGTATGATACAAGAAACATAAGGAAAATAGGACGCTAATAAGTACAGCTTGTTACTTTATAATAAATAAAACCAGTGATCGTGATAGGAAAGCTTGACTCATTTTGGAAGTGATGCAGCCCCATTACATTTAGTTTTTAATGACAGTGAAGTCATTAAAGAAATAATTTGTACTCTGGGAGAAGGAAGTCTCTTCTGTTTTTGAATATTTCTCATTGTTTTCGATAATTTGAAAATAATCTGAATATGACATTAAATCTTTTTAAAGTATTTAATGTGTTTTCACATGACAAATTAGATGAAGGCAAGACAAAAAAAAATGGATAAAATCCTTACCTGGATCCAGCACAGCTTTCCACTGAAGAATGAAGTGCTTAAAGTGTTTTGCTGAATGAGTAATAACATAATTTTAGTGGTATCACTAACTTAGTTTGAAATGTTTCTTGATATATTATGAATTAGCTTTGGAAAATGATTTCTCTTATATTGTTATGATTTGTTTTAAAGGGTTAGTTCACCCAAAAATGAAAATTCTGTCATTAATTACTCACCCTCATGTCGTTCCACACCTGTAAGACCTTTGTTCATCTTCAGAACACAAATGACGATATTTTTGACTCAAGACTGGAAGTTGTTCCGTGAACGCGCTTTGGATAATATTATTTTGTAAATGTAGAGGTAAATTAAGTTTTTTTGCACAAACAAAGCATTGCTTCATAAAACTGAGATTAAACCACTGGAGTCTTGGATTACTTTAATGATGTCTTTCCTGTCGTTCTGGAACCTTGAATGTGTAAATTGCATTACTCCCAGTAGAGGGACTGAAAGCTCTTGGATTTCATAAAAAATATCTTCATTTGTGTTCTGAAGATAAATGAAGGTCTTACTCATTAGGAGAGAGCTCCATGAAATGAACTATAAGATAAGAGAGACATACAAAATGTGAAGAGCATTGGGTCCCAAGGACTGGACTTGAGAACCACTGCTGAAAATGGCACTGAATGAGCAAGGCAATAAATACAGACAAATAACAACCAGAACTCACTGTTCACCTGGACTACCCACATATGAACTTCTCAGCAGTGTCATTTTAGTATTATTTATATACTATTATGTAGGACTGGCCCCTAATAGTCGACAAGAAGAGGCTTAGTCTACCAAAATTGTATTTGTCGGTTAGTCACAGGAAGAAAAAAAACTATGCAGGAAGTCGAGCAGTCCGTGAAGGACAGATCGGTCTTTGTGGTAATTTCAGTATGTCAGGTAGGAAATTCAAATGTTCACCTATCATTCACCGACCTCAATTATGGCTTCTAATTCGAAACATGTAAGTAGTAGCCACTTTACATTGCCGCTCAATCTAACGTTAACCAAGATAAATGTGTGCTATCCAAGTGTTTGTGCAGTGTGTGGAAGCTAAAGTGTAGTGCGTTTACTGCATGACATGGAGGCACCGTCAGTTGCATTTTTTCCTGACAACAGCAGAAACAATTTTAATTACTCCATCATTTTTGGTCATCCAGATAGGAGTAATACATCATTCAAAACTGTAAAGGTCTACTTTTATTTGTGTAAACTCACAATAACAACAAAACGTTGATTTCGTTCAAACATTGAACAAAAAATCTTTAGTCAGGGGCAGCCCTACTATGATAGTATTTATTAATATTTTCAAAAATAGCTTTTAGTTCTATATTTTCAGTTTTCAGTTTTGTACATAATTTTATGATGTGCTTTTTTATTAGTTTTTATTTTACTTTCATTTGTTTGTATTTCAGTTTTAGTGTTTAACTAAACAATATTTATAATTTTTATCAGCTTTTTATTTCAATTATCGGAAACAGTTTTAATTTTAGTTGACCATAACGGCTGTTTCTCAGTCATGTTGTATATGAGTGTAAACCCAAAGGCACTGATGTCCTGTTGTTTCGGACCTATAAAGAGGGTTGCGACGTGAATCATACTGATCTTTTTTTTAAAGTGATGTTTTTAGAAGAGACTGTCTGACCTGCCTCTTCCTATGTGTTTATTTGTTGTTCTGAGTTCATGAAAAGATATGAAAGAAAAGAGCTGAATTTCGATCTCTTATCTTTTTTTCTACATCTCTGTCTTGTTTTCTGGACAATTCTGCTTGAATTATTGATTTGTAGAGGAAGCTACCAGAGTTCACTGCGGTTTATGCCAATCCCAAACCATATTCTACCATTATTCTGCTCTCTTCTTCAGGCAGGCCTCTTTTTTTGGCCAAGGGCAAACTACAATTGAGAGTCCAGGAGGGAGAAGAGTTTTGGTCAGGAGAGGACAAAGTGCTGACAGGTTTTGCTTGGTTCACTCAACATTTACCCTTAAGAAATCTGCTTTCTGTTGATTGGTTTACTTGCACACTCAGGTCTGGCCCAATGGTTGAGAGGCTTTTTAATTTCTGATGGCTCAGAGATGGTAGGTTTTCTTGCACGCTTGTCATATGACTGAAGTATTTGACAGCCAGAGCTGCATCCAATATGACTGATTCCCAGTGATGCTTCATCCCTCATCCATATGAAACGCTTGACAATGTCTTAAAGCTTTAGGGCATCCAGACTGTCATCCTATAAAACAAACCTCTGGTTCATGACAGAGGATGATCTGAGCATAATGTTTTTTATGAGAAAAGCTTTTTTCTTTTTTGTGGCAAAATGTGCTGTCATTTGATTGAGCTGCACTGTACTTTCAGTTATCTCTTCTAGTTTCTTCAACTGGTTTGTGAAGATACTTTCTGTGGAAACTTATTTCCGCCACATAATAAAAAAATAAAAAAATAAATAAATAGGTGGTGTCAGGCTGTGTTCAGGCAGATAAAACACAACGTAGTAAGACTGTGAACAGACAAAGAACTGAACACAAACAGGAACTTATATACACCAAGGGAGATTAACTGATGACGTGCAGCTGTGGTGGTGGTTAGTGTCCATGGTAACGGATGAGTGGCGGGAACTTAGAACAAGGGAGCACATGTGTCAAGAGAAAACCAAAACAAACAGAACATAAGGGTGACTGTGACATTACATTACATACCATCTGCGGGGGGCACACGTGAGTTCTCCGCAGTCGAGGGTATTGCTACGGGCTCTGGGTCTGGCTGTGCTCCAGATCGGGGTGCGACGCTCTCCAGACATCGAACAGCAGTCCCTCTCCAGTTCAGTCCGGTGGTGTCTGGGAGGTCGAGGCGTTGGTGGAAAGTAGCCCCAATCCGGAACAAGGTCTTGAGGGTCTCGTCGTCCAGAGAACTGGTGACGGCCAAACAAATAAAGTCTTTAACAAAAGAAACTCCTGAGCCCGGACAAGCATTATTGCCCTCTCGTCCATTTCGGGCGGTCTGTTCATCTGTCAGGCTGTGTTCTCGAAGGAAGATGAAGAAGAACAGGTTCAAATACAAAGTAATCCAAGTTTAATCCAAACAGGCAAAGGGCAGATACAACACAACGTAGTAAGACAGTGAACTGACAAAGAACTGAACACAAACAGGAACTTATATACACCAAGGGAGATTAACTAATGACGTACAGCTGTGATGGTGGTTAGTGTCCATGGTAACTGAGGCGGGAACTTAGAACAAGAGAGCATATGTGACAAGAGAAAACCAAAACAAACAGAACGTGAGGGTGACTGTGACAGGTAGGCTAATTGTGGCTATTTATCTCGCAATTCAGAATGTATAACTCGCAGTTCAGACATTTTTTCGCAATTGCAGTTTATATCTCTCAATTCTGACTTTATGTCTTTCAATTGCAAGCTTAGAATTGTGGGATAAAAACTCAAATAGTCAGAATCTGAATGAATCTTCTTTAGAACAGTTCTGTTAAATGAATTATTCATTGACTCGCTCATAAATAGTCAGTTGTTTCATTCCTTAATGAACCGCTAATATGGTTCATAGTGGTCCCACCACTAATGCACAGTCTGTCTGGAACAAACACAGACAAGCGGAGGGATAAAAATAGTGAAATGTCCCCGTGCTGTTGGACTTACATCAGCACATTTGTAACATCGCCCAACCAATCAAAGTCGAGGACTGAAATTAACTGTTTGATAATCAGCAACAATGTTTATATGTTAACACTTCACTAGAAGAAAATAAGTCATACAGGTTTGGAACGACATGAGGGTGAGTAAATTATGACAGAATATTCATTTTTGAGTGAACTATCCCTTAAAAAGCTTTACTACCAAAAGATTCACATGAAATCAGCTATTTCTCTTTTCGTGCTACCCAGTCATTAGCATTCAACACAGCAGAACTGATTGAGATGACCTGCAATAACAATCCGTCCAATCAGTGATTTTGGTGCACTTAGCGTCAAGAGAGGCAGCCTGTCCAAAGAATGATGATTCTGTCATGACATACTCAGACATGGCTGCAAATTATAATGAAGCCTGTGAGAAAATTTGTTGTGTCCTTTTCAGGTGAAAAAGGCAATTACCAAGGCACAATTAATTTTAATTTTATAAATGCTCATTGTTTTCATTTACGACAACATTCCAGCTCAACGTTTTGTTTTGCCAGCCAACTGAAGGGACAATGCAATTATTCAGATATGCATGAGGGCTCGACTATTGAGCTGAAACAGAACTGGATCACTAGACTTGGAATACTTATAAGGGCTTATAAATCGGTGTGGCATACCTGTCTCAAGGCTAGTAAGGCTGCAAGATGAATTTCTTTGGTGATTCATTAAGGGAAAAAATGACTCTGAGAAATATATGTGAAAGGAAGAAGTTATTCAAAGAGAAAATAAAACAATGAGATGGGCTTCGAAGAGTAAATGCCAGAGCTTTAAAAAAAAACAAACAAAAAAAAAACTGTGCAACGAAAACCATACACGTATTTAAATTTGGCATTTTAGAAATTAATCTCTTATTTTCATCTGTTATTTTTGTGTGTGTGTGTGTGTGACATTTGATCTCCTGTGATCATGCTTCTCTTCAGTGCTGTGTAATTCAGTCAGATTATACTTTGCACCTGTGATGGCAATTTTCTAGCAGTGGGGAGTCAGATAGAAAGTTATTCCCTTGGCTAAAGGGTGTAAAGCACTAATGGAATTCTAAAACCCTTTAATGCAGTGCTGGAGGTATTTATATCAGCTCGATCATTGCTGGAAAAAAAAAAAAAAATCTGCCTGCAAAGAAGCTTTCACCTTAAATCCTCTGAATATTCAATAATTCAGAGGAAAAAGTTCAATTTTAAATGCTATCTTTGAGAAAAAAAAGTCTATCAGCAACTGTATTGTCATTTACCAATAATATTAGGCATTTCTGTGATGGATGTCATGTCTATGGTGGGCCAGGGGCCACAGCACTAAAACATTAGCTAAGTCCATTGATATGTATGTGGCAGTTGCTTCACATCTGGCACTTGTTCTAGCGGTTGGTTTGTGTTAAAATATATATCTTTTTTTATGTAGAGATTTTATAGTTTTACTCTTGACCCAGACATTTAATCTCAAAACGTAAAAGATATGATTAAAATGTAAACCAATTTAAAAAAAATAATAATAATTATAAACAATTTACTTATTGTGTGAAAATGACACACTACCGATCCCAAATGTTTGCATTCAGTAAAATCCTGAAATACATATATATAGCAGCACAGCCATTTTCTGTTTTTACTGTATTTCATCAAATGAATGTAGCCTTGGTGAGCATGAGGCTTTTTTAAAAAAGTATACCAACCACTAACTTTTGAACTGTAGTTTATATCTGTTTTTAAAATATTATGACGCTGTTATGTGTTACAGTTGGCTAGTTGCAGCAAGGAAGATTCGCAATCGGACATCAATAGAAGCGAGTTTATTAAGTAAGGATAACAGAACAACTAAACCAAAGCACACTTAGGGAAAACATAACAATAAGAACAAACAAGGAGTGAGAGGAGTGAGTGAGGAGACGGTAGTGTGAAAAGAGGTGTGATATGTGAAGAAAGCAAAGAAAAATGTCACTTGTGAGTAGAATACTTTTATTGTGTGTAATTTCCAATTAAGTTTTAATTTTGTCATATTATGCAAAAAGTGCAAAAGTATTATTTAACGGTATGCATAAAATGTTATCTATGAAGGTAGTTATAGCAAGACAAATGAGAGAAAAATGTTTAAAATGTCATTTCCAACACAAAATTTTGTTGAACGCAAAACATATTTTGAGATGCACCAGATATTTTGTGGTGGAAATTTTTACGAGTTACAGAAAAAAATTCTGAAATCCATGGTAGAATGGACCATATCTTCACCTTTCTAATCTCTGTAAAACATATCAGCCCAGAGGATTTTTTAATGACTACTGGATATTGGCGGGATATTGGCTGTTATCTGGAGGAAAACAAGGAGGCTAATGATGCCATATCTTCAGCATTACCTGTCTCTGGATGTCCAATTAACTCCTTTAGAATGAGAAGTGAGGGCGGTTCGGCCAGTGCAAACTGCTAGGGTATAAATCACTCTCTTGTCTCGTTTTAAACCCGGACGAAGTCAAATAGAAACAGCGTCAGATTGCAAGGTGGATCAATAGAGATATTGTTAAGGGAGTTTTGTCTGACAGAACAGCATCTCACTCTTGTGATAAAAGAGAGAAGGGAGAGAAATACCTAAGGGCAGGCTGGGTACAAGCAGCATATGCGACTGAGGAATATTTGGCAGAATGTGATTTGCAGTATTAAAGTCTTACAAATGATAGCAAATCACTTGGTAACTGATACTATAATGACTTTCTGAATGGATGGTTATTGTTATTCTTACTTAAAAGGATAGTTCACCCAAAAATGAAAACCCACCCTCATGTTGTTGTTTACTTACAGTTTACCAGCTCACTTTGTCATTTTTTTTTTTTTGGTGCTTTTTTCACATTTTACTATTAGAAGTAGAACATGAATCCATAGAAGAGTGAGGATTTGAATCGAGATGAAATGCGGGACAGATCTGAACCTGTGTTTCCCACCGGAGCACACTGTGCAACCCATAAGCCACAGCTCTCTCCATCTTGAGATGGTTTTTGTTGGCATCACTGTGTTATGATGTTATGATGATGTTTTCTGCTCATTTAGTCACCAGAGACCAAAAACAGAGCAAGTGTTTCAGTCCGTGCTCTACTAATTCCTCTATATTTCATTGAAAAGCATCCATCAGCATATGTCTCTGCATACCTACCGTAACAGATAAGCTCGATAAGGCCCATTTATCAAGCCGTCCTCTATTTAAGGAAAGAGAGAGTGCCAATCAATACCAGGCTCCCACTGGGGTTCATTCTACACAGTGGGTTGTACTGTCAGAGAATCATTATGCAACAGTAATCTCCCCAACTTGATAAAAGAGCCATCCATGTCCTCCAGAGAAAAGCCATACCAATGATGAGATGAATTTTTGTTCAGTGCCAGGTTTGAATGTGTGGGCTGCCATTTCTTTCTTTTTTCCACGAGGAAAAAAAGCGGTGCTCTCCCAATTTAGGTCAGTCTGATGAGCCCTTCTTCGTGGCTATCGTGTCAGACTTTCCCCCAGGAGGGCTGAAAAGGCAGACAGGCGTTTTGCAATGGACAGCAATGTGAACAGCCGTTCTGGCTCTGAAGAGTTGGCTCTCGCCACTGTGATCCTCCTGACAGGAAAATGAAGCTGTCATTCATGGTTCTGATGTGTAGAGCCAAGATCCCGGCATTTACATGTGGCGGCAGGGCTTTCCTTCTTACATGAAAGAGTGGAAGAAAGACGTCACTCTCTTTTACATCACTTAGATAAAATGGGATGAGGCACAAGGGGACCTTAGAGGAGACAGGACTGATAAAGATGGAGGGACATGTCCTTTGAAGTGACAGAGAGCTGCAAATTCGAAAGAGATGGCGTAATGTGGGTCCCAGGCAAGAAGAGCTAGATACGATGGAAATGAGATTTGTGTCTTACCCATCGATTTTTCTGGGAGGGATTGAAATATTTGTGCCAGTATTCTGTTGTTTGAGGGGGAAGAAAGAGAGAGACAGAGAGAGAAAGTGTTGGTGCTAAAGTAGAATTTGAAGTTTAATTTATAAAAATGGCTCTCAGGGTGCATCAAGCTCATTGGGGAGCCATACACATGCAAATACAGTATGAGTCTAGCAAACACAACCAATTGTTTTAGTGTTTTCCCTAAACAGCTGCTGTTGTTGGTAAGTTTCTTTCTCCTTGGTTTCATTTTTCACAAAAACCAAATTAACCTCCAGCTTATTGTTATGGAGGATGTGATATTTGATAGTCACACTAGGGTTTTATCAAAGTGAATATCAAACCTAGACTGTGCACTAGAGGCCTGAGTGCGGCGCGGGACAAGATTTGATGGGTGAGTGCAGGTGGTAAGACACCCGTTTTTGTGCTGGTTGTGGGACAATAATTACATTTCTAGAAACATATAAATTGTTATTCATCCATTGCACAAAAGCAACAAGAACAACTAAAATAAAATAAAAGTGATTTACAGGCTCAAGCATAGGCAAAGCGTGTGTAATTCTGGGCATTGGGCAAGGCTTACCTCTGCCTGATGCTGCATTTGATTGCTTTTAGAGGGAAAAACTGCCCATAACTGCTGGTCTAGGATCGGTTTTCTCCTCAATAATAGCATATTAGCAAAACAGATTTGGCAAGCAATCCAGTGCATATCTGTGTTTGCGGTCTGGGAATCGTAAAGGTTTCTATTTTAAAACATGTTTTTGAAACATTGAGCAATGTAGTCAATCCCAAACATATCTGTTGATTTCTTGAACGCAATGAACAATAAGACTTGTTTAAGTTAGAATCCATTTACGGGTTAAAACGGCAGAGTTTTTGTTCAGGACTGAGTTCTACACTCTCGCGAATCCTCTCATTATAACAAACAAAGTGTAGACATTGAGAGATTCATTGCGCATTCAGCTTCATTGATTATAACGAAGCTTTAGATTAGATTAACTAAAATGAGTGACAGCTTTTTAGTGATTATAAAGGGAGCTCTCCTTGCACGCTTTCTTCCGTGCCAAATCACGCATGCAGTAGCCTATACTTGATTTTCTGTTTCAGTAGTTTGTGTATGTGGACGCTATAATAAATAATTTATCTGGAGTGTTTATGCTGGGATGTGTAGGTTGTTGCTAGGCGGCTGTTACATATCCTCATGTTTCTGTGACCTAATTTCCCCATTCTGTTCATTAGTTCATTTGATTCACCTGTGTCTAATTATCTCATCACCTTGTTAAGTTCTCTTTGTTTGCTTCCTGTATTTAAGCCCTATGTTCACCCTCATTCCTCATCCGTTCTCGTCCTTGTATGGTTGTGTTATTCCTACGTGTTATCATTAAAGCCTGTATTCATCTACTCTCCTTCGTTTCGCCTGGTGTTTGAGACCTACTGTGACAGCAGCCTAACTTAAAACTATTTCATGGAAATCAATGGAAAATCAATGTATACTTTTTGTTTGTTTGTTCTTTGCAGGCAGGAGTGAGGCAAAACATGAATGTTGTGGGTGGAAGTGTGGGAGAAGGTAACTTATTTTTGCGGGAGCAGGACAGAATCCGACGGGAGACCTGTACAGTACACCCACACACCGGACAACGGGGCTATTTGTTACCATTTACTCCACTACTGTAAAATCCTGGCTACCAAAAATATTAACTATTAAACATTTTCATCGTTACCGCACAGGAAAATGGTGACATTTGACGAGTCATGTTGTCACAAATATATATATATATAATTGCAGCCAGTTTGCAATTAGCACGTTTATATATATATATATATATATATATATATATATATATATATATATATAATATTAATACTTTTATTCTGCAAAGAAACATTAAATTGATCAAAATCAAAACATTTGTAATGTTACAAATTATCTTTAAAAAAGAAAACTATTTGTCAAAGAATCGTGGGAAAAAAAAAAAAAAAAATCATGGTTTCCACAAAAATATTAGGCAGCTGTTTCCAGCATTAGACAATAAAAATAAATGTTTCATGAGCACCAAATCAGCATATTAGAATTATTTCTGAAGGGTCATTGAAAATTCAACAGGAATACATTACATTTTAAAATATTTTTTAAAAAGGGGGTCTTTTAAATTGTAATAATATTTCACAATATTACTGTTTTTACTGTATTTTTTATCAAATAAATGCTGTCTTAGTGAGCATAAAAGACTTCTTTCAAAAACATAAAAAAAAAATTAAAATTTATATAATAAAAAAAATATAAAATTTTGTTAAAATGTATGTAAAATTGCACTGAAACTTTATCGTTACTGAGCGGCAGCATTTGTGACAACTGGCCCCGGCCTGTTCTTTGCACATATACAGATTGGATTCCTGTATATGCCAATCTTGTTTACACCTGTTTAACGATCACTGGGTTTGGGTTACAAATGGATGATCAACTCAGCTTCAGAACCCAGCAGGAGTACAAAAAGAGCTCCATCTCCCTGTTAAATTAGTCTGGCCTGGCGGCTGTGTTTCCAGCCAAGAGTGAATGGAGTGATTGATTGAGGCTGGTGTGAGCTGAGTTGAGGGGAAACAGGAAACAGTCCATGCAGATAACATTGGTGGAGCAAACTCTATTGGCCTTAGAGTTTAATGAGGCGTAGATTTCATACTGCAAATCACCACAGACCCCCAGAAGGCCAGGTGAGGCGTTCACACATGTGCCTTTTGGCCATGTTTCTTATGCACCTGCATCCATCCCAGCATTCCTGGATCAACCACACTTTACAAGTACCAGCTGTATGGTGTGTGTCAGAGACCACTCGCCATCTGTCATAATGTCTGTCCATCACCACGATGATCATTTTTTTGCTGTTTGTTCATTTTTCCTGTCGTTCATACTCGTTCTTTCTGTCTGACTGCTGCTTGGCGTCTCTTCAGTTACTCAGCGAGGTTGGCTTTCTGCCTGCAGCCACCATGTGCGGGTCCCTCCTGTATCTGTCAGCCCTGTCGGCTGAGGCTGAAATGTGCAGGTCTTTATTCTAGACTCCATAGTGGAGCAGGAGTCTACTAATTAACTGTGGTGGAGATGAAATTCTTTAAGCTGATGGACTGTCTGGTCAAGCTGTTGCTTCATTTTATTTATGCCACACTAAACAGTTTTTATTATTATTTTAAAGTGCCCCTATTATGGATTTTTGAAAATTACCTTTCATGTCGTGTGTAATATAGTGAATGAAAACATCATGCAAAGTTTTAAATCTGAAAGTGCACCGTATGTAAAGTTATTGTCTCTCAAAAGTAAGAGTCGACTTGATTAAACAAGTCATTTGTAAAACGAATCCCAAGCCGTTTCGTTGATGTCACAACGAAACATTAGCATATTGCCCGCCCACTTATTGCGCACACAGACGCCAGGGAAAATTAATTTTTTCAACAATACCACAGCAGTACAATCTTTTGTTGTGTTCCTGTCATTTACCTCTGGGAGTTTAACGCAGGATTCACAAAACGCTTGGTCTTAAAATATGGATCAATGCCCAGTTTATTTGGACCAGCTTGCTCTTCTGAATCTCAACCTGTAAGTATGATTAATAATTTATGTTTATAAATATTTTCTAGCGATCGTTCAAAATTCATAGTTTTGTATGTTATAACGTACTTTGTATGTGTAACGTACACCCTAGTCTGTATGTCTAACTCACATTTCTGTAGTTCTGCTATTCCGATGTGGGCCCAATATTGTCTAAAAATGTGTAGATTAATGCACCTTGTATGTCTTATTACTTGGAGTAATGATCAAGGATGGAGCACAACTTTTGTTTACATTATCAGCTCGCCATCTGTCATAATGTCTGTCCATCACCACGATGATGTAATGCATTATCAGCTGTTCACGTTTGT
Source organism: Elopichthys bambusa (assembly GCA_037101425.1). NCBI lineage: Eukaryota > Metazoa > Chordata > Actinopteri > Cypriniformes > Xenocyprididae > Elopichthys > Elopichthys bambusa. The sequence goes on along the minus strand of CM074453.1, from coordinate 13,691,652 downwards.
GCAACATAGTTGTGGGCCCGGTTCGCTTACATGACTGTAAAACAAACACTCTGTGTTTTTATTATTACAGTAGAGTGGAGCTCTATCTGTATTGTAATAGGATGTTAAGATGCTAGTCCGCGCTAACTAATTGAAGTAATCTCTCTGTAAACATTGTAATGTCAAACAATGATATAGTCATTTTTTACTTTGTTAATAGTTATGATGAAAAAGTCTGTGTACACATCTGGCCTAAATGTTTATCTTATGTTAGAGGTTTTCAGCTTTGCTTGGCATTCTGAGACAGTTCCCACAGGTGCACCTACATAAAGTATAACAGTAACGCTGTTATCACGTCTTATAAATAACACAAACTTACCATAGAGAAATGTCCTACTCCAGTCATGATTGCGAATCAGTTTCTGGTTGAGCGAATTTATGCTGTCATTCAGTTATGGATATGGGTGCACGGTGCACACAGTAGACCAATCACAAAGGATTGGGCCATCCGACCAATCAGAGCAGTGTAAGCTCATGGAAAGGAGGGGTTTAGAGAGACTGATTCTCTGAACTGCTTCAATGAATCGTAAATGGTAAAATAATACATTTTAAATAGACCTTGTTAAATATCATGATGTCTTTTTTACTTTGCAAAAACCCTGTCAACATTTTCATCAGTATTTGTGATTAAAAAAAAAATGTGTCTGTTTTTTATTTAATCAATATTTGCTCATGTCATATACATTAATTTAGGGTGAAATGGAATATAATTTTAGCCGAAAGTTATGATAAGGTGTCAAACAGGTAAAACTATACTGTTCCAAACAGTATTATTGATTTAGAACAGTATAAAGATACAACGTGAACCTAAAGTAATAGCATATATTATTTAGTAAATATTGAGTAAATTGGCTTTAGAAGTTACAGGTTTATAGAATGTTATATTTTTCTTTTTTAAAACTTTTTAATGCTCCTTTTTTCTGCTTTTATTTATTTATTTTTTATTCTTTTTTTTTATTGTTATTTTAGAATTTATGTTTACCACATTCTGAAGCAAATCTTTCTACGTCTTTGTGTTGTTAATATGGTTTTCTCTTTATATTTTTGTCAACAGTAAGTTTTAATTGAATCATTTAAATATCATCATAATGTATCTTTCTGTGGTTTGAGAAATCCAAAACCCATAAACAAAGGTGTCCATCATTAATTTCGATGACAAGATTGCACATTCTCTCTTTTAATGGCTGGAGATCATCAAGCATTTGTATGGAGCTCTATCACACAGCAAATTTTACTCGTATTTCCCCTGGAGCCGCCTTGCGGAATAAAGCTTGTTTTAAGTAATTAGACTCTTGCATATATGACAACAGCAACCAGGATTGTGTCATCTGCTGAAATTGTGTTTTTCAACTCTAAATGATTTGTGAAGTTCCAATGATTTTCAAACAGTTGCAGCATCCATCTGTGATTCATCTCTGCAGGTTAATCAAGTAAATTAGCAAACTATTGTTTTGCCATGAAAGACAGTGTGTGATTTCTGCCTACGTGCGTGTATGTATGCATACTTGTGTGTGCTGTAGTCACAAGCTTGTGTGTACGTTTGCCTCTAGCTCACTTTCCAGCTCTACACTGTGTTTGGATTGTTTTTGCTTCCTTCTCTGCATGCAGATGTAGGCATTTGCACGCACATCAACGCTTGAGTATGGCAGTCCAGTAGCCCCTTAGAGCACAGTGTGCGCTCCCAAAGAGCCAAGTGTTAATCCTTTTGAGCGTGTTTTGTCTTTACACACAGAGGGAATTAGTGCTTGTATCTGTGTGCTAGACCGCAAAGTACTCTTCAAATCTCAAGCATTGTAATTACTGTTGTCTGCATGTTATAAGCAGGCATCAAACAGCTGTTCAGAGATTCAGTCCTGTGGTAGATTCTGTAGCTGTGTTAGCATTTAAACAGTAGAGCATGGAACTAGCTACGGTAAGGTCATGGGTACGATACCCATGGAATGCATGAACTAAACTAAAAAAAAAAAAAAACTGTGATTATGGACTTTTTAAAATCGCTTTGGATAAACGCATCTTTCAAATGAATAAATGTATATGTGATGTAAATGTGGTAGATTTGGAACAAGGATAGACGCATTTTTAGTGCATGCATGATTTTTAAGAACAAAATAGTTTTATTTAAACAAGAATGTCCTTGACTCAGAAGGCTTACTTGACCTTTACATCCTTTTTACTCAACTTTGAAACTGAAAATCGTTTATAGTTAAACTGATTTTATTCTCTGCTGTTGTGCTGAATATAAAAACATTCATAGTATTGCTTCTATTATTGTTTATTTATTTATTTCAGACTAAGTTACAGACTAATTTGAAGAGTCTATTTTAAAAATCATCCATAGACAACAAAGATTTCTTGGAATTCATTTACATTTGTTATATATTGTAACTGTTTGTTTGTTTGATTTGATTTGATTTATTTTTGAAGTGTGAGAAATTCCTTCAAGAAGACTAAAAGAATTTTATGGCACCGTTTAACTGACATTGATTAGTAAAAAAAAAAAAAAAAAAAAAAAATTGGGGCTGTCAGTTGAATGGATGGATGGATGGAACCAAGATGGTTTATCACTGGCCTGCTGTAGAAGTCCTGTGATGGTCATGGATGGATGGATGGATGGATGGAACCAAGACGGTTTGTCACTGGCCTGACGTAGAAGTCCTGTAATGGTCTTGGATGGATGGATGAATCGGTGGATGGATGGAACCAAGACAGTTTGTCACTGGCTTGACGTAGAAGTTCTGTGATGGTCTTGGATGGATGGATGGATGGATGGATGGATGGATGGATGGATGGATGGATGGATGGATGGATGGATGGATGGATGAATGAATCGGTGGATGGATGGAACCAAGACGGTTTGTCACTGGCCTGACGTAGAAGTCCTGTAATGGTCTTGGATGTATGGATGGATGGATGGATGGATGGATGGATGAATCGGTGGATGTATGGAACCAAGACGGTTTGTCACTGGCCTGACGTAGAAGTCCTGTGATAGTCTTGGATGGATGGATGGATGGATGGATGGATGGATGGATGGATGGATGGATGGATGGATGAATCGGTGGATGTATGGAACCAAGATGGTTTGTCACTGGCCTGACGTAGAAGTCCTGTGATGGTCTTCTCATTAACATAATATTTAAATTTAATTTTTCATAGTTGACTTGTTGAAATTAATACGAATAGTGCACTATGGATGGATGGATGGATAGATGAATCGATGAATAAAATGATGGATGGATGGAGCCAAGATGGTTTGTCACTGACCTGCCATAGAAGTTCTGTGATGGTCTTCTCATTAACATATTTCACTTAATATTTCATAGTAAATTTGTTAAAATAAATACATGATTATTTAAATGGTGCAATTTCCATTTTCTTTTTGTGTTTACAGATGGAACGCCTTACACATGGTGGGTCGGCCGCGGTAACGAGAAGCACTTTTACTGGGGCGGCTCTGTGCCTGGCATTCAGAAATGTGCATGTGGCATCGAGCGCAACTGCACCGACTCCAAATACTACTGCAACTGTGATGCTGACCAGAAGCAGTGGTAAGTAGCCACATTATGTGAGGTGCAATATGCTGTTTCCATGGCGATTGCCAAATCCGGCAGCTAATTATGAGCTTTAGATTAAGTTGCTATTTGCAAGTTACTGACCTTCTTAGCCCACCTGTGAAACTTGTGAGAGACAAGCAAGTCTTGTTCCCATCTGCCTTATTGTCTCTCTGAATTAAATAACGCTGTCTGCTGCGTGACACGGTTGTCTCGACCTCAATGCTTGTGCAAATGGCAAACAGATTGCGTTGATAAAGAAGTTTAAGTAGAGACGAACTCTGATATTTCCATCAACAAAAGCTCTGGCTGGTGTGTTTGGTGGCTTTATTACTAAAGAGAGCTGTGGGCGATATTGCAGAGGAGGGGAACAAAGTCATTCGTCTGGCGCCCTCATACAGTTGTCTGTAATGCATGTGGGGTATGTATTGCTTTGAGACACATTCATTTACATCCTTTCTAATGGGTCTTTATATGTTAGCTGTTAATGTCAGTCAGCTGTTAAAGAACAGAGAGAGAGAAACGATCCATCTTAACACAATAAACTCAATCGTAGATTTGCAAAGTGAAAAAGAGAGAAAAGCTGTTAGTATCCATTTCCATAGCACTTAGATGTGGGCACACACTGTAAAAAAAATCAAAAGTTAAGAAAACTTACACGTTTAAGGCAACCAGCTGCAGGGGATTTTTGAGTTTTCTCAACTTGTTGTAAATTGAGCAGTATGTCATATAACTAAACACTGTGGATCTGCAACATAAGGACACCATGACAAAACTGATTGGCTGAGGTTAAGAGACTACATTATAAAAAACAACCGAATCTGGGTTGTTTTTAACCCAAGGGTTGGGTAAATATAGGACAGAACACATGTTAGGTTGATTTTACCCAACAAATTGGTTTGTTTATTTAACCCAGCATAATGGGTTGATTAATTTTTACTATAAAACTATCTTATTTTTTCTTTTACTTCATACATGAATTAATGTTTACAGATGAATTTTTTTTAAATACTCCACACCACCACTGGTTTGCATGATAATTCCTTTATTTTCGATCATATTTTATATCATTTTTAATAAATATTGCCTATATTTAAGCTCGTTTAACAAATATTAAAGTAAAAATTAAACATTTAGAAGACATTCAAGTGTAATTGACCAGTCTCTGTTGTCCTGTTTCCAATGGGGAAACTGATAACTTCAGACCGCATCCTGCGTTTCACTCATAGCCGAAAAATGCTGTGACTGACTTCATTACCTGTCCATAAATAATCAGTGTACAATTCTGAGAACATATTTTAACATCCTAAGTATTTATATTCTGTATCTTTTTGAATAAAATCATAACATTTTATGCAAGGCATCAGGGGTTTCCATCACACGAAAGGACCGATGCAACAGGTGACTCACATCATGCCCCTGTATGTTGCTTTGCATAAAATTGAACGATATACAGAACAATAATGATTTTTTTGATAAAATAAAACATACACAAACCTGTATTTTACTGAAAACATACACCAATTTGACAGAGCAAAAAGCCAGTGATAAATAACTCAACCCCTGGGTTGTTATGTCTGACTCAGGATCTGGGTAAAACAAAAATCTTTTTTCTTTTTTTTTTAAATGACCCAAAAGGCTCAACCCAGGACTTGGGTAGAAAAAAAATAAGGGATTTTTTTTAGAGTGTAGAGACTAGAGTTTGGGACTTAGAGAGAGTGTTGTTATTGTTAACTAAAGCTTAAAAACACATTTTTTACCAAAAAAACATTAGTATAGGGAACATGTATTCACTATTAACTACGACTTTTCCCTCAATAAACTCCTAATTTAATGCTAATTAATAGTTAGTAAGTTAGTTGTTAAGTTTAGGTATTGGGTAGGATTAAGAATAAGAATAAGGTCATGCAGAATAAGGCATTAATATATGCTTAATAATTACTAATAAACAGCCAATATTCTAGTAATATGCATGCTAATAAGCAACTAGTTAAAAGAAAGTGTTACCCCATTTTTCAATAATTTAAGCAAAGCTGGAAAAAAATATATAAACTTAAATGAAAAATAGAAATTATGCGATAACACTTTACAATATGGGTGCACTAATAGGAATTAATTCATGCTTAACTAATGCACAGATAATTATGAGTTAATGTGTTCACACTATGTTCACACTGGCAGGTTTGTTTAGAATAAAATGGTGCAATTTCTCTGTTAGTGTGGTTCATTTGAATAAGTGTGAACACTGGTGCAAACAAGCGGACCAAGACCCCTGAAAAGGTGGGTCTTGAAATGAACTTTGAAATGAAATGAACTTTGTTGCTGTTCGCCTGAAATATGAATGCAACATAAACCGAAGACATCTAAACCATGACATGTCATGAGTTGCAACCCTAAAAATGGCAGAACGCTCAAGCATACCTGTTTTTGTCATCATAGGAGCTACGTTGCCCTTACAGTTCAATACAGGCATCAAAATGTGGTCTCCATGAAGCAGATCTTTGTTTGTGTGCAATTGAGGCATTCCGGACACTGGTTTGATTCCTTTACATATTTTACATTTGGTGCCGTTCACACAACGTTTTTGCATCCCACTGCGCTGCATTTCCAAATATTTTCAATGTAAATATGCATTAGATGGATGTGTTTGACTGCTGCACCTGCGTCTCACATTTTACGTCCTTTACAGTGTCTAATGCATGACACGACGGTCCCAAAAATGAAGTTAAAATAAGTTCAACTTTTTACAAAATGTGTCTGTAGACCTTTCTTTTTTTAATTATTCCACTGCCCTGCATCTCGCATTTTTAAACGCAAAAACGCTGTGTGACACGCTGTGATTCTGTGTGAATAGCCCCTTAGAAGGCAGTTCACTAGGTCTTGGAACAGCTAGAGCTTGTCAGACATTTGCAACCACTGACGCTCCACAGGGAGTGTATTGGATGGATTGGTGGAAAGTAATAACCAAACAGACTTTATGTGCCCCTGGATAAATGTGTGTTTGTATAATTAGGGCCCGAGCACCGGTGGTGTGAGGACCCTATTGGAATTGCTCAGTCAATTCTTCTTCTCCAAAATGAATCGCATTTTTGAGGGCCTAAACATGCTCAAACTCATGAAACTTTGCACATGCATCAGAAGTGGTAAAAAACTTACGTCTGATATGGGTTTCTGAATTGTGTGTGGCAAAATGGCTCGATAGCGCCACCTACAAAATTTCAATTAAGCGCCTTTTTGACGCTACGTTTCGTGTACAGGTATGAAATTCGGTAGACATATGTAACAGCCCAATACCTACAAAAAAGTCCATGGGTGCAAAATCTGTAAACCCAAAAGGAAGTGAGATATTTTGAATTTTCTCTGCAAAATTTTTGCAGTTTTTGCCATTTCCAGACGTTGTACTGGAGCTTTAATCAGAAAAACGTCATATTTGTTCAGTCTAATCTAAAGGCCTTGGTGACGTTAAATTGCGAAGATCTTGAGTTTTCGCTGGAGGGTGTGTCCGTGGTGGCCAGACAAAGTTTGATCTTTCACCATGAAACAGGAAGTTGTTGTAACTCAGGCATGCAGTGTCTGATCTGCCCCAAACTTCACATGTTTTATTAGAGTCCTGGCCTGAAGACATCTACATGTCAATATTCAATTACAGTCATAGTGCCACCTGCTGGCAACAGGAAATGGCATGCTTTGCACAATAATTCACTCCCAGAAACATATTTGTATATGCCATGAAGTACTGAACATGCTAGAAACACGTTAAATTATGCAACACTTGGCTAATTGCTAGAGGAAATTACATGTTTTACACTTTCCTCGTAGAGATTTAACCAGATCAAAATCATATTTGGTCAGTGTAATCTTAAGGCCTTAGCAATGTTAACTTGCGAAGGTCTTGAGTTTTCACTGAAGGGCGTGTCTGTGGCGGCCAGTCTGATGTTTTGCCATGAAAGAGGAAGCTGTTGTAAGTCAGGCATACAGTGTCCGATCTGCCCCAAACTTTACATGTGTGATAAGAGCCCTGGCCTAAAGACATCTATATGCCAATATTTAGTTTTTCATAGCGCCACCTGCTGGCAACAGGAAATGGCATGCTTTGCACAATAATTCACTCCCAGAAACATATTTGTATATGCCATGAAGTACCGAACATGCTAGAAACACATTAAATTATGCAACACTAATTGCTAATGTATGCGATTAATGCCACGAAACAGGAAGTTGTTGTAACTCAGGCATACAGTGTTTGATCTGCTCCAAACTTCACGTTTGATAATAGTCCTGGCCTGAAGACATCTACTTGGCAATATTCAGTAATAGTCAAAGTGCCACCTGCTGGCAGCAGGAACTGCGATGCATCAAAATGACTTTGCCATATTTCTCCTCTATTTATCTGCTTAAATGAATATCGCCCACTGTTCAGTTTTCCTAAGACCACCGGGTGGCGGTAAGCCCGGGGTGCAAGGGCCCTTTCATCACTGCTTGCAGCTTTAATGTACATTGTGTTTGTTTGCACAGGTTTCATTATGCAATCTTTGAAATCGTCTCTTAATACTATATTCTTAAGGTAAACATAGCCTCAGTCAGTGAGTGGAGTCACACTAATATTTGTGTTTTCCTGATGTTTTTTTTATTTTTGATACATTTTGTGAATATTTATACAATTAGACTGTTGGAATGCCGGAGTTTGCCTCTTCTGTTGCTGGTTTAGCTGAACACACAGTAATATGTGTTAATGGCCCATGCACAGATGGACAGCGGGTTATTGCGATGCTCTCGCCACTTGTCATAAACCCCAAGCAAACTGAACCACCATGCATAATGGATACAAATTAGGACATTGGATTTCAAAGCGGCACATTTCATTCCCAACCACATTGTTGATTTTATTTTCTCTACAGGTTTGCAATACATAATTGTTTTTTTAAATGACTTTTGCAGTTGCATTGGCACCGTGATAGATGGTGGCATTAAACTAATGCAAACATAGTGCCCTGCTTCATGTACCTGTGAGCTTTATGTGTGTATGTTTTCACTAATGTTTATTAATTTAGCAAAATACATGAAGTGAGTGTTTTCACTGATTAAGCAAATTGTATTGCTGTAATTAAACAGCTAGTCATCAGTGTCAGAAGGCTGCTTTTGAGAGAAAACAAACATTTTGCTTATTAAAGCTTTAATGAGTTTATTAGATAATGTAATGAGTTCATTAATAAGGTTTAGTACTATATGTCAGTGTAATATTGTAAGCAGATAAGAAGAAATGTTTTTACATTTTATTAAGAATTGCATTGTTTGGTAGGAGGGATGATTCCGGGCTTCTGGTGTATAAAGACCACTTACCGGTCAGCCAAGTTGCTGTCGGGGACACAAATCGACCCGGCTCAGAGGCCAAGCTGACTGTGGGACCTCTCCGTTGCCATGGAGACCGTGAGTCTATTTCTTTCTCCTTAAATAATATCCAGCTTCGTCTCACAAGAATACAGCTCATGTGAATTAATACATGAATAGCTGAACATACAGTAGATGACTAATTATGTAGTTTTAATGCTTGGTTAAATTATGTAAACAGTTAAATGTTGTTTGCATACTATTCAGAGCAAGCATTGCTGTTTTTTTTGTTTTTTGTTTTTTTCTTTCTTTCTTTCTTTCTTTGCAATATGTGAAAGCAGGTTTCTAAGTCACTTGTGTGTTGGTAGTTACTGTGTATGAAATTGTCTATGATGCCTTCACAGAATGTCCTTGCAATTAAAAACCTTCCATTCTTGACATATGTTGTAATAATCTGTATTGCCAAAGGATTTATTTTAATGGCATCTTCTTTAAATAAACATTTAGCACTATTTCAAGGTCAGCCTATTGTCTGAAGCTCTCTAAAAAACGGACACATGGCCATAGATGTCTCCAGTGTAACAGTCCTGAAGCTGTGAACTCCAAATCAAAGCTTTTCAATCAACATTACACCCCACAGAGACCCCCTGCCACTCATTTCTTTTTAAATTGCCAGCAAGCTTGCCATATCTTCATAAATATGCGTCTTTTTTTCTCTCCTAGCAATTGTGAGGTACACTTAAGTCACAAATGAAGCAGTGCTTTAAAACTAGCTTAATTTTTTTTTTTTTTTTTTTTTTTTTTTGTGCGTGTGAGTCAATTATAAATGCTTAAGTTTCACCAGAGCGAAACAGAGAACCCAAGGGTAAAATACAGAGCCATCCCTCCCCATCATCACCATGTGAAATGATGCATTTTATGCCTCATTATTCCTGTTAATTGCATCTGGCTTATTACTTAGATCAGGTGCATTCAATTATACTCACCTGTTAGACAAGTGCGTCCACTGCTCTCTCTCTCTCTCTCTCTCTCTCTTCCTTCATTGTTTCTACATTAGTTTGGAGATTCAGTAAAAAAAAAAAAAAAAAATTACAATTACAGTATAAAAATATTTTACAAATTTTAATATTAGGTGTGATTAATTACAGAATTATGTGATTTTTTTTTTAATGCTGTTCTTTTTAACTTTCTGTTCATCAAAGAATCCTGATAAAAATTGTTGAAACTGTTTTCAACATTAATAATAATAATAAATGTTACTTGAGCAGTAAATCAGCATATTAGAATGATTTCTGAAAGATCATGTGACACTAAAGACTGGAGTAATAATGCTACAAATTCAGCTTAATATGTAATAAATTACATTTTAAAATATATTAAAATAGAAAACAGTTATTTTGAATAATATTTCATAATATCAATGTTTTACTGTATTTTAAATGATCAAATAAATGCAGCTTTGGTGAGCATAAGACACTTCTTTTAAAAACATTCAAAAAAATCTTACCAATCCCAAACTTTTGAACGGCAGTGTATATTAGTTCATATTTACAAACACATCTGTGCTCACATCTGTGTCTCATGTCCTGCACCTTTACAATTTGTGTATTGGATATACAGTAGTACAGTAGTCCTGGACAATTTATTGCAGATCATTTGAATGGAAAAGAAGCCATTAAAGTATGTGATCAGAGATTGTAAGTACATCTCAAATTTGTCTGCTGAGCCTCAGCAAACTGGAATTATTGAAATTGCTTTTGTGCCTTTGATCAAAGCATTTATGCCCAAATGACACCAAGAGAACAGTCCCGATAATAAGGGTACTGCAAATCATGAGATGAAATTCTCTACTACATAACTCTACATGTCTCTTTATTTCAATTGCACAGTTATATGTGCCAATCATCAGCTGTAAACTGCATGGAGCTACTTATAAAATACTGCAACTCTGGTCTCGAAATATAATCAATGCTCGTCAGGGGATCCTACGAATCATGACTAGTGCCCACCACCACACAGGGCTGAGACTGCTATTATTTATTCATTTCTACATTTATTCAGGGCTGGGGTAGGAAGAGAGCAGACCAGCAGTGCATTAATGCAGTATGCCAGCTTCTCTATGGTAATGCTGCATATAAATGTTGCTCTTAGCCACCTGCATGTGCACAAGAAGAAAGTTATAGGCCTCTGGACAGTCTACACCCCACCCACGAGGCCCCTCTGGGCTTGCACAGCATAATGGTGGTTTCACTGCTGTTGGGTTTCTGCTCAAGTCTGCAGATGCCGTCTAGCATGGGTCCAGCAATCCCCTAAAGACATGTTTATTTTTACACTCATTATTTATTTACTGCGAAGTCTCAAAATTAGGTAATTGGATGCACAGACTGAATGCCAATGTGGTTAGGAGCCTTAATGTGAAAATATGAGAAACCAGTGCAGCTTTATAACGGTCCAGTCTTATTAGGTTCAGAAATCAAACTTAAGATCATTTCAGATACTTTTTCACTGAAAGTCCTTGCTTGCTCTTAATGGACCTCTGTATATGACTATTTGTTGTTTATATTGAGTCTGTCGGTGAGCATCTGTCATGTGTTCCACACATCATCTCTAGTCGGACTTAGGTTAGCAGCAGTTCACCCGACTCAGCATGTGGGTTCGGCATCAGTGTCGTCAGAGATAAAGATTGCTCAGGGGTGTATTTCCCAAAAGCATCATTAACCAACTATGGTCGTAAGTCCCATTGAGCTCAGTTGGTAACGATGGAACTTGCGACCATAGTTTGATTTGGGAAACGTACCCCTGATCGACTGTTTAGTTTAGCAAACAAGTCAGTGCACGAAAATAAAAGTGAAAGTGATGAAAGCGAGCGTAAAGTGTCAAGACGGCGTGTGTGTGTGAGTGAGAGAATCCACCCTCATGTCGTTCCAAACCTGTAAGACTTTCATTCATCTTTAGAACACAAATGAAGATCTTTTTGATTAAATCTGAGAGCTTTCTGTCCCTCCATAGACAGCTATGCGACTACCACTTTGACGCTTCAAAAAGTTCATAAAGAAATCGTAGTGGTTATTCACATTTAAACATTTATCAGCAAACATGAACAAAATCTCAACCGAACCTGCTTCACGCACGAGAACAAACCTCTTGGGAACCTCATTGGTTCTCGCATGCGTCAAGCAAACATGCTTGAGCTTCTGTTTACCATAACTGATTAAATCTGTTCATCATATAAAGCTATCATGTCTCTTCAGAAAATCTTGACTAAACCGTTTTTTTTTATATGGATACCACAATTAATTTGGATTAGTTTTACAATCTCTTTATGAACTTTTTTGAAGTATCAAAGTAGTAGTCACATCATATATGGACGGACAGAAAGCTCTCAGATTTCATCAAAAAGATCTTCATTTGTGTTCTGAAGATGAACGAAAGTCTTACAGGTGTGGAACGACATGAGGGTGAGTAATTAATGACAGAATTTTCATTCTTGGGTGAACTAACCTTTTAATATTTTTTTTAGCAATACTGAAGAATGCCTCAAAATTCTTGTTGTTACTGTTAGTGGTTAGTGTTTCATTGTATTCACAGTATCTGGTAATAATTTTAAGTGGACATTGTATTATGCTTTCTTTGCAGTTGTAGTTGAGAGTTGATACTTGTATGTTTAAATTTTAGTGGGAGACATTTGTACTCTTGTCTTACAGTATGCAAACACACATGAACTTTAAAAATGCATAATAAAAGCAGCTGGCATTTAAAGGCAAAGACAGTCATTTCTGCACAGCTAGTAAAACCAAACAGAATTATCCACAAACTGACATCATTGGATTGAGCTGAAAGTTGAAAGTTGTCAGACTGTTATATATATATATATATACTGTTCATCTGGAATACATTATATTATTTATGTTTCTAAGTATAACTTAGAAAAAAGTGACGATGTGTCTCTCATTTACTCAGATCAATTAATCTCCGTTGCTATGCCACAGCATTGGACATACACCATCATCTTCAGACAGGGTTGCATAATTAAAACTCATTAATAACCGAGAGAAGGAATAAAGATAACAAACAAAATGATGATTTAATAATGCATCTTTCCAGGCTATGATGTGCTGTGACTTCAGACTACTGGCTGCTTTGCAAATTAATTGAGATGGATAACCTGTCAGTAATAAAGGAATATGATATCCCCGCCTAACGAAGCAGTTGGTAGAAATTATAAATTAGTGTGCCATGCGCAATGTGATGGCAATTCCCTGATATGTGAAAAATATTACATACGTTTCATTATGATGCATTAGACATTTTACATCTGAGTAGTTTTCATGTTTGATTGATAAGGCTTATGTTCAGAATAGAATTATGCGACTCATGAATAACTGAACTGCATTTGGTTTGCATCAAGACATTTCATGGCTAAGTGAGCGACATCACTCATAAGATGTTCCATCTTCATTGCAAAAATGTTGTATTAGCTGCAGTTACAACCTAAATTTGGGGTCAGGCTAGAGTCCTATCCTTTGGTCACGCACCAACTGTGGCTAAATGGGATGAAATTTGCATGGCCACAGTTTAAAATTTGAGTTTAACACCATGCAACTGAGTCTGTGAGAGGTTTAATGATTAAGTCTTTCATTTTTAAAATGATCAAAATTAGGATTTGATACTCCGAATAGCTTGAGTTTGACTCAATTTATCATTACGAAATATCCACTGGAATTATGCAGTTAAGAACCCTGACATTCTTCGGCATATTGTCCAGGTGCAGTTATAGAAAATTACTTAATTATGGGATGGAAATACTTTCTGCCATTCAGAAAAGAAAAAAAAAAAATCATCTGAACTGACATGTCTCTTCAATTCCCACCTCCCTCTGCCCAAAATACCATGAAATGAGCTGAAGTCACAAACTCTCACTTTGCTAGCTTAGTATTTAACCAGAGATGATGCAAACAGGAGAGCTGCAGGTAAAAGAAAAAATAGGATTCATCAGAAATAGTTGCACTGATTCCAACTAGATGGACCAGTAAATTATCATTAGCGATGAGGGTGTTCAGTGTTGCTTAGTTACTGAATCATTGGATCGTGGTGATGCTCTCTGTGCCGTTTTTCATGCATTCATGATTGGTTTGCACCTGGAGAATAATGAGGGGCTAATTTGGGATGTCGTATGCCCAAATTCCCAGAAAGTATCCTGAACCGACCGTATTAGATCAGTTAAAGTTTGGAAGTAGCATTTGTGGGGTAATGTCACTTTTACAATGAAATCTATAAAGATAGCTCTGAGCCTCAGGTCTATCAGACACTGAAAGTGAATTATAATAAGATCTCTTTGTCTCCAGCTCAAAAGGAAACCCGCTGTTTGTGTCATTATCAGGAAGTACAGTATATTCAGATGAAATCCGCACATAGTTGTGAGCATGTGAGCCTGAATTGTCTTTACTTAAAGGGATAGTTCACCAAAAAATGAAAATTCTGTCATCATTTACTCAAACACAAGTTGTTCCAAACCTGTATGAATTTCTTTCTTCTGCTGAACACAAAGGAAGACATTTTGAACAATGTTTGTAACCAAACAGTTGTGGGGCACCTTTGACTTCTATAGTATGGAATAAAATATTATGGAAGTCAGTGGTGCCCCACAACTGCGTAAATGATGACAGAATTTTTATTTTTGCGATAACTCTCCTTTAACATCACAAAACTAACATGATTATTGTTTGCAGGTTTTGTTGGTAGGGCAGATCGGGGTTAGTTGTTTCATGTTTTACTACAGTGAATATTTTTCAGGGTAGGTTTATTTTGGAAAGTCATATAGACTTATACCTTTACGTCTTGGGTAGCAATTACTGGTAATGTCCAGGAAAAACAAGATACAGTTCATTTCTCAAACTACATTACCGTTAAAACGTTTAAATTGATTAAAAGTGACAGGAAAAACTTTTACATTGTTTATATTCCAAATAAATGTTCTTTTGAACTTTCTATTTATCAAAGATTCCTAAAAAAAAAAAAAAAAAAAAAAAATGTATCATGGTTTTGACAAAAAAAAAAATATATATATATATATATATATATATATATATATATATATATATATATATATATATATATATATATATATTAATAATTAGCTGAACACTTTTCAAATTTGATAATAATAAGAAATAGTTTTTTGGCCCCAAATCAGCATATTATATAATGCTTTCTGAAGGATCATGTGACACTGAAGACTGGAGTAATGATCACAGGAATAAATTAGATTTTAAATATATTAAAATAGAAACAAGTTCATTAAAATTGTTATACTATTTCACAATATTACTGTTTTTACTGTATTTTTATCAGATATATACAGCCTTAATGAGCATAAGAGACTTCTTTCAAAAGCATTAAAAACTTTTGAATGGTAGTTTACATGGGTAAGTTGTCATATTTGAAGCTTTAAACAGCAATATATATGCTTCAACTAAATGTTAAGAGTAAAACTATTATGAAACACCAAATGATTCATGAAAAAGCTAACATGTAAATATAACATATAAAAATATCAAATCACTTGTTTAGCCAAACATAATTTCATTAATAAATTGTAATAAATTAGATATAAAAGACACAAAAATGTGACAACATGCCACAACCTGATATTTAATACCTTAAAGGGTTAGTTCACCCAAAAATGAAAATTCTGTCATTAATTACTCACCCTCATGTTGTTCCACACCTGTAAGACTTACTAAACTTACTAAAGACAACATTAAAACAGTCGACGTGACTGCAGTGGTTCAACCTTAATTTTATGAAGCGACGAGAATACTTTTTGTGCACAAAAACAAAACAAAAATATCAAAAAACAATATCTGTGTCATTCTCATACGTTATTTACATCCAGCACTTCCAGGTTCTACATCTGAACGGCGAATCATTTTTTTGCCGGCTCCTGCGTCAGCATTACACGCATGCGTTGTGCTGCTCACGTGTGCACTTATTATATTAAGTATAATGCTGTACTTTAATTTACAGTATGCTTAAAACTACTGTAGTTATTTTTACAGTTAATTTTTATTATTATTATTTATTTATTTTAATTTTACTGTTATATATTCAAGAACACAAATTATTGCTTCACATCAACTTTATTTAGGTTTCATCTTTTAAATTTCATAGCTGAACTTCAATACAGATTTACCAGCATATTAATTTAATCAATTAACAAAATACAATAAAAGTCATACCACTAAAATCACATTAACACATTGTGCCAGTGGAAAATAAATGTTGGAAATATAAAAATAAAACTTTGAAGAGTTAAAGTACTTAATTAGTATCAGTATACAACAATAACCAGCAAATACAGGTTATTGTATAGCAAATACAAATAAGGTTCAGCCCGTCTGCCAGTGCTGCTACGGGGGAAAAAATGCTGTCAGCACGGCTTAACTGGGAAATGAGCGCCAGCACCAAACGTACTTATACCTTAAAGTTGCAAACAACATTGGTACAAAACAAAAAAGGCGATTACATGTGTTTTAAAGTTGACCTACCAATTTCACGTATGCTTTTCGTCTTCACAGCGACTCTTCCTGCCTGTTTCACGTTGGTTCAGCTGGTCTCTGCCAGTGCCGGTGCCACTGCAGGAGGATAGAGCTACTTAGTGCGGCTTAACAGGGAAATGAGCACCCACTTCGATGTTCTTATGGACATTTATAAACTCAAACTTGCAAACAATATTGGTACAAAACAAAAAAGGTGATTACATGCATTTTAAAGCTGACCTCCCAATTTCACGTAGTAGTAGGCTTTTTGTCTTCACAACGGAAAATTCTAGTTAGTGCGGCTTAAATGGGAAATGCTCACCTGCTCCGATGTTCATACATATATTTATTAACTCAAACGTATTTATACTTTGCAAATAACATTTGTATAAACAAATAAGGCAATTACACGTGTTTTAAAGTATACCCACCCACCAATTTCACGTACTCTGTCCTAGGACTTTCATCTTCACCACACTGCAGGAGGAAAAAGCCAGAAAATGAACGCTTGCTCACGTATTTTTATGGAAACGTATTAACTAAAACGTAGCTTTATATCTTGCAAATAACACCAGAATAAAACAAAGTGAAAAAAGAAAAGAAAAGTTAACCTACCATACTCTTTTGGGCTTTTTTTATCTTCATGATGAGTCTGTCATGCATGAGGAGGTGTGTGGTTGTTTTTCGCGGTCATTTAGTACTGTATTTAGATATACAGTAGGCTAATATTTTCCCAGAATGCATTGAAAATCTACAGTAATATGCTGTACTCAGATTCTACAGTAGGAAACTGTTGAGAACACAGTATAATACCGTGAAAACAACAGAAATCGTTTACAGTGTAAGTTTGAACCACTGTAGACACGTCAACTGTTTTAACGATGTCTTTAGTACCTTTCTGAACCTTGAAAGTGTTGATTATATTGCTGTCTATGGACGAGTCACATACCACTCGGATTTCATCGAACATTTCTTAATTTGTGTTCTGAAGATGAATGAAGGTCTTACAGGTGTGGAATGACATGAGGGTGAGTAATTTATGACAGAATTTTAATTTTTGGGTGAACTGACCCTTTAAGAACCCCATCTTTTAATTAAAATGTATCTTCACTATATAGTAGTTCTTAGATATTAAATATTGAGTTACTGAAATCTAGTGCTTATGACAACTGATCACAGTCTTTTCTATTTAAGTTACCATTAGACTAATTGTGACACAGATCAGCAGTCAGTTGATTTTTAAATTAATGTGGTATTTATTTTCCTAAATCTTTTTTTTTTAATCATCCTATTTATTTTGCATTTAGAATGACAAATGATTTTCATTATAGGGAACCAGAATATTCTGGTTTGGGGACTTCTTAAACATCAGAGGGGAAAAAATAAGCTAAAATGAATTATTGTCAATGTACCCTGCTAGCTGAAATGAACTCATCTATGACGCACAGTTTTAAAGCATCTCTGCAGTGCTGTTGACACAGAAAAGTTTCAATAAGTGCTTGCTAACAACACAGAAGTACACCTGACATCTGACATCAACTTTTGTGATAGCAAATGACAGCTTTGCAATTTATGAGAAAAACTTCATCTCATTCATAGGGTGTAATCAGCAGGAGTTCATCTCCTCTTTAGAAAATACAAAATAAAGGAAAATACTAGCCAATGTTTTTTGCTGTAAACACAGAGGGCTTGTTTCTCTAGCACTGCCAAAGTTTGGCAATCAAACTACAAGTTTTTTTGCGGTTGTGTGCAAACAATTTTTATTCACATTAATGAGCTCAAGGGGTAATTTAGATTACAACTGCTTGCTGTCCGCCTGCCCTAGACCCAGACAAAGGTTAACTATCATAGTTAATGAGACGAGTGGAAAAATCTGACACTGTTCTGCTCAATTCATCACTGTGCCACGAGTGAACACTTTTTAAT
This sequence comes from Elopichthys bambusa, assembly GCA_037101425.1. Taxonomy (NCBI): domain Eukaryota; kingdom Metazoa; phylum Chordata; class Actinopteri; order Cypriniformes; family Xenocyprididae; genus Elopichthys; species Elopichthys bambusa. Next base: position 13,673,270 of record CM074453.1, on the reverse strand, counting down.
GACCTCTGATCCAGCCGTCTATTGTAAAGGTGCCATCTGGTGGACTGGCAGCACAACATATCTTGTCAAATAATAGATGAGCAACAAAATGAATTCTGGGGTTTAGCTGGATTTGAGCATTGTACATGTTGCTGCTAAGATTATGCCTTATTGAGTTTTATAAGAACTTTAAAGTGTTTGAAGTCATGATTTCCAAGCCGGCCAATCAGGCATGATTAATTTATAATGAAAATGTGATATGTTTTTGATTTTTTACAGACTTGTCCAGCCATGTTCTGTGGCCAGTTTTAAGTCAATTTAGTGTGTAAGAACAAATGGAAAATATCAGGAAAAGACATGTTTGAGCTTGCACAAATTTTGACTTTCAAGAAAACTTTCTTTCTGTCTATGTGAGAAATTTCTCTACCACCTCACCAACTGGGTTAAAAATAAAGGAAGGAGTAGACATTTTTCTATGGCTAAAATGACCTCACATGTCCCTGGATCCTGTCAAAAGGGCATCACTAGATGTTGTTGAATACCACTCCAAAGAAACACATGGCACCATTCACACCTGCAAAACACATTGTTCCCTTCGCTCACTTCTCTGCTGGGTCAGCCCTCGGGGTGAGCAAGGAGAAACAATGAATTGAGCTCACCATGGAGAGCTTGCTTTGATGGGAAAGACTTTAGATTTTGCTGCATTTACAGTACAGCAATACCAGCTGACAGACCAGAGCTTTGTGCCACTGCCTGTCTTGTTGGTGGCATTATATACCAGACACTAGATAGCCTCCGGTTGTTTTAGCATTTTTTGATATCTGTTGAAGATGGTACATCTTTTCTTTCCTCCTTGTCCCTTGGCTGCTAAATTATAACGAAGAGACATGGTAGTTTGTTGGGTCCAAAATAAACTTTTAGCCACATTGTATGTCATGTTAGTGTATGCTATGTATAGTGCACTCAAAAATATATTTCAGTATACATTTAAGTTTTATGTAATTGAATTACATTCAAATTCTCCATCCATTTGGATTACATAGTTTTAACATAAATAAACTAATAAACTTAATGTTATTCATATTTGTCAGTCATACGTAAATTAAATAGGTAAGATTTATGTAATGGTACACAGAAAAATGCCTAGGTTAATTAACACTGCTTAGTGTTCGTGTGTGTGCACTACTGAGTTAAAGTACCATTAAAGCAGTGTTGGAGTTAATGAGATAATTAAGAAATCAAAGTGATCATTGACCTCAAAGATGGTAACTTCAAATGAATCTCAATAAGTTATCATCTAAACCTTTGTTAATTTTCATAAGAACTTCTGTAGATGTATGACAGAAATAAAGTCAATCTAGTTAGTAATGAGTGAAGCTGGTAATGTTTTGTAGAGTTGTTTAATCAGATCTTAAGAGATTAAATGTCTTTTATCTTCAGTTGATTTCATCGAACGCTGTGTCTGAAGTCAGTTTTTGTGTTTCTTTTTCCTTCAGTGATTCGGCTTGTTAACAGCAGGTGTTCATCATTAATGTTTAGTCATCACTTATCTGACTGCTCAATGGTACTTTAACTCAGTAGTGCATACACACATTAACACTAAGCAATGTTAATTAACCTGGGCATTTATCTGCGTACTATTACATAAATCTTACCTATTCAATTTGCGTATGACTGACAAATATGAATTACATTAAGTTAGTTAAAAACTATGTAATCCAAATGGATGGAAAATTTGAATGTAATTCAATTACATAAAACTTAAATTTAGACCGAAATATTTTTTGAGTGTATATGTAAGAAAGAGGTGAATACTTTACTGTTGCATTCATACTTCAAAATATTACCCAAAGTTTTGAATGGAGTAATTCTTATATCAATATACATGTCAAATATCAATACACATATGGCTGTTAAGAATGATAGATTAGAGTATGGAAAAAATTATGGAAATTCATTGGTCACCTTGTAATAAAGTCAGTGGCCACCTTGTGCTGAGTGTTCATTTTGGACCCTGTTAGTATGTGTATCTTAAGCTGTCGTTGGGGTAAATTCTCATAATGTTGATTCCAACACAGGCCACAGTCAGAAGCTTCAATTTAGTTTCTTTTTTAGATAAAAATCTAAACATTTGATATTGTGAACAAAAAACTGTCTCCATACAGAAATATCATGGAGATTGACAGTGAGTAACAGCACCCAATAATAACAGGCCTGCTCAATAACAGGCCTGCTTACTGATCTGTCAGTCAAATGTCAGAGCACCAGCACCACATCATTGAGTACAACTGATTCTAATGCCTTCTGACCGCCAGGATATGACCTGAGATTGGAACATCTGTAAGGTCTAAGCATTTGTTCTACATGGAAATCTAGAGTTTGTCCCTTTGTGAGTATAATGTTCAGTTCCTGTAATGCAATGTTGTGTTGATCGGTTCAGGTTCAGCACAAGTGCTATGGTTTTGTTCTTGAGTTGATATATTGAGTTTTCTTTATCCGCTGCAGGGATGTGTCCATAAAATCAAAATAAAATAAAATCTAAACTGTGATTTGGTCATGTCTCAAGTCTGAGGTGGGCCTTTAGAAAATTCCTGATTTAGCATCCTTGGGGCAGGTACTAGTGTCTAAAAATGAAGTTAATTAATAGGAATCTGGGGAAACACTGCATATTGGCCAATGGTTCAAAATTTTGCTGGGTTGCATGGCCCCATAAGCCCCTGCTGATCCACAAAATAATTTTTTATTGGGGAAAGTCATGTGTGCATTATTTATTAACATTAGTTCTAATTGTAATAAACAATTAATAAATAAAACTAATTAAATTGATCATAACAAGGAACAAAGGAGAACATGTGACTAAATGAACATGGTGCAAAACAGACAGACATGTGACATTACTCCCCCCTCCCGGAAGGTGCGGGCACCCTGGAGATTGTAGGCAGGTGCAGACAGGTAGGATGCCTCCAGGGTGGTACCAGCCGTGCAGGTGACCAGGGTGGTGCAGGCAGTTTGGGGCGCCATGGCGGATTGGGCAGTTCGGGGCACCATGGCGGATCAGCCTCCGTGGCCTTGGCCCGGACCCCAGGCCCAGCCACTATGGCCACGGGTATATGGCCCCCCCCAAAAAATTCTTAGAAGCAGCTATGGGTTTCTAGGCTGGAGCGGAGTCTGGAGCAGGCTCGGGGGCTGGAGCGGAGTCTGGAGCAGGCTTGGGAGCTGGAGCGGACTCTGGAGCCATCACTGGACTCTGGTTAGGGACTGAAGCCATTACTGGCAGTGCAATTGGCACTACAGTAAGATCCAACCTGTGCTAAGGAAACATTTCTTATTATTATCATCATTGAAAACAGTTTTGCTTTGTTTTTTTCTGGGTTTTCTGATCAATAGATAGTTAAATGTCTATTGAACATTCAGTGTCTTTGATTTAATTTGATCACGCCAGTCACATTGGTGAGTGTCAGACATTCATTTGTACAGTTTAACTTTGCATTGTGTTGCATTTTCTAATAACACAATTCAAACTGTAATTGAAAACCTGGAAACATATAAGGGAATTTTAAAATTGTGATTTCCAGGCCTGAAAAACTTTAATTTATTATTATTATTAATATTTTGTAAATTATCATCATCAGCAGTAGCAGCAGGGAAGGTGGGTTATGTTTCTTGCCACAATCCAATGAATCCGTGCTCCATATGGGCCATTGGATACACCACTGCTCTGCTGTATTTACAAGTGTGGCTCATGCAGTTGATTTACTGTAGTAGGGCTGTCTACTCCATTTGCCTGTTAAGAGAGAGAGACAGAAAGTGGGGAAGTCGACTTTAAAGAAAGAGCAAGTGAGTCTCAGTAAATGTCAAATATAAAGCGTGTGTGACGAAGACTGGCCTTTGAGCTTGGTCTCAATGGAGCCTACTGTTTATTAGAGGCCTGAGAGAGCTTGTGATCATCCAGCCGGCACAGGAGTGGTCTAATGTGTGCCCACTCACCACTGTGGCGTCAACACGGCTGCAATTACGAAAGATGGTTGAATCAAACACTGGTGTGTGTTTTGCTTTACCCCATGCTGAGTGCTTGGCTTTATTGCCATGACTGCTCATGCTCAGATGCAAACACGAAAATGGAAACACAGAGTCAAGTGAACGCTCATCACAGCTGCAGTTCAAATGTCTTGTTTGATAAGATAGGAGCGTAATTGTGTTGCAGATGCATGAATGCCACTGATGATTTTGTGGCGCAATAACCTTAACATGCACACACACATTCAGACCACATTGATAAATGTTATGTTCCAGGTCTAATTTGATTCAATACAATTCACCAAAAATCACACAATAAAAAAAAAAAAATCAGGTAAAAAAGTGAACCTTTAACATTAATGGGGACCTATTATGCAAAATTAAATTTTACATGGTGTTTGAACATAAATGTGTGTCCATAGTATGTGTAAACATCCAGCATATAATGGTAAAAATCCACCCACTCCTTTTTTTTTATAATCAGAAAGGCCATCAAATCAGATGTTGAAAATCCACCCACTCCTTTTTTCTTTTTTTTTATATATATATATATATATATATATAATCAGAAAGGCCAGAATTCAGAAACTGTGTCTCAAAATGAACTGTCACAGTTTTCTGCCTAATGTGACATCATATTAGGACAAGCCCTGCCCATTCTCTGCCCTATTAGCATAGATCCCGCCCTGAGTGAGCAAAACACAGTATGCACAGCATAAATGTTTATATCCTCACTAGAGCAGCTAGTGATATAATGTCTAGGGCTGGGCATGACACAAATTTCACAATTGGATTCGATATTGATTCACAAATTTGTGAATCGATTAACTTTGATTCAATATTGATTAATTTGGGGCCTATCAGGTACAGCACATAAAAAAAAAAAATCTGTCAACTAATGCTGTAAACTATACAGGGAACCCCAGCTGGTACATCAATATAATATTAAAAGTTAAAATTAATTGATTTGTAGGCTACTTTAAATTACACACAAGGAAGTTTTTATAATAACTTTATAATACATTTTTAATGACATAATTATGTTTCTACTAATTTTTTATATAGAAACATTTAAATGGTGGCTGTCATTAAATTAATTTATTCAAACATACATTAGTTGAAGAACAAGTAAAAAAAAAAACAATGAATATGCAATATAGTGCATATATTTAGCAAAAAGCTCCTCTCTAAGTTCATTTTTCTAGCGGACTAACAAGTTTTTGAACATTAAATGGCTTTTCTGAGGTAAATGTGACATTATATGAAATTATTTACAAGCCTTTCCACAGTTGAAACACTGATTACATGATGCAGATTTTGGTAAGTTGTACTATATCTTTCAACACACCTTCTGATGTTCATTCATTTAGTATTGTAACTAGTTAAGCGGAAGAGATGGTCAGTTCACGTGCATGCTCCTTTTGTGCTTAAGTTTATGACCCTAACTGAGAAATAGTCACACAATTTGAAGAAAAACATGCTAAGATAACCTGTATTTCCGACAACTCCAAAACGTGTTGCAAGTCAAATTAACCCGGAACATGTTAAGGGTTAAGCTGTGAATCCAGCAACGAGTTTCTATATTTTGAGTGTTAAAAATACAAAACGATCTATTGTTTGGATACTATAGCTTAACTTTTCTGAACCCTTCTTGGGCAAAGGATCAACCCAATCTGACTTTCCTGTGACTTTAGTTGGGCTGTTCATATTCGGAGCACATAATTTCCCTTATTTGGTGCCTGTTAACACATTTCAGAGCCATCTCACTCCAGGGGTCTGTATAAGGTAAACAGCATCTGTGCTACTGATAAAAGAGCTGTCTGTCACATGTTTGCTTTTATCACCCCTCTTAAACAGCATTGAGGGCTTCAGAGACCACTAGCTTCTTACCTTTGTTACCTTAAAGTGAAAACAAGGAAGAGTAATGAAAATCCTTTGGAAAACAAATATATCTTAAGTGCTTTCAGTGGAAGAGACACTTCTAATATTTATTCTCTCAACTAGTAAACCACTTTAGCCACATCTACAATGCACAGCATAAATGAGTACACCCCCTCTGAAACTTTTCAAAGTCAGCAATTACTCAATTATTTAGAAGACACGTTAGGGTTCTTTAGAGATATAATGTTCCAGCAAGTCTGCTTAATCAATTACCAAAGAAGCATGTCAAAATTATTCAGGAAAAATAAGATTTTCTTATCAAAGTGATAAAATGTTGTGTAGCAAAAATGAGTACACCCTCCTAAAAGTTACTAAATAAAACAAAATACAAAATTTCTGGTGTAAGTTTAAGGCAATGTTTGATCAACAGGTATGTTGAACCTAAACATTTAAAGAGAAGTAATTTCTTGACAATTAAAAGTGTTATATAACCTACTGAATCATTCTCAGACTTAATGCTAACAACAATGGAACCACTTGTGAGAGAACTGTCAGGAGACTTATTTCTTAGCACAAAAGAGGACAGTGGTACAAGAGGATTACCAAATCATTGACAAGGCCCCTGAAATAATCAGGCCTTCATTTTAAGCTTTCATTTAGTGATGAGGGATTTTTTTGCTAGACAAAGAGCAGGAGAATACCAAGCGAGCGTCTCAGAGCCAGCAAAAGCTATGAAAAGAGTGACTGTTTATCTCACAGAGTCAGATGCAGCCTGCAGAAATGACATGCACGTTGTTGTTCTCACTGGAACTACCTACTGTAGCCAAAGCACAATAAAGTCAGTCATTTCCAAAGCCCATATTTACAAAATATAGATTCTGGGAATCAATACTCTGGTCTCATGAGACCAAATCAATCATTTTGAATCTAACAGCATCCAAAATGTTATGGTGTTGCTAGAGGAGGAGTACAGTGAGAAGTGCCTGGTTCCCACAGTAAAGATCAGTGGTAGTAAAGCTCTTATATAGGGATGTATGAGTGCTAGAGGTGTGAGGGAGTTGTGCTTTATCAATGCTGCCATGAATTCCCACACCACTGTGTAATTTAATACACAAACTTTAAACAGAAGATGTTACCCTTTCCTCATTCCCTGCATTGTTGGGCATTTTTTCAACATAACAATGAGGATATGCATTCTCCCAAGGTGAAAAACCTTCTGTGGACATGTATTGCACTCATTCTTAACACTCTTGAGCACCTGTGGGGGATTCTGTAGAGACGAGTTGAGCAACACTCCCCATTAAAGATCAGGGCATTTAAGGAGCTCATGATCCAGGAGTTAAACAGGACAGATGTGACAATTTGTCATGAACTTGTACATTCCGTGCCAAGAAGGGTCAGAGCAGTATATTCAAAATTATGGAGGGCATACTAAGTACTAGAATATTATACATTTGTTGAACTAAATCTAGGATGTACTAATTTCTACAATCCTTAATTTAAACAAAATTGGCTAATTTACTTATTTTATGGATATTAATGACATATATTTCTCAGGTTTTATTATGTATATGTTTATTACATTTTAGTTTTACCATCTTTCCATGAATTGAATTAGTGATCATAAAGAAAATACATCTTTTGTATTTGTTCAGAGGGGGTGTACTCATTTATGCTGTGCACTGTATGTTAGTGCTAAAGGTGATATATAAACCTCTGAAGGGGCACATTGGGGAAAAAAATAGGGGTGTAGGATTTACTTTGATTTAATTTTTGCTGAAATTGCTAGTACATTTCACAAAGAAACAGCAAATAACACATTCAATAAACATGACATTTTAAATTAGAAAGACTGAAATAGTAATTTCTTGTAAAGCCAGTTTCAGACGTTTCCCGATGTCACAACAGAAAGAGTAGCTTTTTTTTTTTTTGGTTCTCCACAACAGGTTCCATCACATCTGCGATGCTAACCAATAAGAGCACAGAAGCACTTCCGTACACAGCATTCAAACATGGTGAAATGAAAGAGAGATGATGGTATTGGTGCTGCTAGGTGGAATTATTTAACCGAACAAAGGTTCATGGAGCTATGGCAACAATACTCCTACCTATATGATGTTTCCTCGAGGGACTACCACGACAGCATTTATCAAAAAGATAAATGTGAACGATAGCAGAGGCACTTCAGCAACCAAGTGAATACTGGAATTAGCATAAGGCTAGTACAACCGTTGTTTGTTTACACTGTTGTGAAGTCAGTCACTAGTTTTGCCTTCTCGATGACATTATGCAAATTGCTAAAAATGGCAAACAATGATTTGTCAGGAAGCAATGTATAGTCTGACATGTTTCTTGTCCACAACACAAGAATTTAGGAGTCAAAATTGCATTATCTGACACAGTGATTGTCTTAACAGACAAAAATATTAGTCTAAACCCGGCAAAAAACAAAAAATCTTCGAAAATTCAATTTTTACAGTGCAGTTTATAAGCCCCATCACCATTAATGCCGCTTTTCCACTGCATGGTACGGTTCACTTAAGTAGTACCACCTTGGTTGAGGTCCCAAGCGAGCCGTATGATACTAAAAATGTGACGTGTAAACACTGCAGATCACTGATTGGTCAGCGAGAATCGTCACTACCAGCAACATTGGATTTGAAACACGAGACATCAAACCCGCAAGATTTAAATAGTCAGTAATGGCAGCCACAGTATCATTTGTTCACACGGCTTTTTTTGGTCAGTAGATGAGGTGCAGACATTCCTCTCGTTGGTAGCCGAAGAGCAGATCCATGGCAGTAGAGGCGTCACAACTATACGATCAGTCTATAATCCCATCCAATTCGTAGCGGTACTAAACTGCAGTGGAAAAGCAAACCGAAAGTAAAGCGAACCGTGCCGTGCCGAATCGTACCACACAGTGAAAAAGCGTCATAAGATGCTTTGGATACAAAATGTCAAGTAATCTTAAGAAAACCTGACTCAAAAAAGCTGTGAAAAGTTTATTTCTAGCACTGTCTAGGCCATTCACCCTCCTGTGGTCCTTCAGCCACTTTACGGCAGCTTTGGGTCACGGTCGTGTTGCAGGGTGAACAATTTTCCAACTTCCACCTTCCTGGCTGAAGGCTGCAGGTTGTTTACTGTTTGTTGTATCATCCATCTTCCCTTCTGTCCTGACAAGCACTTCCTGTCCCTGCTGAAGAGAAACAAGATGCTGTTATCACAGCTCTTTGCTGTAGAAATGGTGTTCTTTGGATTGTAAGATATTTTGGGCCTTTGCCTGATATAAACTTTTGCTTACACCACAGTTGCAGAATTTTAATAGTACTTTAGCACAGCATAAATAACACTTGATGTGGCTTTTTTTGTAAGCCACTGTTGCATGCACACGAAGACCTGTGCTTTACTATAAAGGATGCAGCTGCTTCAGAATTGCCATCAGTATGTTTGTAGGTCGCCTGATAACGCTGCACTTTGGTCCTCTTGAAGCTATTGAAGTGATTTTATGCTCTCGTTTCATTGTAAGTTGTTGCATCTCTCCAGTCATAGATGACTGTTTACTTCAAAACACACTTCCAAGCTGTGGAATCCTCTAGAAACAGCTATTTTTATGAATTATATTAAGGTTTGAACATGCAATACAGACACAGATTTAACTGCTGTGACATATAACATGTCTTTACCTTAAAATTAAATAAAGCTGCTTCTCATAAAGAAACAAGAACATTGTCTTTTTAATGAATAATATAGGCCTATGTATTCTTTATAACAACTTACAACATTCTTCATTCTTTCAAGCAGACAGCAGCAGGTTATTAGACTGCTGTCACTTTAAGGCCGAATACGATATTCTCCCAACTGTTCACGTTCACTTAAGACATAACCGACTGTGTTTACGTGAATACTCACCAAAATTGACATTTTGACATAATTTTGTGTGCATTTGTCCATTTAAGCACAGAAAGATAGCTCAGTTCAGTACTCCAGCACTGTCTGAGAGGTGGCATTCTGTGTGCGCAGAGAAAACCGGACTGAACTGAGCTCTCTTTTACATCATCACGCTTTTTCAGATATTTATCCATATGTCTGCTTGTCTTGTTTTTTGTCATAGTTTTTGTCATTCAAAACTGGTTTTTATTTAGTTATTGTCTCGTTTTTGTCAGTGAAAAAACATAGTTTTATTATGAAAATTATTCATCAACAAAGTTAACACAAAGTTAATAGAAACTGTGATAAAATTTCAGGATTCTTTGAATAGAAAGTAAAAAAAAAAAAAAATTGTAAAAGTGAAAAGGTTTTTATCTGTCACTTTTTATCAATTTAATGCATCCTTGCTGAATTATTTTCTTTCAAAAAATAAAAAAAATAAATCTTACCCACCCCAATCTTTTGAACAATAACATAATTCATCATGTCATGTGTGAACCAAGGGGTCAAGAAGCTTTTTTTAAAATTGTTTTTCATTATCATTATTTATCAATTATATTATTTATTTAATTATTTAATTATTATATAGTTATGTTAGATTAATTCATATTATTTAAATTTAATATAGTATTATATTATTTTTTTATTAATATAAATGTATAAAAAATCATGTATTAAATTAATAATTATTTATTATTTAATTAATTTGATTTATTTCTTTTTAATTTATTATATTGGCATTTTTTATTATTTATTTGTTTATGAATGCAAAAATATTAGGTGTAGGTTACTGTATACTGTATGTGTGAGGAGCCTACAATACCAGCAACTTCTCTGAATTTGGCACTGGCCCTGGAATTGCCTCTAGTTTTATATCCACATCTCATATTTCATCCCTATTTAAAGGCAAATCTCCTGCTCTAAAGCCATGACTCATGTCAGTTCCTCTAAGGAGCAGTTTTCTTTTCCTCTGTGCTGTATAAAAAAAAAACACACACACACAGTTGCTGTTATGTCCAACTTTACAAGTTTCCCTCTTTGGTGTATAGAATATGCTACTGTTGCTGAATGAAACATTTGGCAAACAGTAACGCTCAGTCAGCGTATTAATAATCAGCATACATTTGTCCTCTGAGATGTACTTTGCATGTGTACACCATTCCTTGCCATTCGCTTTTGTTAAAAGTAGTAGATGCAGAATCTAAAGCAGTCAGGAGACTAAGCTTTCTTTGAATCCAGTGCTTATTTTTTCGATGTTATGCATCAGTGTAAACTAGACCGCTTTTTGTAGTGCTTCACAGCCGAATTCCTCTGCTCTCGATGTCCTTGACTCTGTTAAAGTGAAATGCACAAGGAACATTCAAACATTCATTTGCTTTTGTCACAGTTCAAGAACACTCCAAATCTTATTGAATCGGTTCAAAATAATCACATCTGGACATCACTAAAATTCTTAAACGAAAAAAAAAAAAAAACTAACCAGAAGTGACACGCGTGAAATTGAGATGCTTTGAAACAATCAGTGTAACATTCCATTTTGAACACAAGATTGTAATCCTTCACTGAGGAAGGACAGTGATGGCTCATCTAAAGGGTGAAACTGTGAGTTGTTTCACTGTCTTTTGCAGGAGCCATATTTAATCAGCCTCCATCAGCTACATGTACCACCTTATTAGCCTGATTTAAAAACGTCCATGTCATGCCAAAAAACACCGGCTCCCATTGAAATTTCTGCAAATCAGTGAATAATTAAATGAGTATGAGCTGGAACATTGGGTGTTAATGGACGGAGCTTTAAAGACAAACTGAGAGTCTTACATTCAGCAAGCTTGAATAAAAGAGCTATTCCTGTGCTGCTGTGATAAGCCCAGACCTCCCTTATGGCTGCGTGGACGTCTCTGCTTCTCCTCCTACTCCAGTCGCCACAGAAACACATTGGTGATTTATTCGCAGCAGTATAGGGTGACGTTTAGGAAGTTTTTGTTTTTATAGAAAGCACGTACAAGAATTATGAGATATAGGTGGCTGTGGGAAAGAAATGGAAGGGGTCCTTGACTTCTCTTGCATTCGGTGCTGATGATATGAACATTTTTTGCAGGTAAACACCAGTACCCTTTATACGGCAGTGACACTGTGCAGCTGCTGAATCTGCAGGAATTCAACTACTTGCAGTCTGAATTTATGTGTGATATGGATGCGAAGACATACGAAGACTAGAAAACTAGAAAACTAACCAAGAAATTCAGGCATGAACAAAACAGAAAAACAGATTAGTAAACAAACTCAAAACGTGACAGAATCGCTCAGTGTTAGTTAACATTAAAAGGATAAAAAAAAAGGAAAAAAAAAAAAAGGAAAGGGATTAAAAGGAAAAAAAAATCATGATCTTTCACATCAGAAGAAAGAATGTCATACAGGTTTGAAATGACATGAGGGGGAGTAAATTATGTAGGGTTGCCCTCGGCTAAAGATTTTTCTAGTAGTTTTTCTACTAGTCTACTACTAACATTTTAACAATTAATTGATAAACTAGTGTTCCCTTTCAAGGGAACTCGTGTTGCGTCGAGAAATTGACGCTTTGGGAACGCAACGCGTGATGTCGTCATGAAGCACGTGTGAAATCAGTCCAATGGTGTGACGAGACGTCAGAAGCGGGTGACGTCACGGCCAGGAAGCTATAAAGCACGCTCAAACAAAGCAACGCTAGCTTCTGTGTCTTCAGTCGCGCTCTGTGTATCTCGTATGTCTTATTTGGTGTTGTCTGTCACATATCATATATTTCTATATGGCGGATAAGCAGTTAAGGTTGTGCGTTCATCCCTGCCCACGTTACATTACGGGTGGGGATACACACGATCTTTGTGTTGCCTGCTTAGGAGCGGAGCATGCCCGGTCAGCACTCGAGGGTGCTGGCTGTGAGCATTGTGATCGTCTTCCATTACGGACGCTCCGCTCCCGCCTGGCGCTTTTTGATGAGAGCGCTCAGGCTCGCGTTCCCCAGGGTTCGGGTCCCGCTGCTGCCGAGGCACAGCGTCGATCCAGATCTTGGGGATCGCAAATGGATCTGTCAGAGGGGTTTGAGATGGGCCCCGCCCTATCTCAGCCCTCACCTGACAGGTCCAGTGCTTTTTCTCAGTGTTTGGAAGCACGCTTTGCGGTTCCTTCCACATTGGGAGAAGCACCGGTGCTCAACGTATCCAGTTCCGAGGAGTTGGATGTGGAGAGCACCGATGTTGCAGAGAGTGAGGACTCGCCATCCCACTCTCCTGCTTATGAGGAGCTGGTGGAGCTGGCGCTGTGGCCAAGTTAAACATCGATTGGCCAGCGGAAAGGCAGGACGTTCGTCCTAAAAGCAAGCTCGATGAACGCTTCCTGCCCTCGCGAGCACAGCCTCCTCGTCGGGGTCTCCCGTTTTTTCCTGGAACACCCGAGGGTTGGCAGAACGGTCCCCTGAGGGCACCGAAGAGAAGTGAGTGCTATATGCTGAGGTGTAAAACACTTGTTCCCTCTTCAGGGAACTAAGGATACAGTCGTAACCGAGACGTTTTCTGTATTTTCGGCTGCAGAGATTAAGTCAACGATGCTGACTCTTCATCTCTGCAGTAGCCTTTATGCTTGTTTCATACGGATTACATATCCTGAGAATATTTGTTTTTTTATTTGAATTGGTCCATTTAAAAGTAGACATTTCACTTTCTATAGATATATTTTTCATGTCTGTGAGGCAAGTTTACACTGAGTTTTGGTTCTTTTTATTTATTTATTTTTTGGGCGCGCTCAAG